>CM069131.1:189428719-189726401 GCA_035221665.1 Okamejei kenojei
ACTCACACACACACAGAGCCGAGCGAAGGAGCTAACTTCACCCGCCACTATGTTCCACGCGGGCACCAAGCGCTGCTTTACCATCGAGTCGCTGGTGGCGAAGGAGAACAGCCCGCTGTCGCCGGACGAGTCGCTCCGACCCGCCGCACTCAGCTACCCGCCGCCCGCCGATGGCTTCGGCAACGCCTTCCAGGCTCCCGGTCGCTCCCTGTACTCGGGGCCGGAGCTGATGTTCCAGGAGGCAGTCAGCCACCCGTCGCTGCCCGTTCACCCGCACCCACTCAGCTCGCACCACCTCCAGACCCCACACCCCTTCTTCTCGCCGCAGCACCGCGACCCCCTCAATTTCTACCCCTGGGTCTTAAGGAACCGGCTGTTCGGACACAGGTTTCAAGGTAAGCTGACATCCATTCAGGACAAGCACTTGGCCGAATTCAACCTCGGAGATGCAGCACCAGGATATGTAGACTAGGGCCAGGCATACAGGAACACATTAGTATTAATAACCTGCAACATGGAAACTAGCATGTGTGTGTGTGTGTGTGGGTGTGTGTGTGTGTCTGTGTGTCTGTGTGTCTGTGGACTTATTTACAGCAAACGTATTAATTATCATCAACTGCCCACTCAGACGAGAAATATTTATCAATTGATAAACCAGCAAAATATCTTCATAAGAAGTAGAAATGTTAGCATACTAGATATATCATTTAAAATGTGTAACTAGTAACGAGTCGAATGGCCGAACATACAGAATATGTTTTAATGGCCAAACATACGGAATATAATGTATATTATTTGTGTCCAGCATGCTATAGATAATTGATGTGCCTTGCTAGTTAGAGCTGCCCTAACATCATCTATGATATATATATATATATACACACACGTGTAACAAGTGTTTATACCGCGTTATATTATATATATATATATATACTCTGCCAGTTACGGCTGTACACACAGAACTTATAATAGTGTGCTATGTGTATTTTATATATTTAGCTAGTTAGACTGTAATACAGAGTTTATATTATTTTATAATGTTAGAACACACGCATATATATCAATTATATAATACATTGATATAGTCTTTATGCAAGATATATATATACACACATATATATATATATATACATACATATATATATACAGTCTTTATGTAAGTTTATTTATATATATGTGCACATACATATATACACACACATATATATATACACATATATATGTACCGTCTTTATGCAGTTATATATATACATATATATATACAAATTGCATAAAGACCGTACATAGCACACTATATAATTTATACATTAGCTAGTTAGATCTGTATATACAGAATGTATATTATTTTATAATGTTAAAACACACACATATATATGAATTATGTACATACATATATAACGCATACAGACGGCATATTGGGCTCTCTATATCATTTATACATTTAGCTGGTTAGGTCTGTAATACAAATTCTATATGTACAATGTGTGTGTGTGTGTGTGTATATATATATATATATATATATATATATATATATATACTTAATGTAGTTATAAGACGTACATATTTTAAATTTAAATGAATATAAAGAATCTGTATGTACGGCCCTATCTATTTAGATATTATGTAGGTAGGGCTGTACATACAGATTCTTTATATTAATTATATTTCTGCGAAATACACATACTATGGTAATAAAACACATGAAATATAAAGTATAATTAAGGACGATAATAACGCCACTGTGAATGGCGAGTTACGGGAAGCTATATGAGACTACTCACCATCTGGGATCCGTGTTCAGAGGGCGCTAACATGGGACTAATAGGCGCGCATATATATTAGATCCACGTTGCTTACGCGTGAACCGATTGTTACAATTGTACTGTTGGCTGTTAAAACAAATAGAAGAGTTGACATTTGTATTGGTGACATTGATTGTGATGTGCACATTGGTGATTTGACCCCGCTGGTTGTATTGTGCGGGTGAACCATTCCAGCCAAGCAGAAATGCGTTTTGTAGCCGCGCTCATTCCAGAGCGAAGCAAGAACTGTCATTGCCCAGTCGGGGACACAGGACTGTAAACTCACCTGAAGTTCGACCTGGTTTATATTTCACCGCGGCCCTGCTTTGATTCAATTTGACTTCATTGTGCGGTGGGGGAATAATTCAGGCAACAGGGTCCCGACCCGAAACGGCGCCCATTCCTTCTCTCCCGGCTCTCCAACCTGGTCCCGCCGAGTTACTCCAGCGTTTTGTGTTTCTCTCCCGACGACGGATTCTCACCTTTGTCTGAGGGGAGAGCGAAGGCAGTTAAAGTTGCAGTCAAAGATCACGGAGCCCAGCTCTGGTATCCGTTGGTTGCATTACGAAAACAACTCGCTCTCGGTCCCAACAGTTTAAAGAAAAAAATCGAAAGCCCTGGGTCTAAACAAAAAAAATCAAAAACTGTGCAAATCTTTTAAAACTTCAATGTATCGGGTTTTTTTTTTTTCGCGAAACGAAAAAGCCCCCAGGCCGAGCTAGAATATGTCATTCAGACGAACAAGTCAGGCTGGGCAAGTTCGGAATTAATATATTGAACCTGACAGTACAACCAATCTATCACATGTGTGTGTGCAGAATAACCGGCCTTTAATCTGAAAGGTTGTTAAAAAAAAAAACCCCACCAGAAGCAGACTCTAAATTAATACTAAGTTTCTATCCAACGACTAAATCGACCATTTGACCACATTTGGTCCGATTGAGGGATTATATTTCCCCGGTAAACGGAGTGAAACAGGCGGGCGGCGGGCATTAAAAGAATTCAAACCAAGTTCTCGGGATTAGAAACAATTGCTGCCCCATAATTATCGGCCCCCCGACAATCTTGAGCGAAGCACAGCAGAGCTGGAGGAACTCCGCGGGTCGGGCAGCATCTGTGGAGGGAATAAAAGGCGATGCCTCTTCAGCCGTCGGCATTATCTCCCAGTTGCCGCCAGTCTTCTCTATTTTTTCCACCTCCCCCTGCTGTGTTTTTTTGGACAGAATAATTATCCGACAAGCGTACCCGGGAAGATTGGATTAACAGCCCGGAAAAATGACCACTTCCACGGCTTTTCTGCGACCGTGCAACGAGGTCTTGTCTGCAGGAAGGGATCTGCTGATGCTGGTTTAAATTGAAGACACACGCAGAAGGCTGGAGTAACTCGGCGGCTCCGGCAGCCTCGCTGGAGGGGAGGAACAGGCGACGTTTCGGGTCTAGAAGCGAAGTCCGAGGAAGGGTCTCGACCCGAATCGTCCCCTAGTTTCCCTTCTCGCCAGAGACGCTGCCAGGACCCGCCGAGTCACTCCAGCATTTTTGTGTCCGGCGCGATTTTTATACACGGAGTCGATTTGCAACGGCAACCCACCTGTACAATAACTCACAACGGGAGGCACAGAGCAGGTTCACCAGACTGATGCCTGCGATGGCAGGACTTCCATATGAAGAAAGACTGGATAGACTCGGCTTGTACTCGCTGGAATTTAGGAGATTGAGGGGGGATCTTGTAGAGAGGCTTACAGAATTCTTAAGGGGTTGGACAGGCTGGATGCAGGAAGATTATTCCCGATGTTGGGGAAGTCCAGGACAAGGGGTCACAGTTTAAGGATAAGGGGGAATTCCTTTAGGACCGAGATGAGAAAATCGTTTTTCACACAGAGAGTGGTGAATCTGTGGAATTCTCTGCCACAGAAGGTAGTTGAGGCCAGTTCATTGGCTATATTTAAGAGGGAGTTGGATGTGGCCCTTGTGGCTAAAGGGATCAGGGGGTATGGAGAGAAGGCAGGTACAGGATACTGAGTTGGATGATCAGCCATGATCATATTGAATGGCGGTGCAGGCTCGAAGGGCCGAATGGCCTCCTCCTGCACCTATTGTCCATGTTTCTATGTTTCTACGACTTAGCCTGGTCGGCGAACTGCGCTACAATCTCAAAATCGATCCACGGCGTCACGGGCCGACCCAGGGGAAACTATCCCTCATACAAGTAATAGTCAAAGGCAAGTTTTATTCGTCACGGGTAGGTGGACCGACAGCGCAGGTAAATTGTGTAGCAAGGAGCTGCTGGTTTAAACCGAAGACAGACACAAAAAACTGGAGTCAACTCAGCGGGACAGGCAGCATCTCTGGAGAGAAGGGATGGGTGGCGTTTTGGGTCCAGACCCTTCTTCAGACTGAGTGTCGTTGGGGGGTTGGGGGACGAGATACAGATGGTGACATCGAGGATATAGAACAAATTAATGAAAAATAAGAACAAAGTAACGGTGAGAAAGGAAATAGGCAACGTTTCGGGCCGAAACCCAAACGTTGCCTATTTCCTTCGCTCCAACAGATGCTGCCTCGCCCGCTGAGGTTCTCCCAGCGTTTTTATGTCTACCTTCGATCTCCCAGCATCTGCAGTTCCTTCTCAAACACGACGAGAAGGGAAATAGGCCGTTGTTGGCCGTGGCCTGGGTGAAAACGGGTTACAGACGACGAGACTCGACAAGGCGACCAGTCTGAAGAAGGGTCTCCAACCAAAACGTCGCCCGTTCCATCTTCTTCTCCAGAGACGCTGCCTGTCCCGCTGTGTCACTCCAGCGTTTTGTGTCTTATCTTCGGTTTAAACCAGCACCTGCAGTTCCTTCCTACACGAGACTACTTTTGAAGGTGGTACAACGGCGTGAGTGGGGGGGGGGGGGGGGGGGGGGGGGTGGGGGGGGGGGGGGGGGGGGGGGGGGGGGGGGCTTGAGAGAGAGAGAGGGGATGCAAGGATTACTTGAAGTTAGATAAATTAATAGATAAATCAATTCATAGCGCTGGGCTGTGATCTGTCCACGCCAAAACATGAGGTATTTGTTCTGTATCTCTCTAAATCCCCGTCCACATCTCTCGTTTCCCTTCCCCCCCCCCGACTCTCAGTCTGAACAAGGCAGGTAACCAAGGCCCCTGGAGCAATAGGATTCAACGGAACACGTGTAAACTGGTCGGGAGGGCAAATTGAGATGGAAAACGCTGGAGTAACTCAGCGGGTCAGGCAGCATCTGTGGAGAACATGGATAGGTGACGTTTCGGGTCGAGACCCTTCCATCTTCTGACCACGTCGCCCACAGATGCTGCCTGACCCGCTGAGTTACTCCGGCACTCTGTGAAACGTCACCTATCCATGTTCTCCAGAGATGCTGCCTGACCGCTGAGTTACTCCAGCACTCTGTGAAACGTCACCTATCCATGTTCTCCACAGATGCTGCCTGACCCGATGAGTTACTCCAGCACTCTGTGAAACGTCACCTATCCATGTTCTCCACAGATGCTGCCTGACCCGCTGAGTTACTCCAGCACTCTGTGAAACGTCACCTATCCATGTTCTCCACAGATGCTGCCTGACCCGCTGAGTTACTCCAGCGCTCTGTCTATTCAAGACAGAAAATTGCTGCCGGATTATGGATCACGGTTGAAAAAAATAGAGTGGGGATTAACCGGAAACACAAGAGACTGCAGGCAGACACAGAGTGATACAGCGTGGAAACGGGTCCTCCAGCCCAACCTGCCCACGCCGGCCAACATGTCCCATCTACACAAGTCCCACCTGCCCGCGTCTGGCCCGTATCCCCTTAAGAGCCGCGTCCTGTCCATGTGCCTGTTTCAATGTGTTTTTGAGGATGGACACACAATGCTGGAGTAACTCAGCGGGACAGGCAGCATCTGTGGAGAGAAGGAGTGGGTGACGTGTCGATATCAGTCTGAAGAAGGGTCTCGACCCGAAACGTCGCCTATCTCCTTCGCTCCTTAGATGTTGCTGCACCCGCTGAGTTTCTCCAGCCTTTTGTGTGCCCCCCTTCTTCAGACACGACGTTTGCGATACATAGAAACATAGACAGTAGGTGTAGGAGGAGGCCATTCGGCCCTTCGAGCCAGCAGCGCCATTCAATGTGATCATGGCTGATCATCCACAATCAGTACCCCGTTCCTGCCTTCTCCCCATATCCCCTGACTCCCTTAGCCACAAGAACCAAATCTTAAGGGCCTGTCCCACTTTCGCGACCTTTACAGGCGGTTGCTGGCACCCGTGATAGGTCGCCAACATGTTGGAAATTCAGACGCAAAAGGCCTGTCAGAAAGACGCGAGGACTCCTTGGCGACCTCTCACGGCTACAAGAGACCTCTCACCACCGTGGTAGTTAGAGGTCTCCTATGGTCGTGAAAGGTCTCCGACGGTGATCTCGAGAGAGATGGAACAAATACCTCCTCTGGCAGCTCATACCAGACACCCACCACCCCCTTTGTATAAAAAAAAATCCCCTCAGGGTAGTATTGCATCTTCCCCCCCTCACCTTAAACCATTGTTCTCCCTTCCCGTCTCCCCCCCCACTCTGGGCAAGAGACTCTGTGCGTCCAAGCGATCTATTCCTCGCATAATTCTGCAAACCTGGATGCTGGAGCCTTGAGCTAAACACACACACACACACACAGTGCCGGGGGAACTCGGCGGGTCAGGCAGCGTCTGTGTAGGGAAATGAACGGGCGACTGGAAAGGGGTCCCGGCCCGAAACATCATCTATTTTCCTCCACGTCTAGGTTTGTAGGTTACTTGACTTCTGTAAATTGTAACGCATAATGAGGGGCTGCCGATGCTGGGTTACGCCGGCCAGAGCCACAAGGCACTTGGAACGGAGACGAGGAAACACTTTTTTCTCACAGAGAGAGTGGTGAGTCTGTGGAATTCTCTGCCTCTGCATTGGAGGCCGGTTCTCTGGATACTTTCAACAGAGAGCTAGATAGGGCTCTTAAAGATAGCGGAGTCAGGGGATATGGGGAGAAGGCAGGAACGGGGTACTGATTGGGGATGATCAGCCATGATCACATTGAATGGCGGTGCTGGCTCGAAGGGCCGAATGGCCTCCTCCTGCACCTATTGTCTATCGTCTATTGTCTAAATGCTGGAGTAACTCAGCGGGTCAGGCAGCATCTCTGGAGGGAAGGAATGGGTGACGATTCGGGTCGAGACCCTTATTCATATCTAGTATAGAGTTAGTGTTGAAGAAGGAACTGCAGATGCTGGAAAAATCGAAGGTAGACAAAAATGCTGGAGAAACTCAGCGGGTGCGGCAGCATCTATGGAGCGAAGGAAATAGGCGACGTTTCGGGCCGAAACCCTTCTTCAGACTCAATTAGCTTGATATTTGTCAAATAAAAATAGTATTGAGTTAAATTAAACTAATTTAAATAGTATTGAGTTAAATTAAACTAAACGATGATAGCTGAGCCGCTGAGCTACTCTGAGAGTTTGTGCGTTTTGGGTGGACATTGGACATTTGGAAATATAGAAAATAAGCGGCCCTTCGGCCCTTCGAGCCAGCACCGCCATTCAATGTGATCACGGCTGATCATCCCCAATCAGTTCCCCGTTCCCGCCTTCTCCCCATATCCCCTTCGCCTGGCGGACTCGTGAATCCATAAGGTGATTGCAACAGAATGAGGCCATTCGGCCCATCAAGTCTACTCCGCCATTCAATCACGGCGGATCTATCTCTCCCTCCTAACCCCATCCTCCTGCCTTCTCCCCGTAACCCCTGACACCCGGACTGACTCGGGTGAAAAGGGGTTTCGGCCCGAAACGTCGCCTCTCCCCCTCGCTCCACAGACGCCGCCGCACCCGCTGAGTTCCTCCAGCACGTTTTGTCCAAACCTCTTTCGTATCTTAAAAACAGAACCAGCCTTGGAGCAGAGAGGGGAATAAAGCGCACGGTTCGCGCCGACAGCTCGGGATAGTGGGACGCCGGGGAATGGGGGTGTGGAGGGGCTGGGAGACGGGCATCGCCCCGCTTGTTGCTGCCTTGTGGCTAGAGACAGCGAACTCCCGAAGGCAGTCAAACCGCCACACTGCCTGCCACTTACAAAAGCCTTTCAAAAAAAGGAGCCCTGGGCACTATTCAGTCTGAAGGAGGGTCTCGGCTCGGTAGAGTTGCTGCCTTCCCGTCAACGCAGCGCCGGAGACCCCGGGTTCGATCCCGACCTGCGGGCGCTGTCTGTTCGGAGTTTGCAAGCTCTCCCCGTGACCTGCGTGGGTTTTTTCCCCCCCCGGGATCTTCGCTTTCCCTCCCCACACTCCAAAGACGTTCAGGTTTGTCGGATAATTGTAAATGAAAAATTTGATATTTGTGAAATATAAATTGTCCCCTAGTGCGTGTAGGACGGTGTTAATGCGCTGGTCGGCACGGATCCGGTGGGCCGAAGGGCCTGTTTATCTCCAGAACGAATTCCTTCTCTCCAGAGTTACGCTGTCCCACTCAGCGATTGTGCGCCTATCTCACAGTCCCTTGCTAGTATTTAAAATCTCCCATTTACTCCGTCTCTCTCCCCCCCCCCCCTCTCTCTCTCTCTCTCTCTTTAAATTTACAATTTTACCGGAGTGTGGGAGGAAACCGGAGCACCCGGAGAAACCCCCACGCTCTCGCCACGGGGGAGAACCGTGCGAACTCCGCACAGACAGCGCCCGTGGTCGGGATCGAACCCGGGTCCCCGGCGCTGTGAGGCGGCGACTCCACCGCCGTGCCGCCCTAATTGTGAACTCGTTAAGGATACTTTAATCTAATTAAAAGACCAGCAGTGCATTTTCCTACTGACAGCTCTCTTCTGTTGAAAAATGTAGACTTCCTAAAATACACCGTATCCGCAATCTGTTGAATGGCCTTGATTCGTAATGTAAATGTTAGAAATAACTACACGCGTAAAATAGATTCCCATTCAGTGTACAAGGAACTACAGATGCTGGTTTATACCGAAGACAAAAAGGGTCTCGTCGACAGTTCCTACTCTCCAGAGATGCTTCCTGTCCCACTGAGTTACTCCAGTATTTTGTGTCTATCTTCACTACTTAGTAAGCCTCTCCCTCCCCCTCCCCCTCTCCCCCCCCTCTCCCCCTCTACCTCCCCCTTTCCCTCTCCCCCCTCCCTCTCCCTCTCCCTCTCCTCTCCCACCCTCCCCCTCTTCCCCTTCTCGCTCTCCCCTCTCTCTCCCCTCGTCTCCCTCTCCCCCCTCTCCCTCTGTCTCCCTCTCTCCCTCTGCCTCTCTCCCCCTCTCCCCCCTCTCCCTCTCCTTCTGCCTCTCCCTCTCCCCCCCCTCCCCCTCCCCCCTCTCCCCCCTCTCCCCCTCCCCTCTCCCCCTCTCCCCCTCTCCTACTCTCCCCTCTCCTCTCTTTTCTCCCTCTCTCTCTAGCCCTCTCTCTCTCTCTCCCCCCTCTCTCTCTCCCTCTCCCTCTCCCCTCTCTCTGTCTCCTCACCCTCTCCCCTCTCCTACTCTCCCTCTCCTTCTCCTCCCCCCCTCCACCCCCTCTCCTACTCTCCCCTCTTTCTCCTTCTCTCTCTGCCCCCCCTCTCTCTCCCCCCCCCTCTCTCTCCCTCTCCCTCTCCCCTCTGCCTCTGCCCCTTCTCTCCTCTCTCCTCTCCCCTCTCCCCTCTCTCTGTCCCTCTCCCTCTCTCTCTCCCCCCCCTCTCTCTCTGTCCCTCCCCCTCCCCCTCCCCCTCTCTCCGCCTCCCTCTCCCTCTCCCTCTCCCTGTCATATATTTCCAACAATTCCTCAAGTAAACATAGTCACAGAGTGATACAGCGTGAAATCAGGCCCTTCGGCCCAACTTGCCCACACCGGCCCATCAATGTCCCACCTACACTAGTCCCACCTGCCTGCGTTTGGCCCATATCCCTCTATCCATGTACCTGTCTAAATATGTATTTTAACATTGCGATAGTCCCAACCTCAACTACCTCTGGCAGCTGGTTGCACACACCCACCACCCTCTGTGTGGAAAACACTTCCATTCACTGGAGGGAAGGACCTGTTTAAGGGCAGTTTGAGCTGGAAGTCAGCGACGGTTTGAATGGCTGTTAAAATTATAGTGACACAAGGAATTGCAGGGAGAGTCGGGGTCGGAAAGGTGCCCCTTCGATACTAGTCCCATTTGTGTGAAGAGGGGTCCTGACCCGAAACTTCACCTATCCAGATGCTGCCTGACCCGCTGAGTTACTCCAGCACCCTGTGAAACGTCACCTATCCATGTTCTCCACAGATGCTGCCTGACCCGCTGAGTTACTCCAGCACTCTGTGAAACGTCACCTATCCATGTTCTCCACAGATGCTGCCTGACCCGCTGAGTTACTCCAGCACCCTGCGTCCCATTTGCCCGCCTGTGGCCTATATCCCACTAAACTTTGTGTAGGAAGGAACTGCAGATGCTGGTTTACACCGAAGAAAGGCACAAAATGCTGGAGTAACTAAACCAGACAGGCAGCGTCTCTGGAGAGAAGGAATGGGTGACGTTTGTGGTCGAGGTCCTTCTTCAGACTAAATATGATACATATTAATTATACTACATTCATACTCATCTTCTTTTCTGACGAAGGGTCTCGATCCGGAATGTCTCCCACCCACTCCTTCTCTCCAGAGATGCTGCCTGTCTCGCTGAGTTGCTCCAGCTTTTTGTGTCTATCTTCGGAGTCAACCCGCATCTACAGTCCCGTCCTACACAAACCGCCCTAGTCTCGTTTAAATACTGTCACACCACCTGCCTCAACGGCCTCCTCCTCTGGCAGGCAGCTCCTTGCTCCACCCACTGGGGTCCCGAGCAAAACACAAAGTGCTGGAGTACCTCGACAGGTCAGGCAGCATCTGTGGAGGACATAGACACATGCCACGTTTCGAGTCCCGGGACCCTTCTTCAGATAATTCACAGGGGCCGAGCGAGAGCGACATGGATTATTTATGTGGATGTGGGACGCAGGCTAGTGTTCATGTGTGGGGATCGCACGGACTCAGTGGGCCGAAGGGCCTGTTTCCACGCTGAATCTGTAGAACTTATACAGAAACAACTGTCGGCTCAGAGAAGTATAGATCGCTGAGAAGAAAGGTCTCGACCCCATTCCTTCTCTCCAGAGATGCTGCCCGTCCCACTGAGTTACTCCAGCATTTTGTGTTTCTGTAGATTTTTCACCTCAGCGCCAATTTAAAATCTACCCCGCACGGGCGAGCGCAGATCTCACCTGCGATGTGTTTAGATCATGGTTATGCCCCTGTCCCACTTAGGAAACCGGAACGGAAACCTCTGGAGGCTTTGCGCCCCACCCAAGGTTTCCGCGCGGTTCCCGGAGGTTTTTGTCAGTCTCCCTGATGGTCGAAAGTGGTTCCCGCTTCTTCGATTATTTCAAAAAATTGAAACAACCTCCGGGAACCTCCGGGAACCGCACGGAAACCTTGGGTGGGGGCGCAAAGTCTCCAGAGGTTTCCGTCCAGGTTTCCGAAGTGGGACAGGGGCATAAGGACTGGAGGGGTGGGGGCGGAAATGGAATGAGATGCAGACAACTAAAGACAAGAATAATGGAGGTGTAATGAACCGCGAGGAAGTTCGCGATGGGTTTTGAGTCACAGAGTGATACAGCGTGGAAACAGACCCTTCGGCCCAACGCGCCCACACTGGCCCACATGTCCCAGCTACACTAGTCCCATCTGCCTGCGTTTGGCCCATATCCCTCCAAACCTGTCCTATCCATGTACCTGTGACTGTTTCTTAAACTTTGGGATAGCCCCAGCCTCAACTACCTCCTCCGGCAGCTCGATCCGTACACCCACCACCCTCTGTGTGAAAAAGTTACCCCTCAGGTTCCTTTTTTTTTTGTAAAATATTTTTATTAGAAGTAATTACATGTTAAGAAGAAATAATATAACATTAAAAAAAAGAAAATATTATCGTCACATACATTCTTAATATTTTTAAAATTTGCAGTCAATCTTATTTATACTTCTATATTTTTATTTTATTTTATAACAGTAGGAAATAAAGATAGGTAATAAAAAGAAAGAGAAATAAGAAAGAGATAAATAAAGTGAGTGGAGTATTAAACAAGATATTCTTCATTGGAGATATATTCATGATCTATTGTATATAATTCTTCATCTTTTATAATTCTTTTTTTAAAAAGTAAAGTGGATAGGTATATGGACGTGAAGGGAATGGAGGGTATGGTCTGAGTGCAGGTAGATGGGACTAGGGGAAAACAAATGGTCGGCACGGACTGGAAGGGCCGAGAGGGCCTGTTTCCGTGCTGTAATTGTTATATGGTTATATGTTGTATAATTATCTATTCCTTCATTCAGGCTTCAGTCAGGGCCTAGAACCGGACCTCCTTAACCCTTTAAATATTCAATAAATGGAGACCATATTCCTCTGAATTGATCTAACCTGTCCATTAGGACAAGTCTTAATCGTTCCAGGTGAAGTGTCTCCGACATTTCTGTATTGTAGGGGATATGGGACCTTTCCAATATCTTAGTATTAATTTTTTACCAATTATTAAACTATAACCAATAAAAACCCCTCAGGTTCCTATTAAATCTTCTACCCCCTTCCCTCCCTCACCTCATCATGACCTCTGGTCCCCGATTCCCTTCTCTGGACAAGAGACTCTGTGCGTCTACCCGATCTATTCCTCTCTTGATTTTGTACACCTCTATAAGATCCCCCCTCATCTTCCTGCGCTCCAAGCAATAGAATATCCTCGATGTTCTAGGAGATACATAGACTTAACTCCTTGAAGCGCAGGAGACTGAGTGACAATGTCACAGAGGGGTATCAAATCATGAGTCCCAGATAGTGTGAAGTTGCAGTTTTGGTCCCCTAATTTGAGGAAGGACATTCTTGCTATTGAGGGAGTGCAGCGTAGGTTCACAAGGTTAATTCCCGGGATGGCGGGACTGTCATATGCTGAGAGAATGGAGCGGCTGGGCTTGTACACTCTGGGGTTTAGAAGGATGAGAGGGGATCTTATTGAAACATATAAGATTATTAAGGGTTCGGACACGCTAGAGGCAGGAAACATGTTCCTGATGTTGGGGGAGTCCAGAACCAGGGGCCACAGTTTAAGAATAAGGGGTAAGCCATTTAGAACGGAGACGAGGAAACACTTTTTCACACAGAGAAAGTCTGTGAGTAGTGCAATTGTCTGCCTCAAAGGGCGGTGGCGGCCGGTTCTATGGATACTTTCAAGGAGAGCTAGATAGGGCTCTTTAAGATAGCGGAGTCAGGGGATATGGAAACATAGAAACATTGAAAATAGGTGCAGGATTAGGCCATTCGGCACCGCCATTCAATGTGATCGTGACTGATCACCCAACTCAGTATCCTGTACCTGCCTTCTCTCCATACCCCCTGATCCCTTCAGCCACAAGGGCCACATCCAACTCCCTCTTAAATATGGCCAATGAACTGGCCTCAACTACATTCTGTGGCAGAGAATTCCACAGACTCACCACTCTCTGTGTGAAAAATGTTTTTCTCATCTCGGTGCTAAAAGACTTCCCTCTTATCCTTAAACTGGGGAGAAGGCAGGAACGGGGAACTGATTGGAGATGATCAGCCATGATCACATTGAATGGCGATGCTGGCTCGAAGGGCCGAATGGCCTACTCACCTGCACTTACTGTCGATTGTCTATTGTCTATTGAATGTTTCAGATTAGACAATCAGTCTAATTAGACAATTCCCGCGGAAGAAAGAAGGAACTGTAGATGCTGGAATCTTGAGCAAAACGCAGAGTGCTGGAGTATCTCAGTGGCTCAGGCAGCTTCTGTGGATGATATGCATTAGCGATATCTCGGGCCGGGACCCTTCTTGCGTTCAGTTCAGTTTATTGTCACGTGTGTGCCGAGCTACAGTGAAAAGCTTTTGTTGCCTGCTAACCAGTCAGCTGAAAGACAATACATGATTACAATCGAGCCGTTCACAGTGTACGTATACAGGATAAAGGGAATAATACGAATAACGTTTAGTGCAGGGTAAAGCCGGTAAAATCTGGTGCAGTGAAATGAATTTGCCAGCAACGATACCCTTAAAAAGAACACACAATACACAATAGAATTTAACACAAACATCCACCAGAGCATTACTCACTGCGGTGGAAGGCAGCAATGTTCAGCCAGTCCTCCTCCTTTGGTCGGGGCCATGAACCCCCCGTAGTCGCCGCTATGGACGGCCCGATGTACAGGCCCTCTCGTCGGGATGGCCAAAACTCCGACGTCGGGACGGTCGGACACGCTCCGCGGCTTGGAGCGCCCGAATCGGCCGCTTCCCACCGGAGACCGCGGGTTCAGGATGTTATAGGCCGATCGTGTATAGTCTTTCTGCTGACTGGATAGCACGCGACAGAAAATGTTCACATTACACGTGACAATAAACCAAGTTCCCAAACTCAAACTCAAGAACCAGGACACGTAGGTAGGTGTAAGGTGAGAGGGGAAAGATTTAACAGGAACCTGAGGGGCAACTTTTGCACACAGAGGGTGGTGGGTGTATGGAGCGAGCTGCTGGAGGAGGGGGTTGAGGCTGGGACTATAACTGTATTTAAAAAGGTGAGGCAGGTAGTATTATGCCCCTGTCCCACTTAGGATACCTGAACGGAAACCTCTGGAGACTTTGCGCCCCACCCAAGGTTTCCGTGCGGTTCCCGGAGGTTTTTGTCCTCCGGCAACCACCTTCAACTAGCATCGCAACCGGCTTCGACTAAAAAATTACCGATTTTTTAAACGGAAACCACTTTCGACCATTAGGGAGACTGACAAAAACCTCCGGGAACCGCACGGAAACCTTGGGTGGGGCGCAAAGTCTCCAGAGGTTTCCGTTCAGGTTTCCTAAGTGGGACAGGAGCATTAGGAAACCTGAAAGGAAACCTCTGGAGACTTTGCGCCCCACCCAAGGTTTCCGAGAGGTTCCCGGAGGTTCCCGAAGGTTTTTGTCAGTCTCCCTAATGGTCGAAAGTAGTTTCCGCTTCTTCTATGTTCTGGCGATTATTTCAAAAAATTGAAAAAACCTTCGGTAACCACGAGAAGGCCGGCCACGTGAAGGTTGCAATGTCCCACCCCAGCGGATAGGTACTAGATAAAGCCTATTCACCGGACTTTAGAAGGATGAGAGGGGTTAGAAACATAGAAACATAGAAAATAGGTGCCATTCGGCCCTTCGAGCCAGCACCGCCATTCAATATGATCATGGCTGATCATCCAACTCAGTATCCCGTACCTGCCTTCTCTCCATACCCCCTGTTCACTTTAGCCACAAGGCCCACATCCAACTCCCTCTTAAATATAGCCAATGAACTGGCCTCAACTACCTTCTGTGGCAGAGAATTCCAGAGACTCACCACTCTCTGTGTGAAAAATGTTTTCCTCATCTCGGTCCTAAAGGAATTCCCCCTTATCCTTAGACTGTGACCCCTTGTCCTGGACCTCCCCAACATCGGGAACAATCTTCCTGCATCTAGCCCGTCCAACCCCTTAAGAATTTTGTAAGTTTCTATAAGATCCCCCCTCAGTCTTCTAAATTCTAGCGAGTACAAGCCGAGTCTATCCAGTCCTTCCTCATATGAAAGTCCTGACATCCCAGGAATCAGTCTGGTGAACCTTCTCTGTACCCCCTCTATGGCAAGAATGTATTTTCTCAGATTTGGAGACCAAAACTGTACGCAATACTCCAGGTGTGGTCTCACCAAGACCCTGTACAACTGCAGTAGAACCTCCCTGCCCCTGTACTCAAATCCTTTCGCTATGAATGCTAACATACGATTTGCATGTTATAGAAGCAGATAAAAGCTCTATTCAATAACCAAAAATCTGAAGCCTCCTTTTGCTCTGGTATTTTATTCAATTCACATGTTTAATCAATAATGTTTTATTATTAATGTTTAATGTTTTATGTAACATTCGTAACTGTCACTTGCGGGTGGAGCACCAAGGCAAATTCCTTGTATGTGAATACTTGGTCAATAAACTTATTCATGAACTTATTCATAAAATAATTAAGGGATTGGACAGGTTAGAGGCAGGAAAAATGTTCCCGAAGTTGGGGGAGTCCAGAACCAGGGGTCACACAGTTTACGAATAATGGGTAGGCCATTTAGGACTGAGATGAGGAAAAAACGTTTTCACCCAGAGAGTTGTGAATCTGTGGAATTCTCTGCCACAGAAGGCAGTGGAGGCCGATTTCATGGGATGTTTTCGAGCGAGAGTTAGATACAACACTTAGGGCTAATGGAGTGAAGGGATATTGGGAGAAAGCAGGAACTGATTTTGGATTTGTTAAAGAAGGAACTGCAGATGCAGACGGGTTTCGGCCCGAAACGTCGCCTATCTCCTTCGCTCCATAGATGCTGCTGCACCCGCTGAGTTTCTCCAGCCTTTTGTGTACCCACTGATTTTGGATGATCAGCCAAGATCACATTGAATGGCGGTGCTGGCTCGAAGGGCCGAATGGCCCGCTCCTGCACCTATTGTCCATGTTACTCTTGTCGAGCAATGCCAAGTTTATATTTTGGCCGGAGGCATTTTGAACATGAGGCCGCAATTCTCAAGGGGTACATGAACACACAGGTCTGGGGATTTCACTGACTGTGAGAAGTGGCCGATGAGAATGGGGTTTGAAAGATACATGGGACCCTAGGCATCGAGAGGAATCGCACGGGAGATGTGTGAGGAGGAACTGCAGAAGCTGGTTTAAACCAAAGACAGACACAAAAAGCTGGAGTAACCCAGCGGGACTGGCAGCATCTCTGGAGACAAGGAACAAAGAAGGGTGACTTTGCGGGTCGAGACCCTTCTTCAGACTGGTTCGTGGAAGGGGAAACGAGAGATATAGACGGTGATGTGGAGAGATAAAGAACTATGAATGAAAGATATGCAAAAAAGTAGCGATGACAAACGAAACAGGCCGTTGTTAGCTGTTTGTGGTGTGAAAATGAGAAGCTGGTGCGACTTGGGTGGGGGAGGGAGATAGAGAGAGAGGGAATGCCGGGGCTACCTGAAGTGAGAGAAATCAATGTTCATACCACTGGGCTGGAAGCTGATCAAGCAAAATATGAGGTGCTGTGTTTTGCTGTCTTCCTAGAACGTAGCATAGGTCGGCGCAATGACACAGCAGTAGAGTTGCTGCCTCACAGCGCCCGGGCTCATTCCTGACCACAGGTGCTGTCTGTACGGAGTTTGCACGTTCTCCCCGTGACCTGTGTGGGTTTTCTCCGGGTGCTCCGGTTTCCTCCCACTCTCCAAAGACGTACAGGTTTGTAGGTTAATTGGCTTGGTAAATGTAAAAATGGTCCCTAGTGTGTGTAGGATAGTGTTAATGTGCGGGGATCGCTGGTCACCACAGACTCGAGCGGCCGAAGGGCCTGTTTCATCGCTGTATCTTTAAACTAAAGGAAACACTGGCAAGTCTGAAACATTAGGTTTGTGCTAAGTTCAGGAGCCAACATCCTGGAAAGATGTGAAGGCTATGGAGAGGGTTCAGAAGAGATTCACCATTTGGTTCAGGAGAAGCATGTGTGGGAGAGAGAAGAGGGAGAAAGAGAGACAGACAGAGAGAGACAGAGAGAGAGACACACACACACACACACAGACAGAGAGACAAAGAGAGAGATAGATAGATAGATAGATAGATAGATAGATAGAGAGAGAGAGAGAGAGAGAGAGAGAGACAGACAGACAGACAGACAGACAGACAGACAGAGACAGAGAGAGAGAGACAGACAGACAGACAGGCAGACAGACAGAGATAGAGAGAGACAGACAGACAGAGATAGAGAGAGAGAGGGAGACACACACACACAGACAGGAATAGAGAGACAAAGAGAGAGAGAGAGGGAGAGATAGATAGATAGAGAGAGAGACAGACAGACAGGCAGACAGACAGACAGAGATAGAGAGAGAGACAGACAGACAGAGATAGAGAGAGAGAGGGAGACACACACACACACACACACACACACACACACACACACACACACACACACACACAGAAATAGAGAGACAAAGAGAGAGATAGATAGATAGATAGATAGATAGATAGATAGATAGATAGATAGATAGATAGATAGATAGATAGATAGATAGAGAGAGAGAGAGACAGACAGACAGACAGACAGAGACAGAGAGAGAGAGACAGACAGGCAGGCAGGCAGAGATAGAGAGAGACAGATAGTCAGAGATATAGACAGAGAGAGAGAGAGAGAGAGAGACAGACAGAGAGAGAGAGAGAAGAGACAGAGAGGCAGAGATAGAGAGATAGAGAGAGAGAGAGAGAGAGAGAGAGAGAGAGAGAGAGAGAGAATAGAAGAGAGATAGGAGAGAGAGAGACAGAGAGAGAGCCAGACAGACAGACAGAAATAGAGACAAAGAGAGAGAGACAGTGAAAGATAGACAGAGAGAGAGGGAGAGACAGACAGACAACAGAGATAGAGAGAGACAGACAAAAAAGGCAGGCAGACAGACAGACAGAGATAGAGAGACAAAGAGAGAGAGAGAGAGAGAGAGAGAGAGAGACAAAGAGAGAGAGAGAGAGACAGAGAGACAGAGAGAGAGAGAGAGAGACAGAGAGGCAGATAGAGATAGAGCGAGAGAGAGACAGACAGAGATAGAAAGACAAAGACAGAGAGAGAGAGAGAGAGAGAGAGAGAGAGTCAGGATTGTTTTGAATCATATAATTGTAACACAGAAACAGCCCTTCAGCCCAACCTGTCCACACCAGCCAACATGTCCCATCGACACTCGTCTCACCTGCCTGTGCTGGCCCACACTCCACTAAAGCTGTCCTATCCATGAAAATGTCCAAATGTCTTTTAATTGTCCTATGTACTGACTGCAGAACAATTACATTCCTGCCTGCTGCTTTCTGGGATTGTAAATGTAATAATACACAGATCAGATATAATTTCAATAAACCAATAATTTAATACGCGTTATACTCTGTAACCATAACAGTTCAAACCAAATTCCATAGTGCAACCATAGACACTGTCCATAGCAGGTCATAGTTGCTGAGGTTCGTGTTAATAAACAATAGACAACAGGTGCTGGAGGAGGCCACTCGGCCCTTCGACCCAGCACCGCCATTCAATGTGATCATGGCTGATCATCCCCAATCAGTACCCCGTTCCTGCCTTCTCCCCATATCCCCTGACTCCGCTATTTTTAAGAGCCCTATCTAGCTCTCTCTAGAAAGCATCCAGAGAACCTGCCTCCACCGCCCTCTGAGGCAGAGAATTCCACAGACTCACCACTCTCTGTGAAAAAAAGTGTTTCCTCGTCTCCGTTCGAAATGGCTTACTCCTTATTCTTAAACTGTGGCCCCTGGTTCTGGACTCCCCCAACATCGGGAACATGTTTCCTGCCTCTAGCGTGTCCGAACCCTTAATAATCTCATATGTTTCAATAAGATTCCCTCTCATCCTTCTAAACTCCAGAGTGTACAAGCCCAGCTGCTCCATTCTCTCAGCATATAACAGTCCCGCCATCCCGGGAATTAACCTTGTAAACCTACGCTGCACTCCCGCAATAGCAAGAATGTCCTTCCTCAAATTAGTGTTGTGCAGTGTCCAACATGGTTGTTGGGAAGAAGCTGCTCTTGAACCTGGAGGTCACGGTTCTCAGGCTCCTGTACCTTCTTCCCCATGGTAGCAGTGAGATGAGAGTGCGGCCAGGGTGTGTGGGTCTCTGATGATGCTGGCTCTGAGTCAGGGAGGGGGGGTGGTGGGGGGAGGTCAGTACCCGTGATGGACCAGACGTTGTTCATTACTCTCTGTAACATAGAAACATGGAAACATAGAAAATAGGTGCAGGAGGAGGCCATTCGGCCCTTCGAGCCAGCACCGCCATTCATTGTGATCATAGCTGATCGTCCCCAATCAATAACCCGTGCCTGCCTCCTCCCCATATCCCTTGACTCCACTAGCCCCTAGAGCTCTATCTAACTCTCTCTTAAATCCATCCAGTGACTTGGCCTCCACTGCCCTCTGTGGCAGGGAATTCCATAAATTCACAACTCTCTGGGTGAAAAAGTTTTTTTCTCACCTCATTCTTAAATGAGTTGGATGATCAGCCATGATCACATTGAATGGCGGTGCTGGCTCGAAGGGCCGAATGGCCTCCTCCTGCACCTATTTTCTATGGTTATGATTCTATGACCTCCCCTTTATTCTAAGACTGTGGCCCCTGGTTCTGGACTCGCCCAACATTGGGAACATTTTTCCTGCATCTAGCTTGTCCAGCCCTTTTATAATTTTATATGTTTTATAATTTGATTGTTGCTGTTAAAAGGCAACTAAACCATCCTACCACAACCAGAGAGCGGACTGAACTACTATCTATCTCATCAGGGATGCTTGAAACATTGGAAATAGGTGCAGGAGTAGACCATTCGGCCCGTTCTAGCCAGCAACGCCATTCAACATGATCATGGCTGATCATCTAAAATCACCACCTGGTTCCTCACCCCATATCCCTAGATTCCGTTAGCCCCAAGAGCTAAATCTGAAGGGGCTGTCCCACTTGGACGACCTAATCTTCGAGTATAGAAGAGTGTTTGGTCGACCTTCAATCTCGCAGCATGGTCGCCACTTGGTCCTATGATGTCGCTGGAACTCTCCTTCATGTTCGAGGGAAGGTCCCGAATACTTGCGGCCTCAGCTAGGTCGCGGAAATGTTTTTCAGCCAAGTTGAAAAATGTTCTGCGAGTAAAAATTGGTCGGAATGGGTCTTTTTAACTCGCAGTGCAGTGGAGTGGGGTCGCTAGGCAGTGGAGGGCAGCCGTAGGCAATCTCCTTTGCTGACCCGGCCTTTTGATTGGCTCATTGGAGTTTTCAGGACCAAGGAAAACCGACCAGTAGGTTAAATGCCCGCTAAACTTTATTATACTTCTTAAAAGTGTCTCCACTCCTTCTCTCCCCTTCCCCCCCCATTCTCTCCCCTTCTCTCCCCCCTCTCACCCCTCCCCCCCCCCCCCTCTCTCCTTCGCCCCTCTTCTCCCCTCTTCTCCCCCCCTTCTCCCCCCTTCTCCCCCCTTCTCCCCCCCCTTCTCCCCCCCTTCTCCCCCCCTTCTCCCCCCCTTCCGTGTGTGCGGTCGGTCGGTCGGTCGGTCGATCCAGCTCGAGGTTTTCCAGGCGAGTGCCCTTGAGCTTGAAGGTCGAAGACGCTCTTCTTAACTCGCGGATTAGGCCGCCCAAGTGGGACAGCCCCTTAACTCTCTCTTGTAAACATCCCGTGAACCGGCCTCCTCTGCCTTCTGTGGCAGAGAATTCCACAGACTCACAACCCTCTGGGTGAAAAAGTGTTTCCTCATCTCCGTCCTAAATGGCCTACTCCTTATTCTTAAACTGCGAGCCCTGTCTCTGGACGCCCCCAACATCGGGAACATGTTTCCTGCATCTAGCGTGTCCAAACCCTTAATAATTTTATATGTTATAAGTTCCCCTCTCATCCTAAATTCTAGTGAATACAAGCCCAGTCAATCTGGACTTTGCTGGCTTTACCTTGCACTAAACGTTACTCCCTTTATCCTGTATCAGTACACTGTGGGCAGCTCGATTGTAATCATGTATTGTCTTTCCACTGACTGGAGAGCACGCAACAAAAGCTTTCACTGTAACCTCGGTGAGCAGTTTTGGGTCCGCATATCTGAGGAAGGATGTGCTGGCTCTGGAGAGGGTCCAGAGGAGGTTTGCAACAATGATCCCAGGAATGAGTGGGTTAACATATGATGAGCGTTTGTCGGCACTGGGCCTGCACTCGCTGGAGTTTAGAAGAATGAGAGGGGACCTCATTGAAACTTACAGAATAGTGAAAGGCTTGGATAGAGTGGATGTGGAGAGGATGTTTCCACAAGTGAGAGAGTCTCGGACTAGAGGTCCCAGCCTCAGAATTAAAGGATTTCTTTTAAGAAGGAGATAAAGAGAAATGTCTTTAGTCAGAGGGTGGTGAATCTGTGGAATTCATAGCCACAGACGGCTGTGGAGGGCAAGTCAGTGGATATTCTTAAGGCAGAGATTGATAATTTCTGGTTAGTGCGGGTGTCAGAGGTTACGGGGAGAAGGCAGGAGAATGGGGTTAGGAGGGAGAGATAGATCAGCTATGATTGAATGATGGAGTAGATTTGATGGGCCAAATGGCCTAATTCTACTCCTATCAGTTATGACCTTACCGACCGCCCTTCCATCTGTGATAGGAAATGTTCAAAGCTGCAGTAACATGAAGTTTACAATAAACCAGAAAACGCTGGAATAACCTGGGCTGATGAGACAGCATCTGGGGAAAGGGAAACTGGCAACGTTTCAGTTCTGTGGATGCTTTCAACAGAGAGCTAGATAGGGCTCTTAAAGATAGCGGAGTCAGGGGATATGGGGAGAAGGCAGGAACGGGGTACTGATTGTGGATGATCAGCCATGATCACAGTGAATGGCGCTGTTGCTCGAAGGGCCGAATGGCCTCCTCCTGCACATTGTCTATTGTCTATTGTCTATTGACTGGCCTTCAGACACAAGAGAATGCAGATGCTGAAATGTTGAGCGTTTGAGTTAGAGGTAGAGTTAGAGTTAGGGTTAGGGTTAGGGTTAGAGTTAGGGTTAGGGTTAGGGTTAGGGTTAGGGTTAGGGTTAGGGTTAGGGTTAGGGTTAGGGTTAGAGTTAGGGTTAGGGTTAGGGTTAGGGTTAGGGTTAGGGTTAGGGTTAGGGTTAGGGTTAGGGTTAGGGTTAGGGTTAGGGTTAGGGTTAGGGTTAGGGTTAGGGTTAGGGTTAGGGTTAGGGTTAGGGTTAGGGTTAGGGTTAGGGTTAGGGTTAGGGTTAGGGTTAGGGTTAGGGTTAGGGTTAGGGTTAGGGTTAGGGTTAGGGTTAGGGTTAGGGTTGGGGTTGGGGTTGGGGTTGGGGTTAGGGTTAGGGTTAGGGTTAGGGTTAGGGTTAAAGGGTTATGTTAGAGTTAAGGTTAGGGTTATGTTTAGAGTTAAGGTTAGGTTTAGGGTTAGGGTTAGGGTTAGGGTTAGATGTCGAGTTAGAGTTTATAGTCACGAGTATTGAGGTACAGTGAGAAGCTTTGTATTGTAAAGTTTTGATAAGCCTTGGGATGTGAATGAAATGGGGATGGAGGGGGAGGGGGGGAGCGTAAAGGGGGATGGAGTAAGTATTGGTGAGAAGACAGCTAATGGCCTGGGCATGTACTGGGTGGGGAGGGGAGATGTACATATGAATGAAATGGTGGAGCCAGGATGAAGGGGGATGGAATGGGTAGCCATGAGAGGGCACCATTGATGGAGCTGGGGTGTTTTCTGTCCACAGGGCCGGACGGTGCCCAGGAGACAATGCTACTGCACGGCCCGTTTGCCCGTAAGCCCAAGCGGATCCGCACAGCCTTCTCACCGTCTCAGCTGCTGCGTCTGGAGAGGGCCTTCGAGAAGAACCACTATGTGGTGGGCGCCGAGAGGAAGCAGCTCGCCGGCAGCCTCAGCCTGTCCGAGACACAGGTAGGCCCACGCTCATCATAGTCGTAAAGTCACAGAGTGATACAGTGTGGAAACAGGCCCTTCGGCCCAACTCGCCCACACCGGCCAACATGTCCCAGCTACACTAGTCCCACCCGCCTGCCTTTGGCCCACATCCCTCCACACCTGTCCAATCCATCTACCTGTCTAACAGCTTATTTAACGTCGGGATAGTCTAGGCCTCAACTACCTCCTTGTTCCATACACGCACCACCCTTTGAGTGAAAGGTTGTGAAAAGTGAAAAGTTTTGGTCTCCTGATTTGAGGAAGGACATCCTTGCGATTGAGGCAGTGCAGCGTAGGTTCACGGGATTGATCCCTGGGATGGCGGGACTGTCATATGAGGAAAGATTGAAAAGACTAGGCTTGTATTCACTGGAGTTTAGAAGGATGAGGGGGGATCTTATAGAAACATATAAAATTGTAAAAGGACTGGACAAGCTAGATGCAGGAAAAATGTTCCCAATGTTGGGCGAGTCCAGGACCAGGGGCCACAGTCTTAGAATAAAGGGGAGGCCATTTAAGACTGAGGTGAGAAAAAACCTTTTCACCCAGAGAGTTGTGAATGTGTGGAATTCCCTGCCACAGAGGGCAGTGGAGGCCAAGTCACTGGATGGATTTAAGAGAGAGTTAGATAGAGCTCTAGGGACTAGTGCAGTCAAGGGATATGGGGAGAAGGCAGGCACGTGTTATTGATAGGGGACGATCAGCCATGATCAAAATGAATGGCGGTGCTGGCTCGAAGGGCCGAATGGCCTCCTCCCGTACCTATTTTCTGTGTTTCTATGTTTCTATGTTACCCCTCAGATTAGTACCAAATCTTTTCCACTTCACCTTAAGCCATGAGAATTAAGGGACAGAGGTTTTGGGGTAACGTGAGGGGGAACTTCTTTACTCAGAGGGTGGTGGCTGTGTGGAATCAGCTTCCAGCAGAAGTGGTGGAGGCAGGATCGATTTTAACATTTAAGAGTAAAGTGGATAGGTATATGGACGTGAAGGGAATGGAGGGGTATGGTCTGGGTGCAGGTAGATGGGACTAGGGGAAAACAAATGGTCGGCACGGACTAGAAGGGCCGAGAGGGCCTGTTTCCGTGCTGTAATTGTTATATGGTTAAGCCCATGTCCTCTGGTCTTCGATTCCCCTACTCTGAGCAAGAGACCCTGTGCATCTCCCCGATCTGTTCCTCTGATGATTTTGTACACAAATGCTGCCTTACAGCATCGGGTTCGATCCTGACTCTGGGCGCTGTCTGTACGGAGTCAGTACGTTCTCCCTGTGACCTGTGTGGGTTTTCTCCAGGTGCTCCGGTTTCCTCCCACTATCTCCTCTGGCAGCTCCTTCCTGTTCATTAAGTTCTAGCTGATAAACCAAGGCCCATCCAAGATGGTTCCCAACCCAGGCGTGGTAGCCACAGGTCTACAAACTTATACTCAAATCATAGGGGGGATCTAAGGGGAGAAGGCAGGAACGGGGTACTGATTGTGGATGATCAGCCATGATCACATTGAATGGCGGTGCTGGCTTGAAGGGCCGAATGGCCTGCTTCTACACCTATTGTCTATGTTTCTATATTACAATCAGTCCACACTTTTAAATCTCTTCCTACAGCAACATTTTTTACTTTTAAGGGGCTGTCCCACTTGGGCGACCTCATCCGCGAGTTATGGCGAGTTTGCCCTGGACCCAATTCGCAGCAAGGTTGACACGAGGCCCTGGGAGGTCTTTGCAACTCTCCTTCATGCTCGAGAGTGGTCCCCGCGTACTCGAGGCCTCAGCTAGGTCGCGGCGTATTTTTCAAAATGCTGAAAAATGCCCGCCATGGAAAAAATCGATACTTTTTTACTCGTAGGTTTAGTCGAGGTGGGTCGTAGTAGGTCGGCATGTTAGTCGTAGGTAATCGAGGGAAGTCGAAGGTAGTCGTAGATAGTCTTCAACATAGCCGAAGGAGGTCGTCTTCACTCTCCACCATTCGGTGTCCAATTTTCCCGAAGCTAGTCGACACCAGTCTTCAACATAGTCTAAGGAGGTTGAAGGAAGTCTTCTACATAGTTGAAGGAGGTCTTCAACCTGACACTTTTTCAAACTCTCCTAAACTCTTCTAAACTCGCCAATTAGGTCACCACAGTGGGACAGCCCCTTAACTTTATTCCCTTACCTGGTATTTCTACACTGTCAATGGATCGATTGTAATCATGTGTTGACTTCCCGCTGACTGGATAGCACGCAACAAAAGCTTTTCACCGTACCTCAGTACATGTGACAATAAACTACACTGAAACTAGAAACTGAGAGAAACTGCAAGGGTAAAAAGACCCAAATGGGAATTATTTACACGCCCCAAACAGTAGCCAGGACGTTGGGTACAAGTTATATAAAGAAACCAATAAACCTTATTCCCTTATCATGTATCTGTACATCGAAAAGACTAGGCTTGTATTCACTGGAGTTCAGAAGGATGAGGCGGGATCTTATAGAAACATATAAAATTATAAAAGGACTGGACAAGCTAGATGCAGGAAAAATGTTCCCAATGTTGGGCGAGTCCAGAACCAGGGGCCACAGTCTTAGAATAAACGGGAGGTCATTTATGACTGAGGTGAGAAATAAACTTTTTCACCCAGAGAGTTGTGAATTTGTGGAATTCCCTGCCACAGAGAGCAGTGGAGGCCAAGTCACTGGATGGGTTTAAGAGAGAGTTGGATAGAGCTCTAGGGGCTAGTGGAGTCAAGGGATATGGGGAGAAGGCAGGCACGGGTTATTGATTGGGGACGATCAGCCATGATCACAATGAATGGCGGTGCTGGCTGGAAGGGCCAAATGGCCTCCTCCTGCACCTATTTTCTATGTTTCTATGTTTTTATGATTCATTACCTTCTGACAAAAGTAATTCCTCCTCCTTTCCGTTCTAAAGCAAGCAAGCAAGTTAATTTATACAGCATTATTCAGCAACAAGGCAATTCAAAGTGCTTTATGCAAATCATTAAAGAGAAATCAAAAATAATTAAAAACAGTCATTAAAAAGAATAGAAAATTAAAACAAGCTAAAATAGAATGAGACCAGAATAAAATACAAGAATAAAAGAGCAGTGTAAGAAATTAATAATTATTTAATTTATTTAAAGGCAGCGTCAAACAGAAAAGTCTTCAGCTCCGATGTAAAAGAATTGAGAGTTGGAGCGGACCTGGCAATTTTCTGGAAGTTTGGTCCATATATGTGGTGCATAAAAGTAAATGCTGCTTCTCCATGTTTAAACATAGAAACATAGACATTAGGTGCAGGAGGAGGCCATTCGGCCCTTCGAGCCAGCACCGCCATTCATTGTGATCATGGCTGATCATCCCCAATCAATAACCCGTGCCTGCCTTCTCCCCACATCCCTTGACTCCACTAGCCCCTAGATCTCTATCCAACTCTCTCTTAAATCCATCCAGTTATTTGGCCTCCACTGCCCTCTATGGCAGGGAATTCCACAAATTCACAACTCTCTGGGTGAAAAGGTTTTTTCTCAGCTCAGTCTTAAATGGCCTCCCCCTTTATTCTAAGACTGTGGCCCCTGGTTCTGGACTCGCCCAACATTGGGAACATTTTTCCTGCATCTAGCTTGTCCAGTCCTTTTATAATTGTATATGTTTCTATAAGATCCCCCCCTCATCCTTCTAAACTCAGTGAATACAAGCCTAGTCTTTTCAATCTTTCCTCATATGACAGTCCCGCCATCCCAGGGATCAATCTCGTGAACCTACGCTGCACTGCCTCAATCGCAATCACAATCATTTAGTTCTAGACTCTGGGGACAGAAAGCAGACCAGACCCGGACGACCTCACAGGTCTGGGTGGTTCATAATGTAGCAGAAGATTTTGCAGAATACTATTTTGAAGTCAATTCTTTGACAGACTGGAAGCCAGTGTAAAGACCTCAAAACTGGAGTGATGTGATCCACTTTCCTGGTGTAAGAGAGGGCTCGGGCAGCAGCATTCTGAATCAGCTGCAGGGTCTATTCAATTTTTTTGTACAGGTTGTCAACTCTACTGAAAATAAATGTATGGACAGGTTTTTCCAAATCTAGCTGAACCATTAGTCCTTTAACCCTTGATATATTCTTAAGTTGATAGTAGACAATAGAAAATAGACAATAGACAACAGGTGCAAGAGTAGGCCATTCGGCCCTTCGAGCCCAGCACCGCCATTCAATGTGATCACGGCTGATCATCCCCAATCAGTACCCCGTTCCTGCCTTCTCCCCATATCCCCTGACTCCGCTATCTTTAAGAGCCCTATCTAGCTCTCTTTTGAAAGTATCCAGAGAACCGGCCTCCACCGCCCTCTGAGGCAGAGAATTCCACAGGACTCACAACTCTCTGTGAGAAAAAGTGTTTCCTCGTCTCCGTTCTAAATGGCTTACCCCTTATTCTTAAACTTAGGATGACTTGGGAATTGTCTTAAAGTGGCTGTTGAAATTCAGGCCTGAGTCCATGATTACACCAAGAGTTCTGGCTTTGTCCGTGGGTTTTTAACATTGCCGACTGAAGCTGACCACTGACTTTTAATCGTTCCTCTGTGGCTCCTAAAGCAACTACCTCAGTTTTGTCTTCGTCCAATTGAAGAAAGGTTTGGCACATCCAGTCATTGATTTGTTCGATGCGCTTACACAGTATTCGTATTGGACCATGGTCCGCTGGTGATACGGGTTATTTGTGCGTCGCCTGCTTAATTCTGGTCACTTATTTTGTTGTTTCCCATAATCTGAGCCAATGGGAGCATGTAGGTGTTAAACAGAAGCGGCCCCAGAACGGAGCCGTGGGGAACTCCACATGTCATGTTTGTCCGCTCGGATGTGTAATTACCTACGGACACAAAGTCAGTCCACATTTGTTCATTGGACAAAGGCCAGCATGGATTTACCGTAGGAATTTGTACCCCAGTGGATCTGGACTTCCAGAAGGCTTTCGACTCCCACATAAGTTAGTATACAAACCATAATTAGGGGTTCAGTATTGACTGGCTGGCAAACAGGAAGCAAAGAGTTAAACGGGTTTTTCACAATGGCAGGCAGTAACTAGGTCCGCAGTAAGCTATTTACAATATATATTAATGATCTGGATGAGGGAATGAAGGCAATATCTCCAAGCGGATGACACTAAGCTCAGTGTAAGGATGCTACGCAAGCATAGGCTGGGTGAGGGGCAAATCAGATGCAGTATAATGTGGATAAATGTGAGGGTTATTATTTAAATGGTGGCCGATTAGGAAAAGGGGAGATGCAGCTGCACCAGGAAAGGGCATGCAGGTGCAGCAGGCAGTAATTGTTAGCTTTCATAGCAAAAGGATTTGAGTACAGGAGTTCTACTTCAGTTGTACAGAGAGGAGTATTGCGTACAGAAATCTGAGGAAGGACATTATTGCCATAAAGTGCAGAGAAGGTTCACCAGTCATGTTGATGACCTCCTCTCTGGAACCTTCAACTCACAGCTTAAGGATAAGGGGAAATCCTTTATGTTGGTGAGTCTCTGGAACTCTCTGCCACAGAGGGTAGTTGAGGCCAGTTCATTGGCTATTGGCCCTGACAGGTACGGGATACTGCAGCCATGATCATATTGAATGGCGGTAAGGGCTGAATGGCCTACTCCTGCACCTATATTTCTATGTTTCTATGTTTCTAAAGTAGTCCCTGTTCTTTCAGTAGGCTAGAAAGTCCAACCCCAGTTTTCCAATTGGAGTAATATTGGACCCGCGCTCTGAGGTCCATTAGGGGCTGTCCCACTGACATAATTAGCGAGTTTAGAAGACATGTTGAAGACCTCCTTCTGCTTCAACTCCTCACTTACGACTAACTCTCTTCACTTCGACCTCTCTTCAGCTATGATGAAGACTATCTACCTTTGACTTCCCTCGATTGCCTACGACTGACATGCCGACCTACTACGATCTACCTCGACTAAGTAGTGCTCCGCTTTCCTCCCACACTCCAAAGAGTGCAGGTTTGTAGGTTAGTTGGTTTGGTGTAAGTGTAAATTGTCCCTAGTGTGTGGAAGACAATAGACAACAGGTGCAGGAGTAGGCCATTTGGCCCTTCGAGCCAGCATCGCCATTCAATGTGATCATGGCTGATCATCCCCAATCAGTACCCCGTTCCTGCCTTCTCCCCATATCCCCTGACTCCGCTATCTTCAAGAGCCCTAGCTAGCTCTCTCTTGGAAAGTATCCAGAGAACCGGCCTCCACCGCCCTCTGAGGCAGAGAATTCCACAGACTCACCACTCTCTGTGTGAAAAAGTGTTTCCTCGTCTCCATTCTAAATGCCTTACTCCTTATTCTTAAACTGTGGCCCCTGGTTCAGGACTCCCCCAACATTGGGAACATGGATAGTGTGAGTACGCGGGGGATCGCTGGTTGGTGCGGACTCGGAGGGCCGAAGGGACTGTTTTCATGCTGTATATCCAAACTAAACCAAAACAATGTTCATAAGTTTTAGGAGCAGAATTAGCCCTTTCTGCCCATCAAGTCTAATCATGGCTGATCTATCTTTCCCTCTCAACTCCATTCTCCTGCCTTCTTCCCGTAACCTCTGACACCCGCACTAATAAAAAATCTTTCACCGCTCCTCCACAGCCGTCTGTGGCAATGAATCGCAGATGTCAGGGGTTACGGGGAGAAGGCAGGAGAATGGGGTTAGGAGGGAGAGATAGATCAGCCATGATTGAATGGCAGAGTAGACTTGATGGGCCGAATGGCCTAATTCGGTTCCTCTCACTTATGACGGAGTAGTTTTGGGATTGGAGGGTAGCTAATGTAACCCCACTTTTTAAAAAGCGGGGGAGAGAGAAAACGGGGAATTACAGACCAGTTAGTCTAACATCGGTAGTGGGGAAACTGCTAGAGTCAGTTATTAAAGATGGGATAGCAGCACATTTGGAAAGTGGTGAAATCATTGGACAAAGTCAGCATGGATTTATGAAAAGTAAATCATGTCTGACGAATCTTATAGAATTTTTCAAGGATGTAACTAGTAGAGTGGATAAGGGAGAACCAGTGGATTTGTTATATCTGGACTTTCAGAAGGCTTTCGACAAGGTCCCACATAAGAGATTAGTATACAAACTTAAAGCACACGGTATTGGTGGTTCAGTATTGATGTGGATAGAGAACTGGCTGGCAAACAGGAAGCAAAGAGTAGGAGTGAACGGGTCCTTTTCAGGATGGCAGACAGTGACTAGTGGGGTACCGCAAGGCTCAGTGCTGGGACCCCAGCTATTTACAATATATATTAATGATTTGGATGAGGGAATTGAATGCAACATCTCCATGTTTGTGGATGACACGAAGCTGGGGGGCAGTGTTAGCTGTGAGGAGGATGCTAGGAGGCTGCAAGGTGACTTGGATAGGTTGGGTGAGTGGGCAAATGCATGGCAGATGCAGTATAATGTGGATAAATGTGAGGTTATCCACTTTGGTGGCAAAAACAGGAAAGTAGACTATTATCTTGAATGGTGGCCGATTAGGAAAAGGGGAGATGCAACGATACCTGGGTGTCATGATACACCAATCATTGAAAGTAGGCATGCAGGTGCAGCAGGCAGTGCGAAGAAAGCGAATGGTATGTTAGCATTCATAGCAAAAGGATTTGAGTACAAGAGCAGGGAGGTTCTACTGCAGTTGTACAGGGTCTTGGTGAGGCCACACCTGGAGTATTGCGTACAGTTTTGGTCTCCAAATCTGAGGAAAGACATTCTTGCCATAGAGGGAGTACAGAGAAGGTTCACCAGACTGATTCCTGGGATGGAACGACTTCCATATGAAGAAAGACTGGATAGACTCGGCTTGTACTCGCTGGAATTTAGAAGATTGAGGGGGGATCTTATCGTAACTTTCCCAGTTTTATGTTTCCCAGCTGTTATCAGGTAACTGAACCATCGTACCACCAACTAGAGAGCAGTCCTAAGCTACTATCTACTTCATTGGTGACCCCCGGACTATCTTTAATCGGACACAAAAAGCTGGAGAAACTCAGCGGGTGCAGCAGCATCTGTACACTTCCTGGAGTTCCACTCCTCTTCCAGGCCTGTTTCACAGAAGTTTAATTTGCACTAAACATTATTCCCTTTATCCTGTATCTGTACACTGTGGGTGGCTCGATTATAATCATGTTTAGTCTTTCCGTTGACTAATTAGCACGCAGCAAAAGCTTTGCACTGTCAGAAGGCCGCGAGGCAAGTGATAGGAGCAGATGTAGGCCTTTCGGCCCATCAAGTCTACTCCGCCATTCAATCAATAGCTGATCTATCTCTCCCTCCTAACCCCATTCTCCTGCCTTCTCCCCGTAACCCCTGACACCTGCACTAAACTTGAACGTTAGCACAGGAAAGTTAGCACCGTACCTCGGTACTCGTGACAATAAACTGGATTAAACTACCGCACAGAGAGAAAGGCCATTCCTCCCATCATGCCAATGCTAGCCCACAGAAGTGTCTTTGGGACACGCGTACTCCTCTTAGAGTGAAGGGCAAGGAAGGCGGGAATAAGGAAGTTTGGACAATGAGAGAAATTGAGGCTTCTGGTCAGGAAAAAGAAGGCATGGGACAAGTATAAGCCGCTGGGATCAAGTATATCCATGGAGGAGTTTCAGGAACTGAGGAATAGAATGTGTGGTCATGCTGGAAAGGGTACAGAGAAGACTTACGAGGATGTTGCCAGGACTAGAGGGTTTGAGCTACAGGGAGAGGTTGAGCAGGCTGGGACTCTATTCCATGGAGCGCAGGAGGATGAGGGGTGATTTTATAGAGGTGTACAAAATCATGATGGGAATAGATCGGGTAGGTGTACAGTTTCTTGGTATTGACATGGATAGAGAATTGGCCGGCAGACAGGAACCAAACAGTAGGAATAAACGGGTCCCGGTCAGAATGGCAGGCAGTGGCGAGTGGAGTGCCGCAAGGCTCGGTGCTGGGGCCGCAACTGTTTACAATATAGAGGGATAAATACAATACTGGATACTCCACCGCCCTCTGAGGCAGAGAATTCCGCAGACTCACCACTCTCTGTGAAAAAGTGTTTCCTCGTCTCCGTTCTAAATGGCTTGCCCCTTATTCTTAAACTGTGTGGCCCCTGGTTCTGGACTCCCCCAACATCGGGAACATGTTTCCTGCCTCTAGCGTGTCCAAACCCTTCATAATCTTATATGTTTCAATAAGATCCCCTCTATCCTTCTAAATTCCAGAGTGTACAAGCCCAGCCGTTCCAATTCTCTTAGCACATGACAGTCCCGCCATCCCGGGAATAATGGACACACTGATCTGTTCTGTAGTCAATGCCAACTATGTTCTGTGTGCTGATGCAAAGCAAGAATGTTATTGTCCTGTCAGGGACACACGACAATAAACTCTCTTGAATCTTGAATGTTGAATCTAATCTTGTAAACCTACGCTGCAGTCCCTCAATAGCAATTCTGTGATCTGCCTGGGCTGGGCTGTGAGGTGGTGTTGGCCGAGGGGGGGTGGGGGGCTGCGTGTAAATGTCATGGTCTCCCTGTCGCACCCCGTTGAGCCCAATGTGTCTGTTCTCTTGCGTCACATTACTGGTGGAGCTACAAAGAATCCCACAGATTCACCGCCCTCTGACTGAAGAAATTCCTCCTCATCTCCTTCCTAAAAGAATGTTCTTTCATTCTGAGGCTGTGACCTCTGGTCCTAGACTCCCCCACTAGTGGAAACATCCTCTCCGCATCCCACTCTATCCAGGCCTTTCACTATTCTGTAAGTTTCAATGAGGTTTCCCTCGTCATCCTTCTGAACTCCAGCGAGTACAGGCCCAGTGCCGACAAACGCTCATCACAGGTCAACCCGCTCATTTACTGGGATCGTTCTTGTAAACCTCCTCTTGACCCTCTCCAGAGCCAGCACATCCTTCCTCAGATATAGGCGAGGAAGATGCCGGTTTACATTGAAGATAGACACAAAGTGCTGGAGTAACTCAGTGGGCCAGGCAGCATCTCTGGAGAGAAGGAATGGGTGACTAAATCTACCTGATCTCCCGGTTGCTCAGCACTTTAACTCCCCCTCCCATTCCCAATGTGACCTTTCGCTCCTGGGCCTCCTCCATTGTCAGAGTGAGGCCCAGCGCAAATTGGAGGAGCAGCACCTCACATTTTGCTTGGGCAGCTTACACCCCGGCCGTACGAATACTTGATATAGCCCTTGCTTTCCCTCTCTCTCCATCCCCTCCCCCTTCCCAGTTCTCCCACCAGCCTTACTGTCCTTGATTCACAGGGATTACTCTGTTTGTTTTGTTGTCACCTTCTCCTAGCTAACATTGACCTATTCTACATAGTCCTTGAACCGCATCTCTTTTGATGTCTCATTTTCACACCTCACTCTTCCACATCTCTATGAGGTTATATATAGATAAATGTGAGGTTATCCACTTTGGCGGCAAAAACAAGGGGGCAGATTATTATCTCAATGGGGTTAGGTTAGGTAAGGGGGAGGTACAGTGAGCCTTGTACGTCCTTGTACATCGGTCACTGAAAGTTGGCGTGCAGGTACAGCAGGCAGTGAAGAAAGCTAATGGGATAGTTGGCCTTCATAACGAGAGGATTTCAGTATAGGAGTAAAGAGGTTCTTCTGCAGTTGTACAGGGCTCTGGTGAGACCACATCTGGAGTATTGTGTATAGTTTTGGTCTCCTAATTTGGGGAAGGACATCCTTGTGATTGAGGCAGTGCAGCGTTGGTTCACAAGATTGATCCCTGGGATGACGGGACTGTCACATGAGGAAAGATTGAAAAGACTAGGCTTGTATTCACTGGAGTTTAGAAGGATGAGGGGGATCTTATAGAAACATATAAAATTATAAAAGGACTGGACAAGCTAGATGCAGGAAAAATGTTCCCAATGTTGGACGAGTCCAGAACCAGGGGCCACAGTCTTAGAATAAAGGGGAGGCCATTTAAGACTGAGGTGAGAAAAATCTTTTTCACCCAGAGAGTTGCGAATTTATGGAATTCCCTGCCACAGAGGGCAGTGGAGGCCAAGTCACTGGATGGATTTAAGAGAGAGTTAGATAGAGCTCTAGGGGCTAGTGGAGTCAAGGGATATGGGGAGAAGGCAGGCACGGGTTATTGATAGGGGACGATCAGCCATGATCACAATGAATGGCGGTGCTGGCTCGAAGGGCCGAATGGCCTCCTCCTGCACCTATTTTCTACGTTTCTATGTGTCCCTCTCCCCTAAGTCTCAGCCTGAAGAAAGGGTTCTCGACCTGATACGTCACTCATTCCTTCTATCCAGATATGCTTCGACTGAGTGACTCCAGCATTAGTTGATACTCCAGCATTATTATGTGAGCAGTGTTTTGGGCCCCATATCTGAGGAAGGATGTGCTGGCTCTGGAGAGGGTCCAGAGGAGGTTTACGAGAATGATCCCAGGAATGAGTGGGTTAACCTATGATGAGCGTTTGTCGGCACTGGGCCTGTACTCGCTGGAGTTTAGAAGGTTGAGGGGGTGGGGGGGGGGGGGGGACCTCATTGGAACTTACAGAATAGTGAAAGGCCTGGGATAGAGTGGATGTGGAGAGGATGTTTCCACTGGTGGGAGAGTCTAGGACCAGAGGTCACAGCCTCAGAATTAAAGGAGGTGAGGTGGAACTTCTTTCGTCAGAGGGTGCTGTAGTTATTCTGTGGAACTCATTGCCACAGAGGGCTGTGGAGGCCAAGTCAGTGGATATTTGTAAGGCCGAGACAGACAAATGCTTGATCAGAACGGGTGTCAAGGGGTTATGAGGAGAAGGCAGGAGAAGGGGATTAGGAGGCAGAGATCAGCCATGATTGAATAGTGGACCCGATGGGCCAAATGGCCTAATTCTACCCCGACAATTTGTGAACTTGTGACTATGTGTCTACAAAGGAAGATAGGCTGCACTGTGCCTTAGAGTCATATAGCCTGCACTCGCTGGAGTTTAGAAGGATGAGGGGGGGGACCTCATTGAAAGGTACAGAATAGTGAAGGGCCTGGATAGAGTGGATGTGGAGAGGATGTTTCCACTGGTGGAAGAATTAGACCATAGGACAAGAGGGCACAGCCTCAGAATTAAAGGACGTTCCTTTAGAAAGGAGACAAGGACGAATTTCTTTAGTCAGAGGGCGGTGAATCTGTGGAATTCTTTGCCACCGACGGCTGTGGAGGCCAAGTTAATGGGCATTTTCAAGGTGGATATTGACAGATTTGTGAATAATGAGGGGGTCAGGGGTTATGGGGAGAAGGCAGGAGAATGGGGTTGAGAGGGGAAGATAGATCAGCCATGATTGAATGGTGGAGTAGACTTGATGGGCCGAATGGCCTAATTCTGCTTACGAACTTATGAACACTAACAGGGTCAAAAGGCACAGAACCAGACCCTTCGACGGAACTCATCCATGCCTTCAAAGATGCCCCATCTACGCTGGTCCCATCTGCTTACGTTTGGCCCATATCCCTCTAAATCGTTCCTATCCATGTGCCTGTCTAATTGTGTATTAAATGTTGTTCATTGCATCTGCCTCAACTACCTCCTCTGGCAGCTCGTTCCATATGCACACCTCCAGATTCAGGGCCAGTTTCTTCCCGGCTGTTATCAGGCAACTGAACCGTCCTCTCACCAACTAGAGAGCGGTCCCGACCTCCATAGGACAAGAATCCGGAACAGAATCCGGAACTCAGCGGGTCAGGCAGCATCTGTGGAGAACATGGATAGGTGACGTTTCACAGAGTGCTGGAGTAACTCAGCGGGTCAGGCAGCATCTGTGGAGAACATGGATAGGTGACGTTTCACAGAGTGCTGGAGTAACTCAGCGGGTCAGGCAGCATCTGTGGAGAACATGGATAGGTGACGTTTCACAGAGTGCTGGAGTAACTCAGCGGGTCAGGCAGCATCTGTGGAGAACATGGATAGGTGACGTTTCACAGAGTGCTGGAGTAACTCAGCGGGTCAGGCAGCATCTGTGGAGAACATGGGTAGGTGACGTTTCACAGAGTGCTGGAGTAACTCAGCGGGTCAGGCAGCATCTGTGGAGAACATGGATAGGAAAGATTGAGAGGGATATGGACCAAGCGCAGGCAGGTGGGGCTAGTGTAGATGGGACATTGTTGGTCGGTGTGGGCAAGTTGGGCCGAAGGGTCTGTTTCACCATATTTCCCGCACCATCTTGCATCCTTCAAGTTTCAAAGTTCTTAATAATATAGAATCTTTACTGGGCCTTAAATACCTGTTCAGAGTCGGGACCTTTTCAGTAAACTAGTATCTACAGTTTCTTGAGTGCCATATTGTCCAGTTTGTTGATTACCCTAAACTAGTGCGATTGGAAGCATAGGGAAGAGTTTAGTTTAGTTCAGTTTATAGATGCAATGTGGAAACAGGCTCCTCGGCCTACCGAATCTGCGCTGACCTGCGATACACCAGCACTATCCTGCTCACATTAGGGACAATTTACAATTTACAGAAGCCAATTAATCTACAAACTTGCAAGTCTTTGGAGTGTGGGAAGAAACCTGTGGACCTGGAGATAACCCACGGCAGTCAATAGACAATAGGTGCAGGAGTAGGCCCTTCGGCCCTTAAAGCCAGCACCGGCTTTCAATGGCTGATCATCCCCAATCAGTACCCCGTTCCTGCCTTCTCCCCATATCCCCTGACTCCGCTATCTTTAAGAGCCCTATCTAGCTCTCTCTTGAAAGTATCCAGAGAACCGGCCTCCACCGCCCTCCACCGCATAGAATTCCACACTCACAAGTTTCCTCGTCTCCGTTCTAAATGGCTTACCCCTTATTCTTAAACTGTGGCCCCTGGTTCTGGACTCCCCCAACATCGGGAACATGTTTCCTGCCTCTAGCGTGTCCAAGCCCTTAACAATCTTCTATGTTTCATACCATGATCACAATGATGAGCTTCTCAATAAGGTCACCCCTCCCTCAAACTTCACTGTTCTGAACAAAAATGTCCCAGCCTACGGAGCCCTACTGTACGGTACCCGGACGGGGCGTCGAAGGACAAGAAGCTGAAGCGAAGAAGTGGAAGCCAACGGAAACGGAAATTCCAGCCTCTTAACCCCAAGGACCGTGGTAAATCAACGCTTACAAAAATAACCCGCTCTATGGTCTTTAGCAGCCAAAAAGCAGTGAAGGAAAATTTAAAATCCCTCCCGTCTCCCCCGGCCAGTGATGTGACGGTGACAAGGTCTTGGACAAATCCCGTCCCCAGAGATGTCATGTTCAATGATTTGGCTTTTTGGCGTTGCGCCTGTTCTGTTATTTGGCTTTTCAGTGTCGCATCCGTTCTGTTATTTGGCTTTTCAGTGTCGCATCCGTTCGGTTATTTGGCTTTTCGGCATTGTGCCTGTTCTGTAATTTGGCTTTTCGACGTCGTGTCCGTTCGGTTATTTGGCTTTTCTGTGTCGTGTCCGTTAGGTTATTTGGCTTTTCTGTGTCGTGTCCGTTCGGTAATTTGGCTTTTCGGTGTCATGTCCGTTTGGCTTCTACTTCTTCGCTTCAATGATTTGGCTTTTTGGCGTTGCGCCTGTTCTGTTATTTGGCTTTTCTGTGTCATGTCCGTTCGGTAATTTGGCTTTTCGGCGTCGTGTCCGTTTGGCTTCCACTTCTTCGCTTCGGCTGCTCGTCCTTCGACGCCCCATCCGCACACATTTCCCTACAACTCAAACCCACAAGCCCGGGTAACATCCTGGTGAATCTCTTTCCCATTCACTGTGTAATGGTTCAATTTCATTTTTATTAGTTTAGTTCACGGTACAGTGAATACATTTGTTGCGTGCTATCCATTCAGTGGAAAGGCTACAGACGATTACAATCGAGCCGTCCGCCGTGTACAGATAGAGGATAAAGGGAATAATGTTTAGTGCAAGATGAAGTCCGATGAAAGATAGTCCGAGGGTCTCCAATGAGATGTGGTAGGATGATTCAGTTGCCTGATAACAGCCGGGAAGAAACTGTCCCTGAATCTGGAGGTGTGCGCGTTTTCACACTTCTGTACCTCTTGCCTGATGGGAGAGGGGAGAAGAGGGAGTGGCCGGGGTGAGACTGGTCCTTGACGATGCTGCTGGCCTTGCCGAGGCAGCGTGAGGTGTAGATGGAGTCAATGGAAGGGAGGTTGGTGGTGTGACGGTCTGGGTTGCAATTCTCAGCAACCTCATGTGGTCTTAGATGGAGCTATTTTCAAACCGTGCTTTTAAATCCGTTTTGATAAAATGTTTTCTGGTTAGTTAGTTAGTTATTGTCACGTGCAAAGACATACCGTGAAATGCTTTTTCGTTGCACATTAACCTATCAGTGAAAAGACAATACGTGATTACAATGCAGCATAAAGGGAGTAACGTTCAGTGCATTATAAAGTCTAGCAAAGTGTGCGCATCTATAGAAGTTGATGTGTTGAAGGCAAATTCAATGCTAGCATTTATATCAAGACTGAAATACTAATGCAGAGATATCATTCTGAGGCTCTTTATACATAGAAAAACATAAAAAACACAGAAATATAGGTGTTAAAGTAGGAACTGCAGATGCTGGAAAATCGAGGGTTACACAAAAAGCTGGAGAAACTCAGCGGGTGCAGCAGCATCTGTGGAGCGAAGGAGATAGGCGACGTTTCGGGCCAAAACCCTTCTTCAGACATAGGAAATAGGTGCAGGAGTAGACCATTCGGCCCTTCGAGCCAGCACCGCCATTCAATGCGATCATGGCTGATCATCTAAAATCAGTATCCCTTTGAGAGAGTTAGATTTAGGTCTTAGAGTTAATGGAATCAGGGGATATGGGGAAAAAGCAGGAACTGGGTACTGACTTTGGATGATCAGCCATGATCATATTGAATTGCGGTGCTGGCTCGAGGGGCCGAATGGTCTACTCCTGCACCTATGTTCTATGTTTCCATGTTTCTGGCTTTTTCCCCATATCCCTTGACTCCTTTAGCCCTAAGAGCTAAACCTAACTCTCTCTTGAAAACATCCAGTGAATTGGCCTCCACTGCCTTCTGTGGCGGAGAAGTCCACAGATTCACAACTCTCTGGGTGAAAACGTTTTTCCTCATCTCAAACCTAAATGGCTACCCCTTATTCTTAAACTCTGACCCCTGGTTCTGGACTTTCCCCAACATTGGGAACATTTTTCCTGCATCTAACCTGTCCAATCATTTAAGTATTTTATATGTTTCTATAAGATCTCCCCTCATCCTTCTAAATTTCAGCGAATACAAGCCCAGTCCCTCCATTCTTTCATCATATGTCAGTCCCGCCATCCTAGGAATTAACCATGTGAACCTACGCTGCACTCCCTCAATAGCAAGAATGTCCTTCCTCAAATGAGAAGAGCTAAATTGTATATAATACTCCAGGTGTGGTCTCACCAGGGCCCTGTACAATTGCAGTAGGACCTCCTTGCTCCTAAACTCAAATCCTCTCGCAATGAAGGCCAACATGCCATTAGGTTTCTTCACTGTCTGCTGTACCTGCATGTTTACTTTCAGTGACTGATGTACAAGGGCACCAGGTCTCGTTGCACCACCCCTTTGCCTAATCTGATACCATGCAGATAATGAAAGGGTGACGTTTCGGGTCGAGTCTGAAGAAGGGTCTCGACCCGAAACGTCACCCATTCCTTCTCTCCAGAAATGTTGCCTGTCCCGCTGAGTTACTCCAGCTTTCTGCGTCTATCTTCGATTTAAACCAGCATCTGCAGTTCCTTCTTACACCATTCAGATAATAATGTCTTCCTGTTCTTGCCACCAAAGTGGATAACCTCACATTTATCCACATTATACTGCATCTGCCATGCATCTGCCCACTCACCCAGCCTATCCAAGTCATCCTGCAGCCTCATGGCATCCTCCCAGCTCACACTGCCACCCAGCTTTGTGTCATCCGCAAATTTAGAGATGTTACATTTAATTCCCTTGTTTAAATCGTTAATAGATTTTGTAAAAACTGTCGGTCCAGCACCGAACCTTGCGGCACCCCACTAGTCACTGCCTGCCATTCTGAAAAGGACCCGTTAATTCCTACTTTTTTACTTTGACCGATCCTGTCCCTGCTTTCCAAATACGCTGCTATAACATCTGTAACAATCGACTCCAGCATCTTCCCCACTACCGATGTAAGGCTGACTGGTCAATAATTCCCCGTTTTCTCTCTCCCTCCTTTCTTAAAAAGGCAGGAGAATGGGGTAAGGAGGGAGACATAAAGCAACCATGTGTGAGAAGGAACTGTGGACACAGGTTTAAACCGAAGATAGACACAAAAAGCTGGAGCATCTCAGCGGGGCAGGCAGCATCACTGGAGAGAAGGAATGGGTGATGTTTCGTGTCGAGACCCTTCGAGCCAGCACCGCCATTCAATGTGATCATGGCTGATCATCCCCAATCAGTACCCCGTTCCTGCCTTCTCCCCATATCCCCTGACTCCACTATCTTCAAGAGCCCTATCCAGCTCTCTCTTGAAAGCATCCAGAGAACCCGCCTCCACCGCCCTCTGAGGCAGAGAATTCCACAGACTCACCACTCTCTGTGAGAAAAAGTGTTTTCTCGTCTCCGTTCTAAATGGCTTACTCCTTACTCTTAAACTGTGGCCCCTGGTTCTGGACTCCCCCAACATCGGGAACATGTTTCCTGCCTCTAGCGTGTCCAAACCCTTAATAATCTTATATGTTTCAATGAGATATCCTCTCATCCTCCTAAACTCCAGAGTGTACAAGCCCAGCCGCTCCATTCTCTCAGCATATGACAGTCCCGCCATCTTGGGAATTAACCTTGTGAACCTACGCTGCACTCCCTCAATAGCAAGAATGTCCTTCCTCAAATTAGGGGACCAAAACTGCACACAATACTCCAGGTGTGGTCTCACTGGGGCCCTGTACAACTGCAGAACTGGTAGGAGTAGAATTAGGACATTCGGCCCCTTAAGTCTACACCATTCAATCATGGCTGATCTATCTCTCCCTCGTAACTCCTTCCTCCTGCCTTCTCCCAGTAACCCCTAAAACCCGTAATGATCAAGAATCTATTTATCTCTGCCTTAAAAATACCCAGTGACGGCCTCCACAGCCTTCTGTGGCAATGGATTCCACAGATTCACCACCCTCTGTTTTTCCACGGAAGACAGACACAAAATACTGGAGTGACTCAGCGGGACAGGCAGCATCTCTGGAGAGAAGGAATGGGTGACGTTTCGGGTCGAGACCCTTCTTCAGACTATCTTCCCACTGACTGGTTAGCACGCAACAAAGGTTTTTCACTGTACACGTAAACAAAAACTATACTCAAACTCAAACCCTATCATCTAAGGGGGGTGTAAAAAATCATGAGGGGTATCGAGCGGGAAGATGCACAGAGTCACTTGCCCAGAGTAGGTCACGGGGAAAGATTTAATAGGGATCTGAGGGGTAACATTTTCACACAAAGAGCTGCCAGAGGAGGTAGTTGAGGCAGGGACCATTGCAATATTTAAGAAACATTTAGACATGTTCATGGATAGAACTGAGTTTGTAGGGATTTGGGCCAAAACGCAGGCAGGTGGGATGGGACATGTTGGCTGGTGTGCGCAAGTGGGGCTGAAAGGCTTGTTTCCACGTTGCTTCACTCTGTTACTCTGTGTCTCTGTGTCTCTGTGTCTCTGTGACTCTGTGTCTCTGTGTCTCTGTGTCTCTGTGTCTCTGTGACTGTGTCTCTGTGACTGTCTCTGTTCACTCTGTGTCTCTGTGTCTCTGACTCTGTGACTCTGTGTCTCTGTGTCTCTGTGTCTCTGTGTCTCTGTGTCTCTGTGTCTCTGTGTCTCTGTGTCTCTGTGTCTCTGTGTCTCTGTGTCTCTGTGACTCTGTGACTGTGTGTCTCTGTGTCTCTGTGTCTCTGTGTCTCTGTGTCTCTGTGTCTCTGTGACTCTGTGTCTGTGACTGTGTCTCTGTGTCTCTGTGTCTCTGTGACTCTGTGACTGTGTCTCTGTGTCTGTGTCTGTGTCTCTGTGTCTCTGTGTCTCTGTGTCTCTGTGTCTCTGTGTCTCTGTGTCTGTGACTGTGTCTGTGTCTCTGTGTCTCTGTGTCTCTGTGTCTCTGTGTCTCTGTGTCTCTGTGTCTCTGTGTCTCTGTGTCTCTGTGTCTCTGTGTCTCTGTGTCTCTGTGTCTCTGTGTCTCTGTGACTGTGTCTCTGTGTCTCTGTGTCTCTGTGTCTCTGTGTCTCTGTGACTCTGTGTCTCTGTGTCTCTGTGTGTCTCTGTGTCTCTGTGTCTGTGTCTGTGACTGTGTCTCTGTGTCTCTGTGTCTCTGTGTCTCTGTGTCTCTGTGTCTCTGTGTCTCTGTGTCTCTGTGTCTCTCTGTGTCTCTGTGTCTCTGTGTCTCTGTGTCTCTGTGTCTCTGTGTCTCTGTGTCTCTGTGTCTCTGTGTGACTGTGTCTCTGTGTCTCTGTGTCTCTGTGTCTCTGTGTCTCTGTGTCTCTGTGTCTCTGTGACTCTGTGACTGTGTCTCTGTGTCTCTGTGTCTCTGTGTCTCTGTGTCTCTGTGTCTCTGTGTCTCTGTGTCTCTGTGTCTCTGTGTCTCTGTGACTGTGTCTCTGTGTCTCTGTGTCTCTGTGTCCACTGTGTCTCTGTGTCTCTGTGTCTCTGTGACTGTGTCTGTGTCTGTGTCTCTGTGTCTCTGTGACTCTGTGTCTGTGTCTCTGTGTCTCTGTGTCTCTGTGTCTCTGTGTCTCTGTGACTGTGTCTCTGTGACTCTGTGTCTCTGTGTCTCTGTGACTGTGTCTCTGTGTCTCTGTGTCTCTGTGTCTCTGTGACTCTGTGTCTCTGTGTCTCTGTGTCTCTGTGACTGTGTCTCTGTGTCTCTGTGTCTCTGTGTCTCTGTGACTCTGTGTCTCTCTGTGTCTCTGTGTCTCTGTGTGACTCTGTGTCTCTGTGTCTCTGTGTCTCTGTGTCTCTGTGTCTCTGTGACTGTGTCTCTGTGTCTCTGTGACTGTGTCTCTGTGACTCTGTGTCTCTGTGTGTCTCTGTGACTCTGTGTCTCTGTGACTCTGTGTCTCTGTGTCTCTGTGTCTCTGTGTCTCTGTGTCTCTGTGTCTCTGTGTCTCTGTGTCTCTGTGACTGTGTCTCTGTGTCTCTGTGTCTCTGTGTCTCTGTGACTCTGTGTCTCTGTGTCTCTGTGTCTCTGTGTCTCTGTGACTCTGTGTCTCTGTGTCTCTGTGTCTCTGTGTCTCTGTGACTCTGTGTCTCTGTGTCTCTGTGTGTCTCTGTGTCTCTGTGTCTCTGTGACTCTGTGTCTCTGTGTCTCTGTGTCTCTGTGTCTCTGTCTCTGTGTCTCTGTGTCTCTGTGTCTCTGTGTCTCTGTGTCTCTGTGTCTCTGTGTCTCTGTGACTGTGTCTCTGTGACTCTGTGTCTCTGTGTCTCTGTGTCTCTGTGTCTCTGTGTCTCTGTGTCTCTGTGACTGTGTCTCTGTGTCTCTGTGTCTCTGTGACTGTGTCTGCGTGTCTGTGTCTGTGTCTCTGTGACCCTGTGACTCTGTGACTTTCTGCTTCCAGGTGAAGGTGTGGTTTCAGAACAGGAGGACCAAGTACAAGCGGCAGAAGCTGGAGGAGGAGGGCCCGGACTCCCAGCAGAAGAAGAAAGGTTCCCATCACGTCAACCGCTGGCGACTCGCCACCAAGCAGTCCAGTCCCGAGGACATTGACGTCACCTCGGAAGACTAGCCCGGTGGCTCTGTGGCCGGGGAAGGAGGCGGTCCCAGCAGATCCAAACTGAAGCACGGACATTTTCCCACCAGCGTACAGGGGGCAGCCGGGAAGCGACGGGCCGAGTGGCCACCTCCGGCACCTATTGTCTATAAACCGACTCGTTGACAATCACCCCATGCCCCATAACGGAGACTCGATCCGACAACCAACCTCGGAGTGTGTGGATGGAAGAGTGTGGGTCCGCCCTCAGCATCTGCAGTGTACATATATATATATAAATATATATTATATTAAAAGCTATCCGGAACAAAAAGAAGTTTTTCTTAAGTTATTCCATGTTCCTCTTTGCGATGTGGTCCTTGAACCTGTGAGCGGATGGGGGTGGCGTAGATCACGTTGTTTGTTCCCCATCACTTGTGTGGGGGGTCGGGGGGGGTTGTGGAGGGAGGGGTGCCTTCTGGCCACCGATTAGCAACTGTCCGTTTTCACTGCGCAAGAAAGACGCAGAGTGCTGGAGTAAATAAGTGGGTCGGGCGGCATCTCTGGAGAACGCAGACGGGGGAGGTTTCGGGTCGGGACCCTTCTTCAGAGTTTGAGTTTGAGTTTGAGTTTGGCTTATTGTCACGTGTACAGCGAGAAGCTTTTTGTTGAGGCCGGTTCTCTGGATACTTTCATGAGAGAGCTAGATCGGGCTCTTAAAGATAGCGGAGTCAGGGGAGAAGGCAGGAACGGGGTACTGATTGGGGATGATCAGCCATGATCACATTGAATGGCGGTGCTGGCTCGAAGGGCCGAATGGCCTCCTCCTGCACCTGTTGTCTATTGTCTATACATGATTGTAGTCGAGCAGACAGTATCCAGGGATTGTTTAGTACAGGGGGTGATGAAAGCTGGAAGAGAGGAGACGCAGGGTCAAATTTGGCAAGGATTAGGTGTCATAGAGTTGTACAGCGTGGAAACAGGCCCTTTGGCCCACACTGACCAAGATACCCCATCTACACAATAGACAATAGAGAATAGACAATGGACAATAGACAGTAGGTGCAGGAGGAGGCCATTCGGCCCTTCGAGCCTGCACCGCCATTCAATGTGATCGTGGCTGATCATCCCCAATCAGTACCCCGTTCCTGCCTTCTCCCCATATCCCCTGACTCCGCTATCTTTAAGAGCCTATCTAGCTCTCACTTGAAAGCATCCAGAGAACCGGCCTCCACCGCCCTCTGAGGCAGAGAATTCCACAGACTCACCACTCTCTGTGTGAAAAAGTGTTTCCTCGTCTCGTAAAGACACAAGTCCTACCTGTGCCTGTGTTTGGCCCGTAACCCTCTAAACCTGTCCCATCCGTTTACCTGTCCAGGTGTTTTTTACCTATCCAGCTGTGATGGTCCCAGCCTCAACTACGTCCTCCAGCGGCTCGTCCCCTGCGCCCACCACCACCATGAGTGAAGAAGGATACAGGTGAGGGGGGTATTTTTCGATCGCTGGACACTTTGTCCCGCCCCTCCGCTCCTCCAGCTCTCTTTTCTCTCAACCCACCGTCTGTCGGAAGAGGTATCCTGAGCTGAAACGCCACCGGTCCACGTTCTCCAGAGATACTGCGCGGCACGTGGGCGCAGCGGTAGAGTTGCCGCCTCACAGCGCCAGAGACCCGGGTTCCATCGCGACTACTGGGCCTGCCCCACTTAGGCCCCTCTTTAGGCGACTGCCAGGGACTTCACTTTAATGGCATTCACCCTGGTCCACACCTGGTGACAACCGACGGCAGCAAGCATTGTCCCCACTCTCGCTGAAAACTCTCAAACTGTTGAAAAGTTTGTGGCAGTCGCCCAAAAAAAAATCGCCTGAGTGGGACAGGCCCATGAGGTTGCTGTCTGTACAGAGTTTGCACGCTCTCCCCACGACGTATATGGCCTTTCTCCAAGATCCCACACTCCAAAGGCGTGCAGCTCTGTAGGTTAATTGGCTTGGTGTAAATGTAAAATTGTCCCGCAGTGTTAGCGCGCGGGGGTCGCTGATCAGCGCGGATTCATCGGGCCGCAGGGTCTGTTTCTGCGCTGTATCTCTAACCTAAACTAAACTAGACTAAAGATGGTGCCTGAAGTTACTCCAGTGCTTTGTGTGTGTTTTTTTTGTAAACCAGCACCTGCAGTTCCGTGTTTTGGCTTTTGCACTGCACTCTCTGGAGTGACATGTTGTTTGTAGAGGTGTCTACTGGAGCCATGATGTATGTGCGAGTCACCACTTCCACGTGGGCCGTGCTTTACCCCCGGCTCCCCCACCCCCCACCCCAAACCCCGACCTACACACGGACAGGTCCACACCCTGATGACCCCTACACACACCACAACCTCCTCACAAGCACACACCACCTGACCGAGCAACCCCCACACGCAGACAGGCAGAGAGACAGACAGGCGGACAGGCGGACAGGCAGAGAGACAGACAGCGATAGGCAGACACACAGACATTCATACAGACAGACAGACAGACAGACAGAGAGACAGACAAGACACAGACAGGCAGACAGAGACAGAAAAGCAGATGGGCTGGCAGACAGAGGAGACAGACAGACAAATGCAGATAGACACAGTGACACACACATACACTGACACACACACACACAGACACACACACACACAGACACACCGACACACACACTGACACACCGACACACCGACACACACACACACACACACACACACACACACACACACACACACACACACACACACACACACACCGACACACACACACACACACACCCACACCCCCACACACACACACACACACACACACACACACACACACACACACACACCGACACACACACACACACACCCCACACACACACACACACACACACACACACACACACACACACACACACACCGACACACACACACACACACACACACACACACACACACACCGACACACACACACACACACACACACACACACACACACACACACACACACACACACTGCACGCACACGCACACACACACACACACACACACACACACACACACACACACCACACACACCCACACACACACACACCGACACACACACACACACACACACACACACACACACACACACACACACACACACACACACACACACACACACACACACACACACACACACACACACACCGACACACACTACAACACACCGACACACACTACACACACACACACCGACACACACACACACACACACACACACACACACACACACACCACACACACACACACACACACACACACACACAACACACACACATACACACCACACACACACACACACACACACACTCACACGCAGCACCGCACACACACACACACACACACACACACACCGACCACACACCCCACACACCACACACACACTGACACACGCACACCGACACACTACAACACACACACACACACTGACACACACACACACACACACACACACACACACACACACACACACACACACACACATTCAGTGGGACATGTTCACAAAGCTTCTGTGGAAATGTCATCATTCACAGACCCAACTCTCCTTGAACAGTTGATTACCCAACACACTCATGTTTGGGAAAAAAAAGATACAGAGTGCTGGAGTAACTCAGCGGGTCAGGCAGCATCTGTGGAGAACATGGAGAGGCCATGTCTGAAGAAGGGTCCCGACCCCAAACGTCACCTATCCATGTTCTCCACAGATGCTGCCTGACCCGCTGAGTTACTCCAGCACTCTGTGAAACGTCACCTATCCGTGTTCTCCACAGATGCTGCCTGACCCGCTGAGTTACTCCAGCACTCTGTGAAACGTCACCTATCCATGTTCTCCACAGATGCTGCCTGACCCGCTGAGTTACTCCAGCACTCTGTGAAACGTCACCTATCCGTGTTCTCCACAGATGCTGCCTGACCCGCTGAGTTACTCCAGCACTCTGTGAAACGTCACCTATCCATGTTCTCCACAGATGCTGCCTGACCCGCTGAGTTACTCCAGCACTCTGTGTCTTTTTCAGTAAATCGGCACCTGCAGTTCCTTGCGTCCCCACCGCTGCCAGACCCAGTTAACGTGCAGGCGCTGACAGTGGACCCTGGGACTACCCCAGTTCCCATAAGCAGGCTGTAAATAGCTGTGATGTCGTTCTTGATTGAGAAATGGTGTGTACATCAGACAGTTCATGGTCTATTTTCTGTTCCCCCTGCATTTTCTGAAAGCTCAATAGATGAATAAAGACTTGTGATGTTTCCTACACTGCTGTCGAGTCATTTGTTATCGAGTGATACAGCGTGGAAACAGGCCCTTCAGCCCACCTCGCCCACACCGGCCAACAATGTCCCAGCTACACTAGTCCCGCCTGCCTGCGTTTGGTCCATATCCCTCCAAACCTGTCCTATCCATGTACCTGTCTAACTGTCTCTTAAATAGTCCCAGCCTCAACTACCTCCTCCGGCAGCTCGTTCCATACACCCACCACCCTTTGAGTGAAAAAGTTACCCCTCAGGTTTCTATTAAATCTTTCCCCGGTAGAGTTGCTGCCTCACAGCGCCAGAGACCCGGGTTCCATCCCGACCACGGGTGCTGCCTGTACGGAGTTTGCACGTTCTCCCCGTGACCCGCGTGGGTTTTCCCCGGGTGCTCCGGTTTCCTCCCGCACTGCAAAGACGTGCAGGTTTGTAGGTTAACTGACTTGGTATAATTTGGTAAATTGTCCCAAGTGTGTGTCGGGTAGTGTTAATGTGCGGGGATCGCTGGTCGGCGCGGACCTGGCGGTCCAAGGGCCTGTTTCCGTGCTGCGTCTCTAAGCTGAGCTAAGCTAAAACTCCTTAAACCTATGCCCCCAGGTTCTCAAGGGCATGGTTGTCGCTAGTTCACAAGCCCTCTCACCCTCCCACTCTCTGTAGATGCTTCTGTCTCTCACTTCAGTTCAAAGGGCAGTTCTCTTCCTTCGGTATAACAACATCTGTTCAAAACGGTGGCCGCACACTGGCGCAGCTGGTGGAGCTGCTGCCTCCCAGCGCCAGAGACACAAGTTTTATAAAGTCTAGGAGCAGAATTAGGCCATTCGGCCCATCAAGTCTACTCTGCCATTCAATCATGGCTGATCTATCTCTCCCTCCTAACCCCATTCCCCTGTCTTCTCCCCATAACCCCTGAGACCCGTACTAATCAAGTATCTATCTATCTCTGCCTTAAAAATATCCATTGACCTGGCCTCCACAGCCGTCTGTGGCAAAGAATCCCACAGATTCACCACCCTCTGACAAAATAATTTAGTCATAATCTTCTTTCTCAAGGTATGTCCTTTAATTCTGAGGCTGTGCTCTCTAGTTCTAGACTCTCTCACTAATGAAAACATCCACTCTATCCAAGCCTTTCACTATTCTGTAAGTTTCAATGAGGTCTCCCCTCATCCTTCTAAACTCCAGCGAGTACAGGCCCAGCGCCGACAAACGCTCATCACATGTTAACTCACTCATTCCCGGGATCGTTCTTGTAAACCTCCTCTGGATCCTCTCCAAGAGCCGGCACATCCTTCCTCAGATAGGGGGCTCGACCCTGACCTTGGGTGCTGCCTGTGTGGAGTCTACACGTTCTCCCCGAACATACAACAGCACAGCACAGGCACAGGCCCTTTGGCCCACAATATCTGTGCTGAACATAACGCCAAATTAAATCATCTGCCTGCAAATAGTCATATCCCTCCACTCCCTGCATATCCATGTGCCTATCTAAAAGCCTCTTGAACACCACTATCGTATCTGCCTCCAACACCGCCCCTGGCAGCGCGCTCCCACCACCCTCTGTGTAAAAATACACTTGCCCCGCACGTTCTTCTTCTCGTCTGATAATTCTGCCTTCCAGGCTATCACACTTCCACCCTGGGGAAAAACGGTTCTGACTGTCTACACTATCTACAGAAACATAGAAACATGGAATATAGGTGCAGGAGGAGGCCATTCGGCCCTTCCAGCCAGCACCGCCATTCACTGTGATCATGGCTGATCATCCCCAATTAGTACCCCGTTCCTGCCTTCTCCCCATATCCCCTGACTCCGCTATCTTTAAGAGCCCCATCTAGCTCTCTCTTGAAAGCATCCAGAGAACTGGCCTCCCCCGCCCACCACAGACTTTCGCCTGACAGGATAGCACGCAACAAAAAGCTTTTCGCTGCACACGTGGCAATAAACCAAACTCAACCTCAAACTCAAACTCTGAAGAAGAGTCCCGACTCCTATCAATAACCCGTGCCTGCCTTCTCCCCATATCCCTTGACTCCACTAGCCCCTAGAGCTCTATCTAACTCTCTCTTAAATCCATCCAGTGACTTGGCCTCCACTGCCCTCTGTGGCAGGGAATTCCACAAATTCACAACTCTCTGGGTGAAAACGTTTTTTCTCACCTCAGTCTTAAATGACCTCCCCTTTATTCTAAGACTGTGGCCCCTGGTTCTGGACTCGCCCAACATTGGAAACATTTTTCCTGCATCTAGCTTGTCCAGTCCTTTTATAATTTTATATGTTTCTATAAGATTCCTCCTCATCCTTCTAAACTCCAGTGAATACAAGCCTAGTTTTTTCAATCTTTCCTCATATGACAGTCCCGCCATCCCAGGGATCAATCTTTGCCTCTATGCCAATGTATGCCTCTCATAGTTGCATATCAGGCCTCTTACTCAACCCTGGTGTTTGAGAGAAAACTAACAACGTCCGTCCAACCTTTCCTCAGAGCTACCACCCACTAATCCAGGCAACACTCTGGTGAGCCTCCTCTGCACCGTTTCCAAAGCCTCCATATCCTTCCTGTAATGGGGGCGACCAGAACTGCACCCCATATTCCACATGCGGCCCGGCCCAAGGTTTATGATTGTCAGGTGTACCGAGGTATTGAGCCGCCCAAGGGGGAGACCTATGGGGAGACATAGAAACATAGAAAATAGTCCCAGGAGTAGGCCATTCGGCCCTTCGAGCCAGCACCGCCATTCAATATCTCTGGATACTTTCAAGAGACTTCTCTGGATACTTTCAAGAGAGAGCTAGATAGAGCTCTTAAAGATAGCGGAGTCAGGGGATATGGGGAGAAGGCAGGAACGGGGTACTGATTGGGGATGATCAGCTATGATCACAGTGAATGGCGGTGCTGGCTCGAAGGGCTGAATGGCCTACTCCTGCACCTATTGTCTATTGTCTATAATATGATCATGGCTGACTATCCGGAATCAGTACCCCGTTCCTGCCTTCTCCCCACATCCCTTGATTCCCATAGCCCTAAGAGCTAAATCTAACTCTCTCTTGAAAACATCCAGTGAATCGGCCTCCACTGCCTTCTGTGGCAGAGAATTCCACAGATTCAAAACTCTCTGGGTGAAAACGTTTTTCCTCATCTCAGTCCTAAATGGCCTACCCCTTATTCATAAACTGTGACCCCTGGTTCTGGACTCCCCCAACATCCAGAACATGCTTATTGCATTTAGCCTGTCCAACCTCACTTCTGAGGTCTGAGGTTCCCACCTGCTTTAAAAGGGGATCAATAATACCGGTGCCCAAGAAGAGCAAGGTGACGTGCCTCAATGACTATCGACCAGTGGCACTAACGCCTGTGGTGATGAAGTGCTTCGAGAGGTTGATCATGGCGCAAATCAACTCCTACCTCGACACAAACCTGGACCCACTGCAGTTCGCTTACCGCCACAACAGATCAACGGTGGATGCGATCTCGCTGGCCCTCCACTCCGCTCTGGACCACTTGGACAACAAAAACACATATGTCAGGCTGTTATTCATTGATTACAGCTCAGCATTTAACACAATCATCCCCTCCAAGCTGGTTACCAAACTCTCAGAACTGGGTCTCTGCGCATCCCTCTGCAATTGGATCCTCGACTTCCTCATTCACAGACCACAGTCGGGAGCACCTCAAGGCTGCGTGCTCAGCCCCCTGCTGTACTCACTCTATACTCATGACTGCGTAGCGGTCACAGTGCGAACTCCATCATCAAGTTCGCTGACGACACCACTGTTGTGGGACGTATCACTGATGGGGATGAGTCGGAGTACAGAAGAGAGATCGAGCGACTGTCCATATGGTGCCAGCACAATAACCTGGCCCTCAACACCAGCAAAACCAAGGAACTGATTGTGGACTTTGGAAGGAGTAGGATGGGGACCCACAGTCCTGTTTATATCAACGGGTCGATGGTTGAAAGGGTCAAGAGCTTCAAATTCCTGGGCGTGCACATCTGTGAAGATCTTTCCTGGTCCGAGAACACTGATGCAATTATTAAGAAAGCTCATCAGCGCCTCTACTTCCTGAGAAGATTACGGAGAGTCGGTTTGTCAAGGAGGACTCTCTCTAACTTCTACAGGTGCACAGTAGAGAGCTTGCTGACCGGTTGCATCGTGGCTTGGTTCAGCAACTTGAGCGCCCTGGAGAGGAAAAGACTACAAAAAGTAGTAAACACTGCCCAGTCCATCATTGGCTCTGACCTTCCTTCCATCGAGGGGATTTATCGCAGTCGCTGCCTCAAAAAGGCTGGCAGCATCATCAAGGACCCACACCACCCTGGCCACACACTCATCTCCCTGCTGCCTTCAGGTAGAAGGTACAGGAGCCTGAGAACTGCAACGACCAGGTTCAGGAATAGCTACTTCCCCACAGCCATCAGGCTATTAAACCTGGCTCGGACAAAACTCTGAACATTAATACCCCATTATCTGTAATTTGCACTTTATCAGTTTATTTATTCATGTGTGTATATATTTATATAACGGTATATGGACACACTGATCTGTTCTGTAGTCAATGCCTACTATGTTCTGTTGTGCTGAAGCAGAGCAAGAATTTCATTGTCCTGTCAGGGGACACAAGACAATAAACTCACTTAAACTTGAACAATCTCTTAAAATATTTTAATGTTTCTATACGATAACCTCTCATCCTTCTAAATTCTAGTCGACCATTCTTTCATTATATGACAGCCCCGCCATCCCGGGAGTTAACCTTGTGAACCTACGCTGCACTCCCTCAATAGCAAGAATGTCCTTCCTCAAATTAGGAGATTAAAACTGCACACAATGGTCCAGGTGTGGTCTCACCAGGGTCCCGTGCAACTGCAGAAGGACCTCCTTGCTCCTATACTCAACTCCTCTCGTTATGAAGACTATTCCAGGCTGTCAACAGTTCTGCTCTCTTTTCCTGAAGCAAAGATCTCGTCCGAGAATCTAGTGGGGAATTATAATCACTGGGATTTCCATTATAACCTGATCCAAGTATATAATATAATGAGAAGCATAGATAGCCTTTCTACCCCAATGTGGAACTATCAAAGGCTCGAGGGCATGGCTACAAGGCGAGAGGGGCAAAGTATAAAGGAACAGGTTTTTTAGGTAGAGACACTGCCTCACAGCGCTAGAGACCCGGGTTCAATCCCGACTACAGGTGCTGTCTGTACGGAGTTTGTACGTTCTCCCCGTGAGATGCGCAGGTTTTCTCCGGGTTCTCCGGTTTCCTCCCGCACTCCAAAGACGTGCGGGCTGCAGGTTAATTGGCTTTGTAAAATTGTAAATTGTCCCTGGTATGTGTAGGATGGTGTTAGTGTGCGGGGATCGCTGGTCGGCACGGACTCGGTGGGCCGAAGGGCCTGTTTCCGTGCCAAATCTCTAAACTAATCTAAAAAAGAATTGTGTGTGTCTGGAATGCGCTGCCAGGGATGGTGGTGGAGGCAGATAAAATATAGGAGGCTTTTAGAGATTCACACAAACCAACCTCCCTTCCACTGACTCCATCTACACCTCACGCTGCCTCGGCAAGGCCAGCAGCATCATCAAGGACCAGTCCCACCCCGGCCACTCCCTCTTCTCCCCTCTCCCATCGGGCAAGAGGTAAAAAGGTAAAAAGTGTGGAAACGCACACCTCCAGATTCAGGGACAGTCTCTTCCCGGCTGTTATCAGGCAACTGAACCATCCTACCACAACCAGAGAGCGGTGCTGAACTACTATCTACCTCATTGGTGACCCTCGGACTATCCTTGATCGGACTTTGCTGGCTTTACCCTGCACTGAACGTTATTCCCATATCCTGTATCTGTATACTGTGAACGGCTCGATTGTAAACATGTATTGTCTTTCGCTGGCTGGTTAGCACGCAACAAAAGCCTTTCACTGTCATAGAGAGATAGTATGGAAACAGGCCCTTCAGCCCAACTTGCCCACACTGGCCAACATGTCCCATCTACACCAGTCCCACCTGCCTGTTTTTGACCATATCCCTCCAAACCTGTCCTATCCATGTTCCTGTCTAACTGTTTCTTAAACATTGGGATAGTCCCAGCCTCAACTACCTCCTCCGGCAGCTCGTTCCATACACCCACCACCCTCTGTGTAAACGTTACCCCTCAGATTCCTATTAAATATTTTCCCCCTTCGCCTTAAACCTATGTCCTCTGCTCCTCGATTCCCCTACTCTGGGCAAGAGACTCTGTGCGTCTACCCGATCTATTCCTCTCATGATTTTATATACCTGTATTTGGTACATGTGACGATAAACTTCACACAGAGAGTGGTGAGTCTGTGGAATTATCTACCTCAGAGGACGGTGGAGGCTGGTTCTCTGGATACTTTCAAGAGAGAGCTGGATAGGGCTCTTAAACCGAGCGGAGTCAGGGGATATGGGGAGAAAGCAGGAACGGGGTATCGACCGCCCTTCCATCTGTGATAGGAAATGTTCAAAGCTGCAGTAACATGAAGTTTACAATAAACCAGAAAACGCTGGAATAACCTGGGCTGATGAGACAGCATCTGGGGAAAGGGAAACTGGCAACGTTTCAGTTCTCTGGATGCTTTCAACAGAGAGCTAGATAGGGCTCTTAAAGATAGAAGAGTCAGGGGATGTGGGGAGAAGGCAGGAACGGGGTACTGGTTGTGGATGATCAGCCATGATCACAGTGAATGGCGGTGCTGGCTCGAAGGGCCGAATGGCCTCCTCCTGCACCTACTGTCTATTGTCTATTGTCTATTGAACTGAAACTGAAACTGAACTGGAGGGATATGGATCACGTGCGGGCAGGAGGAGACTAGTATCTCTTGGCATCGTGTTCAGCACGGACATTGTGGGCCGAAGGGCCTGTTTCCATGCTGCACTGTTCTATGGAGTATGTTGTTCTGGCCCACACATCCGTGCTATCCATTGGCCACAAGTCCGTAAGAGCCTCTTCAACTATACAAAGTCATTGCTGAGAAGCCACTAGGAATAACTGACCAGACACCATGTCAATGAGTCCAAGAGTTGACTAAACATTAACCGGATCAGAGAGAACGTTGACACTTAACGAGGCAAGAGGGTGAGACTGAGTCTTGCCGTGTATTGGAACGATGGGTTGTCTAGGAGATGGCACCAAAGAACACACAGTCCTTACACCACCACTCCTCTGCGGGTTAAGACTCTAACCTGACACTCAGTCTCAGTCTCACTCTCTCCCCTCTCCCACCCAATAGCACACAAACAACAGCCTTCCAGTGTATCTCGGTAACCACAGGATATTATAGACAATAGACAATAGACAATAGGTGCAGGAGTAGGCCATTCAGCCCTTCGAGCCCACACCGTCATTCAATGTGATCATGGCTGATCATCCCCAATCAGTACCCCGTTCCTGCCTTCTCCCCATATCCCCTGACTCCGCTATCTTTAAGAGCCCTATCTAAGTCTTGAAAGCATCCAGAGAACCGGCCTCCACCGCCCTCTGAGGCAGAGAATTCCACAGACTCACCACTCTCTGGGTGAAAAAGTGTTTCCTCGTCTCCGTTCTAAACGGCTTACCCCTTATTCTTAAACTGTGGCCCCTGGTTCTGGACTCCCCCAACATCGGGAAAATGCTTCCTGCCTCTAGCGTGTCCAAACCCTTAAATAATCATATATGTTTCAATAAGATCTCCTCTCATTCTTCTAAACTCCAGGGTGTACAAGCCCAGCCGCTCCATTCTCTCAGCATATGACAGTCCCGCCATCCCGGGAATTAACCTTGTGAACCTACGCTGCACTCCCTCAGTAGCAAGAATGTCCTTCCTCAAATTAGGGGACCAGAACTGCACACAATACTCCAGGTGTGGTCTCACTAGGGCCCTGTACAACTGCAGAAGGACCTGTTTGCTCCGTAGAGATAGGGATATTGAACCATAGAACACAGGAACAGTGTGTGAAGAAGGCTCCTGACCCGAAACGTCACCCATTCCTTTCTCTCCAGAGATGATTCCTGACCCGCTCAGTTACCCCAGCAGTTTGTGATTATCTTCCGTGTAAACCAGCGTCTGCAGTCTCCTCCTACACACGGGAACAGGCCGTTTGGCCCGCAATGTCCGTGCCGAACATGACAACCCTGTAGCTGGGCATGGTATCAATCAATCACTCACTCAACCATCCGATTTTAATCAGTCAATCGATCATTCAATCGATGGCTGTGAGTTAGCTCATTTACAGTAGTTAGTGTGTTTAGGTCTTTAGCTGGGTCTTGTTGATGATACCAGTAGGAGGTCAATAGAGGGAAGGTCACACAAACAGGCCCTTCGGCCCACCTTACCCATGCAGACCATAGAAACATAGAAACATAGAAATTAGGTGCAGGAGTAGGCCATTCAGCCCTTCGAGCCTGCACCGCCATCAATATGATCATGGCTGATCATCCAACTCAGTATCCCGTACCTGCCTTCTCTCCATACCCTGATCCCCTTAGCCACAAGGGCCACATCCAACTCACTGTTAAATATAGCCAATGAACTGGCCTCAACTACCCTCTGTGGCAGAGAGTTCCAGAGACTCACCACTCTCTGTGTGAAGAAAGTCTTTCTCATCTCGGTCTTAAAGGATTTCCCCCTTATCCTTAAGCTGTGACCCCTTGTCCTGGACTTCCCCAACATCGGGAACAATCTCCTGCATCTAGCCTGTCCAACCCCTTAAGAATTTTGTAAGTTTCTATAAGATCCCCTCTTAATCTCCTAAATTCCAGAGAGTATAAACCGAGTCTATCCAGTCTTTCTTCATAAGACAGTCCTGACATCCCAGGAATCAGTCTGACCATGCACTAGTCCCATCTGCCTGCATTTGGCCCAAAAACCCATAAACCTGTCCTAGCCATGTTAGTCTAAATGTTCCTTAAACATTGCGATAGTTCCAACCTCAACTACCTTCTCTGGCAGCTCGGTCCATACACCCACCACCCTCTGTGTGAAAACGTTACCCCTCGGATTCCGATTAAATATTTTCCTCTCCACCTTAAACCTGTGTCCTCTGGTCCTCGATTCCCCAACTCTGGGCAAGAGACTCTGTGCGTCTACCCGATCTATTCCTCTCATGATTTTGTACACCTCTATAAGATCTCCCCTCATCCTCCTGCGCTCCATGGAATAGAGACCCAGCCTGCTCAACCTCTCCCTGTAGCTCACACCCTCTAGTCCTGGCAACATCCTCGTAAATCTTCTCTGAACCCTTTCTAGCTTGACAACATCTTTCCTGTATCGTTCCTCTCTGGCGCAGTGAGGCAGTAACTCTACCGCTGCGCCACCGTGCCCACCAGCATCTGCTGTTCCACCATCTGCACCAAGCTGTTAAGCATCTTGCTATAAACGAGTTCGGTATTCCGACTGCGCATGCCCAGGTCATAGGTCAGAAGCGAGAAACACTCTCGGCAGCCATGCACACAGACCTGCCTGCGCCTCGTCCGCAGCCAGGATCGATCCCAGGTCTCCCGGATCGATCCTGCCGGGACTTACGGGAACGACGGCCCAGGCTTACAGCCAGCGCGGAGAAGCATGGTGAACTCCACGGCTCCGAGATGGTGTCCCGTCAGTCCAGGCAGGGCTGTAGGTTAACCCGGCGAGACAGGCAAAGTTGAGCTGGATCTGGCCCTGCTTCTCCGCGCTGGCCGTGGGCCTGGGGGCGCCGCTCCCGTCTGACTCCCGATATCTCGTGCCGCCCCCGGATGGCACTCAGGAGGGGACGCGGATGGTCCAGTGGCGGTTCGGCAGTGATTGCGGTGCTGGAGACCGGAGATCGATCCTGGCTGTGGAAGAAGCACCGGTCCGGGTCCACGCCTCGGCACGGCGGCCGAGAGCATTTATCGCTCGTGACCTTTGACAAATCCCATGATTCCTTGCGGTTTTTTTTTGGAATACCGAACTCACTTATTAACTGCGTCCTGTATACAATATACTCCTTACATTGAACACCTCACACTTGCTCAGGTTAAACGCTTCTGGGACCCACCACCCCCCCCCCCGCCTTCCGATCAGACTGCACCTGGTGTCAGCCTGTGAGGAAAAGATTAATAACATCAAACCAACGGCGGCTATACTTAAACATATTCAGCGCTCAAAATCAACTGCTTAGAGCCTTTTTACCTCTTGTAATTATTTCCTTAGATAGATAATTTTCTGGGTTATGTCAAATGACCCTGTATTCTGAGGAATTTGTTTTCAACTCGCTCACAAGTTTCAACAATGCACCATTGCCTGGCAGGGTGTTGGTAAATCTTTAATCTGCTTTAAGATCCCTTACCGAGAATGCGCTGCAGTCCATTGAGCAGGATCAAGAAGTCACTTATCAACCCTGATCTAACTCGCTGTCCAGGATACCGTGCTCAGTCATCTGGCCCAGCGCCCGCTGAGTTTAGCTCAGTTTAGATCGGACTTTGCTGGCTTTACCTTGCACTGAACATTACTCCCTTATCCTGTATCTATACACTCGATTGTGACCATGTGTAGTCTTTCCGCTGACTGGTTAGCACACAGCAAAAGCTTTTCACTGTACCTCAGTACACGTGACAATAGACAATAGACAATAGGTGCAGGAGTAGGCCATTCGGCCCTTCGAGCCAGCACCACCATTCAATGTGATCATGGCTGATCGTCCCCCAATCAGTACCCCGTTCCTGCCTTCTCCCCATATCCCCCGACTCCGCTATCTTTAAGAGCCCTATCTAGCTCCCTCTTGAAGGTATCCAGAGAACCGGCCTCCACCGCCCTCTGAGGCAGAGAATTCCACAGACGCACCACTCTCTGTGTGAAAAAGTGTTTTGTTGTCTCCGTTCTAAATGGCTTACCCCTTATTCTTGAACTGTGGCCCCTGGTTCTGGACTCCCCCAACATCGGGAACATGTTTCCTGCCTCTAGCGTGTCCAAACCCTTAAGAATCTTACAAGACATTGGAACGGCCACATTTGAAGTATTCGATTTTAAATAAACCTGTATGAATGAATAATATATTGTCATATATTCACCATACCATGCATATCACAGCAGATTTATTATTGCCACCTGTCCCGAGGTACAGTGAACAGCTTTGTTTCTCACGCTGCCCAAACAGATCAGATAATGCTCGACATAAATACAATCAGGTCAAACTCCAGTCCAATAGGTAGAGCAAAGGGGAAGATACCGAGTGCAGAATATAGTTCTCAGCATTGTGGCGCACCAGTTCCACAGACAGAGTCCAATGTCCGCAATGGGGTAGCGGTGAATCGGACAGTACCCTAGCTTACGGAAGGGCCGTTCAGAAGCCCGATAACAGAGGGGAAGAAGCTGTTCCTGAGTCTGGTGGTGCGCGCTTTCAAGCTCCTGTACCTTCTGCCGGACGGGAGCGGGGAGAAGAGGGAATGACCGGGGTGGGACAAGTCTTTGATTGTGTCGGCTGCTTTCCCGAGGCAGAGTGAAGTGTAGATGGAGTCGATGGTGGGGAGTGTGGTGTGTGTGACGGACTGGCCTACATCTACAATGGTGGGGAGTGTTGTGTGTGTGACGGACTGACCAACCCATGGAGTTTGGAATACCACCTAAAACCATAGATGCACAATTAGGCCATTCAGCCCATCGAGTCTACTCCGCCATTCAATCATGGCTGATCTCTGCCTCCTAATCCCATTCTCCTGCCTTCTCCCCATAACCCCTGACACCTGCACTAATCAAGAATCTATCCATCTCTACTTTAAAAATACCCAATGCCTTGGCCTCCAGAGCAGTGTTTGACAAAGAATTCCACAGATTCACCACCCTCTGACTAAATAAATTTCTCCTCATCTCCAAGCCAAAGGTACTATACGTCCTTTTATTCCAAGGTTGTGCCCTCTGATCCTAGAGTTGTCCATTAGAATTTAGACTTTACACTTTAGAGAAACAGCGTGTCTGCAGAAGGGTCTCGACCCGAAACGTCGCCGATTCCTTCTCCCCAGAGATGCTGCCCGTCCCGCTGAGTTACTCCATCTTTTTGTGTTTATCTTCGGTAGAAACAGGCCCTTCGGCCCACTGAGTCCGTGCTGGCCAGCAGCCACCCCGTACGCGAACACTATCCTACGCAGACCTTGTGGCCGAACACTGTGGAGGGAGACGGAGAGCAGGCATGGGGAGGCACGGAGGCGCAGCGGTAGAGTTGCTGCCTCACACGCCGGAGACACGGTGCTGTCTGTACGGAGTTTGCACGTTCACAAGTTATAGGAGTAGAATTAGGCCATTCGGCCCATCGAGTCCATTCCGCCATTCAATCATGGCTGATATCTGACTCCTAGTCCCATTCTCCTGCCTTCTCCCCATAACCCTTGACACCCGTACTAATCAATAATCTATCTATCTCTATCCTTAAAAATATCCACTGACTTGGCCTCCACAGCCCTCTGTGCAATGAGTTCCACAGGCTCACCACCCTCTGACTAAAGAAGTTCCTCCTCACCTCCTTTCTAAAACAACGGCCTTTAATTCTGAGGCTGTGACCTCTGGTCCTAGACTCTCCCACCAGTGGAACAATCCTCTCCACATCCACTCTATCCTGGCCGTTCATTATTCTGTAAGCTTGAATGAGACCTGTATCTCAGTTCTGTTCAGTTCAGTTTAGTTTGTTCCCGATGTTGGGGGAGTCCAGAACCAGGGGCCACAGTTTAAGAATAAGGGGTGCGCCATTTAGAACGGAGACGAGGAAACACTTTTTCACACAGAGAGTGGTGAGTCTGTGGAATTCTCTGCCTCAGGGAGTGGTGGAGGCCGGTTCTCTGGATGCTTTCAAGAGAGAGCTAGATAGGGCTCTTAAAGCCTACTCCTTGAGTGGCCTACTCCTCCATCTATTGTATTTATTGTCTATTGTCCATTGTATAAGTGCAACACCTTATCCCAACTTCTGTGCTCATTGAGACTAGAGTGTTGGTGGCGCAGCGGTAGAGTTGCTGCCTCACAGCGCCGGAGACCCGGGCTGACTACGGGCGCTGTCTGTACGGGGTTTGCACGTTCTCCCGTTGACCTGCGTGGGTTTTCTCCGGGTGCACCGGTTTCCTCCCACATCTTAGACAATAGGACAATAGACAATAGGTGCAGGAGGAGGCCATTCGGCCCTTTGAGCCAGCACCGCCATTCAATGTGATCATAGCTGATCATCCCCAATCAGTACCCCGTTCCTGCCTTCTCCCCATATCCCCTGACTCCGCTATCTTTAAGAGCCCTATCTAGCTCTCTCTTGAAAGTATCCAGAGAACTGGCGTCTGAGGCAGAGAATTCCACAGACATACAACTCTCTGTGAGGAAAAAGTGTTTCTTCGTCTCCCTTCTAAGTGGCTCGCCCCTTATTCTTAAACTGTTAAAGACGTGTGCGGGTTTGTAGGTTAACTGGCTTCCATAAAATCGTAAATGGTCGCTGGTGTGTTTAGGAGAGTGCTGGTGTACGGGGTGGTCGCTGGTTGGTGAAGGTTGGATGGGCCGAAGGGCCTGTTTCCCGAGCTGTATCTCCATAGTCCAAAGTCCAAAGTCTACGGTGTGCCAAATGTGTTCCTCACCACACAACTGCAACATAATGTTCCAACTCCTGTACACAGTGCCCTGACCACAGGAGACCAGCGTATCTAACGATGTCATCTCCATCGTATCTACCTGTGATGTCCCTTTCACGCAGCTGTGTGCTTGTAGACCTTCATCCCTTTGTCTGCAGCATGGCCAAGCTGCTAACGTTCACTGTTGGACTTTTGTTTATTTTATTTTAGTTTAGTTTAGTTCAGAGATACAGCGTGGAAACAGGCCCTTCCACCCACCGAGCACCGACCAGCGATTCCCACACACGGGACTCGCTGGAATTTAGGAGATTGAGGGGGGATCTTATAGAAGCTTACAAAATTCTTAAGGGGTTGGACAGGCTAGATGCAGGAAGATTGTTCCCGATGTTGGGGAAGTCCAGGACAAGGGGTCACAGTTTAAGGATAAAGGGGAAATCTTTTAGGACCGAGATGAGAAAATCATTTTTCACACAGAGAGTGTTGAATCTGTGGAATTCTCTGCCACAGAAGGTAGTTGAGGCCAGTTCATTGGCTATATTTAAGAGGGAGTTAGATGTGGCCCTTGTGGCTAAAGGGATCAGGGGGTATGGAGAGAAGGCAGGTACAGGATACTGAGTTGGATGATCAGCCATGATCATATTGAATGGCGGTGCAGGCTTGAAGGGCCGAATGGCCTGCTCCTGCACCTATTTTCTATGTTTCTATGATTCTTTTATAACCATATAACCATATAACAAGTACAGCACGGAAACAGGCCCTCTCGGCCCTTCCAGTCCGTGCCGACCATTTGTTTTCCCCTAGTCCCATCTACCTGCACTCAGACCATACCCCTCCATTCCCTTCACGTCCATATACCTATCCACTTTACTTTTAAATGTTAAAATCGATCCTGCCTCCACCACTTCTGCTGGAAGCTCATTCCACACAGCCACCACCCTCTGAGTAAAGAAGTTCCCCCTCACGTTACCCCTAAACTTCTGTCCCTTAATTCTCATGTCATGCCCTCTTGTTTGAATCTTCCCTACACTCAATGGGAAAAATGTATCCACATCAACGCTGTCTATCCCTTTCATCATTTTAAAAGACCTCAATCAAGTCCCCCCTTAACCTTCTGCGCTCCAAAGAATAAAGACCTAACTTGTTCAACCTTTCTCTGTAACATAGTTGCTGGAACCCTGGCAACATTCTAGTAAATCTCCTCTGTACTCTCTCTATTTTGTTGACATCCTTCCTATAACTAGGCGACCAAAATTGTACGCCATACTCCAGAATTGGTCTTACCAATGCCTTGTACAATTTTAACATAACTTCCCTACTCCTATATTCAATGCTCTGATTTATAAAGGCCAGCACACCAAAGGCTTTCTTTACCACCCTATCTACATGCGATTCCACCTTCAGGGAACTATGCACAGTTATTTCTAGATCCCTCTGTTCCACAGCATTCCTCAATTCCCTACCATTTAACCATGTACTTCCTATTTTGATTTGTCCTGCCAAGATGTAGCACTTCACACTTACCAGCATTAAACTCCATCTGCCATCTTTCAGCCCACTTTTCCAAATGGCCCAAATCTCTCTGTAGACTTTGAAAATCTACTTCATTATCCACAACACCACCTATCTTAGTATCATCTGCATACTTACTTATCCAATTTTCCACTCCATCATCCAGATCATTGATGTACATGACAAACAACAGTGGACCCAACACAGATCCCTGAGGCACCCCATGGTCACCGGCTTCCAACCTGACAAATAGCCATCCACCATTACTCTCTGACATCTCCCATTCAGCCAATGTTGAATCCATCTTGCTACTCCGCCATTAACACCTAAAGATTGAATCTTCTTAACCAACCTTCCATGGGGAACCTTGTCAAAGGCCTTACTGAAAATCCATATAGACAACATCCACTGCTTTACCCTCATCAATTTCCCTAGTTACTGCTTCAAAAAAATTCAAGAAGGTTTGTCAAACATGACCTTCTAGGCACAAATCCATGTTGACTGTTCCTGATCAGACCCTGTTTATCCAGATGCTTATATATATTATCTCTAAGTATCCTTTCCATTAATTTGCCCCCCACTGACGTCAAACTAATAGGTCTATAATTGCTAGGTTTATTCTTTGAACCCTTTTTAAACAATGGAACAACATGCGCAGTACGCCAATCCTCCGGCACTATTCCCGTTTCTAATGACATTTGAAATATTTCTGTCATAGCTCCTGCTATTTCTACACTAACTTCCCTCAATGTCCTAGGGAATATCCTGTCAGGACCTGGAGACTTATCCACTTTTATATTTTTCAAAAGTGTCAGTACTTCCTCCTCTTTGAATCTCATAGTTTCCATAGCTACTCTACTTTTCCCCCTTAACTCACAGAGTTCAATATCCTTCTCCTTGGTGAATACCGAAGAAAATAAATTGTTCAATATCTCCCCCATCTCTTTTGGCTCTGCAGATAGCTGTCCATTCTGGTTCTCTAATGGTCCAATTTTATCCCTCGTTATCCTTTTGCTATTAATATAGCTGTAGAAACCCTTTGGATTTACTTTCACCTTTCTTGCCAAAGCAACCTCATATCTTCTTTTAGCCTTCCTAATTTCTTTCTTAAGATTCTTTTTACATTCTTTATACTCCTCTAGCACCTCATTTACTCCATGCCTCCTATAAATATTGTAGATATCTCTCTTTTTTCGAAACAAGTGTCCAATTTCCCTTGAAAACCATGGCTCTTTCCAATTTTTACTATTTCCTTTCAACCTAACAGGGATATAAAGATTCTGTACTCATACAATTTCCCCTTTAAATGTCCTCCATTTCTCTTCTACATCCTTCCCATGAAACAAAGTGTCCCAATTCACTCCTTTAAAATCCTTACGCATTCCCTCAAAGTTAGCCTTTCTCCAATCAAAAATCTCCACCCTAGGTCCAGTTCTGACTCTCTCCATAATTATATTGAAACTAATGGTATTGTGATCACTGGTCCCGAAGTGCTCACCAACGCATACCTCCGTCACCTGACCTGCCTCATTTCCTAACAGGAGGTCCAGCACTGCCCCTTCTCTGGTCGATACCTCTATGTACTGCTGCAAAAAACTATCCTGCACACATTTTACAAACTCCAAACCATCCAGCCCATTTACAGAATGTGTTTCCCAGTCTATTTTTGGAAAATTGAAATCTCCCACAATCACTACCTTGTGCTTACTACTAATATCTGCTATCTCCTTACATATTTGCTCTTCCAATTCTTGCTCCCCATTTGGCGGTCTATAACACACCCCTAAAAGTGTTGCTACACCGTTCCCACTTCTCAGTTCCACCCAAATAGCCTCCCTAGACGAGCCCTCTAATCTATCCTGCCAAAGCACTGCTGTAATATCTTCTCTGACAAGCAATGCAACACCTCCCCCTCTGGACCCTCCAATTCTATCACACCTGAAGCAACGAAATCCTGGAATATTTAGTTTCCAATCACAGCCCTCCTGCAACCATGTTTCACTGATTGCCACAACATCATATTTCCAGGTGTCAATCCAGGCTCTAAGTTCATCTACCTTACTTACAATGCTCCTAGCATTAAAAATATACACATTTTAGAAACCCACCATCCCTTATTCTCTGTCTATTATCTTTTTCATCTTTCTCGCCTACATTTTGGATCCGAGTGCTTCCCTTCTCTGCCTCTTGCCCCACACCCTGTCCCCTAGCCCCCTCTACCCGTCCCTCCCCCCAGCCTTTCTAGTTTAAAGTCTCCCCAGTAGCCTTTGCAAATCTCCCTGCCAGGATATTGGTCCCCCTCGGGTTCAAGTGCAACCCGTCCTTTGTGTACAGATCATGCCTTCCCCAAAAGGGGTCCCAGTGATCAAGACACTTGAATCGCTGCCCACTGCACCAGTCCCTCAGCCACGCATTTATCCTCCACCTCATTTCATTCCTACTCTCACTGTCACGCGGCACAGGCAGTAATCCTGAAATCGTTACCCTTTTGGTCCTTCTCCTTAACTTTCCCCCCAACTCCCTAAATTCTCCCTTCAGGACCTCGTCACTTTTTTCTGCCTATGTCATTGGTACCTATGTGTACCACAACATCAGGCTCCTCTCCCTCCATTATCAGAATCTTTTGCACACGTATATAATCTATGTAATACTTTAAATTGTATTAGAGCATGTCTGGAGTTTAGCGAGCATTGATGTATGTATTGTAAACTTTTGTCCCATATATCTTTCGTTATGGATTGATTTATTTTCATTTTCCCATGTATGTCTATATGATTCCGTCGATGGTATCTCGCTATCTAAAAGGGTGTTGTAAATATAAGTTGTTAATTTTTCTGTATTAGGATGCTTATTCAGACATTCATCAAGGATTTCTGGTTCCTTATTCCTATAATCTTGTGTATTTGAGTTAACATAATCTCTGAGTTGTAGATATCGAAAAAAAATATTTGAGTGTAATCCATAAATCTGTTGCAGTTCCTGAAATGAGAGATAAGTGCCTTTCTTATAAAGGTGTTCCACCCTTTTGATTCCATAGTTTTTCCATTGTATAAAGCCTTTATCCAGCAAGGAAGGTTTGAATAAGGGATTGTTTACAATAGGGAGACAGAGTTGTATATTATCCAGTTTTAAAGCCTTTTAAGTTGTTTCCAGATTTGTGTACCACTATATATTAGAGGGTTTTCCCCATAGGTTTTTTTGTGCAATGTTTCTATGATTCTATGACTAACACTATCCTACACACACTAGGGACAATTTAGATTTATACTAAGCCAATAAGCCTACAAACCTGCACGTCTTTGGAGTGTGGGAGGAAACCAAAGATCTCAGAGGAAAACCAATGCGGGTCACGGGGAGAACGTGCAAACTCCGTACGGACAGCACCCGTAGTCAGGATCGAACCTGGATCTCTGGCGCTGCGAGGCAGTAACTAAACTAAACTAAACTAAGACGGGATCGGTCAAAGTCAGCATGGATTTATGAAGGGGAAATGATACTTGATTAATCTTCTGGAATTTGTTGAGGATTTCACAAGTAGAATGGATAAGGGAGAGCCAGTGGATGTGATGTACCTGGACTTTCAAAAAGCCTTTGACAAGGTCCCACACAAGAGATTAGTGCGCAAAATTAGAGCACATGGTATTGGGGCTAGTGAGTTGACATGGATAGGGAACTGGTTGGCAGACAGGAAGCAAAGAGTAGGAATTAACGGGTCATTTTCAGAATGGCAGGCAGTGACCAGTGGGGTGCTGCAAGGCTCGGTGCTGGGACCCCAGTTATTTACAATATATATTAATGATTTGGACGAAGGTATTAAATGTGACATCTCCAAGTTTGCGGATGACACAATCTGGGTGGCAGTGTGAGCTGTGAGGAGAATGCTCTGAGGCTGCAGGGTGACTTAGACAGGTTGGGTGAGTGGGCAGATGCATGGCAGATGCAGTATAATGTGGATAACTTTGGTGGCAAGAAGAGGAAGGCAGATTATTATCTGAATGGTGTCAGATTAGGAGAAGGGGAGGTGCAACGAGACCTGGGTGTGCTTGTACATCAGTCACTGAAAGTAAGCATGCAGGTACAGCAAGCAGTGAAGAAAGCCAATGGCTTGTTGGCCTTAATTGCGAGAGGATTTGAGTTTAGGAGCAAGGAGGTCCAGCTGAAGTTGTACAGGGCCCTGGTGAGACCACACCTGGCGAAATATGTGCAGGTTTGGTCCCCTAATTTGAGGAAGGACATTCATGCTATTGAGCGAGCGTAGCTTAGATCCACCAGGTTAATTCCCAGTATGGCAGGACTGACATATAATGAAAGAATAGAGCGACTGGGCTTGTATTCGCTGGAACTTAGAAGGATGAGAGGGGAGATTAGAGAAACATGTAAAATTCTTAGAGGACTGGATAGGGTAAATGCAGGGAAAAATGTTCCCGATGTTGGGGGAGCCCAAAACCAGGGGTCACAGTTTAAGAGTAAGGGGTAGGCCATTTAGGACCGAGATGAGGAAGATTTTTTTCACCCAGAGAGTTGTGAATCTGCCACAGACGGCAGTGGAGGCCAATTCATTGGATGTTTTCAAGAAAGAGTTAGATTTAGTTCTTAGGGCTCAGGGAATCAAGCGATATGGGGAAAAAGCCGGAACGGGGTCCTGATTGTGGCTGATCAGCCATGATCATATTGAATGGCGGTGCTGGCTTGAAGGGCCGAATGGCCTACTCCTGCACCTATTTTCTATGTTTCTATATCCCTCCTCACCTCAAACCTATGTCCTCTGGTTCTCGATTCCCCTACTCTGGGCAAGAGATTCTGTGCGTCTACCCGATCTATTCCTCTCATGATTTTGTACACCTCTATAAGATCACCCCTCATCCTCCTGCGCTCCAAGGAATAGAGACCCAGCCTGCTCAACCTCTCCCTCGAGTCCTGGCACCACCCTCGTGAATCCTCTCTGACTTGTATACAGAACATATACCACCACAAATATAGAACCATATAACCATATAACAATTACAGCACGGAAACAGGCCCTCTCGGCCCTTCCAGTCCGTGCCGACCATTTGTTTTCCCCTAGTCCCATCTACCTGCACTCAGACCATACCCCTCCATTCCCTTCACGTCCATATACCTATCCACTTTACTCTTAAATGTTAAAATCGATCCTGCCTCCACCACCTCTGCTGGAAGCTCATTCCACACAGCCACCACCCTCTGAGTAAAGACGTTCCCCCTCACGTTACCCCTAAACTTCTGTCCCTTAATTCTCATGTCATGCCCTCTTGTTTGAATCTTCCCTACCCTCAATGGGAAAAGCTTATCCACGTCAACTCTGTCTATCCCTTTCATCATTTTAAAGACCTCAATCAAGTCCCCCCTTAACCTTCTGCGCTCCAAAGAATAAAGACCTGACTTGTTCAGAACATAGAACGGTACAGCACAGGAACAGGCCCTTCAGCCCACAATGTCAAATGTGGTGCCAAATCTGCATGTCATCCATATCCCTCTATTCCCTGCATATCCATGTGCCTATCCAAAAGCCTCTTAAACACCACCATCGCATCTGCCTCCACCACCACCCCTGGCAGCGCGTTCCACACACCCACCACCCTCTGTGTGAAAAAAACCTTCCCCGCACATCTCCGTTACACTTTGCCCCTCTCACCTCCAAGATATACCTCTGGCCTTTGGCCTCCACTGTGGGATAAAAGGTTTGACTGCAGTCTAGTCTAGTTTAGAGGTACAGCACGGAAACAGACCCTTCGGCCCACCGGGTCCGCACTGACCAGCGATCTCTAACTCTAACACTGTCCTACACCCACTAGGGATAATTTACATTCTTACCAGGCCAATTAACCTCCAAACCTGCATGTCTTTGGAGTGTGGGGGGAAACCGGAGCGCCCGGAGAAAACCCACGCAGGTCACGGGGAGAATGTGCAAACTCCGTACAGACAGCGCCCGTAGTCGGGATGGAACCCGGGTCTCGGGCGCTGTGAAATCCCTTGTTGCAGGATATTTAAACTAATGTACCTCTTACAATGCCATGTTTAAGAAAGAACTGCAGATGCTGGAAAAAGCGAAGGTCGACAAAAATGCTGGAGAAACCCAGCGGGTGAGGCAGCATCTATGGAGCGAAGGAACAGGGGACGTTTCGGATCAGTCTGAAGAAGGGTCTGGACCCGAAACGTCACCGATTCCTTCGCTCCGTAGATGCTGCCTCACCCGCTGAGTTTCTCCAGCATCTTTGTCTCGCAATGCCATGTTGGCTCTCTCTGATCAGTTCACGTCTCTGAAAGCGCTCGGATCCTGATTTAAAATGTAAATTTATAATCAGAGTGCCGCTAATACTTTAACATCTGTGATGGAAATATATTCTGTGATATACTTTTGTCAATTGAACCTATGCACCAAAAACATTTGCATAAACACTTTGCAATCTGAGTTACAGCCAGATTGCAACACCTACTTTCCCCCTTGTAACACTGAATTCTCTTGTTTCAACTAATACCACCATCCTGCACCACCTCTCGTCACCCTCCCACCCCTGGTACACACACCCACACGCACTCACATCTCCCACCCCCATCCCCCCCAGGTACTCTGCCTCTTACCCCTTCCTCCCTACGCACCCCCCCCCCCCCTCCCATCCCCGAGACCTCCATTTCCTTTCTCTTCCTCGAACATAGACACAAAATGCTGGAGTAGCTCAGCGGGTCGGGCAGCATCTCTGGAGAAAAGGAATGGGTGACGTCTCGGGTCGAGGTCCTTCACCACAGACTGCGCAGAATGAAAAGATTTAAAGAGGGCACGGGGGCGCGGCGGTAGAGTCGACGCCTCACAGCGCCAGAGACCCGGGTTCCATCCCGACTACGGGCGCTGTCTGTACGGAGTTTGCACGTTCTCCCCGTGACCTGCGTGGGTTTTCTCCGGGTGCTCCGGTTTCCTCCCACATTCCACAGACGTGCGGGTTTGTAGGTTAATTGGCTTGGTATCAATGTAAAATTGTCCCTAGTGTGTGTGGGATAGTGTTCGTGCGCGGGGATCGCAGGTCGGCGCGCACTCAGTGGGCCGAAGGGCCTGTTTCCACGCTGAATCTCTGAACCAAACTAAACTAGAAGGGCATCGATGGGAGTCCAAGAAGAAGGGGAGCGGTGGAGATGGGAGAAGGGGTCATCATAGAAACATAGAAACATAGAAAATAGGTGCAGGAGTAGGCCATTCGGCCCTTCGAGCCTGCACCGCCATTCAATATGATCCAACTCAGTATCCTGTACCTGCCTTCTCTCCATACCCCCTGATCCCTTCAGCCACAAGAGCCACATCCAATTCCCTCTTAAATATAGCCAATGAACTGGCCTCAACGACCTTCTGTGGCAGAGAATTCCAGAGACTCGCCACTCACTGTGTAAAGAATGTTTTCCTCATCTCGGTCCTATAGAAACATAGAAACATAGAAACATAGAAATTAGGTGCAGGAGTAGGCCATTCAGCCCTTCGAGCCTGCACCGCCATTCAATATTATCATGGCTGATCATCCAACTCAGTATCCCGTACCTGCCTTCTCTCCATACCCTCTGATCCCCTTAGCCACAAGGGCCACATCCAACTCACTCTTAAATATGGCCAATGAACTGGCCTCAACTACCCTCTGTGGCAGAGAGTTCCAGAGACTCACCACTCTCTGTGTAAAGAATGTTTTCCTCATCTCGGTCCTAAAGGAATTCCCCCTTATCCTTAGACTGTGACCCCTTGTTCTGGACTTCCCCAACATCGGGAACAATCTTCCTGCATCTAGCCTGTCCAACCCCCTAAGAATTTTGTAAGTCTCTATACCGAAGTTAAAGTACTGTATATGAATGTGCGAAGTATAAGGAATAAAGTGGACGAGCTTGAGGCTCAGTTAGAAACTGGCAAGTATGATGTTGTGGGAATTACTGAGACATGGCTGCAAGAGGGCCAGGGCTGGGAACTGAATATTCAAGGGTATACCTCCTATCGAAAAGACAGACAGGTGGGCAGAGGGGGTGGGGTTGCCCTGTTGGTGAGGAATGAAATTCAGTCCCTTGCAAGGGGTGACATTGAGACAGGAGATGTGGAGTCAGTATGGATAGAACTAAGGAATTGTAAGGGTAAAAAGACCCTAATGGGACTAATCTACAGGCCCCCAAACAGTAGTCTGGACATAGGGCGCAAGTTGAATCAGGAGTTAAAATTGGCATGTAGCAAAAGTAATGCTGTGGTTGTTATGGGAGATTTCAACATGCAGGTAGACTGGGAAAATCAGGTTGGTACTGGACCCCAAGAAAGGGACTTTGTAGAGTGCCTTCGTGATGGATTCTTAGAGCAGCTTGTATTGGAGCCTACCAGGGAGAAGGCAATTCTGGATTTAGTGTTATGTAATGAACCAGATTTGATAAAGGACCTCGAGGTTAATGAGCCATTAGGAGGCAGTGACCATAACATGGTCAGGTTTAATCTACAATTGGAGAGGGAGAAGGGTAGATCGGAGGTGTCAGTGTTGCAGTTGAATAAAGGGGACTATGGGGCCATGAGGGAGGAGCTGGCCAAAGTTGAGTGGAAAGATGCACTAGCAGGGATGACAGTGGAACAACAATGGCCGGTGTTTCTGGGAATAATACAGAAGGTGCCGGATCAGTTCATTCCAAAGCGGAAGAAAGGTTCCAAGGGGAGTAAGGGGTGACCGTGGCTGACAAGGGACGTCAGGGACAGTATAAAAATAAAAGAGAAGATGTACAACGTGGCAAAGATGAGCGGGGAGCAGGAGGATTGGGAAACTTTCAAAGATCAACAGAAGGTAACTAAAAAGGCAATACGGGAGAAAAGATGAAGTACGAAGCTAAGCTAGCCAAGAATATAAAGCTGCTTTAGGTATGTGAAGAGGAAAAAATAGTTAAGATAAATGTGGGTCCCTTGAAGACAGAAACAGGTGAATTTATTATGGGGAACAAGGAAATGGCAGAAGAGTTGAACAGGTATCTTGGATCCATCTTCACTAAGGAGGACACAGAACAAACTCCCAGATGTACGTGGACAGAGGACCTAGGGCTATGGAGGAACTGAAGGAAATTCATATTAGTCAGGAAATAATGTTGGGTGGACTGATGGTTCGACTGCCCCGACCGCGGGAGAATAAAGAGGAAGAAGATTAGACTTTATTGCCTTCCATCACAGTGAGGAATGTGGGGAATCAGCTGTGGTGGATGTTTATGTTAACTTTTATGCAGTTGTGTGCCTTGTTTTTCTTTAGTATAGCAGTATCTTAATTGGTACACGTGACGATAAAAGACCATTGAAACCTCCTAACCCCAAGATCTAGGAGTACAGGTGCATGGTTCCTTGAAGGTCGAGTCGCAGGTAGATAAGGTGGTCACAAAGGCTTTTGGCACTTTGGCCTTCATCAGTCAGAGTATTGAGTATGGAAGTTGGGAGGTCATGTTGCAGTTGTGTAAGACGCTGGTGAGACCGCATTTGGAATATTGTGTTCACTTCTGGGCACCGTGTTACAGGAAAGATATTGTCAAGCTAGAGAGGGTACAGAGAAGATTTACGAGGATGTTGCCAGGACTAGAGGGTGTGAGCTGCAGGGAGAGGTTGAGCAGGCTGGGTCTCTATTCCAGAATGCGCAGGAGGATGAGGGGAGATCTTATACAGAAGTATAAAATCATGAGAGGAATAGATCGGGTAGACGCACAGAGTCTCTTGCCCAGAGTAGGGGAATCGAGGACCAGAGGACACAGGTTTAAGGTGACGGGGAAAAGATTTAATAGGAATCTGAGGGGTAACCTTTTCATACAGAGGGTGGTGGGTGTATGGAACGAGCTGCCAGAGGAGGTAGTTGAGGCTGGGACTATCCCAATGTTTAAGAAGCAATTAGACAGGATAGGACAGGTTTGGAGGGATATGGACCAAGCGCAGGCAGGTGGGACTAGCGTAGCTGGGACATTGTTGGCCGGTGTGGGCAAGTTGGGCCGAAGGGCCTGTTTCCATGTGAGGCACTCTATGACACTAACGTGCCTTTGAACATCCTTAAGACCTTAACAAGCTTAACAACATCCTTCCAAGACCAAAACTGCAGTCGCAGCCTCACCACTGATGAGTACGACTGCACATTCTCCACATGAAGGTCACAGAGAGGGATAAAGAAGGCAAGCTACTTTGCTCTGCATAAAGACAATACATGATTGCAACTGACCCATTCACAGTGTAGAGATACATGATAAGGGAATAACGTTTAGTGCAAGGTAAAGCCAGCAAAGTCCGATCAAGGATAGTCCGAGGGACACCAATGAGGTAGATAGTAGTTCAGCACCGCTCTCTGGTTGTGGTAGGATGGTTCAGTTGCCTGATAACAGCCGGGAAGAGACTGTCCCTGGATCTGGAGGTGTGCGTTTCCACACTTTGCTAAGTGAAGGCAGCTCTAACAGAACCATTCTCAACCCTCGCTGAGTGATCCCTGCAGATGAAGAGTGGAGGAGACCTTTTGTTTTGAAACTTGACCTCAAGGATATACAATACCTAGCGCAGGTGTGAAAGGCAGGACAGCCATTAGCCTGGGCTGCTGTTTACCAGTGACATCCGCACTGGCCTTTGAGAAATACCGCCAGGGAAATGTCAACAGCTACCCTCCTCTCCACATTAACCCATTCTGTCAATTCCTCTTATGCAATACAATCCCAAGTAGCCGTTAAAGCCCTGTCCCACGGTGCGAGTTCATTCCAAGAGCTCTTCCGAGTTTAAAAAAAATCAAACTCGTGGTAAGCACGGAGAATGAACGTAGCGGGTACGTCGGAGCTCGGGGACGTCTCTTAGCGCTAACGGCAGGTACTCGGGAAGACTCGCTAACGGCAGGTAAGCACGGGAAGACTCGTGACGATTTTTCAACATGTTGAAAAATGTCCACGAGACCCGAGTACCGACGAGCGGCCATTACCGTAAATCTCCGAGTTCGAATCAGGGCAAACTCGGGAGAACTCTTGGTATGAACTCGTACCGTGGGACAGGGCTTTTAGGATTTTAGACATTGCTGCAATATGTGTATACCTCCCAGCTGTGGTAAAACTAGTTCCATTATTGCAAATTATCACAATAGACAATAGGTGCAGGAGGAGGCCATTTGGCCCTTCGAGCCAGCACCGCCATTCAATGTGATCATGGCTGATCATCTCTCTGTTGAATAAGATAAGGCCTGGATAGAGTGGATGTGGAGAGGATGTTTCCACTAGTGGGAGAGTCCAGGACCAGAGGTCACAGCCTCAGAATTACAGGACGTTCCTTTAGGAAGGAGATGAGGAGGAATTTCTTTAGCCAGAGGGTGGTGAATCTGTAGAATCCTTCGCCACAGATGGCTGTGGAGGTTAAGGCTTTGACTATTTTTAAGGCAGAGATAAACAGATTCTTGACTAGTACGGGTGTTAGAGGTTATGGGGAGAAGGCAGGAAATTGGGGTTAAGAGGGAGAGATGGATCAGGCATGATTGAATGGCAGAGTAGACTTGATGGGCCGAATGGCCTAATTCTGCTTCTACCACTTATGAACTTATGACCCCGGGTCTCTGGCGCGGTGAGGCAGCAACGCTACTGCAGAGCCACCGTGCTGCCCTGATGCCTATATTTAAGAAGGGGTGCAGACAAAAACCTGGGAACTATTGGCCAGTGAGCCCAACACCTTTTGAAGGTAAGTTACTGGAGGGCTTTCTTTGGTCTAGAATTTGCATTTATTTTAAAAGTCTGGAGGTGATTAGGGACAGTCAGCAGGGTTTTGAAATAAGGTCTCATGAATTTGATTTGAGTTTCTTGAAGTAACTAAGAAGGTCGATGAGGGCAAGGTGGTAGATGTGGTCTATGTAGACTCTAGCAAGGTTCGGCATGGAAGGCTGCTCTGGAAGGTTAGATTCAGGGTCAGTTTCTTCCCAGCTGTTATCAGGCAACTGGACCATCCTACCACAACCAGAGAGCGGTCGTGACCTCCCATCTACCTCATTGGAGACTCTTGGACTATCTTTAATCGACCTTATCTTTCTCTAAACTTTATTCCCTTTATCATGTATCTGCACACAGTGGGCGGCTGGATTGCAAGTCATTCCGCTGAACATACGAGGGTGTCTGATGTTGAAAGACCCGAAACATCCGATGACCCCAGGTGTTACATGACTGATGCTAAAGAAGGAACTGCAGATGCTGGTGAATCGAGGGTACACAAAAGGCTGGAGAAACTCAGCGGGTGCAGCAGCATCTAAGGAGCGAAGGAGATAGGCGACGTTTCGGGTCGAGACCCTTCTTCAGACTGGTCAGGGGTCAGGGAAACGAGAGATATAGACGGTGATGTGGAGAGATAAAGAACAATGAATGAAAGATATGCAAAAAAAAAGTATCGATGATAAAGGGAACAAGCCATTGTAAGCTGTTTGTGGTGTGAAAATGAGAAGCTGGTGCGACTGGGGTGGGGGAGAGAGATAGAGAGAGAGGGAATGCCAGGGCCCGAGGGCTGAGGGAGAGGTGGGAAGGGGAGGAGACAGCAAGGGTTAACAGAATGACTGATGATGTGTTCAGGAGCATCAAGAGATGTATTTTATCAATCAATAAAGTCTGATTAACATAGAAACATAGAAAATAGGTGCAGGAATAGGCCATTCGGCCCTTCGAGCCTGCACCGCCATTCAATATGATCATGGCTGATCATCCAACTCAGTATCCTGTACCTGCCTTCTCTCCATACCCCCTGATCCCTTTAGCCACAAGGGCCACATCTAACTGAATCTGTGGAACTCTCTGCCACAGAAGGTAGTTGAGGCCAGTTCATTGGCTATATTTAAGAGGGAGTTAGATGTCGGAGGAGGTCGTCTTCACTCTCCACTATTCGGTGTCCAATTTTCCGGTAGCCAGTTGACTGGATAGCACGCAACAAAAGCATTTTTTCAGCTAGCTGAGGCCTTGAGTATGCGGGGACCACTCTCGAGCATGAAGGAGAGTTACAAAGACCTCCTAAAAACCTCGCGTCGACCATGAGTCGAGGGCAAACTCGCCAGAACTCGCGGATTAGGTCGCCCCTAGTGGGACAGCCCCTTAAAGATGTGACCTATGCTTCTTGATTCCCCTACTCTGGGAAAGGGATATTGTGCATTCACCCAGTGGGTTTCCGCCGGGTGCTCCGGTTTCCTCCCACATCCCAAAGAGTTTAGCTTCCTTTAAGTATTGTCACGTGTACCGAGGTACGGTGAAAAGCTTTTGTTGCGTGCTATCCAGTCAGCGGAAAGGCAATACAATCGATCCATTTACAGTGCACAGATACAGGAAATGGGAGTGACTTTTAGTGCCAGGTAAAGCCGGCAAAGTCCGATCAAGGATAGTCCGAGGGTCTCCAACGAGGTGGACAGTAGTTCAGCACCGCTCTCTGGTTGTGGTGGGATTGTTGAGTTGCCTGATAACAGCCGGGAAGAAACTGTCCCTGAATCTGGAGGTGTGCGGTTTCACACTTCTGTGACTCTTGCCTGATGGGAGAGGGGAGAAGAGGGAGTGGCCGGCGGTGAGACGGGTCCTTGATGATGCTGCTGGCCTTGCCGAGGCAGCGTGAGGTGTGGATGGAGTCGATGGGAGGGAGGTTGGTTTGTGCGATGGTCTGGGCTGCGTCCACAATTCGCTGCAATGTCTCGCGGTCTTGGACGGAGTTGTTGGACTGAAGGGCCTGTTTGTGTGCTATACCACTGGTCACCGATATACCTAACTGTTACGTATGAGGGCATAAAACAGTCACACAAGACTCCCACGACCACTTTGTGGCAGAAGTGGCAGGAAGACCCTTGATTCGCTTCAGTGATTCTTTTCTCATCGCAACACATTGTTTAACAGGTGACGTGAGTCATTCGTGACAAATAGTTGCGCCACAGCAGACAGGTTGCTGCCACACTGCCAAAGCACGGGGGCAGTGTCGCATTCACCTCTTTACTGGTGTCATCCTCAAACCCCTGGATGCAGAAATATCTCACTAATCCCAGTGGAAAATACAGCCCACTCGCACGCGTGTGTCAGCATGTGTAAATGTGTGTGTCTGTGTGTACCTGTGTGCGTAAATGTATGTGTGTAAATGCGTGTTTGTGTGTATGCATGTGTGTAAATGTGCATGCCTATGTGCACGCGTGTGTAAATGTCTGTGTGTGTGAATGTGTGTGTCTGTGTGTACACGTGTGTGTAAATGTGTGTGTGCAAATGCATGTGTCTGTGCAAATGTGCGTGCCTGTGTGTGTCGCTGTGCGCGCGCGTGTGTGTAAATGTATGACTGTGTGTGTAAATGCGTGTGTCTGTGTGTGTAAATGCGTGTGTCTGTGTGTGTGTAAATGCGTGTGTCTGTGTGTGTAAATGCGTGTCTGTGTGTGTAAATGCGCGTGTCTGTGTGTGTAAATGCGCGTGTCTGTGTGTGTAAATGCGTGTCTGTGTGTATAAATGCGTGTCTGTGTGTGTAAACGTGCGTCTGTGTGTGTAAATGCGTGTCTGTGTGTGTAAACGTGCGTCTGTGTGTGTAAATGCGTGTGTCTGTGTGTACGCGTCTATGTAAATGTCTGTGTGTGTGTAAATGCGTGTGTCTGTGTGTAAATGTGCGTCTGTGTGTGTAAATGTGTGTGCCTGTGTGTATGCATGTGTAAATGTGTGTCAGCCTGTATACGTGTGTGCCTCTCTGTGTGTACGTGTGTGTGTGTGTGTGTCTATGTGTGCATGTATATCTGTCTGTGAGTGTGAATGTGTGTGTCTGCGAGTGTGTGTGTATGCGTGCATGCTTGTGTCTTTGTCTGTGTGCATGTGTGTGTATATATGTGTATAAGAGATACTGAGATTTTCTGTGCTTAGAATAGAAATAGCAGAAACAAATAACATTTATTCATTTTAAGACATATTAATTGTTTTAAAAAGTCACGGTTTAAAAAGTTAATCGGCATTCTCCAATATGTGCTTCATTCTTTCTGAGTTGCTGCATCAGCAGATGGAAAACAATCATAGCCCAACACATGTACCCCAGACACGGGGCTGTCGAGGATGTGTAGGAAGGAACTGCAGATGCTGGTTTACACCGAAGGTAGATACAAAATGCTGGAGTAACTCTGCGGGGTCAGGCAGCATCTCAGGAGTAACGAAATAGGTGACGGTTCGGGTCGAGACCCTTCTTCAGTCTGGGTAGCAGGCTCGGTTGAGGGGTGCTATTCCAAGTTCGGAGCCCACTATTCCCGTGGCTGATACTCAATGATTCTTGCTTTTATTTTTAGGAGCAGGTTATTTTTTTTTTAAATGTTTCCTGAGAGAGCAGAGTGAAAGAGTTGCAGATGGATTAACAGTCTGACAGGGACTGTTGTGAACACACCTTCCATGCTTGTAACCCAACTTTACAAACTTTTGCTCAGCTAATAGCCTAGTTAGTCGTAACAGATGGGAGTCTTTCTTGGGGTTGTGAGAGAGGAATTGCGGAGTGCGGGAACAAGGGAGCTGGATTAACATTGTGGAGTATTGTGTATAGTTTTGGTCTCCTCATTTGAGGAAGGACATCCTTGCGATGAACCACCCAGACCTGTGAGGTCGTCCGGGTCTGGTCTGCTTTCTGTCCCCAGAGTCTAGAACTAAATTGTTGTGATTGCGATTGAGGCAGTGCAGCGTAGGTTCACGAGATTGATCCCTGGGATGGCGGGACTTGTCATATGAGGAAAGGTTGAAAAGACTGGGCTTGTATTCACTGGAGTTTAGAAGGATGGGGGGGGGGGGGGAATCTTATAGAAACATATACAATTATAAAAGGACTGGACAAGCTAGATGCAGGAAAAATGTTCCCAATGTTGGGCGAGTCCAGAACCAGGGGCCACGGTCTTAGAATAAAGGGGAGGCTATTTAAGACTGAGGTGAGAAAAAACTTTTTCACCCAGAGAGTTGTGAATTTGTGGAATTCCCTGCCACAGAGGGCAGTGGAGGCCAAGTCACTGGATGGATTTAAGAGAGAGTTAGATAGAGCTCTAGGGGCTAGTGGAGTCAAGGGATATGGGGAGAAGGCAGGCACGGGTTATTAATAAGGGACGATCAGCCATGATCACAATGAATGGTGGTGCTGGCTCGAAGGGCTGAATGGCCTCCTCCTGCACCTATTTTCAATGTTTCTATGGCAGGCACAAAATGCTGGAGTAACTCAGCGGGACAGGCAACGTCTCTGGAGAGAAGGAATAGGTGAGGTATTGGGGCGAGACCCTTCTGCGCAACCAGTGGGGGATAGGGATTACTGAGGAGTGCTATGCTAATACAATAGTGGCATTTAGGAGATATTCGATGAGGCACATGGATATGCAGGGAATGGAGGGATATGGATTATGTGCAGATACGATTTGGTCTTGACATCATGTTGAGGCTCTTTTAGGGCACGGGTCAGACCTCATTTGGAATAGTGTGAGCAAATTTAACCATATAACCATATAACCATATAACAATTACAGCACGGAAACAGGCCCTCTCGGCCCTTCCAGTCCGTGCCGACCATTTGTTTTCCCCTAGTCCCATCTACCTGCACTCAGACCATACCCCTCCATTCCTTTCCCGTCCATATACCTATCCACTTTACTCTTAAATGTTAAAATCGATCCTGCCTCCAACACTTCTGCTGGAAGCTCATTCCACACAGCCACCACCCTCTGAGTAAAGAAGTTCCCCCTCACGTTACCCCGAAACTTCTGTCCCTTAATTTGGGCCCCATATCTCAGGAAGGGTGTGCTGGCTCTGGAGAGGGTCCAGATGAGGTTTACAAGAATGATCCTGGGAATGAGTGGGTTAACCTATGATGAGCGTTTGTCGGCACTGGGCCCGTACTGATGCGTTTGGGGAGGACCTTATTGAAAGGCCTGGATAGAGTGGATGTGGAGAGGATGCTTCCACTGGTGGGAGAGTTGAGGACCAGAGGCCACAGCCTCAGAATTAAAGGAGATACTGTAAGAAGGAATTCATTGCCACAGACAGTGGGTATTTCTAAGGTGGATGTTGACAGGTACTTGATCGTACAGGTAGAGCTGCTGCCCAACAGCGGTACAGCGCCAGAGATCCGATTTCAATCCTGGCTACGGGTGCCTGTCTGTGAGGAGTTTGTACGTTCTCCCCGTGACCAAGGGGTTTCCCCCCAAGATCTTCAGTTTCCTCCCACGCTCCAAAGACGCACAGGTTTGTGGGTTAATTGGTTTGGTAAATCTAAATATATAAACATTGCTGCTAGTGTAGGATCGTGTTAATGTGTGGGGATGGAATGGGCGCCGTTTTTTCAGAAGGGCCTGTTTCCGTGCTGGATCTGAACTGAATCTCTGCTGTTTGGCGTAAGGAACCAACGGCGAGCAGGGGCGCAGCCACTGTGGTCCGGAATCCACCAGCTTGTAGATTGGCGGAGGAGAGGGGGTGAACTGCTCACAGAGAAAACTGCAGAGGAGCGGAGCGGTGAAGACACGAGCGACTGCAGATGCTGGCATCGTCAGCAAAAGCACAGGAACTCCGCGGGTCAGGCAGCATCTGTGGAGGGAATGGGCAGACGACGCTTCGGATCGGGGACCCTTCTTCAGATTAAATGATGATGTTATATGTCAGGACCTTTCCTTAGATTAGACTTGATGTTTCGGGTGGGACACTTCTTCAGATTAGACTGATGATGTTTCATGTCGGGACCTATACAATAGACAATAGGTGCAGGAGGAGGCCATTCGGCCCTTTGCGCCAGCACCGCCATTCAATGTGATCATGGCTGATCATCCCCAATCAGTACCCCGTTCCTGTCTTCTCCACATATCCCGACTCCGCTATTTTTAAGAGCCCTATCTAGCTCTCTCTTGAAAGCATCCAGACGAGACAGACTTTCTTCAGACTAGACAGACAACGTCTCAGGACAAGATCCTTCTTCAGATTAGTTTGCTGACATTTCATGTTGGGATCCTCCTTTAGATTAGATTGATGACGTTTTAGGTCAGGATCCTTCTTTGGTCCAGTTGTGTGCCGAGTTACAGTGAAAAGCTTTTGTTGCGTGCTAGCCAGTCAGCAGAAAGACAATACACGATTACAATTTACAGTGTAGAGATATTGATACGGGAATAAGGTTCAGTGCAAGGTAAAGCCAGTACAGTCCGATCAAGGATAGTCCGAGGCTCATGAAAGAGGTGGATAGTAGTTCAGGACTGCTCTCTGGTTGTGTAGGATGGTTCAGTTGCCTGATAACAGCCGGGAAGATTACATTTTTGGTTTGGACCCTTCTTCAGACTCTTCAGAAGAGCATTGAGGTTACTTAAAGAGCTACGGCAAAGAAATAGCACCAGCAGGGTGGTGAGGATGGCCTCTGAGGCCCTATCGAGCCTTTGTATCTATTAGCCTGGGACCATTAACCCTGTCAGCCGAGTGAGGGAAGATTTCACGACCAAAACAGTTCCTGGTTGGAGACTCGATGCGTAAGACTTTGATGATGCAGTGTGAATTTTATAACGTTGATTTGCAGTTAACGGCAATTAGTCAAATTATGCAAGGAAGACCCTGTCATTATTAATAATTAGACACCATAATCAGTATATTTTCTCTTCATCGGTCCCGAGAGATGGAGGCATCACAGACCCTTATTGTAAAAGGAACGTTCGCCCAGAGTTTTTGACTGGATCTCGGGCTCCAGTTTTGAAGTTTCAATCTGCAAAATAAAATGGAGAGGGGTGAAGACACAGTGATGTCAGCTTTATTGTGGCTTAATAGACAATAGACAGTAGGTGCAGGAGTAGGCCATTCGGCCCTTCGAGCCAGCACCGCCATTCAATGTGATCATGGCGGATCATCCCCAATCAGTACCCCGTTCCTGCCTTCTCCCCATATCTCCTGATCGCTATCTTTAAGAGCCCTATCTAGCTCTCTCTTGAAAGTATCCAGAGAACCGGCCTCCACTGCCTTTTGAGGCAGAGAATTCCACAGACTCACCACTCTCTGTGTGAAAAAGTGTTTCCTCATCTCCGTTCTAAATGGCTTGCCGCTTATTCTTAAACTGTGGCCCCTGGTTCTGGACTCCCCCCAACATCGGGAGCATGTTTCCTGCCTCTAGTGTGTGCAAACCCTTTAATAGAAGTTTCAATAAGATGCCCTCTCATCCTTCTAAACTCCAGAGTGTACAAGCCCAGCCGCTCCATTCTCTCAGCATATGACAGTCCCTCTTTCTATACGATAACCTCTCATCCTTCTAAATTCCAGTCGACCCATTCTTTCATTATATGACAGCCCCGCTATCCCGGGAATTAACCTTGTAAACCTAGGCTGCATTCCCTCAATAGCAAGGATGTCCTTCCTCAAATTAGGGGACCAAAACTACACAGTAAAGAGTTAAAAAGAGTCAGAAGAAGGGTCTCGACCCGAAACATCACCTATCCTTTTTCTCCAGAGTTCCTCCTGCACTTTGTGTCGGTCTAAGACTTTCTTCCCTCCTTGCATGGTCACACAGAAGCTTGCTGCTTTTTAGTTTCACGTTTCAGTTTCAGTTTTAGAGATTCAGGCCCTTCAGCCCGGGGACCGCGCCGACCAGCGTTTACCCGTACACGAGTTCAATCCTACAGAAGCCAATTAGCCTACAGACCTGCACGTCTTTGGAGTGTGGGAAGAAACTGGAACACCCGGAGAAAACCCACGCGGGTCACGGGGAGAACGTACATATAAAATTATAAAAGGACTGGACAAGCTAGATGCAGGAAAAATGTTCCCAATGTGGGGCGAGTCCAGAACCAGGGGCCACAGTCTTAGAATAAAGGGGAGGCCATTTAAGACTGAAGTGAGAAACAAAATTTTCACCCAGAGAGTTGTGAATTTGTGGAATTCCCTGCCACAGAGGGCAGTGGAGGCCAAATCACTGGATGGATTTAAGAGAGAGTTAGATAGAGCTCTAGGGGCTAGTGGAGTCAAGGGATATGGGGAGAAGGCAGGCACGGGTTATTGATTGGGGACGATCAGCCATGATCACAATGAATGGCGGTGCTGGCTCGAAGGGTGCGCCACCGTGCCGCCTCTGAAGGTTGCTCCTCAAGTTCTGAATAAAACTCTTTCCCCTCTCATCTTAAACCTATGACCTGTGTCTCTTGATTCCTCCAATCTGGGTAAAACACTGTGCATTCCCCTCGTGCTTCATCCTCCTGCGCTCCAAGGAATAAAGGCCTAGCCTGCCCAACCTCTCCCTGTAGCTCAGGGCCTCCATGGCAACATCCTCCAAAATGTTCGCCGCTCTCTTTCGAGCTTAATGACAGAAGCCTTGGCACCTGGAATTACCGGCATCGACCATCCGAGTACCAACCAAGGCAGAGCCTGCTTGGATATCACCTGGACCTGCTGGCTTGAGTTACAACGAGAGACCCTCTCTTTTTCTGTGGAACTGTTCCCGATGTTGGGGGAGTCCAGAACCAGGGGCCACAGTTGAAGAATAAGGGGTAAGCCATTTGGAACGGAGACGAGGAAACACTTTTTCACCCAGAGGGTGGCGAGTCTGTGGAATTCTCTGCCTCAGAGGGCGGTGGAGGCGGTTTCTCTGGATGCTTTCAAGAGAGAGCGAGATAGGGCTCTTAACGATAGCGGAGTCAGGTGGCAGCCAAGAAAATGATCCTAACAGACTGGAAATCATCCACACCCCCCTGCCTCGAAAAATGGCTCAATGAAATAATAATAATCATACAGATGGAAAGGATGCGATTCCACAACTCCAAGGTACCCAACAAACTTTTTAAATATTTGGGGATCATTTATCGACCAATCATTTCTTATTTTCTGCAGCGATATGATCCTGTGCTCTTGACTTCTGCTCTTGCAATGCCTGACTGTGTATCACCACGTGGATTGCACCAATAGTGTTATGCCCAGCGGCTTTTTCTGTTGTCTTTTTTTCTCTTTCTATTCTTTCTCTTTTTTGTTTTGTATAGTAATATTTCAAAAAAAAAAATTAAATTTAAAAAAATGTACAGATAAGCTCTATGCTGAAATGTTAACCTGTTTTAGTCACAAGCACATTCTCATCTGAGTAGCCCCAACTTTGAACATTTTGACCAGTTCACCACAATTTTGAACGATTCGCCATAAGACGACAGGTTTAAATTTTCTTGAGTGCGATTTTGTTCATTGACTGCACGAAGCATTGATAGGTGTTCATTTCCTGGAAAGATTCAGGTTTGTACATGGAGCTGTGTGTGTTTTATGTTGCAAAAAGTAGTTTGGATGTTGTCTGAATCCAATTTATTCCACAAATAAACATTTTCTGAAATTTAATTTAAAAAAAAAAGATAGTGGAGTCGGGGGATATGGGGAGAAGGCAGGAACGGGGTCACTGATTGGGGATGACCAGACACGATCACATTGAATGGCGGTGCTGGCTCGGAGGGCCGAATGGCCTCCTCCTGCACCTGTTGTCTATTGTCTATTGAGACGGATATTTTTCTCCGGAGGATAGGAGGCTGAGGGGTGACCTTATTGAGATGTACAAGATCATGAGGGGCACGGATAAAGAATGCTCACAGTCTTTATCCCCAAGGTAGAGGATTCTAAAGCTAAGGTGACTCTAGGCAATAGACAATGGGTGCAGGAGGAGGCCATTCGGCCCCTTCGAGCCAGCACCGCCATTCAATGTGATCATGGCCGATCATCCACAATCAGTACCCCGTTCCTCGGAGGGCGATCCGCATCTGGAATGAGCTGCCAGAGGAAGCTGCAGGAGCAGATACAACTGTGACCTTTAAAAGGCATTTGGACAGATGGTGTAGGAAGGAACTGCAGATGCTGGTTTCTACCGAAGATAGACACAAAGTACTGGAGTACTTCAGCGGGTCAGGCAGCATCTCTGGAGAAAAAGAACGGGTGACCCTTTGGGTCAAGACCCTTCCTCAGACACCCGAAGGGGTGACTCAAAACCACCCTCGACCTTTTGGAAATTGGATTTCCGGGACAATAACCTTATTCTCAGTTCTTCATTTCACATTTGACATGAGAATTAAGGGACAGAAGTTTCGGGGTAACGTGAGGGGGAACTTCTTTACTCAGAGGGTGGTGGCTGTGTGGAATGAGCTTCCAGCAGAAGTGGTGGAGGCAGGATCGATTTTAACATTTAAGAGTAAAGTGGATAGGTATATGGACGTGAAGGGAATGGAGGGGTATGGTCTGAGTGCAGGTAGATGGGACTAGGGGAAAACAAATGGTCGGCACGGACTGGAAGGGCCGAGAGGGCCTGTTTCCGTGCTGTAATTATTATATGGTTATATGGTTATATTTAGACTCTACTTTTGGACATCAGAGATACAAGGCGGAAAGTGGCCCTTTAGCTCACCGAGCCCTTGCCGCCCAACAATCATCCTGTACACTAACACTATCCTGTGCACTAGGAACTATCTACAAGTACCAAAGCCAATTAACCTCCCAAACTTGTACCTCTTTGGAATATGGGATGAAACCGGAGCACCCGGAGAAATCCCACGCGGTCACAGGGTGAACGTACAAACACAGTACAGACAGCACCCGTAGTCAGGATGGAACCCGGGTCGCTGGTGCTGCGAGGCACCCACTCTACCGCTGCGCCTCTGTGCCACGTAATAGATTTCATTTAATAGATTTAAAGATTTAACATGAACATGAGCAGAACTTTTTCACATAGAGGTTATGGAAGCAGATGTATAAAATGAAAGTACAGATAGCCCTTGCTTTCTCTCTCCATCCCTTTCCCCTTCGCAGTTCCCCCCACTGGTCTTACTGTCTCCGACTACATCCCGTCTTTGTCCCGCCCCCTCAGTCTGAAGAAGGGTCTCGACCCGAATCATCACCCATTCCTTCTCTCCAGAGATGCTGAAATGAGTTACTCCAGCATTTTGTGTCTATCTTCGATGAGAGTACAGATGTTTCACAAGGATGTTGCCGGGATTTGAGGGCCTGAGATCCAAGGAGAGGGAGGGGAAGCTAGGACTTTATTCTTTGGAGTGCAGGAGGCTGAGGGATGGTTTTATAGGGGTGTATGAAATCATGAGGGGGATAGACAGGGTGAATGTACAGAGTCGTTTGCTCAGAGTTGAACCAGAGGGGATAAGTTTAAGGCGAGCGGGGAAAGATTTAATTGTAACCTGAGGGTCTACTTTTTCACACAGACAGGTATATGGAACAGGCTGCCAGAGGAGTTAATTGAGGCAGATACTATGATAATATATGAAAGATACAAAGTGTGGAGTAACTCAGCAGCATCTCTGGAGAAGGTTGATAGGTTACGCTTCAGCTTGGGATCCATCTTCACACTATTATCAAGTTAGGAAAAGAGGAAGTGCAACGAGATCTGGTTGTGTCCTTGTACATCAGTCAATGAAAGTAAGCATGCAGGTACAGCAGGCAGTGAAGAAAGCGAATGGCATGTTGGCCTTTATAACGAGAGGAGTTGGGTATAGGAGCAAAGAGGGCCTTCTGCAGTTGTACAGGGCCCCAGTGAGACCACGCCTGGACTATTGTGTTTCCCTGCTGTATGATGCCCTCACTCTGTTTCACATCGTCTGTTGTATCCCGCTTTTGGCAGACAATCCGTGGTGAGCAAATGGACGGAAATTGGAGGGATTCACGGCCCGGTTGGAAGCCACCGTGTTGCTTAGAGTTGTGGCTTGGTTGGGAACTGGGTTAGGGTCGTGAACATGGGCGAGATTCTCAGAGTCAAAGCATAGTCTGTCCAAGAGTTGATATAGGTCAAGGCAAGGGGGGAGGCAGCACAATGCTTCCACATGGTGCTATCCAAATGGCGTCAAGTTGGGAAAAGGGGAAGTACAGCGGGATCTGGGGGTCCTTGTACATCAGTCTGTGAAAGTAAGCATGCAGGTACAGCAGGCAGTGAAGCAAGCGAATGGCATGTTGGCCTTTATAACAAGAGGAATCGAATATAGGAGCAAAGAGGTCCTTCTGCAGTTGTACAGGGCCCTAGTGAGACCACACCTGGAGTATTGTGTGCAGTTTTGGTCCCCTCATTTGAGGAAGGACATTCTTGCTATTGAGGGAGTGCAGCGTAGGTTAATTCCCAGGATGGCGGGACTGTCATATGCTGAGAGAATGGAGCAGCTGGGCTTGTACACTCTGGAGTTTAGAAGGATGAGAGGGATTGTCATTGAAACATATAAGATTGTTAAGGGCTTGGACACGCTAGAGGCAGGAAACAGGTTCCCGATGTTGGGGGAGTCCAGAACCAGGGGCCACAGTTTAAGAATAAGGAGTAAGCCATTTAGAACAGAGACGAGGAAACACTTTTTCTCACAGTTGTGAGTCTGTGGAATTCTCTGCCTCAGAGGGCGGTGGAGGCCGGTTCTCTGGATGCTTTCAAGAGAGAGCTTGATAGGGCTCTTAAAAATAGCGGAGTCAGGGGATATGGGGAGAAGGCAGGAACGTGGTACTGATTGGGGACGATTGAATGGCGGTGCTGGCTCGAAGGGCCGAATGGCCTCCTCCTGCACCTATTGTCTATTGTGATGACTGGACATAGCACGCACAACGTCTCTTGCTCTGCTCTCTGGGTGGGGTTTATCTGTTTTGTGGCAGATTCTTCACTGAGATGGAATTGCTGCTACTTTTGTTCCTGGCTGAGGATGTCGTGGTTGTGGTATGAACGTGCCCCCCTGCTGCGCACTGTCAGGGAGGTGTGAGTCACTGCTGTCTCCCTCTGTCTCTCTAATAGACACACATACACGCACTCACGTGCACACACACACTCATGTACACATGCACACACACACACGTACACGCACACTCACGTGCACACACACGCGCACACACTTACGTACACACACAGACATACGCACACACGCTCACCTGCACAAACACACACAGACACGCTCACCTGCACACACACACACAGACACACTCATGTACACAAGCACACACATTAACGTGCACACACACAGACACACACGCACACACAGACACACGCGGACACACTCACGTACACACACACAGACATGCGCACACACGCTCACCTGCACACACACACACAGACAGACACTCGCGCACACACACCCACATGCACGCACACACTCTCGTGCACACACACACACACACACACACTCTCGTGTGCACACACACACACACACACACACACACACACACACACACACACACACTCGTGTGCACACACACACCTAACTCTCCCTTGAAAACATCCAGTGAATTGGCCTCCACTGCCTTCTGTGGCAGAGAATTCCACAGACTCACAAATTCACAGGTTAAAGCACAGAACCCTTTTCCAAGGGTATGGGAGTCGAGAACCAGAGGACGTAGGTTTAAGGGGAGAGGAGAAACATTTAATAGGAACTTAAGGGGCAACGTTTTCACACAGAGGGTAGTGGGTATATGGAACGAGCTGCCGGAGGAATTAGTTGAGGCATATTTAAGTCTGACTTAAATGTCATCCTGAAGCTGGAAGAGTGGTGGGTGCAGAAGGGCCAGTTTCGGCGCTGTACTTCTAAACTAAAAAATCGATGTCTTCAATTCACTGGTTGGTTGCAGACACCTCTGTTATCCATGTATCCCGTGCTCTAACCCTCATAGGATACTGATTTGGATGATCAACCATGATCATATTGAATGGCGGTGCAGGCTCGAAGGGCCGAATGGCCTGCTCCTGCACCTAATTTCTATGTTTCTATCTTACAATAATAATTCCACCCATTTACATTGCACTTTTGGTACAGAGGTGTATAAAATGAGTGGAATAGATCGGGTAGAAGCACAGAGTCTCTCGTCCAGAGTAGGGGAATCGAGGACCAGAGGACATAGGTTTAAAATAAAGGGGAAAAGATTTAATAGGAATCCGAGGGATAATTGTTTCACACAGAGGGCGGTGGGTGTATGGAACGAGCTGCCAGAGGAGGTAGTCGAGGCTGGGACTATCCCATCGTGTAAGAAAAAGTTGGACTGGTACATGGATAGGACTGGTTTGGAGGAATATGGGCAAAACGTGGGCAGGTGGGACTAGTAAAGCTGGGACATGTGAGCCAGTAGGGGCAAGTTGGGCCGAAGGGCCTGCTTTAATGCTGCATCACTCTATAACTCTATGACAAAGCATGGTCAAAACAATTCAAGAACGGTTTCCGCTGGGATCCTCAAAGAGAGCGATTGCTTGGTTGGTTAATTGATTGACAAATACAGCATGGAAACAGGCCCTTCTGTCCACCAAGTCTACTCCAACCATCGATCACCCATTCACACCGCTGCCAGCCACATTTTCATCCACCCCCAGAGGCCAATTAACCTGCAAACCCGCATGTCTTTGGGATGTGGGAGGAACCCGGAGCTCCCGGAGGAAACCCACACGGTCATAGGGAGATCGTTCCCTGGAAGTGACAACACAGGTAGATAGGATGGTCAACAAGGCTTTTGGCCCATTGGCCTTCATCAGTCAGGGTATTGAGTGTTAAAGTTGGGGTGTTATGTTACAGTTGTGTAGAATGTTGCAGAGGGCACGTTTGGAGTTCAGTTGTATAAGAACTGCAGATGCTGGTAAAATGGAAGGTCGACACAAATGCTGGAGAAACTCAGCAGGTGAGGCAGCATCGATGGAGCGAAGGAAATAGGTGACGTTTCGGGTCGAGACCCTTCTTCAGACTGATGTTGGGGGTGGGGGTGGGAAGAAGAAAGGAAGAGGCAGATACAGTGGGCTGTGGGAGAGCTGGGAAGGGGAGGGGAAGGAGGGAGAAAGCAAGGACTACCTGAAATTGGAGAAGTCAATGATCATACCGCTGGGGTGTAAACTGCCCAAGCGAAATATGAGGTGCTGCTCCTCCAATTTGCGGTGGGACTCACTCTGGCCATGGAGGAGGCCCAGGACAGAAAAGTCGGATGCGGAATGGGAGGGGGAGTTGAAGTGCTGGGCCACCGGGAGATCAGGTTGGTTAATGCGGACCGAGCGGAGGTGTTGGGCGAAGCGATTGCCAAGCCTGCGCTTGGAGATGTTGCCAGGATGGGGATCTGCGCTATAGGGAGAGGTTGGGCAGGCTGGGACTTTATTCCTTGGTGCTCAGGAGGCTTAAGGATGATCTAATGGAGGTGTATACAATCAAAAGGGGAATAGTAGGGTGAAGTAACCGCCCTCCCTGTCTATCCCACCCTCCCTCTCTACCCCCCTCCCTCACTACCCCCCTCCCTCACTACCCTCCCTCTCTACACCCCTCCCTCTCTACACCCCTCCCTCTCTACACCCCTCCCTCTCTCCCCCTCCCTCCCTACCCCCTCCCTCGCTACACCCCTCCCTCGCTACACCCCTCCCTCTCTACACCTCTCCCTCTCTACACCCCCCTCACCCCCTCCCTCTCTACCCCCCCCTCCCTCTCTACCCCCTCCCTCTCTACCCCCTCCCTCTCTACCCCCTCCCTCTCTCTCTACCCCCCCTCCCTCTCTACCCCCTCCCTCTCTCCAACCCCTCCCTCTCTACCCTCACTCCCTCTCTACCCCCCTCCCTCTCTACTCTCTGTACCCTCCCCTCCCTCTCTAACCCCCTACCTATCCAGGGATAGAAGAGGGAGGGTGAAGGGGAGGGAGTGCTGGGGGAAGAGGAGAAATGAGCCGCGCTTGCGCCATTGGGGGCTATGCGTGAGTGGTGGAATATTGCGTTGGGGGAACGGGTGAGTGGTGGAATCTCGCGTTGGGGAGCAGACCCAACGGGTCTGCACTTGGTCAAGTTACCTTTAAAAGGCTTTTAGACAGGTACATAAATAGGAAATGTTTAGCGGGATATGGGCCAAACAGAAGAGGTGGGACGAATGTAGATGAGGCATCCTGATTAGCACGGTTGCGTCTGCGGGCCTGTTTTGTACTGTGTGACCGTCGCTCTTATTTCACTGCATGGTTTGCAGTTGTGGTCGCCACATCAGAGGAAGGATGCGGAGGCTTTGGGGAGGGTGCAGAAGAGGTTTTCCAGAACCTTGCTTGGATGGGATGGTATTATCGACAAGGAGAGGTTGGATAGACTCAGATAATATGGATAGACTGTGGTGGGTCTGATTGTAATCATGTACAGTCCTCCCGCTGACTGGAGAGCATGCAACAAAAAGCCTCCAAACTACTTTGGAGTTGAGAGGAGACTGGATAGAAGTTTATAACATTATGAGAGGCATAGAATCTTTTCCCCAGAGTGGAAATATCAAATACTAGATTGCATGGCTTTAAGATGAGAGTGGCAAAGTTGAAAGGAAATTTAGCCTTTAGTTTTAATTTGCCAAAAATTTAGTTTTAGTTTGCCAAAGGATGGTGGGTGTCTGGAACGCGCTGCCGGGGGTGGTTGTGGAGGCAGATATGATAGTGGCGTTTAAGACTTTCAGATAGGAAAATGGATATGCAAGGAATGGAGGGATATATGTTCATGATTTATAAACGGCCAAGTAGGCCATTCGGCCCATCGAATATTCACTGGAATATTCACTGGAATTTGGAAGGATGGGAGGGGATCATAGAAACATATAAAATTATATAAAAGGTCTGGACAAGCTAGATGCAGGAACAATGTTCCCCATGTTGGGGGAGTCCACAACCAGGGGTCACACAGTTTTAGAATAAGGGGTAGGCCATTTAGGACTGAGATGAGAAAAAATCTTTTTCACCCAGAGAGTTGTGAATCTGCGGAATTCTCTGCCACGGAGGGCAGTGGAGGCTGATTCACTGGATGAATTTAAAAGGGAGTTTGATAGAGCTTTAGGGTCTAGCGGAATCAAGGGATATGGGGAGAAGGCAGGCACGGGGTTACTGATTTGTGGATGATCAGCCATGGCGGTGCTGGCTCGAAGGGCCGAATGGCCTCCTCCTGCACCTATTGTCTATTTTCTGTGAATCTACTCCACCATTCAATCTTTCCCTCTCAACCCCATCCTCCTGCCTTCTCCCCATAACCTTGGACACCCACACTAATGAAGAACCTGTTAATCTCCGCTCTAAAAATATCCACTGACTTGGCCTCCACTGACAGCCGCCCGTAGAAATGAGTTCCACAGATTCACCACCCGTCTGACTGAAGACATTCCTCCTAAAGGAACGTCCTCTTTTCCCCCCGAGGCTGTGCCCTCTGGACCGAGACTCTCCCGCCAGTGGGAAACATCCTCTCCGCATCCACTCTGGGCCGGTGCTGGGCTTCACGTTCGGCACAGGCCTCGAGGGGCCGAAGGTCCTGTTCCTCAGCTGCACAAGTTGCACGTTGAAAGGGAACAAGCGCAACGCGTTGCTTGCCTGCATGCCAGCCGCATCCCGAGAGCAGATAATAGGAGAGGAATGTGTGTTGTGTGTGTGTCTTGGCAAAGGTTGCCTGCCAGCCTCAGTCAGCTGGGCTCAGGCCCACTCCACAAATGACGGAGCTTCCTCCCCATCCTGGTAAAGCGGCGCCCATTCCAAGATGAAAGTCTGTCAGTCGCTGTACCTAGTACATTGTTTATATTTGTATTGTGAATCACATCTTATCATCAGGCACTCAGTCAAATGGAAGCTCCGGGTTAAATTGGGAGCAGACCAGAAATGAGAGGTTACAGCTCTTGGCGTTGCCTGTGCAGTCTGGAGCGCTGTTCTCTAGCTTTAGTTTCGTTTCGTTTAGAGGTACAGCGCGGAAACAGGCCCTTCGGCCCACCGGGTCCGCAGCGACCAGCGATCCCCGCACATTAACAATGGACAACAGGTGCAGGAGGAGGCCATTCGGCCCTTCAAGCCTGCACCGCCATTCAATGTGATCATGGCTGATCATCCCCAATCAGTACCCCGTTCCTGCCTTCTCCCCATATCCCCTGACTCCGCTATCTTTAAGAGCCCTATCTCGCTCTCTCTTGAAAGCATCCAGAGAACCGGCCTCCACTGCCCTCTGAGGCAGAGAATTCCACAGACTCACAACTCTCTGTGAGAAAAAGTGTTTCCTCGTCTCCGTTCTGGATGGCTTACCCCTTATTCTTAAACTGTGGCTCCTGGTTCTGGACTCCCCCAACATCGGGAACATGTTTCCTGCCTCTAGCGCGTCCAAACCCTTAATAATCATATATGTTTTCATAAATACTGATATCTCCCATGGATGTTCCATCACTACCATCTCAAACCTCTCCCTAATTGTAATGTTTTCTTTTTGGTGATGTGGCCCCCATTTCTGGTACATATGCCCCTATCACATATGTTGCATCGCGGCTTGGTTTTGGAACAGCTCTGCCCAATACAGCAAGAAATTGTAGAGAGTTGTGGGTGTAGCCCAGTCCCTCACACACACCACACTCCCCACCATTGTAGATGTGGCCCAGTCCCTCACACACACACCACACTCCCCGCCATTGTAGATGTGGCCCAGTCCCTCACACACACCACACTCCCCACCATCGACCTCATCGATACCAAGCCACCACGGGAAAGCAGCCGACATAACCAAAGAACTTGTCCCACCCTGGTCATTCCTTCTTCTCCACAGCGAAGGAAGGCTTTAGAGGGATATGGGCCAAATGGCTGTAGGCGGAACTAGCTTAGATGGGGCATCTTGGTCCATCTAAGATGGCTGAGCTGGGCTGAATGGCCTGTTTCCGTGCTGTACGACTCGATGACTTGATTCATTCACCAGCTGTGGCACCTCGTCAGGCCAGTGCTTTCCCTGTTGAATCTGCAGCCCTTAACTCTCACAGTCTAAGCTGGACTTCCCCCCAAGAGGCAGTTGCAGCAGATATCCTTCATTGACATTACAGAAAAAACAAGGAACTGCAGATGCTGGTTTGGGGAAAAAAAGGCGTAAGGTGCTGGAGTAACTCAGTGGCTCAGGCTGCATCCTTGCAATTAGTGCAGGGGCGACACTCTGCGACAGGGGGTGCAGCGGTAGAGTTGCCGGCTCACAGCGCCAGAGACCCGGGTTCCATCCTGACTATGGGTACTATCTGTAAGAAGTTAGAGTGTTCTCTCTGTGACCTGCGTGGGTTTTCATCCAGGTGCTCTGGTTTCCGACCACACTCCAAAGACGTGCAGGTTTACAAGTTAATTGGCTTCGGTAGATTGTCCCTTGTACGATAGAACTAGAATAGGGGTGATTGTTGGTAGGTGCGGACTCTGTGGTCCACACTGCAGCTCCGAACTAAACTAAACTTGTTCATTTTAACTAGTTCAGTTTAGTTTCGTTTAGAGATACAGCATGGAAACAGGCCCTTGCTGACCATATATCACCCGTTCACACCAGTTCTATCTTATCCCACTTTTCCATCCACTCCCTAGACACTAGGGGCGATTTACAGGGTCCAATTAACCTATAAACCCACACGTCTTTGGATGTGGGAGGAAACCGGAGCACCCGGAGGAAACCCATGCGGTCAGGGGGTTAAGTAAGTAAGTTAGTTTATTGGCCAAGTATTCACATACAAGGAACTTGCCTTGGTGCTCCACTCACAAGTAACAACATGACATACAGTGACAGTTATGAATGACTCAGGAAACACTAAACATTAATAATAATAAAACATTAATGATAAAACACCATTGATCAAGCATGTGAACCAACAAAATACCAGATCAAAGGGAGGCTACAGATTTCTGGCTGTTGAGTAGAGCAACTACTCGTGGATAAAAACAGTTTTTATGTCTGGCTGTGGCGGCTTTGACAGTCCGGAGTCGCCTTCCAGAGGGAAGTGATTCAAAGAGTTTGTGGCCAGGGTGAGAGGGGTCAGAGATGATCTTGCCCGCTCGCTTCCTGGCCCTTGCAGTGTACAGTTCGCCAATGGAGGGAAGGTTGCAGCCAACAACCTTCTCTGCTGATCGGACGATTCGCTGCAGCCTCCCGGTGTCGTGCTCGGTGGCCGAGCCGAACCAGACCATGACGGAGACGGTGAGGGCAGACAAACGCGTAATGTCCACAGGAGGTCAGGATGGGACCTGGGCCTGCGGCGTGGTCAGGCAGCGGCACTACCCGCCGTGTCACCGCGGCGCCCCATTGATGCGACGACTCTCCCCCTCCCCACCCCACCCCCCCCCCCCCCCCCCACACTCCGCAGCGAGCCACAATGCCGTCTCTCTTTTTTTATTTTTAGCCCAGTGTGCCGAACTGCACACAGAAACCCGTGACACTCACACCTTGGCTCACTTTCACCTTGTGTGAAGCAGAGTCTTAAGTGGAAGTGTAATAATAAGACACTGATCTCGTACTGAGGCATACTTTACACGGCATTATGGGAAGCAACACTTCATTTGCTCAAACTGCACATATGTCTCATTCCTGCACCATATGGCACTACAAGCTATTTACAGTAATAATTAATTCTTAATCAGCATTTAACCTCTGTAAAATGTTTTAGAGATCTAATCACCTTCTAGATAGCACTAATGACAGAAAAAAAGCATAAACACAGTCAAAGAGGAAATATACAAAGACATCGTGCCTGGATAAAGGAGTCTCATCAAATCCATCTCTTTCGTGCCATGTATCTTCTTCCCATTGAGGGGAAGGGTAGTTGTGTTGGGGGGAATGGGGCGCACTCTGGTTTGGGTAGAAGACGTATTATGGACGTATTGCCGATCTGAAGAGTGCCCCCATTTCCGAGATGGCTCCATCACGGCACCAAGTGAGATAAGATATAACTAGTGTCTATTCCCGATGTTGGGGGAGTCCAGAACCAGGGGCCACACCGTTTAAGAATAAGGGGTAAGCCATTTAGAACGGAGACGAGTAAAACACTTTTTGTGTTGTGAGTGTGGAATTCTCTGCATCAGTGGGCGGTGGAGGCCGGTTCTCTGGATACTTTCAAGAGAGAACTAGATAGGGCTCTTAAAGATAGCGGAGTCAGGGGATATGGGGAGAAGGCAGGAACGGGGTACTGATTGGGGATGATCAGCCATGATCACATTGAATGGCGGTGCTGGCTCGAAGGGCCGAGTGGCCTCCTCCTGCACCCACTGTCTATCTATTGTCTAACCCGTGTGAACGGGTGATTGATGGTCTGCATGGACTTGGTGGGCAGAAGGGCCTGTTTGCCTGCTGTATCGCTAAACGTTATCTGGACTAGTTTAAATAAATTGGGGCGAGGGTCCCCTCCGCTATATCAATGGGGGGTGGCGACACACTTTGGGCCCCCATATCTTTGTCCTTCTCAGTATTTCTCTGCTTCCCTTGCAACACATTCCACGCTTCCCCCCTGCCACTCTGAAGCAATTTACACCTTCTCTGGAACTATCGTATTGTTTCCTTTGACTAATTGGCAAACGAGGGTGGGGGGGGGGGGGAGAGAAAGCTCAAAAAGGCGAGGTGGGCGTGGGACAAAGCCCAGCAAATGGTAAGTGGAACGCTCTTAGTTTAGTTTAGAGGTTCAGCGCGGAAACAGACCCTTCTGCCGTCCGTGCATTGGAGTTGGGTTCGGGGTTAGGGCTAGTCCGCGCCGACCGGCGATCCCCGCACCCGAGCGCTAACCTACACACACACACACTGGGGACAATTTTCAATCGTTACCGAGGTCAATTAACCTACAACCCTGCGCGTCTTTGGAGTGTGGGAGGAAACCGGAGCGCCCGGGGAAAACCCACGCTGTGAATGGGAGAGCGTTCAAACTCCGTAGAGACAGGCAGCACCCCGGGTCTCTGGAGCTGTGAGGCCGAACCTCACTGCCGCTGTGCCACCGTCTCACCCAGACGTTGGGCCACCCTCACCTCTCCTTTCCAGCATTCTCCATACTACGCCATCAGTTTAAAGCAGGGCCCGACCCCGAATGTCGTCTTCTCCACTCCATGCACAAACGCTGCCTGACATGGTGACCCCCCCCCCCCAGCATTTTGTGTGTTTCAGCAACTGTAGTTCCTTTCACTTCTTTAAATGTCATTAGTTGTCCCATTTTATCTTGCACATCAATGCGTTCTTTATTTAATCTCCTCTGCCTTCATCGTAAAGCTTCCTTTTCGCATCGTCTCCCACATTTCCCTTCTTCTCTCCCCACCTACACACACACACACACACACACTTACACGCACACACCCTCTCAAACACACACTCACACTCACATGCACACACACTTACACGCACACATTCACAAACACACACTCACACGCACACACACTTACACGCACACATTCACAAACACACACTCACATGCACACACACTTACACGCACACACACTCTCAAACACACACTCACACTCACATGCACACACACTTACACACACACATTCACACTCACATGCACACACACTTACACACACACATTCACAAACACACACACACACTCTCACATGCACACACACTTACACGCACACACACTCTCAAACACACACACACACACTCTCACATGCACACACACTTACACGCACACACACTCTCAAACACACACACACTCACATGCACACACACTTACACACACACATTCACAAACACACACACACACACTCTCACATGCACACACACTTACACGCACACACTCTCAAACACACACTCACACTCACATGCACACACACTTACACGCACACACTCTCAAACACACTCACACACTCACATGCACACACACTTACACGCACACATTCACAAACACACACTCGCATGCACACACGCATACATGCACACACATTCTCAATCACACTCACTATCTCACATGCACACACACTTACACGCACACACATTCTCAAACACACACTCACACACTAAAGGGCCTGTCCCATTTGGGCGTCATTTGCGCGTCACGCAGGTGGCGCGCGAAGACTTTGTGAATCCCAAAATCCTGGGGCGCCGCCACGCGCCTATGCCGCCACACCTCAGCATGCACCGTGTACGCGTAATGCGTCATGAAGCGTAAATGATCTCGCGTAAATGGCGCGCAAATGATGCCTAAGTGGGACAGGCCCTTTACACTGACGCACATTCTCAAACACACACACTCACACACTCTCACACTCACATGCCCACACACTTACACATTCTCAAACACACACTCACAGTACCTGCTTAAAATCTGCGATAGACACAAAATGCTGGAGTAACTCAACGGGACAGGCAGCGTCTCTGGACAGAAGGAATGGGTGACGTTCCGGGTCTGGAGAGAGGTTTTGACGCTTCTTATTCTATTTTTCCAGAGGTGCCTCCTGTCCCGCTGAGTTACTCCAGCTTTTTGTGTCTACCTTCGATGTAAACCAGCGTCTGCAGTTCCTTCCTACACGTTTTGTCTGCTTGAAATCTGGTACCAGCCGTGATGCTATCTGACTTTATTGAGCATGTTGTGCTTTTATTTAATATTTAAATAGCTAGCCTTCTGGTTTCTCTGTGACAGTAATGCTATAACACTGTAATGCTATTATACCTTTTATTTTGGACAGATTTGTGGATGGGAAGGGTTTAGAGGGAAATGGACCAAATGCAGGCAAATGGAACTAGGCCAGGTTATCTGTTAAGCTGCTGCAAGTAAGAATTTCATTGTTCCGTTTCTGACCATTTAACACTAAAACATTCTTGGCTCTTGCCAACTGGGTCGACATGAACCAAAGGCCCTGTTTCCGTGCAGTATGGCTATATGGTTCTACGACTATGTTCTACACTTTGGGATGTTTCTTGTGTGTGGATTCATTAGACTCATTTTGTTTTTTTAGTTTAGTTTAGTTTAGAGAGACAGTGCGGAAACAGGCCCTTCGGCCCACCGAGTCCGTGCCGACCCAGCGATCACCCCGCACACTAACACTAGTGTCCTTCACACACTAGGGACAATTTACTATTTTTATTGAAGCCAATTAACCTACAAACCAGCATGTCTTAGGAGTGTGGGAGTTTAGAAGGACGAGGGGGGGATCTTGTAGAAACATATAAAATTATAAAAGGATTGGACAAACTAGATGCAGGAAAAATGTTCCCAATGTTGGGCGAGTCCAGAACCAGGGGCCACGATCTTAGAATAAAGGGGAGGCCATTTAAGACTGAGGTGAGGAAAAACGTTTTCACCCAGAGAGTTGTGAATTTGTGGAATTCCCTGCCACAGAGGGCAGTGGAGGCCAAGTCACTGGATGGATTTAAGAGAGAGTTAGATAGAGCTCTGGGGGCTAGTGGAGTCAAGGGATATGGGGAGAAGGCAGGCACGAGTTATTGATTGGGGACGATCAGCCATGATCACAATGAATGGCGGTGCTGGCTCGAAGGGCCGAATGGCCTCCTCCTGCACCTATTTTCTATGTTTCTACGTTTCTATGAAACCGGAGCACCTGAAGAAAACCCACGCAGGTAACAAGGAGAACGTACAAACCCCGTACAGACAGCACCCGTAGTCAGGGTCGAACCTGGGTCTCTGGCGCTGTGAGGCAGCAACTCTACTGCTGCACCACCCACCGTGCCACCCCAAATCACGTATCGCATGGTTTGACTGGATAGGAGAGGAAGAGGGATTTGCACCGTATCTCTGTGCCAATTATAAACCAATACCACTGACAAGCGGATATTAGCGCCGGTACCCAAACGCCTGTTGAAAATGACAGGCTTTAAGGTGCATGTTAAAACAGCGAGAGGTAGCTTGAGGAGCAACAAAGGAGAGTGTCGGACTGAATGGACTAATTCTACCCCTATTCCTTATGACCTTACTGATAGTTGAGCACCAGTAACTAGGGAAGTAGGGGTGGGTATCGGTAAATGGGGAATTAGGGGTGAGCACCAGTAAAGTGGAAGGTAGACAAAAACACAGCGGGTGAGGCAGCATCTATGGAGTGAAGGGATAGGTGACGTTTTGGGTCGAGACCCTTCTTCAGGCTGAAGAAGAAAGGAAGAGGCAGAGACAGTGGGCTGTGGGAGAGCTGGGGAGGGGAAGGAAGGAGAAAGCAAGAACTACCTGAAATTGGAGGTCAATGTTCATACTGCTGGGGTGTAAACTGCCCAAGCGAAATATGAGGTGCTGCTCCTCCAATTTGCGGTGGAGCTCACCCTGGCCACGGAGGAGGCCCAGTATAGAAAGGTCGGTTTCGAAATGGGAGGGGGAGTTGAAGTGCCGGGTCTGGAGATCAGGCTGGTTAATGCGGACCGAGCGGAGGTGTTGGGCGAAGCGATCGCCAAGCCTGCGCTTGGTCTCACCGATGTAGAGCAGGTGACATCTGGAGCAGCGGATGCAATAGATGAGGTTGGAGGAGGTGCAGGTGAACCTCTGCCTCACCTGGAAAGACTGGAGTGTTTTAGTGAGAGAGCAAGAGATGGTGTCAGATGGCACGGATATGAAAAAAGTGAGAGAGAGAGAGAGAGACCTGCCATTCGGCCCTTCGAGCCAGCACCGCCATTCACTGTGATCATGGCTGATCATCCCCAATCAGTACCCCGTTCCTGCCTTCTCCCCATATCCCCTGACTCCGCTATCTTTAAGAGCCCTATCTAGCTCTCTCTTGAAAGCAAGTCCCTTGGGCTTTCTCAAGGGAAACCCTCACGTAAATACCTGTCCGATGTCTCCATTTTTAGTTAGCTGACAAGATGCATAAAAAAAGGTGTGTGTACTAAGCATTGATACACAGCAACAGGTTCATAGCAAGGAGTGGAGGGGTGTCGGATGGGTTGTGTGGGGGCAATGAAGGAGGCTACAGAGAGTGGTAAGCACTGCCTTGTTCATCACAGGTATCATCGACCTGTCCACCATCGAAGGGATGTACAGGAGGCGATGCCTCATCTCGCTGCTCCCATGGGGAAGAGGTGACAGGAGCCTGAGAACTGTGACCACCTGGTTCAGGCACTACTTCTTCAGGTTCTCGAACACTAACCTCAGCAACTGTTGTCATCTATGGACAGTGTCTTTGGTTGCTTTGATTTATGCACTATTGTGGTTACCTAGTATTGCTGTTATTAATATAATTCTGTTACTGAATATGTATTCAATAATATGGCACAGTGGTCGATTTGCTGCCTTAAGGGGCTGTCCCCCTGCAGGGACCTAATTGGCGAGTTCTGGCGAGTTTGCCCTCGACTCGTACTCGCAGCATGGTCGACACGAGCTCCTAGGAGGTCTTTGCAACTCTCCTTCATGCTCGAGAGTGGTCCCCGCGTACTCGAGGCCTCAGCTAGGTCGTGGCGTTTCTTTTCGGCATGCTGAAAAATGCCCGCGAGTAAAAAAAGGTCGCCATGGAAAAAAATCGATGTTTTTATTACTCGTAGGATTAGTCGAAGTAGGCCGTAGTCGGTCGGCATGTTAGTCGTAGGTAATCGAGGGTAGTCGAAGGTAGTCGTAGACAGTCTTCAACATAGCCGAAGGAGGTGGAAGGAGGTCTTCTACATAGTCGATGAAGGTCGAGGGAGGTGGTCCACTTCGACGATACAACACGACCATGACACTTTTTCATAGAAACATAGAAAATAGGTGCAGGAGGAGGCCATTCGGCCCTTGAGCCAGCACCGCCATTCATTGTGATCACGGCTGATCGTCCCCTATCAATAACCCGTGCCTGCCTTCTCCCCATATCCCTTGACTCCACTAGCCCCTAGAGCTCTATCTAACTCTCTCTTAAATCCATCCAGTGACTTGGCCTCCTCTGCCCTCTGTGGCAGGGAATTCCACAAATTCACAAATCTATGGATGAAAAAGTTTTTTCCTCACCTCAGTCTTAAATGACCTCCCCTTTATTCTAAGACTGTGGCCCCTGGTTCTGGACTCGCCCAACATTGGGAACATTTTTCCTGCATCTAGCTTGTACAGTCCTTTTATAATTGTATATGTTTCTATAAGATCCCCCCTCATCCTTCTAAACTCCAGTGAATACCAAGCCTAGTCTTTTCAATCTTTCCTCGTATGACAGTCCCGCCATCCCAGGGATCAATCACTCCTGCTGTTCCCGTGTATCAGTTGTGGTCGCCCCTATTACAGGAATGATGTGGACGCAGGCTTTGCGGTGGGTGCGGACGAGGTTTACCAGAGTGATGCCTGGATTAGGAAGCAATATCCACAGGGAGAGGTTGGACAGACTTGGATTGCTTTCTCGGGAACGCTGAAGGTTATGTTGCGATCCGTTAACAGTTTATAACACGATGATAGGCACAGATAGAGTTGGCAGTCACACCCTTTCCCCAAGATGGAAACAGCAAAGACCAGAAGGTAGACAAAAATGCTGGAGAAACTCAGCGGGTGAGACAGCGTCTATGGAGCGATGGAACAGGTGACGATTCGGGTCGGGACCCTTCTTCAAACGTCACCTATCCCTTCGCTCCATAGACGCTGCCTCACCCACTGAGTTTCTCCAACATTCTTATCTACCTTCGATTTTTCCAACATCTGCAGTTCTTTCTTAAACAAAGACTAGAGGGCATCACTTTAAGATGAGAGGGGCAAAGTTTAAGGGAGAAGTGTGGGGCAAGTATTTTACACAGAGGGTGGTGGGTGCCTGGAATCCAGGGCTGGTGGTGGAGGCAGAGATGCCAGTGGTATACAAGAGACCTTTGATTAGACACATGGAGATGCAGGGCATGGAGGGATATGGACAATAAGCAGGCAGATAAGATTGGTTATGGCATCATGTTCGGCACAGATATTGTAGGCCGAAAGGCCTGTTCGGGCGCTGCACTGTTCTATGTTCAAGGGGCCAACAACACAGCTTGGTTTCTGAAGCAAAGAAGTAGTTATGTATTTCTTACTATTTCTTCCGTCTGACAGTTAGGCGCGGACTGGGTCAGTTGTCACCTTCCACTCAGCTGACAATGAATCATTTCCTTGATCATCATCCCCTTTGATCTGTGTTTATACACCTTACCCTTCCATATTTCCGTGTGTGTGTCTCTCTCTTTCTCCCCCTGACTCTCAGTCTGAAGAAGGGTCCCGACCTGAAACGTCACACATTTCTTCTCTCCAGGGATGCTGCCTGTCCCGCTGAGTTACTCCAGCATTTGGTGTCTATCTTCTGGGTAGCATGGTGGCAGTTTTTTGTTCAGACAAAGGGTCGCAAGCAAACTTAGTGGCCCTACAGGGGCTGATAACACTGTGGTGTGAGGAGGTGGAGGTGGGAGGGGGTGGGGGGGACACTGCCTTGGCCAATTAGTGCTTTAATTACTCAGCAAATCCCTCTTTCTGGCTTGGAGGCTTGAGGAGGGGAAACATGGTATAGATGCTTGCGAAGGCTATCGGCTTGGCCTGGCTGGCGGTGTTTGTGGCTCAGTCGTAGAAGTTTGTGGATTTGACTCTCACTAGACGTTTAAATACATTAGAGCACAGAACAGTGCAGTTAGACACAAAATGCTGGAGTAACTCAGCGGGTGAGGCAGCATCTATGGAGAGAAGGGATTGAAACGTCGCCAATTCTTCTCTCCAGAGATGCTGCCTCACCCGCTGAGTTACTCCGGTATTTTGCGTTTACCTTCGATTTAACCCGCATCTGCAGTTCTTTCTTAAACAGAACAGTACAACACAGGAACAGGCCCTTCGGCCCACAATGCCTGTGCGGAACATGATGCAAAGAGAAACTAATCCCCTCAGCCTACACGGGATTTCCCCCCCCCCCATTCTCTGCACCTATCCATGTGCCTATCTAAATGCCCCTATCGTATCTGCCTCCACCACCCTCCCTGCCACTGTTTAAGAAACAGTTGGACAGATACATGGATAGGACAGGTTTGAAGCGGTATGGATCAAGCGCAGGCAAGTGGGACTAGTATAGCTGGGACATTGTTGGGCCAGTGTGGGCGAGTTGGGCCGAAGGGCCTGTTTCCACACTGATTCACTCTACGACTAGTGTAGCTGGGACATTGTTGGGCCAGTGTGGGCAAGTTGGGCCGAAGGGCCTGTTACACACTGTATCACTCTATGACTAGTGTAACTGGGACATTGTTGGGGCTAGTGTGGGTGAGTTGGGCTGAAGGGCCTGTTTCCACACTGTATGACTCTATGACTAGTGTAGGTGGGACATTGTTGGGCCGGTGTGGGTGAGACGGGCCGAAGGGCCTGTTTCCACACTGTATCACTCTATGACTCTATCATGTCTCAACTCCGGACTAGTCTGTCTGACCTCTTGTTGTAGCCAATACCTCCTAGTCCAGGCATCATTTTTAATCCTCCTCTGCACCCTATTTAAAGCGTCCACATGCTTCATGCAACGGGGCAACCAGAACTACACACAATAAGTTGTGAATCTGTGGGATTCTCTGCCACCGAAAGCAGTGGAGGCCAATTCTCTGGATGTTTTCAAGACACAGTTAGATTTCGCTGTTAGCGTTAATAGAATCAAGGGATATGGGGAGAAGGCAGGAACGGGGTGATCAGCTATGATCATAGTGAATGCCAGTGCTGGCTCGAAGGGCCGAGCGGCCTACTCCTGCACCTATTTTTCTATGTGCCTATGTTTCTAATCCAGATGCAGCCTAACCAAAGTCCTGTAAAGTTGTGTCATGACTTCCTGACTCTTATGCTCAATGGCCAGACAAATTAAAGCAATCATACCACAAGCCCTCTTTACCACTTCTCTTTCTAACGGTGTGAAGATGGGTCCCGACCTGAAACATCACCAATCCATGTTCTCCAGAGATGCTGGACACAAAAAGCTGGAGTAACTCAGCGGGTCAGACAACATCTCTAGAGAACACGAATTGGTGCAGTTTTGGGTCGAGACCGTTCTTCAGACTTCTCCAGAGATGCTACCTGACCGGCTGAGTTACTCCAGCACTTTGGGTCTTTAAAACAGCCAGCGGCTTGTTTTACACATCGCCTTCTTTACCACTCTATCGACTTGTGTTGCTGCATTCAAGAAGCTGTGGGCTTGGACCCTAAGATACCTCTGCTCATCATCGCTCTTACGGGTCTTGGCATCTACCATATCCTTCAAATAGGACCTCCCAAAGTGTAATACCTCACACTTGCTTGCATTAAACTCCACCTGCTATTTCTTCACCCACTGCTGGAGTAGATCTGTATTCTGGTATATACTTTAAACTTTAGAGATGCAGCATGGAAACAGGCCCTAGGGTCCACCAAGTCCATACCGACCAGCGATCACCCTGAACACTATAGACAATGGGTGCTGGAGGAGGCCATTCAGCCCTTCGAGCCAGCACCGCCATTCAATGTGATCATAGCTGATCATCCCCAATCAGTACCCTGTTCCTGCCTTCTCCCCATATCCCCTGACTCGGCTATCTTTAAGAGCTCTATCTAGCTCTCTCTTGAAAGTATCCAAGGAACCGGCCTCCACCGCCCTCTGAAGCAGAAAATTCCACAACTGTCTGTGAGAAACCGTGTTTCCTCGTCTCCGTTCTAAATGGCCTACCCCTTATTCTTAAACTGTGGCCCCTGGTTCTGGACTCCCCCAACATCGGGAACATGTTTCCTGCCTCTAGCGTGTCCAAACCCTTAATAATCTTGTATGTTTCAATAAGATCCCCTCTCATCCTTCTAAACTCCAGAGTGTACAAGTCCAGCCGCATATGACAGTCCCGCCATCCTGGAAATTGACCTCGTAAACCTACGCTGCACTCCCTCAATGGCAAGAATGTCCTTCCTCAAATTAGGAGACCACAACTGCACACAATACTCCAGGTGTGGTATTAGCACTAGCACTATCCTGCACACTAGGGAGAGTTTATAATTTACAGAAGCCAATTAACCGACGAACCTGTACGTCTTTGTGGCGTGGGAGGAAACCAGAGCACCCGGAGAAAGGCCACGTGGTCGCGGAAAAAAATGTACAAACTCTAGGGACAATTTACAATCTTTACCAAAGCCAATTAACCTACAAACCTGTATGTCTTTGGAGTGTGGGAGGAAACCGGTGCAGACAAGTAAGTAACCATATATAACCATATAACCATATAACAATTACAGACAAGGAAACAGGCCCTCTCGGCCCTTCCAGTCCGTGCCGACCATTTGTTTTCCCCTAGTCCCATCTACCTGCACTCAGACCATACCCCTCCATTCCCTTCACGTCCATATACCTATCCACTTTACTTTTAAATGTTAAAATCGATTCTGCCTCCACCACTTCTGCTGGAAGCTCATTCCACACAGCCACCACCCTCTGAGTAAAGAAGTTCCCCCTCACGTTACCCCTAAACTTCTGTCCCTTAATTCTCATGTCATGCCCTCTTGTTTGAATCTTCCCTACCCTCAATGGGAAAAACGTATCCACGTCAACTCTGTTTATCCCTTTCATCATTTTAAAGACCTCAATCAAGTCCCCCCTTAACCTTCTGCGCTCCAAAGAATAAAGACCTAACTTGTTCAACCTTTCTCTGTAACATAGTTGCTGGAACCCTGGCAACATTCTAGTAAATCTCCTCTGTACTCTCTCTATTTTGCTGACATCCTTCCTATAATTAGGTGATCAAATTAGAGAAAGTAAGTAGGTTTATTGGCCAAGCATTCACATACAAGGAATTTGCCTTGGTGCTCCGCCCACAAGTAACAACATGACATACAGTGACAGCTACGAATGACTCAGAAAACACTAAACATTAATAATAATAAGACATTAATGATAAAACACCATTGATCAAGCACGTAAACCAACAAAATACCAGATTAAAGGGAGGCTACAGATTTTTGGCTGTTGAGTAGAGCAACTACTCGTGGATAAAAACTGTTTTTATGTCTGGCTGTGGCGGCTTTGACAGCACCCGTAGTCAGGATCGAACACGAGTCTATGGCGCTCCAACCGGGGGGGGTGGCTGTATGGAACGAGCTGCCAGAGGAGGTCGTTGAGGTTGGTATATAACAGCATTTAATACACACTTGGACAGTTAGATTGATGGAGTCATAACATAGCAGAAACAGAACCCCCGTCCCAATTCGCCCACTCTGACCAAGATGTGTTATCTCCACTAGTTCTGTTTTCCCATTGTCAGGTACACGGATAGGAAATGTTTCGCGGGATATGAGACAAACACAGGCAAATGGGATTAACCTAGAAACATAGAAACATAGAAACATAGAAATTAGGTGCAGGAGTAGGCCATTCAGCCCTTCGAGCCTGCACCGCCATTCAATATGATCATGGCTGATCATCCAACTCAGTATCCCGTACCTGCCTTCTCTCCATACCCTCTGATCCCCTTAGCCACAAGGGCCACATCCAACTCACTCTTAAATATAGCCAATGAACTGGCCTCAACTACCCTCTGTGGCAGAGAGTTCCAGAGACTCACCACTCTCTGTGTGAAAAAAGTCTTTCTCATCTCGGTCTTAAAGGATTTCCCCCTTATCCTTAAGCTGTGACCCCTTGTCCTGGACTTCCCCAACATCGGGAACAATCTTCCTGCATCTAGCCTGTCCAACCCCTTAAGAATTTTGTAAGTTTCTATAAGATCCCCTCTCAATCTCCTAAATTCCAGAGAGTATAAACCGAGTCTATCCAGTCTTTCTTCATAAGACAGTCCTGACATCCCAGGAATCAGTCTGGTGAACCTTCTCTGCACTCCCTCTATGGCAATAATGTCCTATGGCAATAATGTCCTCTATGGCAATAATGTCCTAGATGAAGCAACAATCTGTAAGAAGGGTTCTGATCCAAAATATCGCTAATTCATGTTCTCCGCAGTTGCTGCCTGACCTGCCGAGTTACCCCAGCACGATGTGACTTTTGTTTTGTAATGCAGCACCTGCAGTTCCTTGTTTCTGCTTAGATATGGGCTTCTTGGTTGGTGTGAACGAGTCGAGCTGAAGGGCCTGATTCCATGCTTTTAAGGAAAGAGAATAGAAAGAAAGAGAATGAAATAGATGAAAAGAGTTGTGAAAGTGAAAGAGTGTGCCAAAGGGGAGAGGGAAAAAAAACCCTTGGTCAAAGAGTTAGAGAAAGGGGATTAAGTGATAGACCCTAGAAACGAAAAAGAGAAAAGAGAGAGAGAAAAAATGCCAGTTACTACATTATATATATCACGCAAAAGGAATTTACCAACTCGATAGTTTTTCATCCCCCTTTACTGGGTTTCGTCCAGGGGTGCTCCGGATTCCTCCCACACTTCAAAGGGTTTGTAGGCGAATCGACTTTGGTCAAGATTGTAAATTGTAAATTGCCGAATGGCCTGTTTCCATGCTGTATCTGAGGGGGGACCTCTTTGAAACTTACTGAGTCGTGAAAGCCTAGTGAACAGTGAATGTGGAGAGGATGTTTCCACTAGTGGGAGAGTCTAGGACCAGAGGGCACAGCCTCAGAATAAAAGGACATACGTTTAGAAAGGAGATGAGAAGGAATTTCTTTAGTGAGAGGATGGCGACTCAGTGAAATTGTTTAGCACAGAAGGCTGTGGAGGCCAATTCAATGAATATTTTTAAGGCTGGAGATTTACAGATTCTTGATTGGTACGGGTGTCAGGGGTTATGGGGAGAAGGCAGGAGAATGTGGTTGAGAGCGGAAGATAGATCAGCCACGATTGAAGGGCAGAGTAGACTTGATGGGCCTAATTCTGCTCCGAGAACTTATGAACATATGTATCTTTAAACTAAACACTAAATACTGGAATGCTAAATACTAACCTTTCTGTCCTGGGCCTCCTCCACTATCAGAGTGAGGCCTCACACAAACTCGAGAAACAGCACCTAATATTTTGCTTGGGCAGCTTACAACCCAACCATATCATTATTCTCTGGATACTTTCAAGAGAGAGCTAGATAGGGCTCTTAAAGATAGCGGAGTCAGGGGATATGGGGAGAAGGCAGGAATGGGGTACTGATTGGGGATGATCAGCCGTGATCACATCGAATGGCGGTGCTGGCTCGAAGGGCCGAATGGCCTACTCCTGCACCTATTGTCCATTGTCTATATAATATTGATGTTTCTAATTTCAACTATTTCATTTCTCTCTCTCTCTCTCTCTCGTCCCTCCCCCATCCTAGGTTTTTTTTCACTGTCCCGTTTAGTTCAGAGATACAGCGTAGAAACAGGCCCTTCGGCCTAACGAGTCCGTGCCGACCAACGATCTCCCTCCACGAGCACTACCCTACACACTAGGGAAGAATTTACCATTATACCACGCCAATTAACCAACAAGCCTGCACGTCTTTGGAGAGGGGGAGGAAACTAGTCCCGGAGTAGACCCGCAAGCGGTCACGGTCAGGATCGAAACCCGGGTCTCTGGCGCTGTGAGGCAGCAACTCTACCGCTGCTCCACCGTGCCGCCATTTGCGTCTAAACACTGAGGTGTGCGTTCCTTTCCTTTCATTAGATTGACAGATCTTCGTGTTGAGTTTTTTCAGAAATATGATGTCGAGTTGCATTTGGCTCCCCGAGGCAGGATCAAGGCTTTGGAAGAAGGCCCCCACTTGGTTGCTGGGCACACTCAAGGGCCTGTCCCGCTTACGCAATTTTTTTTTTTTCGGCGACTGCCGGCACCCGTCACAGAAAACTGCCGGCACCCATCACGGAAAACGTTTCAAACATGTGGAAAAAACCAGCGGCGACCAGAAAAAGTTACGACTCTTTGGGGCACGGCTCACGACCATACAGGCGTCAGTCGCCCCCGCGACATGTCGACACATGACGCCTGTATGGTGTCGCGAGTAGCCGCCCAAAGAGTCGTACCTTTTTCTGGTCGCCGCTGGATTATCAACATGTTGAACAATTGCCGCGACCTGCTGCGACTACGACGGGCGTCGGCAAGTTGCTGCAAATACATTGCGTAAGTGGGACAGGCACATTACTATATGTTACCGCACCCACACGCACGCACACACACACCCACACGCACACGACACTGATGCTTGCTGTCGAGAGGACGGGCACCTGCAGAGCAGTGGCTGCCGCATTGTTAAACAACCCTCGTTTTTTTTTCTCCCTCTGACTCATTAGGTACTGACTTGATTAACCTTTAATGTGCTGTCTACTCACTGCTGTGTTGACGGCTTGCAGGGGGACCGAAAACAAACTGAATAAAAGAAACAAAAAACCCGCTGCTTTACGCCTGAATCCCACTCGGTGACGGCTTGGCATTTTTTTTTTTTTTTTTACACACATTCTCTTTCCTCCTCTCCAGACGGTGTTGGCTCCTTGCTGGGGTACGATCCCACCCGTGCCAAGTCCTCCCAGCTGCCTCACCACCAACCTTTATCCTCTCGTTGAGAAAAAAAAAATTTATATAGCGCCTTTTGCAACCTCACAATTTCAGGGGAAACTGGACCAGAGAAAGTGGTTGAGGCGGGTACAGTAATGACTTTTTAGTTTGTGTCGGTAGACAAAAAATGCTGGAGAAACTCAGCGGGTGGGGCAGCAGCTACGGAGCGAAGGAATATGCGACCTTGAGACAATAGGGAATAGACAATAGGTGCAGGAGTAGGCCATTCGGCCCTTCTAGCCATCACCACCATTCAATGTGATCATGGCTAATCATCCCCAATCAGTACCCCATACCTGCCTTCTCCCCATATCCCCTGACTCCGCTATCTTTAAGAGCTCTATCTCGCTCTCTCTTGAAAGTATCCAGAGCACCGGCCTCCACCGCCTTCTGAAGCAGAGAATTCCACAGTCTCAGAACTCTCTGGGTGAAAAAGGTGTTCCGCATCTCAGTCCTAAATGGCCTACCCCTTATTCATAAAATGTGACCCCTGGGTCTGGACTCCCCCAACATCGGGACCATGTTTCCTGCATTTACCCAGTCCAATCCTCAAAGACTTTTACATGTTTCCATAAGATCCCCTCATCCTTCTAAATTCCAGCGAATACAAGCCCACTCGACCCATTCTTTCATCATATGTCAGTCCCGCCATCCCGGGAATTAACCTGGTGAATCTACGCTGCACTCCCTCAATAGCAAGAATGTCCTTCCTCAAATTAGGGGACCAAAACTGCACACAATACTCCAGGTGCGGTCTCACCATTGCCCTGTACAATTACAGTTGGACGCTCTTGCTCCTAAGCTCAAATCCTCTCACAATGAAGGCAAACTGCCTTCTATACCTGCATGCTTAAGGGCCTGTCCCACTGTACGAGGTAATTCAAGAGTTCTCCCGAGTTCTCCCCTGATTCGAGAGCGTGTAATGTACGTATCGGGTACGTAGGGGCTTGTACGAGTAAAAAGTAAAACATTTTTTCATCACGAGTATTTTTTTACTCCTGGACATTTTTCTGGACATTTTTCTTGTACTCCTGGACAGTGTTGAAAAAACGTCACAAGGTTACCGGATTTCCCGAGTATCTACCGTTACTCGTACGAGCCACTACGTGACATCCACCAACTCCTACCTACCCGCTACGTACATTACACGAGCTCGAATCAGGGGAGAACTCTTGAATTACCCTGTACAGTGGGACAGGCCCTTTACCTTCAGTGACTTTACAGAAGTCAATTAACCTACAAACCTGCAAGTTTTAGTTTTAGTTGGAGAGATACAGAGAAGAAATAGGTCCATTGGCCAGCCAGCGATCACCCATACACGAGCTCTATCCTACACAAGGGACAATTTGCAGAGTGTAGGTTGAAGCTGGAGCACCCGGAGAAAGCCCACGGAGGTCAGGGGGAGAACGTACAAACTCCGTACGGACAGCACCCGTAGCCCGGGTCTCTGGCGCTGTGAGGCAGCAACTCTGCCGCTGCACCACCGTGCCAGTCTTTAACTCGGAGACAGGAGTCGTCAAGAGTGAAGTGGGCCATATGAACGGGAACAATCAAATTCTTGTAGACACAAGAAACTGCAGATGCTGGTTTACCAAAAAAGCCACAGAGTGCTGGGTCAGGCAGCATCCTTGGAAAACATGGTTAGGCATTGTTTCAGGTCAGAGTCTTTTCTCCTGCCTAATATAATCAGTTGGATGAACGGTCCCGCCCAAAACGTCACCTATCCATGTTCTCCAGAGATGCTGCCTGACCCACTGAGTTACTCCAGCACTCTGTGAAACGTCACCTATCCATGTTCTCCACAGATGCTGCCTGACCCACTGAGTTACTCCAGCACTCTGTGAAACGTCACCGATCCATGTTCTCCACAGATGCTGCCTATATAACAAGAGGAATCGAAGATAGGAGCAAAGAGGTCCTTCTGCAGTTGTACAGGGACCTAGTGAGACCACACCTGGAGTATTGTGCAGTTTTGGTCTCCTAATTTGAGGAAGGACATTCTTGCAATTGAGGGAGTGCAGCGTAGGTTCACAAGGTTAATTCCCGGTATGGCGGGACTGTCATATGCTGAGAGAATAGGACAGCTGGGCTTGTACACTCTGGACTTTAGAAGGATGAGAGGGAATCTCATTGAAACATATAAGATTGTTAAGGGCTTGGACACGCTAGAGGCAGGAAACATGTTCCCGATGTTGGTGAGTACAGAACAAGGGGCCACAGTTTAAGGATAAGGAGTAAGCCATTTAGAATGGAGACGAGGAAACAGAGAGTGGTGAGTCTGCGGAATTCTCTGCCTCAGAGGGCGGTGGAGGCCGGTTCAATGGATGCTTTCAAGAGAGAGCTAGATAGGGGAGAAGGCAGGAACGGGGTACTGATTGGGGATGATCAGCCATGATCACATTGAATGAGGCGATCCTGGCTCGAAGGGCCAAATGGCCTACTCCTGGACCTATTGTCTATTGTCTATTGTCTATCCGACCGCATGCGGAAAGTTTTTCACTGTACCTCAGTACACGTTACAATAAGCCGAAATCTGTACCTATATATAATTAAAGTAAGAATCTTATTCCTTATATTTAAGAAGTAACTGCAGATGCTGGAAAATCGATGGTTGACAAAAATGCTAGAGAAACTCAGTGGGTGAGGCAGCATCTATGGAGCGAAGGAAATAGGCAACGTTTCGGCCTGAAACGTTGCCTATTTCCTTCGCTCCATTAGATGCTACCGCACCCGTTGAGTTTCTCCAGCATTTCTGTTTACCATCTATTCCTTATCCCTGGTTTCCTTTTCCTCTGACTCTCAGACTGAAGAAGGGTCTCCACCCGAAACGTCACCTATTCCTTCTCCAGAGTTGCTGCCTGAGCCCCTGAGTTACTCCAGCGTTTTGTTTCTATTTTCGGTTGAAACCAGCATCTGCAGTTCCTTCCGACACTAAAAGATAACCAGGTACCAGTCTCTGGAGACCTATCCATGTTCTCCAAAAGTGCTGCTTTACTCGTTGAGTTACTCCAGCACTTTGCGTCTTTTTTTTAATAAACCAGTATCTGCAGTTCCTTGCATAACCAGTTAAATGACTCTTGAACTCAATGCCTTACTAGTCATACGTCATAACATTTGTTCATCTGTCATGTAACGTACTAACAATATAACATTTACTTGAATCGGACAGGTTAAGGGAGATATGGGCCAAACACAGGCAGGTGGGACTAGTGTAGATGGGGCATCTAGGTCAGCATGGGCAAGTTGGGTCATAGAAACATAGACAATAGGTGCAGGAGTAGGCCATTCGGCCCTTCAAGCCTGCAACGCCATTCAATATGATCATGGCTGATCATCCAACTCAGTATCCTGTACCTGCCTTCTCTCCATACCCCCTGATCCCTTTAGCCACAAGGGCCACATCTAACTCCCTCTTAAATATAGCCAATGAACTGGCCTCAACTACTTTCTGTGGCAGAGAATTCCACAGACTCACCACTCTCTGTGTGAAAAATGTTTTTCTCATCTCGGTCCTAAAATACTTCCCCCTTATCCTTAAACTGTGACCCCTTGTTCTGGACTTCCCCAACATCGGGAACAATCTTCCTGCATCTAGCCTGCCCAATTCCTTAAGAATTTTGTAAGTTTCTATAAGATTAGGAGACCAAACCTGTACGCAATACTCCAGGTGTGGTCTCACCAAGACCCTGTACAACTGCAGTAGAACCTCCCTGCTCCTATACACAAATCCTTTTGCTATGAATGCTAACATACCATTCGCTTTCTTCACAGCCTGCTGCACCTGCATGCCTACTTTCAATGACTGGTGTACCATGACACCCAGGTCTCGAGCTATCCGAGCTAGTTTCCTTTGCCTCTCTGTTGGCCTATAACCCTCTCAACTTTACCTATCCATGTACCTGTCCAAATGGCGTTTAAATGTTGTTACAGTACCTGCCTCAACTACCCGCTCTGGACATTAGAGATACAGCGCACTAACAGGCCGTTCAGCCACCGTGCCCCCATCGACCAGCTATCATCCAATCCACTAGCACTATCCTACACACGAGGGACAATTTAACCTACAAACAAAACCAATTAACCTACAAACCTGCACGTCTTTGGAGTGCGGGAGGAAACCGGAGCACCCGGAGAAAACCCACGCAGGTCACAGGGAGAACGTACAAACTCCGCACAGACAGCACCCGTAGTCAGGATCGAACCTGGGTCTCTGGCGCTGCAACTTTACCACTGTGCTTCCTCTGGCAGTTTGTTCCATACACCCACCACCCTCCGAGTGAAAACGGTGCCCCTCAGGTCCCCATTATATCTACCCCCCCCTCATCTTAAAGTAGTTTACACCCCAGCGGTATCAATTTCAGGTAGTCCTTGCTTTCTCCTTCCCCTCCCCTTCCCAGCTCTCCCACAGCCTACAGTCTCCGCCTCTTCCTTTCTTATCCCCCCCCACCCCCAATCAGTCTGAAGAAGGGTCTCGACACGAAACGTCACCTATTCCTTCGCTCCATGGATGCTGCCTCACCCGCTGAGTTTCTCCAGCATTTTCGTCTTAAACCTATGTCACCTGGTTCTTGATTCCCGTAGCCTGGGTAAAAGACGGTGTGCAGTCAGTCAGCCCCTCTCTCTTCCCCTCGTGCGCTGAAGGCAGGCAGGCAGGCAGGGGGAGATTTGAGCCTGAACTTCCCTCAGACACTTGCTGAGGAACGCAATCGCGCGTGGACATTCGATCGCGCTTGCTCTGCCAGCACACAGCCATATGTACTGACATATACACACATAAGCTCATGATTTGTCACAGTTGCGCTCACACAAACATTATTGCCAAACACTGGCACGACAAAGCTGCGAAAATTTGGAGATCTGAACTATAAACACGACGAGCTGACGCTGCGCTGCGCGATTGTCAAAGGGGACAGGACCAATGTGGGCCCCTATATATCGGCGAGGCCCAGCGCAGACTGGCCGATTGGTTTTGCTGAACACCTAAGCTCAGTCCGCCTGGGCCTACACCATCTCCTAGTTGCATTGTAGTTGTAGACTCCATTGAGAGAGGTGCGGACAGGGGTTTCTGCAGGAACAGACGGGATTCGAGGATGGTGAGCTCCCTTCCTGGTGCCAGGATCCAGGATGTCACGGACAGAGTGCAGAAAATCCTCAAGGGCGAAGGTGAACAGCCGGAAGTGGTAGTGCATGTCGGCACAAACGATGTCGGAAAGAAGCGTGACTTTAGAGAGCTCGGAAAAATGCTGAAAAGCAGGACCTCCAGGGTGGTTATCTCCGGTTTGCTTCCAGTTCCTCGTGCTGGCGAGAGCAGGAACAGGGAGATACGGGACCTGAATGTGTGGCTGAGCAACTGGTGCAGGGGGCAGGGATTTAGATTCTTAGATCACTGGGATCTGTTTTGGAGTAAGGGGGAATTGTACAAAAGGGACGGATTGCATCTTAACAGGTGGGGGACCAGCATTCTGGCAGGCAGGTTTGCCACTGCTACACGGGTGGTTTTAAACTGAATAAGGGGGGTGGGGTGTCAAATGGGATAGTCGAGGATGTGGTTAAAGGGAAAGAGAGTAAAGGGATGGTTAATGACCCCAGAATTAACGGGAAAGGAAGCTCACAAAGGGATAGGAGAGTATGGCCAAGTGTAATAGGGATCGATGTGAAAGGTGAGATGCGTAAGGAATTGAAAGTATTGTATATGAATGCACGAAGTATAAGAAGTAAAGTAGATGAGCTTGAGGCTCAGTTAGAGGTTGGTAGATATGACATTGTGGGGATTACTGAGACGTGGCTGCAGGAGGATCGACCCTGGGAACTTAATATTCAGGGTTATACATCCTATAGAAAGGACAGGCAGGTGGGCAGAGGAGGGGGGGGGTAGCTCTGCTGGTGAGGGATGGAATTCAGTCCCTTGCGAAGGAAGACATAGGGACTGACGAGGTAGAGTCACTGTGGATTGAGTTGAGGAATTGTAAAGGCAAGGAGACACTAATTGGTGTTATCTACAGACCCCCAAATAGTAGCCCAGATGTAGGGTGTAAGTTGCAGCAGGAGTTAAAACTGGCATGTAACAAAGGTAATGCCACTGTGGTGATGGGGGATTTCAATATGCAGGTAGACTGGGGAAATCAGATTGGTTCAGGACCCCTAGAAAGAGAGTTTGTAGAATGCCTCCGAGATGGATTCTTAGAGCAGCTTGTAATGGAGCCAACCAGAGAAAAGGCAATTCTGGATTTAGTGTTGTCCAATGAACCAGATATGATAAGAGAACTCGAGGTAAAGGAACCGCTTGGAGGTAGTGATCATAATATGATTAGTTTTAATCTGCAATTTGAGAAGGAGAATGTTAAATCGGAAGTGGCAGTGATGCAGTTGAACAAAGGGGACTATGAAGGCATGAGAGGGGAGCTGGCCAAAGTAGACTGGAAAGGGATCCTAGCAGGAAATACGGTGGAACAGCAATGGCAGGAATTTCTGGGCATAATCCGGAAGACGCAGGATCATTTCATTCCAAAAAGGAAAAAAGATTCTAAGGGGAGTAGGAGGCAACCGTGGCTGACAAGAGAAGTTAGGGATAGAATAAAACTAAAATATACGATGTATAACACAGCAAAGAGTAGCCGGGAGCCAGAGGATTGGGAAACTTTCATAGGACAACAGAAGGAAACAAAACGGGCAATACGGGCTGAAAAGATGAAGTACGAGGGGAAGCTGGCCAGGAATATAAAGAAGGACAGTAAAAGCTTCTTTAGATATGTTAAGGAAAAAAGAGTAGCAAAGTCAAATGTGGGTCCCTTGAAGGCAGACACGGGTGAAATTATTATGGGCAACAAAGAAATGGCAGAAGAGTTGAATAGGTACTTTGGATCTGTCTTCACTAAGGAGAACACAAACAATCTCCCAGATGTACAGGCGGACAGAGGATCTAAGGGGGTAGAGGAACTGAAAGAAATTTTCATTAGGCGAAAAATAGTATTGGGTAGGCTAATGGGACTGAAGGATGATAAATCCCCTGGGCCTGATGGTCTGCATCCCAGGGCCCTCAGGGAGGTGGCTCTAGAAATAGTGGACGCATTGGTGATCATTTTCCAATGTTCAATAGATTCAGGATCAGTTCCTGTGAATTGGAGGATAGCTAATGTTATCCAACTTTTCAAGAAAGGAGCGAGAGAGAAAACGGGGAATTACAGACCAGTTAGCCTGACTTCGGTGGTGGGAAAGATGCTGGAGTCAATTCTTAAAGAGGTAATAATGGGGCATTTGGATAGCAGTAAAAGGATTAGTCCAAGTCAACATGGATTTATGAAAGGAAAATCATGCTTGACTAATCTTCTGGAATTTTTGGAGGATGTGACAAGTAAAATGGATGAAGGGGTGCCAGTTGATGTAGTGTATCTAGACTTTCAGAAAGCCTTTGATAAGGTCCCGCATGGGAGACTGGTGACTAAAATTAGAGCACATGGTATTGGGGGTAGGGTGTTGACATGGATAGAAAATTGGTTGGCAGACCAGAAGCAAAGAGTAGGTCCTTTTCAGAATGGCAGGCAGTGGCGAGTGGAGTGCCACAAGGCTCGGTGTTGGGGCCGCAACTGTTTACCATATATATTAATGATTTGGAAGAGGGAATTAGGAGCAACACTGGCAAGTTTGCGGATGACACAAAGCTGGGTGGCAGTGTGAACTGTGAAGAGGATGTTAGGAGGTTGCAGGGTGACCTGGGCAGGTTGAGTGAGTGGGCAGATGCGTGGCAGATGCAGTATAATAGATAAATGTGACTTTATCCACTTTGGCGGCAAAAACAAGGAGGCAGATTATTATCTCAATGGGATTAGTTTAGATAAGGGGGAGGTACAGCGAGACCTGGGTGTCCTTGCACACCAGTTACTGAAAGTTGGCTTACAAGTAACCTAACCCCAGGCAGTGAAGAAAGTTAATGGAATGTTGGCCTTCATAACAAGAGGATTTAAGTATAGGAGTAAATAGGTTCTTCTGCAGTTGTATAGGGCTCTGGTGAGACCACATCTGGAGTATTGTGTACAGTTTTGGTCTCCTAATTTGAGGAAGGACATCCTTGTGATTGAGGCAGTGCAGCGTAGGTTCACGAGATTGATCTCTGGGATGGCGGGACTGTCATATGAGGAAAGATTGAAAAGACTAGGCTTGTATTCACTGGAGTTTAGAAGGATGAGGGGGATCCTATAGAAACATATAAAATTATAAAAGGACTGGACAAGCTAGATGCAGGAAAAATGTTCCCAATGTGGGGCGAGTCCAGAACCAGGGGCCACAGTCTTAGAATAAAGGGGAGGTCAACTAAGACTGAGGTGAGAAAAAACTTTTTCACCCAGAGAGTTGTGAATTTATGGAATTCCCTGCCACAGAGAGAGTTAGATAGAGCTCTAGGGGCTAGTGGAGTCAAGGGATATGGGGAGAAGGCAGGTACGGGTTATTGATAGCGGACGATCAGCCATGATCACAATGAATGGCGGAGCTGGCTCGAAGGGCCGAATGGCCTCCTCCTGCACCTATTTTCTATGTTTCTATGTTTGCCAAACATTTTAATTCCCCTTCCCATTCCCACATTGACCTTTGTGTCCTGGGCCTCCTCCATTGTCAGAGTGAGGCCCAGCGCAAATTGGAGGAACAGCACCTCATATTTCGCTTGGGCAGCTTACACCCCAGCGGTATGAACATTGACTTCTCTAATTTTAAATAACTCCTCATTTCAAGTAACTCCTCCTGAACGTTGATTTCTCTAATTTCAAGTATCTCCCTTCCCCCCCCCCTCGCCAAGAAAGACACAAAAGGCTGGAATAACTCAGCGGGTCAGACAGCATCTCTGGAGAAAAGGAATGGGTGACGTTTCGGGTCGAGACCCTTCTTCAGACTGAGAGTCAGGAGAAAGGGAAACAAGAGATATAGGCGCTGATGTAGCGAGATATAGAACAAATGAATGAAAGAGAAGACATATAACTTATAACGCGGCAAAGATGAGCGGAAAGCCGGAGGATTGGGAAACTATTAAAGAACAACAGAAGGTAACTAAAAAGGCAAGACGGGGAGAAAAGATGAGGTACGAAGGTAAGCTAGCCAAGAATATAAAGAAGGATAGTAAAAGCTTCAATGTTTTAAAGAAGGAACTGCAGATGCTGGCGAATCGAGGGTATACAAAAGGCTGCGGGTGCAGCAGCATTTAAGGAGCGAAGGACATAGGCGACGTTTCGGGTCGAGACCCTTCTTCAGTGACCCGAAACGTCGCCTATCTCCTTCGCTTCCTTAGATGCTGCTGCACCCGCTGAGTTTCTCCCGCCTTTTGTGTACCCATAGTAAAAGCTTCTTTAGGTACGTGAAAAGGAAAAGATTAGTTAAGACAAATGTGGGTCCCTTGAAGACAGAAGCAGGTGAATTTATTATGGGGAACAAGGAAATGGCAGACGAGTTGAACAGGTTCAACTCGCCAATTCACATTAGGCAGGAAATGGTGTTGGGTAGACTGATGGGACTGAAATCTGCTAAATCTCCAGGGCCTGAAGATCTGCATCCCAGCGAACTCAAGGAGGTGGCTCTAGAAATTGTTTTCTAATGGATCAGTTCCGGTGGATTGGAGGGTAGCTAATGTTATCCCACTTTTTAAGAAAGAAGGGAGCGGGAAAACAGGGAATTATAGACCAGTTAACCAGACATCGCTGGTGGGGAAGATTCTGGAATCAATTATTAAAGATGTAATAGCGGCGCATTTGGATAGCGGTAACAGGATCGGTCCGATTTATCATGGATTTACGAAGGGGAAATCTTGCTTGACTATTCTTCTGGAATTGTTTGAATTGTTTGAGGGTGTAACAAGTAAAATGGATAAGGGAGAGCCAATAGATGTAGTGCATCTGGACTTTCAGAAACCATCATTCCCACCCTCTATACACCCCCTCCCTCTCTACCTCCTCCCTCTCTACCCCTCTCCTCCCTCCCCTCCCTCTCTACCCCTCCTGTCCCTCTGCCCCCACCCTCTCTACCAACCCTCCCTCTCTACCCCCTCTCTCTCTAGGGATTGAAGAGGGAGGGTGAAGAGGAGGAGGAGCGTGCTGGGGGATGAGGAGAAATGAGCCATGCCCGCGCAGTTGGGGGCTATGCGTGAGTGGTGGAATATTGCGTTGGGGGAACGGCTTGCTTTGGGGGAACGGGTGAGTGGTGGAATATTGCGATGGGGGAGTAGACCCAACGGGTCTGCACTTGGTCTAGTAGCTCCTTAAAACTCTATATGCAAACTTTATATGACTGGTTAGGCCACATTTGGAGTATTGGGTGCAGTCCTGGTCGCCCCATTACAGGAAGGATGTGGAGGCTTTGGAAAGGGTGCAGAGGAGGTTTACCAGAATGATGCCAGAATTTGGGGGTACTTAGCCCGCTCCCGTCCGGCAGAAGGTACAGAGCTTGAAAGCGCGCACCACCAGATTCAGGAACAGCTTCTTCCCCTCTGTTATCAGGGCTTCTGAACGGCCCTTCCGTAAGCTAGGGCACTGTCTGATTCAACGCTATCGTACCGAGGACATTGGACTTTGTCTGTGGAGCTGATGCTGAGAACTACAGACACTTGGTGCAGGAGGAGGCCATTTGGCCTATCGAGCCTGCACCGCCATGCAATGTGATCATGGCTGATCGTCCACAATCAGAACTATATTCTACACTCTGTATCTTCCCCTGTGGACTACCCATTGTACGTGAGTTTGGCTTGACCATATTTATGTAGAATCTGATCGAGTTTAATTTAGATACAATGTGAAAACATTGTCCACGCCGACCAATGATTACCCATTCTATCCTACGCACCACGGCCAACTTACAGAAGCCAATTAACCTACAATTTCACACAGAGAGTGGTGAGTGTGGAATTCTCTGCCACAGAAGGTAGTTGAGGCCAGTTCATTGGCTATATTTAAGAGGGAGTTAGATGTGGCCCTTGAGGCTAAAGGGATCAGTGGGTATGGAGAGAAGGCAGGTACAGGATACTGAGTTGGATGATCAGCCATGATCATATTGAATGGCGGTGCAGGCTCAAAGGGCCGAATGGCCTCCTCCTGCCCCTATTTTCTATGTTTCTATGTTACAAACCTGCACATCTTTAGAAGGTGGGAGGAAACCGGAGCACCCGGAGAAAACCCACCCGGTCAATGTACAAACTCTGGATCAAACCCAGGTCTCTGGCGTTGCAAGGCAGCAGCTTCAAGGGGCTGTCCCACTGTACGGGCTAATTCAAGAGCTCTCCCGAGTTAAACAAAAAAAATCAAACTCATGGGAAGCGCGTAGAATGTACGTTGCGGGTACGTCGGAGCTCGGGGCGTCTCTTAGCGGCTCGTAACGCTAACGGCGCTCGGTAAACGCGGTAAGTCTCTTAGCGGCTCGTAACGCTCGGTAAACGCGGTAAGCACGGGAAGACTCGTGAAGATTTTTCAACATGTTGAAAAATGTCCACGAGAGCCCCGAGTACCTACGAGCGGCCATTACCGTAAATCTCCGAGTTCGAATCAGGGGAAACACGGGGAGAACTCTTGAATTAGCTCGTACAGTGGGACAGCCCCTTTACCCACTGTGCCACAGTACCAGAATAGGATAGCATGCAAAACAAAGCTTTTTCACTGTACCTTGTTGCACACCACAATAATAAACCTAAACCACGAAGAGAGAAATAAGACCAAACACTCCTCACGTGGAGCAGTGAAAATCATTTTCTTTTTCCTCGATAATCGTCAAGGAAATTAAAGATGGGACTTTGAAGGAACGAGAGGTAGTGTGGATTTTTCTTCTTGCGTCACTCTGCGCTGTTTGCCTGTGCTCCGTCCAGCCCCTGAGGCATCATTAGGGAGCTGGCTGTGCGCCAACTCCAGCAATACCCCTGCACATTCCTTTTCACACCTTTCCCGATGAGGGGAGAGGAATGATTAGCAGTGACAAACAAGGCATCTGCTTCCCCATCGGTGGTGTCTCTCGCTCGCTCGCTCGCTCGCTCGCTCCGGAGCCTGACAATGCCTCCAGCTCCACAGGTCCTAGCTGGCTTCCCACACTCGCCCCAGCTGGGACCAAACAGCCAGGCACAAAACGAAGAAATACCAACCACCCGCCCCTCCTCAAGAGGAAAATTGTCAGCATTGACATAGATTTAAATGAAGCAGTAATTATGGAATAATGATCTAATGTGGATATACATTGTAATAATTTGACTATTCATGTTTATAAGTTGCCGGAGCAGAATTAGGCCATTCGATCCATCTTGTCTACTCCGCATTAAATCTTCTTAGGCTGACCGTGAGTGTCTCCAGGGTGCTATTGGGGTTGGACTTGGGGTTGCTGAATGTCCCGCAGTCTAGGCATAAGCTCAGGGGCGACCAACCGCGCCTTTGCGGTCGCAGCTCCTAGACTGTGGAACAGCATCCCCCTCCCCATTAGAACTGCCCCCTCCATCGTCTCCTTTAAGTCTAGTCTAAAAACGTATCTGTTCTCCCAAGCCTTTCCTGAGGTCCTCTGAGCGAGGGCTATTTGTATATATGTATGTAGCCTGCTTGTGTAAACTGCTCTTATAACAAATGTAAAGCACTTTGGTCAACGAGAGTTGTTTTTTAAATGTGCTATATAAATAAATGACTTGACTTGACTTGGCTATTCCCTATATGGAGGACGCCTGTGCGTGACTTTGTTTAACGTGGGGAGACTGGCGCACAGACGGCCACCCCACGGTCCTTGACAGATCTGGGTCAGGATCCAGTGGCAAGGGGTCCAAGACGACCGGAGACCCTTTTCTGCTGCAGCCTTCATCCGCCTTCCCAGCCGCTGTGACGCTCCACCAAGGTCAGCCATCGTCCTCCGCCTGTTCCACCGTCGAGGTCTTGGTTGGATTGCTCTTTGTCCGAGACCTCCCCCCTCGACCGTACCCCCATGGGTGGCCTTACCAGGAGCACAGCTCCAGACGGCATCGCTCTCAGGATCTCAGGAACCACACAAGCTTCTCCACCACGACAAGGCGACAATCCACGGAGAAGATTTAATAATGGCTGATCTATCTCTCCCTCTCAACCCCATTCTCCTGCCTTATTTCGTCAGAGGGTAGTGAATCTGTGGAATTCATTGCCACAGGTGGCTGTGGAGGCCGTCAATGGATATTGTTTAAGGCTGAGATTGATAGGTTTCCGATTAGTATGGGTGTCAGGGGTTATGGGGATAAGGCAGGAGAATGGGGTTGAGAGAGAGAGATAGATCCTCCATGATCGAATGGCGGAGTAGACCTGAGGGGCCGAATGGCCGAATTCTGCTTCTGGAACCTATGAACCTCCCCAAAACACCTGACACCTAGACTAATTAAGAATTGTGTGTAATCCTGTTATATAAACACAGAGAGTTGGAGGAACTCAGTGAGTCGGATAGTATCTGGGGAGCAAACTGCACGGGCAATGTTATTGGGCGGGGACCCTTCCTCAGACTGACAGAGTAGGGGGTCGAAAGCTGGAGGAGAGAGGTGGAAGGTGAGGAGAAGCCTGGCAAGTGGTAGGTGGATACAGGTGAGCGGGGGAGCTAATTGGCGGATGGGTGGAGTAAGTGACAAACGCTGGAGGTACAAAGTAGACAAAAGCAGAGATGCTACAGCGAGCAAGATAGTCCACTCGACGAAAAGGACGTAGTAATGTCATGGGCAGATTCATGGTTAATCTTCGGCCCCATTTCCATAACCGGCTTCCGTCTCTGCCATCTTTGTCCGCCATAGCGGGGCAAAGATACTAGTGCGGAGACGGAAGCCGGATGCGGAAACATCCTCGTAAAAATCAAACGTCTTTGGTAAAAATCTTCTCCTCATTTTCTTTCTGCCTCACAATAAAAAGCAAAAAGATGCGTATGTTTCTTCCACAGCGTGTGGGGAGTCTGGCCCGGATCAGCACGGCTGGGACGCCAGGGTAAAGTTGCGGGGAGGTTTGCAATGTATTTTTATGTACTGTTGTCCCTTGTCTGGGCCTTGAATCCGAAATAAAGTTTATCATTATATATAAAAATCTGGAGAAATATATATGTGTGTGTTATATGTTTATATACATCTAGATCACATTCATATATGTGTGTATGTGTGTTTTTCCTACACAATCTAATCAGTTGTATGGTCGCTGGATAAAACCATCCTTATGTTATATATTGTTTTTTAATTTTGCAAATATTTTTATTTTGTTAAATACTTCATTTAGATAACCCCACCATTACAGACAGAACTCATTCCACTCTTTGGCTATTGGGAAGACCAGGCCCATTTTATTGTTGAAAAACAATTCCATAGACACAAAAAATCATTAAGGAACATTCCAAGAGTAGAACAACTGGAACCTTCATATTGCTATTATTTTTCCAAATACCGCAGCTGTGGACAGTGTGATTAGATGAATTACTGAGTGCAAGTGTAATAATAAAGTGTCAACTCAAACACAGCACATGAGCCATTTAAAAAAAGTTTTTAAAAAATCATTAAAAAAGACAATTAACAGAATCATAATTTGTTAACATATTAATCTTTAACAAAATTTAACAGAATTGTGAATCTAGCCCTATATCACCCGCGCAAACTGTTCCCCCGCAACGCTGATTACACTGCGAGAGGGATAACCAAAGTCGGGTCGGGTTACTGAAATGGCCGACGTTCCGCTCCATTGCGTACTACACGCCAGCCCAATGCTTTTAGCACGAGTGGACTATCTTGCTATCTTGGATCTTTGGACAAAAGGGTGTCAGATAGGGAGAGGAGTGAAATGTAAAGCAGAAGGGAGGAAAGGAACAGCGGAGGAGAAAGAGGGGATAAAGGGAAATTTAGGACTCGGGGATGACACATGAATGTCCATAGACAATAGACAATACGTAGCAGGAGTAGGCCATTTAGCCCATTGTGCCAGCACCGCCATTCACTGTGATCATGGCTGATCATCCCCACTCAGAACCCCGTTCCTGCCTTCTCCCCATATACCCTGACTCCGCTATCTTTAAGAGCCATATCTAGCTCTCTCTTGAAAGCATCCAGAGAACCGGCCTCCACCACCCTCTGAGGCAGAGAATTCCACAGACTCACAACTTTCTGTGTGAAAAGGTGTTTCCTCATCTCTGTTCTAAATGGCTTACCCTTTATTCTTAAAATTGTGGCCCCTGGTTCTGGACTCCCCCAACATCGGAAACATGTTATCTGCCTCTAGTGTGTCCAATCCCTTAATGATCTTATATGTTTCAATTAGATCCCCTCTCATCCTTCAAAATTCCAGAGTATACAAGCCCAGCCGCTCCATTCTCTCAGCATATGACAGTCCCGCCATCCCAGGAATTAACCTTGTGAACCTACGCTGCACTCCCTCAATAACAAGAATGTCCTTCCTCAAATGAAGGGACCAAAACTGCAGGTGGGGAAAGGAGCAGGGTGACTGAGAGGGGTGGTTGGGAGATGGTGTGAGAAAGGTCTGTGCATAAGGGAGGGGTAGGGGGAGGAAATGAGAAGGGTATATGGTGGAGGGGGAAGTGGGGGGGGGGGGGGGTGTTATTACTTGACACTGGAGAAGTTAATGTTCATACCAACGGTTTGCAAGTTACTGAAGTGGAACATGAGGCCGCCTACAACGGAGTGACTTGTGAGACCATCAAGAGTCAACCCCATTTGCGCAGTCTGGGGTCACAGGTATAATCAACGCAAGGCCAGCCACATCATCAAGGACCAGTCTCACCCCGGCCACTCCCTCATCTCCCCTCTCCCATCAGGCAAGAGGTACAGAAGTGTGGAAACGCGCACCTCCAGATTCAGGGACGGTGTCTGACCCATCCCATCACCCGAACTATCCTTATCACCAACTAGAGAGCGGTCTTGAGCTGCTGTCCACCTCATTGGAGACCTTCGGATGAAACTTTGATCAGACTTTACTGGACTTTATCTTGCACTAAACGTTATCCATGTTATTCCCTTTATCATCTATCTGTACACTGTGGTTGGCTCGATAGTAATCATGTGTAACCTTTCCGCTGACTGGTTAGCAGGCAACAAGCTGTTCATTGTACCAACCTAAACTAAACTAAACATGTAAGCCAGTGAAATTGGCAGGTTTTCCATCCGTGAATGACCAGTGGACAAGATGGATTTTTATAATATGGTAGTTTTTCATTATTAATAAAACCTTTTACCGAGCGATGCTGAGTTTCCATTCTTAATTAAGTTAATTCAACAGTTGGAGACACAAGGAACTGCAAATACTGGTTTACAAAAAAACTCGCAAAGTGCTGGAGTAACTCAGCGGGTCAGGCAGCATCTGTGGAGAACATGGATAGGTGACGTTTCACAGAGTGCTGGAGTAACTCAGCGGGTCAGGCAGCATCTCTGGAGAACATGGATAGATTTTCACAGAGTGACAATAGACAATAGGTGCAAGAGTGGGCCAATTGGCCCTTCGAGCCAGCACCGCCATTCAATGTGATCATGGCTGATCATCCCCAATCAGTACCCCGTTCCTGCCTTCTCCCCATATCCCCTGACTCTGCTATCTTCAAGAACCCTATCCAGCTCTCTCTTGAACGTATCCTGAGAACTGGACTCCACCACCGTCTGAGGCAGAGAATTCCACAGACAACCAACTCTCTGTGAGAAAAAGTGTTTCCTCATCTCCGTTCTAAATGGCTTACCCCTTATTCTTAAACTGTGGCCCCTGGTTCTGGACTCCCCCAACATTGGGAACATGTTTCCTCCCTCTAGCGTGTCCAAACCCGTCATAATATTATATGTTTCAATGAGATTCCCTCTCATCCTTCTAAACTCAAGAGTATACAAGCCCAGCCGCTCCGATCTCTCACCGTATGACAGAGCCCTCCCGCCATCCCGGAAGTCCCGCCATCCCGGGAATTAACCTTGTAAACCTACGCTGCACTCCCTCAATAGCAAGAATGTCCTTCCTCAAATTAGGGGAGCAAAACTGCACATAATACTCCAGGTGTGGTCTCACTAGGGCCCTGTACAACTGCAGTAGGACCTCTTTGCTCCTGTACTCAACTCATCTTGCCATTGGCTTTCTTCACTGCCTGCTGTACCTGCATGCTTACTTCATGCACCCGGAGAAAACCCATGTGGTCACACAGGGCGAACATACAAACTCCAGTACGGACAGCACCAGTAGTCGGGATAGAAGCTGGGTCGTTCCTGGTGCCGCGAGGCAGCAACTCTAGTGCTGTGCCACCGTGCCGCCCCTTTATGTTCTCTATATACACGCAGGTGCAAGGGACGCATCTGAACCAGGGGCTGTTGTCATTTGTCTGGTTTTATGAGGTGTAAACATAATAAGGTAGCAGGAATGTTTTTCTCCAACCCATCACATACACACCTGCGGGAACGACGGTTGATATTTATGCTAAAGCTGGAGCTGAGGTGGAGGTGTGCCAGCGTGAAACTGAATCTCCAGTAACAGCGTTCCTCCTGCCTGATCAAAGTTGTCTGTCTTCTCGAGCAGCCCCAAGCAAAATGGGGCTTCCCAAAAATCCGACCCAAGGCAGCGCTGAAATCTATGCAGTGCTATGTTCCTGGCACACACTGCTGCCCCTTTTTCCATTGCTTCTCCACCCGGAAGCATTGTATTATACTCTATCTGTCTTGATCAGTCCTGGGCCAAGGACATTGATGCAATCCCAAAGAAAGCCCATCTTAAACATATAAGATTATGAAGGGGTTGGACACGCTGGAGGCAGGAAACATGTTCCCGATGTTGGGGGAGTCCAGAACCAGGGGCCACAGTTTAAGAATAAGGGGTAAGCCATTTAGAACGGAGACGAGGAAACACTTTTTGTCACAGAGAGTTGTGAGGCTGTGGAATTCTCTGCCACAGAGGTCGGTGGAGGCCAGTTCAAGAGAGAGTTAGATAGGACTCTTAAAGATAGCGGAGTCAGGGGATATGGGGTGAAGGCAGGAACGGGGCACTGATTGGGGATGATCAGCCATGATCACATTGAATGGCGGTGTGGACTCGAAGGGCCGAGTGGCCTACTCCTGCACCTATGATCTATTGTCTATTGTCTATTCACATTGCCAGAAGCGTCTTTACAATAGACTTTAGAATAACAGCGTGTAAACAGGCCCTTCGGCCCACCCAGTCCGTGCCGACCAGCGATCACCCTGTGCACTAGCACTGGTACCGCAGGAAGCATTTTATCGGGATGCATCACGGCACGGTTTGGGAACAGCTCCATCCAAGACCGCAAGACATTGCAGTGAATTGCGGACGCAGCCCAGACCATCGCACAAACCAACCTCCCTTCCATTGTCTCCATCTACACCTCACGCTGCCTCAGCAAGGCCAGCAGCATCATCAAGGACCAGTCTCACCCCCGGCCACTCCCTCTTCTCCCCTCTCCCATCGGGCAAGAGGTACAGAAGTGTGAAAACGCACACCTCCAGATTCAGGGACAGTTTCTTCCCAGCTGTTATAGATACATAGATCTACATGAATAGATACATAGATACACAGACCTATTGTGATTATAGACAATAGGTGCAGGAGTAGGCCATTCGGCCCTTCGAGCCAGCACCGCCATTCAATGTGATCATGGCTGATCATCCACAATCAGTACCCCATTCCTGCCTTCTCCCCATATCCCCTGACTCCGCTAGTCCTAAGAGCTCTATCCAACTCTCTTTTGAATGCATCCAGTGATTCGGCCTCCACTGCCTTCTGAGGCAGGGAATTCCACAGATTCACAACTCTCCGTGTGAAAAATGTTTTTCCTCACCTCAGTTCTAAAAGGCCTACTCCTTATTCTTAAACTGTGGCCCCTGGTTCTGGACTCCCCCAACATCGCGAACATGTTTCCTGCCTCTAGCGTGTCCAATCCCTTCATAATTTTAGATGTTGCTATAAGATTCCCTCTCATCCTTCTAAATTCCAGTGAATACAAGCCCAGTCGCTCCATTCTTTCATTATATGACAGATCCGCCATTCTGGGAATTAACCGGGTGAACCTACGCTGCGCTCCCTCAATAGCAAGAATGTCCTTCCTCAAGTCATCAGGCAACTGGATCATCCTACCACAACCAGAGAGCGGTGCTGAACTACTATCTACCTCATTGGTGACCCTCGGACTACCCTTGATCAGACTTTGCTGGCTTTACCTTGCACTAAACGTTATTCCCTGATCACGTATCTGTATACTGTAAATGGCTCGATTGTGATCATTTTCTGTCTTTCTGCTGACTGGATAGCACGCAACAAAGGCTTTTCACTGCACCTCGGTACAGGTAACAATAAACTAAACTAAACTCCTACACACTAGGGACAATTTGCAATTACAGAAGCCAAATGAACCTCCAAGTCATTATTATTATTATATATTTAACTTAGTGTCAGTGTGTTTATAGGCCTGTTGAGCTGCAATAAGTAAGAATTGTTTGGTCCTTTGTTGACACATATGACAATTAAACAACGTCATGAAAAGGAACAGCAGATGCCGATTTCTACAAAAGAGACACAAAATCTTGGATTCACTCAGTCGGTCAGGCAGCATCTCTGAAGAAAGTCATTTTGTGTCTATTAGTTTTTAGTTTAGTTTAGAGATACAGCGCAAAAACAGGCCCTTCGGCCCACCGGGTCCGCGCCGACCAGCGATCCCCGCACACTAACACTATCCTACACCCACTAGGGACAATTTTTACATTCACCAAGCCAATCAACCTACAAACCTGCACGTCTTTGGAGTGCGGGAGGAAACCGAAGCTCTCGGAGAAAACCCCACGCAGGTCACGGGGAGAACGTGCAAACTCCGTACAGACAGCGCCCCGTGGTCGGGATGGAACCCGGGTCTCCGGCGCTGCATTCGCTGTAAGGCAGCAACACTGCCGCTGCGCCGCTGTTACCACCAATCTTGTTGACAATTAAACACCCCTACACTAGTTCCATGTCACCCCAATTTCGCATCCTACACATTGGGGGCAAATTACTGAAGCCAATTAACCTACAAACCTGCACGTCTTTGGAGTGTGGGAGGAGACCGGAGCGCCCGGAGAAAACCCACGTGGTCGCGGGCAGAACGTACAAACTCTGTAAATACAGCATGTATCGAACCTGGGTTTTGACCTGAAAGGTTGCCTATACATGTTCTCCAGAGATGCTGCCTGACCTGCTGATTTACTCACACAAGTTCACAAGTTATAGGACTAGATTTAGGCCATTCGGCCCGAGTATACTCTGCCATTGGCTGATCTCTGCCTCCTAATCCCCTTCTACTGCCTTCTCCCCATAACTCTTGACACCCATTCTAATCAAGAATTTGTCTATCTCTGCCTTAAAAATATCCACTGACCTGACCTCCACAGCCTTCTGTGACAATGAGTTCCACAGATTAACTACCCTCTGACTAAAGAAGTTCCTCCTCACCTCGATTCTAAAGGAGCGCCCTTTAATTCTGAGGCTGTGACCTCTGGTCCTAGACTCTCCCACCAGTGGAAACATCCTCTCCACATCCACTCTATCTATGTATGCCTTTAATAAGTTTCAATGAGGTCCCCCCTCAACCATCTTAACTCCAGCGAGTACAGACCCAGCGCTGTCAAACGCTCATCATCTGCTAACCCACTCAAGTTGGTGTGGGCAAGTTGGGCTGGAGGGCCTGTTTCCATGCTGTTTGACCAGTTCTCTGCATGGATGTGTTCTCATTCCTTACTGTACTGCCTAAATGCTCAGCACTGTGTGGCTACATTCTGCTCAAACTGCATTTAAAAGTTTGCAGATGGTACCACTATCGAATAACATTGAGACGGAGTACAGGAAGGATATAGTGTGTTGTCCATCCAACGTCCTCTCAGTCAATGTCAGCAACACAAAGTAGTTGGCCATTGACCTCAGTAAAGGAGTGGAGTAGACTCCCCAGTCTGAATCAATGGTGTTGAAGTGGAAATGACTTCAGACTTTAGAGTACCTCCCTCCCCTCCCCCTTGCAACCGCAGGAAATACTACACTTGTCGCTTTACCTCTCCCCTCGACTCCATCCAAGGACCCAAGCAGTCGTTCTAGGTGAGGCAGAGGTTCACCTGTACCTCCTCCAACCTCATATATTGCATCCGCTGCTCTAGGTGTCAGCTGCTCTACATCGGTGAGACCAAGCGCAGGCTTGGCGATCGCTTCGCCCAACGCCTCCGCACAGTTCACAATAACCAACCCGATCTCCCGGTGGCTCAGCACTTCAACTCCCCCTCCCATTCCGAATCCAACCTTTCTGTCCTGGGCCTCCTCCATGGCCAGAGTGAGGCCCACCTTAAATTGGAGAAGCAGCACCTCATATTTCGCTTGGGCAGTTTACACCCCAGCGGTATGAACATTGACCTCTCCAATTTCAGGTAGTCCTTGCTTTCTCCCTCCTTCCCCTCCCCTTCCCAGCTCTCCCACAGCCCACTGTCTCCGCCTCTTCCTCTCTTCTTCCTGCCTCCCCACACCCCCACATCAGTCTGAAGAAGGGTCTCGAGCCGAAGCGTCACCTATTCCATTGCTCCATGGATGCTGCCTCACCCGCTGAGTTTCTCCAGCTTTTTGCCTACCTTCAGACTTGTGCAGAAACAGTCCCTTCGACCCACTGAATCGGCGCTGACCAGCGACCAACCCACACACTAGCGCTATCCTACACACTAGGGACAATTTATAATTTTACCAAAGCCAATTCACCAACAAACCTGTACGTGGATGTGGAGAGGATGTTTCTACTAGTGGGGGAGACCAGGACTAGAGGGCAAAGCCTCAGAATAAAAGGACGTATCTTTAGAAAGTAGATGAGGAGGAATTTCTTTCGGCAGAGGGTGGTGAATCTGTGGAATCCATTGCCACAAAATGCGGTTGAGGCCAAGTCAATTGATAGTTTCAAGGCGGAGATTGACAGATTACTGATTAGTTTGGGTGTCAGGGGTTATGGGGAGGAGGCAGGAGAATGGGGTTGAGAGAGAGAGATAGACCAGCCATGATTGAATGGTGGAGTAGACTTGATGGGCCGAATGGCCTCATTCTGCTCCATGCCTTTATGGTGGTGCTTTATAAGACTTTGGTCGGGTCGCATTTGGAGTATTGGGTGCAGTTCTGGTTGCCCCCATTACAGGAAGGATGTGGGGGCTCTGGAGACGGTGCAGAGGCGGTTCACCAGAGTGTTGCCTCGATTAGAGGGTTTCAGCTACAGGGAGAGGTTGGACAGACTTGGATTGTTTTCTCTGGAACGTCGGAGGATGAGGGGAGACTTGGTAAAGTAACTAAAATGATCAGAGGCATAGATAGGGTAGACAGTCAGAACCTTTTCCAAATGTGGAAATGTCCAACACTAGAGGGCGTAGCTATTAAGTGAGATGGGAAAGTTTAATTTAGTTTAGTTTAGTTTAGCCAGCGCAAGAAAGTGGAACTTCGGCCCATAGAGTCCGCATTGACCAGCTATCGCTGGACACTAGCACTATCGTATGCGCGAGGGACAATTTACAAATTTAATTAACTTACAAACCGGCACGTCTTTGGAGTTTGGGAGGAAACCGGAGCACCCAGAGAAAACCCACGCAGGTCATTGGCAGAGTGTACAAACTCCGTACAGACAGCATCCGTGGTCAGGACGGAACCCGGGTCTCTGGCGCTGTGAGGCAGCAACTCTACCGCTGCGCCACCCTATAGATGGTCGAGAGCTTCCAGGTGTAAATATCAACAATTTGTTCCGGTCAAATCACATTGATGCGATGACCAAGACAGCACACCAACACCTCTGCTCACGCAGAAGACGAAGGAAATTTAGCATGTCTCCAATGATCCGTACCCAATTTCTACAGATGGTCATCGACATCTCCGAATAGAAAATGTCCTATCCAGATGCATCACAGCCAAGTTTGGCAACTGCTCTAACCAAGACCACAAGAAATTGCTGAGAGTTGTTCAAGAAGGAACTGCAGATGCTGGAACATTGAAGGTAGATAAAAATGCTGGAGAAACTCAGCGGGTGAGGCAGCATCCATGGAGCGAAGGAAATAGGCGACATTTCGGGGTCGAGACCCTTCTTCAGACTCTTTTTTAGGGAACTGGAGCTGGAAACCATGAGGTACACGATGGAGGCGCAGGCAAGTCCCGAGAAAGCAAAGGTGGCTGTGGTACCGGGTCTGGGTTAAGGGCCTGTCCCACTGTACGAGGTAATTCAAGAGTTCTCCCGAGTTTCTCCTGGTTCCAACTCGGTGAATTACGGTAATAGCCGCTCGTAGGTACCCGGGGGCTCTCGTGAACATTTTATCACAGTGCTGAAAAAACTTCACGAACTTACCGCGTTTCCTGAGTACCTGCCGTTAGCGTTACGAGCCGCTACGAGACATCCACGAGCTCCGACCTAGCCACTACGTACATTCTACGTACTTACCACGAGTTTGATTTTTTTTAAACTCGGGAGAGCTCTTGTACAGTTACCTCGTACAGTGGGACAGGCCCTTTAGGAAATTGCAGAGTTGTGGGTGCAGCCCAGTCCATCACACGGACCACACTCCATCTACACCACCTCTGGAGAGCAGCCAATATAACAAAAGATGACTCAAACCTTGGTTATTCTCCCTTCTGCCCAATAACATAAACAATAATGCTGACAGAGGCAATTGGCAGGTTGTCGTGTTTAATATTGCCTGATGGCTGCAGGGAAGAAGCTGTTCCTGAACCTGGAAGTTACAGTTTTCCGGATCCTGTACCTTCCTCCTGATGCCTGACCCACAGAGTTACTCCAGCGCTTTGTATCTTATTTTGTAAAGCAGCATCTGCAGTTCCTCCCGTCTCTTTATGTCACATGCCTTCTTTGCCACTCCATCTACCCGTTGCCACTTGCAGGGAGTATTCACACCATTCTAAAGGTCCAGAGCTCTGTTGCCTCCTGCAGAATCTGCAAACCAGAATAATCTCGGTTTATCAGTTTAGTTTCTTGTCACGTGTACCGAGGTACAGTGAAAAGCTTTTGTTGCGTGCTAACCAGTCAGCGGAAAGACAAAGGGTCTGAAGAAGAGTCTCGACCCGAAACGTCGCCTATCTCCTTCGCTCCTTAGATGCTGCTGCACCCGCTGAGTTTCTCCAGCTTTTTGTGTACCCCAGCGGAAAGACAATACAGGATTACAATCGAGCCCTCCACAATGTACAGATGGATACAATAGACAATAGACAATAGGTGCAGGAGGAGGCCATTCAGCCCTTCGAGCCAGCACCGCCATTCACTGTGATCATGGCTGATTATCCACAATCAGTACCCAGTTCCTGCCTTCTCCCCATATCCCCTGACTCCACAATCTTTAAGGGCTCTATCTAACTCTCTCTTGAAAGCATCCAGAGAATTGGCCTCCGCAGAAAATTCCACAGACTCACAACTCTCTGTGTGAAAAAGTGTTTCCTCATCTCCGTTCTAAATGGCTTACCCCTTATACATGATGAGGGAATAACATTTAGTAAAGTCCAATAAAAGATTGTCTGATCAAAGATAGTCCGATGGTGGTTCAGGACTGCTCTCTGCTTGTGGTAGATTGGTTCCTATTCAAGAATTATGTTTTATGGTAGACACAAATCGCTGGAGTAACTCAGCGGGTCAGGCAGCATCTCTGGAGAGAGGGAACGGGCCACGTTTCGGGTCGAGACCCTTCTTCAGACCGTGGGGGCGGGACAATGATGGAATGCAGGCGGAGACAGTAAGGCAGGTGGGATTTTATGGCAGTTGCCTTTGTCATAAGTTGCAACTACGACACCTGGTAGAAATGTGTGCGGTTGGCCGGGAGCTTTGGTCTGCCTCCGCCATCCCCCGATGATTGCCTCTTCATCTCCTAACTCTTCCACTGTGTCTTTTCCCCAGCCCTATCCCGTGACTCTGAGGCAACACTAATTTAAAAGTTGTGCTGCTATGGAGATGAGGCTGGATTTGAAGGGTCCTTTTATTGTGAGGAAGCGAGAGGGTGTGATTTTCTGCTTTTCTTTTTCGGTAAACACCTGGCTCACGGTAGGGGAGGTGCCTGGGCGTGAAGGGAAGGCCAAAGGGGAAACAACAGCCCTCGAAGTGTCTTGTCGTCAGGAGGCACTGATTGGCCCTGCGAATGTTGTTCGTAGCTGTTTCTCTCTGTAACAGCTGCTCCAGGTACAGACAGCACCAGCCACCAAATGGATTGTTTTAAAATGCCTGGCTGTATGAATGTGACGAGGCGCAGGTTTAGGGAGCGGATTCAGACATTCCAGCACTCTTCCTGTCCGCTTCCATACCTCTATTGTGTGATGAAGGGACAGAGTGCTGGAGTAACTCAGCGGGTCAGGCAGCATCTGTGGAGAACATGGATAGGTGACATTTCACAGAGTGCTGGAGTAACTCAGCGGGTCAGGCAGCATCTGTGGGGAACATGGATAGGTGACGTTTCACAGAGTGCTGGAGTAACTCAGCGGGTCAGGCAGCATCTGTGGAGAACATGGATAGGTGACGTTTCACAGAGTGCTGGAGTAACTCAGCGGGTCAGGCAGCATCTCTGGTGAATATGGATAGGTGATGTTTCACAGAGTGCTGGAGTAACTCAGCGGGTCAGGCAGCATCTGTGGAGAACATGGATAGGTGATGTTTCGAGCTGAGGAAGGTCCTCAACCAGAAACGTCACATATCCATGTCCTCCAGAGGTACTATAGCCTTCCCCAGAGACACGAAAACACCTTTGACTTGACTCTTAACTCGATCCCCATTCCGTGCCCAAAATAACTCACTGAGCTTGAAGAAGGATATCAACCTGAAACACTGTCTATCAATTTTCCCCAGAGATGCAGCCTGACCTGCTGAGTTACTCCAGCACTTTGTGTCCTTTTATGTAACCAGCATCTGCAGTTCCTTCTTTCTATTTACCCGTCTTTAGCGGAGGTAGTTGAGGCAGGAACTATCACAACATTTAAAAGGCATTCGGACAGGTACATGGATAGGGTAGGTCTGGAGGGATGTGGGCCAAATGCAGGCAGGCGGGACTAGTGTCGATGGTTCATGTTGGTTGGCGTGGGTAGGTTGGGCCGAAGGGCCTGTTTCCACGCTGTAAGATTCTATAACTACATCTTTGATGCAAACTTTGTGTTCTCTGTGGGAAGGAGCGACAGAGGGAAGTGTCTGCCTGAACCCCGAGCATCCGATGAAACATAGCAAAGCACAGAAGCTACAAGTGAAAGAGTAAAACCTCCTCCACACTGTCCCACCACAAACTCCCATATGTTAACTTGGCATCATCTTCATCGCGGACATTGCGGGCTGAAGGGCCTGTTCCTGTGATTACTCTTCTCTGTTCTATGTTCAACTGACAACAGACAATAGGTGCAGGAGGAGGCCACCCGGCCCTTCGAGCCAGCACCGCCATTCAATGTGATCATGGTTGATCATCCACAATCAGTACCCCGTTTCTAACTTCTCCCCATATCCCCTGACTCCGCTATCTTTAAGAGCCCTATCTAGCTCTCTCTTGAAAGCATCCAGAGAACCGGCCTCCACCGCCCTCTGAGGCAGAGAATTCCGCAGACTCACAAATCTCTGTGTGAAAAAGTGTTTCCTCGTCTCCATTCTAAATGGCTGACCCCTTATTCTTAAACAGTGGCAGGTAGACAAAAATGCTGGAGAAACTCCGCGGGTGAGGCAGCATGTATGGAGCAAAGGAAATAGGCACCGTTTCGGGCCGAAACCAGTGGCCCTTCGTTCTGGACTCCCCCAACATCGGGAACATGTTTCCTGTCTCTAGCGTGTCCAAACCCTTCATAATCTTTTATGTTTCAATAAGATGCCCTCTCATCCTTCTAAATTCCAGAGTGTACAAGCCCAGCCGATCCATTCTTTCAGCATATGTCAGTCCCGCCATCCCGGGAATTAACCTTGTGAACCTACGCTGCACTCCCTCAAATTGGGAGACTTGAGGGGCAGGTCGTCCACACAGAGGGTGGTGGGTATGCGGACCGAGCTGCCAGAAGAAGTGGTACAGGCGGGTACAAGTACAGCATTTACACTTGGACAGGGACATGGATAGGAAAGTTTTAGGGGGATATGAGATAAACACAGGCAATGGGACCGGCTCAAGAAGACACCAACATGGATGTGGAGAGGATGTTTCCACTCATGGGGCTGTTTAGGACCAGAGGACACAGCCTCAGAATAAAATGGCGTACCTTTAGAAAGGAGATGAAGAGGAGAAGGCAGGAAAATGGGGCTGGGAGGGAGAGATAGATCAGCCTTGACTGAATGGAGTATTAGACTTGATGGGCCGAATGACCTAATTCTGCTTCTAGAACTTATGAAGTTATGAATTTATGATTTGGGACGAAAGAGCCTCTTTCTGCACTGCATGGAATAAACATTTCCCATTGAATGTTCCCAGAGCACATACAGCGGAGGTTAGGTACAGTGTAAATCCCTCTCGATGATGGCCGCTCAAACATGCTGTGACAATATGTGCCAATAAACAACAACAATGTGTGTAGAGTTGGTCCCCTAATTTGAGAAAGGACATTCTTGCTATTGAGGGAGTGCAGAGTAGGTTTACAAGGTTAATTCCCGGGATGGCGGGACTGTCATATGCTGAGAGAATGGAGCGGCTGGGCTTGTACACTCTGGAGTTTGGAAGGATGAGAGGAGATTTTATTGAAACATATAGGTTATGAAGGGTTTGGACACGCTAGAGGCATGAAACAGATAAAGAATGAAGAAGTGTGAAGAAGCGTCCCAACCCCAAAACGTCACCTATTCATAGATGCCGCCTGACCCGCTGTACTCGAGCACTTTGAGTTGTTTTTCTGTAAACCAGCATCTACAACTCCATGCATCACCTCGCAGGGTGAAGTGTGTTCTGCCTGGCCCTCTCAAATGTTGTCACAGGGCAGCCACACAGTGAGTAATATTTCTTCCGCTGCATAAACTAGCGCTATCAGATCTGCTGAGACTGAGCAGGCTCCATACTGATCCACAGTGAGTGACCCTCTGAATATACAGGAAGAGCTTGGAGATGCATACTGTGTTACTGTCACCCAGCTGAACAAACAGGAACTCCATATGGTTCCTCAGTCAGTGACTCTCATTCTGCTGAATAAACAGCAATTCTGTAGCCACGCAGTTGGCACCCTGTGCACAGCTTCAATGCAAGTTGATCGCAAGGAACCAAAAATGAAGACTTAAGTAACATGTATGTTAATCTTATAGAGTCATACAGTGGTACAGTGTGGAAACAGGCCCTTCGGCCCAACTTGCCCACACCGGCCAACATGCCCCATCCACACTAGTCCCACCTGCCTGCGTTTGGCCCATATCCCTCCAAACCTGTCCTATCCATGTACCTGTCTAACTGTTTCTTAAAGTTGGGATAGTCCCTGCCTCAACTACCCCTCCGGCAGCTAGTTGCATACACCCACCACCCTTTGTGTGACATGCTCAGGGCTTTAGATTGCCGAACCGGTAAATCTAACACTACCTTCAGCAAGCTCCTCTTTTATACTACCTTAGCAAAAAGAGGGTGATGCACAGCCTCTACATCCTACCTGTCATGGGGCAACCCGATCATGGAGCACACAATACTCCTAATGCAGCCCAACCAAAGTCCGATACAGCTGCATCATGACTCATTATCAATGGCCCAACCATTGAAGGCAAGCATGCCATACGCCTTCTTTACCACTCGCTCGGCCCCATAGCAGAAGCGTCCACGTCGCGGGGCTGGAAACTGGAAATATCCCGAGCTAATTCTGCTACCGCCATCATCTATCGCGACAAGGACGCTGATGTCCTTTTCAGGACGGACGATGACAGCGCGGTCAACAATTGTAACAGGATGAGTAAGTAAGTTTATTGGCAAAGTGTTCACATACAAGGAATTTGCCTTGGTGCTCCGCCCACAAGTAACAACATGACATACAGTGACAGTTACGAATGACTCAGAAAACACTAAACATTAATAATAATAAAACATTAATGATAAAACACCATTGATCAAGCATGTGAACCAACAAAATACCAGATCAAAGGGAGGCGACAGATTTTTGGCTGTTGAGTAGAGCAACTACTCGTGGATAAAAACTGTTTTAATGTCTGGCTGTGGCAGCTTTGACAGTCCGGAGTCGCCTTCCAAGATGGACAGGAAAAGAAGAAGACCACTCTGTCGACTTATGTTGCCACTTTCAGGGAGCTATGGACTTGGTCTCCGAGATCTTTCTGCACATCGATGCTGTTAAGGGTCTTGCCACGATTTACCGGCTTCCAACCTGACAAACAGCCACCCTCTGAGGCGGAGTGTTAATGGCGGAGTAGCAAGATGGATTCAACAGTGGCTGAATGGGAGATGTCAGAGAGTAATGGTGGATGGCTGTTTGTCAGGTTGGAAGCCGGTGACCAGTGGGGTGCCTCAGGGATCTGTGTTGGGTCCACTGTTGTTTGTCATGTACATCAATGATCTGGATGATGGGGTGGAAAATTGGATAAGTAAGTATGCAGATGATACTAAGATAGGTGGTGTTGTGGATAATGAAGTAGATTTTCAAAGTCTACAGAGAGATTTGGGCCATTTGGAAAAGTGGGCTGAAAGATGGCAGATGGAGTTTAATGCTGATAAGTGTGAAGTGCTACATCTTGGCAGGACAAATCAAAATAGGACGTACATGGTAAATGGTAGGGAATTGAGGAATGCTGTGGAACAGAGGGATCTAGGAATAACTGTGCATAGTTCCCTGAAGGTGGAATCGCATGGCATCCTCATCGCAGTTCACACTGCCACTCCGCTTTGTGTCATCTGCAAATTTGCTAGTGTTACTTTTAATCTAAATCATTAATATATATTGTAAATAGTTGCAGCCCCAGCACCGAGCCTTGCGGCACTGCACTCACCACTGCCTGCCATTCTGACAAGGACTTATTTATTCCTACTCTTTGTTTCCTGTCTGCCATTCTCTATCCATGTCAATACCCTACCCCCAATACCACGTGTTCAACTTTTGCGCAGTGTGGGACCTTTTCAAAGGCTTTCTGAAAGTCCACATACACTACATCCACTGGCTCTCCTTCATCCATCTTATTTGTCACATCCTCAAAAAATTCCAGAAGATTAGTTAAGCAGGATTTTCCCTTCCTAAATCCTTGTTGACTTGGACTAATCCTTTTACTGCTTTCCAAATGCGGCATTATTACTTCTTTAATAATTGACTCCAGCATCTTCCCCACCACCGATGTCAGGCTAACTGGTCTGTAATTCCCTGTTTTCTCTCTCGCTCCTTTCTTGAAAAGTGGGATAACATTAGCTCCCCTCCAATCCACAGGAACTGATCCTGAATCTATAGAACATTGGAAAATGATCACCAATGCATCCACGATTTCTAGAGCCACCTCCTTGAGTCACCTGGGTTTCAGATCTGCAGTTCTTTCCTGCACGATATTCCTCAAAGGCTGTTTAAAGCTGAGTTTTTAAATGTTTTTAAGTGGAACGTAGGCAGATATAACAAACAAGGTGTTGACATGGCTCCATGGGTATTGGAAGTTGAAGTTACAATCAGATCAGCTGTAATCTTACTAAATGGTGGAGCAGACCTGAGGAGCCAAGAGTTAAGGAGTTCAATCCTTCAAAGATTGAGGAGATTTAGTATAGAGACAAATACTCTGCTGAATTTGTTCCCGTGCTGTACTTTTCTATGTTCTATATTATCAGACCAGTGAACGGACTCACATAAGGTAGGGCCGAGTCCCAACCTTCCAACCTACCTCATCGTACACCTTGGACTTTTTCTCTAGAACGCTGTAACACTACAGTCATCAATCTGGTATTTTTCTCTTTGCACGACCTGTTGAGTATGATGTGATTGTATTCATCTATACGTATGATTTGACTGGATAGCGCACAAACAAAACACATCACTGTACCTCAGTACATATGCTAATAGTAAACTTGGCACTTTGGCCTTCAGCAGTCAGAGTATTGAGTAGAGAAGTTGGGAGGACCTGTTGCAGTTGTATAAGATGTTGGTGAGACCGCATTTAGAATATTGTGTTCAGTTCCAGGAACCATTTTATAGGAAAGATATTGTCAAGCTTGAAATGTTCTGAAAAAATGGACAAGGATGTTGGCAGGACCAGAGGGTGTGAGCTATGGGGAGGGGTTGAGTAGGCTGGTACTCTACTCCATGGAGCGTAGGAGGATAAGGGGTGATTTATAGAGGTATACAAAACCATGAGAGGAATAGATTGGGTAGATGCTCAGAGTCTTTTACACAAAGTAGGGGAATCGAGGACCAGAGGACATAGGTTCAAGGTGAAGGGGTAAAGATTTAATAGGAATCTGAGGGGTAACTCTTTCACACAGATGATGGTGGGTGTACGGAACAAGTTGAGGCTGGGACTATCCCATTGTTTAAGAAACAGTTGGACAGGTACATGGATAGGACAGGTTTGGAGAGTATTGGACCAAGCGCAGGCAAGTAGGGTGAAGTTAGCTTGGACACTGTTGGCCGGTGTGGGCGAGTTGGGCCAAAGGGCCTGTTTCCACTCTGTATTAACTATGACTCTAACTCCTTTCAATACCAATAACCAGTACTGATCACTGGCTAATATGTTGGTAGTTTCCTGATTTCTCATCCTTTCTTAAATATTAGGGAGCATTTTCTACCCTCCAATTTGCAGGATCAATTCCTGCATCTATGAAAGGTTGGAAGAAGGTAACCAGAGGATCCGCTATCTCCAGAACTCGCCAGTTAGGCCCAGCCCTAGCGCCGCAGACCGGGGACTCGGCCTCCATGGACGGAGGACCCACGCCTGCTATGGATCGAGAACCCTCGGGAACCCACTTGGAGGGCCAGTGAGCAGGTAGACACAAAAGGCTACAGTAGGTCAGCGGGACTGGTAGCATCTCTGGAGAGAAGTAATGGGCGACGTTTCGGGTCGACACCCTTCTTCGGGGCCAGCGAGCAGACCGGTTGCGGGAGGGGGTGCGCGGACTCGACGGGGGAGGGGGTGAGTGGGTCGCTGGAGGCCCTGCAGCAGCCTGGACCGGGCTCCGCTCCAAGAGGCACAGCACGTGGACAGCACGCGGCCTACAGCGGCGAGGGGCACCGCACTACGATAGGCCAGGCCGACCCTGCAATGTCGCCATGGCAACGGGCCTTCATGGTCAGGTCAAGATCCCTGCACTAACAACAACTGGGCCTTGAAAATAATGTCAAACTGGCGACTGTATCTGAGAAGCTGATCTAATATGTATCTAAGTGCTAGTGAATAGTGATACCTGAACTGTATACAAAATCAGAGCATTAGGATTTCTCAGTTTTCAGGTTCATTAAATTGTCTTGTAATATTGTTTTTACTTGTACTTATTTCTTCTAATTCCACATTTAAACTGGACCCTCAGTTGCTTATTATTTTAGTGAGATTTCCTGTGTCTTCTGCAAAGATGCACACAGCATTTGCTTAATTCCTGCTATTTCCTTACTTCTCGTTATAATTTTTTCGGACAGGTAGTTATAGAGTCATACAGCACAACGCTAAGTGTCGGCCCAACACTATCATTAAAGAACTCACACTCCCCTTGATCGTCTTTAACCTTTTACATAGATAGAGGTTTCAAGGATTAGAGATACAGTGCGGAAACAGCCCCTTTGGCCCGCACCCACCAGCGATCCCCGCACATTAACACCATCCTACACACACTAGGGACCATTTTTACATTTACCAAGCCAATTAACCTACATACCTGTACGTCTTTGGAGTGTGGGAGGAAACCGAAGATCTCGGAGAAAAACCCACGCAGGTCACGGGGAGACCGTACAAACTCCGTACAGACAGCACCCGTAGACAGGATCGAACCCGGGTGTGCCACACTGAGCGCCTTAAAGGTCAGTTTATTGTCACATGTACCAATTAAGGCCCAGTGAAATTTGACTTGCCATACAGCCATACAAAGTGAAGAGCAACAAGACCTCGGTGGATTCCACATTCCTCACTGTGATGGAATCTTCAGGGCCTGTCCAACGTGGCGATTTTTTTTCGCTATCATTGACTGACGGCGTGATAGGGCGGTAACGCGGCGTGATGACGTATTGACGCGCGGTGTCTCCTCAAGTGTCGTAACGTTTTTTTTTGTCGCCGCTGAATTTTGAAATGGCGACACTGCTATGACGCCGGCAGTCGCCGAAAGAAATCGCCAAGTGGGACGGGCCCTTTACAGTTTGTTCTTTGAATGTTTCTTGCCAGATTACTCTCATATTGTCACTTGCGTCGGAAGGAACTGCAGATGCTGGTTTTCACACAGAGTGTGGTGAATCTGTGGAATTCTCTGCCACAGAAAGTAGTTGAGGCCAGTTCATTGGCTATATTTAAGAGGGAGTTGGATGTGGCTCTTGTGGCTAAAGGGATCAGGGGGTATGGAGAGAAGGCAGGTACAGGATACTGAGTTGGATGATCAGCCATGATCATATTGAATGGCGGTGCAGGCTCGAAGGGCCAAATGGCCTACTCCTGCACCTATTTTCTATGTTTCTATGTTTACACTGAAGATAGACACAAAATGCTGGAGTAACTCACCAGGGCAGGCAGCATCTCATATTTTGCTTGACAGCTTACAACCCAGCGGTATGAATGTTGACATCTCTAACTTCAAGTAACCCTTGCTTTCCCTCTCTCTCTGCATCCCACACCCATCCTCGTTCTCCGACCAGTCTGACTGTCCTCCTGAATACATTTGACATTGTATGCGTCGTTGTCAATCTTCCCCGAGCTAACAATGGTCTATTCTGCACTTTCTTTGATCTTCGTGTCCTTTGACCTCTATTTTTTCAAACCTTACCCTTCCATATCTCTCATCTCCCTCTCCCGACTCTCAGTCTGAAGCAGGGTCTCGACCCGGAACATCTCCCATTCCTTGCATTCCCAGCACTAAGGAGTAAGCCATTTAGAACGGAGACGAGGAAACACTTTTTCTCACAGAGAGTGGTGAGTCTGTGGAATTCTCTGCCTCGGAGGGCGGTGGAGGCAGGTTCTGTGGATGCTTTCAAGAGAGAGCTAGATAGGGCTCTTAAAAATAGTGGATTCAGGGGATATGGGGAGAAGGCAGGAACGGGGTACTGATTGGGGATGATCAGCCATGATCACATTGAATGGCGGTGCTGGCTCGAAGGGCCGAATGGCCTACTCCTGGACCTATTGTCTATTGTCTATTATCTGACCCGCTGAGTTACTCCAATATTTTTTGCGTCTATCTTCTAATGTCACTTGTTGCCTTTGCACTTTCATATCTGCAATTTCTCCGTAGCTGCGACACTGTATACTGTGTTGTCTATTTTCCCTTTTGCACAAACGCATGTAGCTATGTGCATGGTATTTAGGTATTAGGGATGGTAGGATTTGACAAGTTTGAGAACTCATACCTTCAGATTTAGGGACAGTTTCTTCCCAGCTGTTATCAGGCAACCGAACCGTCCTCTCACCAGCTGGAGCGTAGTCCTGACCTCTGATCTATCTCATTGGAGATCTTTGGAACTATCTGTCTTTGGACTATAGCTTGCACTAAAGGTGGACAACTAGGGTGGAGGAGGGGGAGAGAGAAGGAACACAGGAATTACTATAAATTAGAAAAATCAACCTAAGTCAAATTTATTCATCACATGCACCCGTATGAATTTGCCAGCAGCGATACCCTTAAAAAAAAGAACACACAATACACAATAGAATTTAACACAAACATCCACCACAGCATTCTTCACTGTGGTGGAAGGCAGCAAAGTTCAGCCAGTCCTCCTCCTTTGTTCACCCGTGGTCGGGGCCATGAACCCCCCGTAGTCGCCGCTACGGACGGCCCGATGTACAGGCCCTCTCGTCGGGATGATCCAAACTCCGACATCGGGACGGTCGGACACACTCCGCGGCTTGGAGCGCCCGAATCGGCACCTTCCTTCTGGAGACCGCGGCTTCAGGATGTTATAGGCCATGGGCCGGTGGTCGGAGCTCTTCTCTGGCGAGGGATCCCAGACTCCGGATGGCAAGTCCAGGCCATGCTCGCAGCTAGAAGCTCCGCAGACCACAGCCCCATGATGTCAAAGTCACCAGGACAGCGATCGGACCACTCCTCTCTGGCGACCCCTGGCAAGGGTTCACCCGCCCCGTGATGGAAAAGGCCCCGCTGCGCCCACTGCTGAAGCTCTGGGCCTGACTCCGGGAAAGGCCGCTCCAATCCATGGTGTGAGGCCGCGAGGAGGCGACACGGAAAACAGTCGCCTCTCCGTCCAGGAGGCAACCAAACGTGGTTTCCCCCTACCCCCCCCCCCCCCCCCCCCCCCCCCCCCCCCCCCCACCACCACCCCCCCCCACACAAGACACACCAAGAGACACCCAAACTAACATTTAGACACACCAAAAAACCTGAAAAAGTTGAAATAACGAACACGCTGCTGGCAGGGTAGCCGACTCACAGCGCCCCCACTTACGCAACCTGTATCCCGCTTGTTGTCACACTTTCCCCAGCCAACACTGAGTCATTGTGGGCTCCACCCTGCCTGTGGTCACCTGTAGCTGGCTGTGATTGTAGTGACGTTTTCTTGCCTCCAATTCATTTCCCTCCCCCCCTCCACCCCACCTCTACTTTCAGTCTGAAGAACGGTCTCGACCCAAAACATCACCTGAGATGCTGTCTGACCCGCTCAGTTACTCCAGCATTCTGTGTCTATCTTCCTGTATAGACCTTGGCAAGGCCAGCAGCATAATCAAGGATGACTCCCTTATCAGGGAACTAAATCAACCTACTAGAATCAGAGAGCAGTGCTGATCTACCTCATTGGTGACCCTTGGACTATCCTCGATCGGACTTTGCTGGCTTAACCTTGCACTAATCGTTATTCCCTTATCATGTATATATATACACTGTAATGTCTCGATTGTAATCATGTATTGTCTTTCCGCTGACTGGATAGCACGCAACAAAAGCTTTTCACTGTACCTCGGTGTGTGTGGAAGGAAACCGGAGCTCCAGGGGCAAACCCACATGGTCTCAGGCACAACGTACAAACTCCGTACAGACAGCACCCATACTCAAGGTCGAACCAAGGTCTCTGGCGCTGTGAGGCAGCAACTCTACCGCTGCGCCACCGTGCCATCACTGGTTTAGTTTAGTTTATAGTTTAGTTTAGAGATACAGCGCGGAAACAGGCCCTTCGGCCCACTGGGTCCCCGCACGCTAACACTAGGGATCTTTTTTTTTACATTTACCAAGCCAATTAACCTACAAACCTGTACGTCTTTTGAGTGTGGGAGGAAACCGGAGATCTTGGAGAAAACCCACGAACGTACAAACTCCGAACAGACAGCACCCGTAGTCAGGATGGAACCCGGGTCTCCGGCGCTGCATTCGCTCTAAGGCAGCAACTCTACCGTTCTCGGTTTGGTTTATCTAACACACTGATCTATCACAGTGACCATGTTAATTTAGAAGGATGAGAGGGATCTTAGACAATAGGTGCAGGAGTAGGCCATTCGGCCCTTCGAGAACTTATTGAAACATAAAAGATTATTAAGGGTTTGGACACGCTAGAGGCAGGAAACATCTCCCCGATGTTGGGGGAGTCCAGAACCAGGGGCCATTGCTTCAGAATAAGGGGTAAGCCATTTAGAACGGAGCTGAGGAAACACTTTTTTCACACAGAGAGTTGTGAGTCTGTGGAATTCTCTGCATCAGAGGGCGGTGGAGGCCGGTTCTCTGGATGCTTTCAAGAGAGAGCTGGATAGGGCTCTTAAAGATAGTGGAGGCAGGGGATATGGGGAGAAGGCAGGAATGGGGTACTGATTGGGGATGATCAGCCATGATCACATCGAATGGCGGTGCTGGCTCGAAGGGCCGAATGGCCTACTCCTGCACCTATTGTCTATTGTCTATTGATGAAAGGTTGATTGATAGGGATAGCAGAGTAAGTCAGTGTAGGGAATCGCGAGGTGCATTGATGGCTGACCGTGGAATATAAGAACCAGCATCTTTGCGAAAGAAAAAGGATGACGACCGATACTTCCGCCGTCTTTTCTGAAAACTCACTTCAGCTGGTGTGTCACAGCCACAGTCTCGGAGACTGTGACCTTTTCTTTGTGCAATGTGTGAACAAGGTTTAATTATATGCTCTGTCTAATTGTGCCCTGTAATAACCAACTGCAGGTTAGATGGACACCATACCGTTATCACTGAATTACTGTTGTTTAGTTTAGTTTAGTTCAGGATTCAAGATTCAAGAGAGTTTATTGTCGTGTGTCCCAGATAGGACAATGACATTCTTGCTTTGCTTCAGCACAACAGAATATTGTAGGCATAAATAAAACCAGAACAGATCAGTGTGACCATATACCAATGAATATACATATACACACACACATAAATAACAGATAAAGTGCAATGGGCTATTTAACGATCAGAGTTTTGTTTGAATTGAGTTTCTCAAACAGTTTAGTTGAGAGATACAACGTGGAAACAGGCCCTTCGGCCCACCTAGTCCGCACCGACCACTGATCCCCGCACACTAACACTGTCCAACAGATACTAGGGCCAATTTACAATAAAACCAGGCCGATTGTACTCTGAAATTTAGGATGAGAGGGGATCTTATTGAAACATTTGAGATTATTAAGGGTTTTTGACACGCTAGAGGCAGGAAACATGTTCCCGATGTTGGGGGAGTCCAGAACCAGGGGCCACAGTTTAAGAATAAGGGGTAAGCCATTTAGAACGGAGACGAGGAAACACTTTTTCACACAGAGAGTTGGGAGTGTGGAATTCTCTGCCTCAGAGGGTGGTGGAGGCCGGTTCTCCTGGATACTTTCAAGAGTGAGCTAGATAGGGCTCTTAAAGATAGCGGAGTCAGGGGATATGGGGAGAAGGCAGGAACGGGGTACTGATTGGGGATGATCAGCCATGATCACATTGAATGGCGGTGCTGGCTCGAAGGGCTGATTGGCCTACTCCTGCACCTATTGTCTATTGATTAACCTATTAACTTGCACGTCGTTGGAGTGTGGGAGGGAACTGGAGCTCACCGGAGAAAGCGCACGCAGGTCAGGGGGAGAACGTGCGAACTCTGTACAGACAGCACCCGTGGTCAGGATGGAACCCGGGTCTCCGGCGCTGTGAGGCGGCAACTCTACCGCTGCGCCACCGTGCCGCTGGACTACTGCAGTAGTTTGCAGTTAAACTGTCACATTTGTATCGTTGATGATTTCCACGTGTCGTGGCCATCCCTCACACCACACGTGTGGTCTGCTCATGTTACACTGCAGGTGACGTACATGGCAGACGCGCAGGCCAACGGTATTTTACAGAAAGGGTGGTCATTGCTTGGAACGCGTTGCCGGGGGTGGTGGTGGAGACAGATAGAAAGGGCATGTTTCTGTGTTGGATGATTATGAAGGTCACAAGATCATAAGAGATAGGAGCGAAATTGGGCCATTCAGCCCATCAAGTCTGCTTCACCATTCAATCATGGCTGATGTATCTCTCCCTCCTAACCCCATTCTCCTGCCTTCTCCCCATAACCTCTGACACCCGTACTAATCAAGAATCTATCTATCTCTGCCTAAAGAAATTCCTCCTCATTTCCTTCCTAACAGAACATCCTTTAATTCTGAGGCTATGACCTTTCGATTAGGAAAAGAGGAGATGCAACGAGACCTGGGTGTCATGGTACACCAGTCATTGAAAGTAGGCATGCAGGTGCAGCAGGCAGTGAAGAAAGTGAATGGTATGTTAGCATTCATAGCAAAAGGATTTGAGTACAAGAGCAGGGAGGTTCTACTGCAGTTGTACAGGGTCTTAGTGAGACCACACCTGGAGTATTGCGTACAGTTTTGGTCTCCTAATCTGAGGAAAGACATTCTTGCCATAGAGGGGGTACAGAGAAGGTTCACCAGACTGATTCCTGGGATGTCAGGACTTTCATATGAAGAAAGACTGGATAGACTCGGCTTGTACTCGCTAGAATTTGGAAGATTGAGGGGGGATCTTATAGAAACTTTCAAAATTCCTAGAGGGTTGGACAGGCTAGATGCAGGAAGATTGTTCCCGATGTTGGGGAAGTCTAGAACAAGGGGTCACAGTTTAAGGATAAAGGGGAAGTCTTTTAGGACCAAGAGGAGAAAAACATTTTTCACATAGATTTGTGAATCTGTGGAATTCTCTGCCACAGAAGGTATTTGAGGCCAGTTCATTGGCTATATTTAAGAGGAAGTTAGATGTGGCCCTTGTGGCTAAAGGGATCAGGGGGTACAGAGAGAAGGCAGGTACGGGATACTGAGTTGGATGATCAGCCATGATCATATTGAATGGGGGTGCTGGCTCGAAGGGCCGAATGGCCTACAACTGCGCCTATTTTCTATGTTTCTTTAAAATTCCACGCAAGCTGGTGAACCACATTGACGCATAACCAAAATTGATATTACTGACCTCAGAGATCTGTGGGAAGAGGCTGATGGCAAGGGGCAGTGCAAATCCAAAGGCAGCCAGGCACACGAGGCTGTGCACCGGGAGAGTCAGTCTCGGGCGGGTTTGCAGCATCCGTGTCCTGCACAGAAAGGTAGACATGTAAGTGGACTTCTTTCTCTCAGTATCTCCACCAGCTTCAATGAGCAGCTTTTCTCTCAGCAACCATCAGATAGAAACATAGAAACATAGAAAATAGGTGCAGGAGGAGGCCATTCGGCCCTTCGAGCCAGCACCGCCATTCATTGCATTCATGGCTGATCGTCCCCACTCAATAACCCGTGCCTGCCTTCTCCCCATGTCCCTTGACTCCACTAGCGCCTAGAGCTCTATCTAACTTAAATCCATCCAGTGACTTGGCCTCCACTGCCCTCTGTGGCAGGGAATTCCACAAATTCACAACTCTCTGGGTGAAAAACTGTTTTCTCACCTCAGTCTTAAATGACCTCCCCTTTATTCTAAAACTGTGGCCCCTGGTTCTGGTCTCGCCCAACATTGGGAACATTTTTCCTGCATCTAGCTTGTCCTGTCCGTTTATAATTTTATATGTTTTTATGAGATGCCCCCTCATCCTTCTAAACTCCAGTGACTACAAGCCTAGTCTTTTCAATCTTTCCTCATATGACAGTCCCGCCATCCCAGGGATCAGTCTCGTGGGTCATGGAACATCTTGGAGTTGGGGTTGGCTCCGTGCTTTTTTTACACTGTACCTCAGTAAAATAAATGGATAAATAAAAAAAAACAACTGAAATGTTCCTAAAACGTTGTGTTGGTACCTACCTCAACTACCCCCTTCGGCAGCTCGTTCCATACACACACCACCCTCTGTGTAAAAAAGTTGCCCCCTCAGGTTCCTATTGAATCTTTTCCCCCTCTCACCTTAAACCTATGTTCCCTAGTTCTCGATTCCCCTACTCCAGATAAAAGACTCTGTGCCTGATCTATTCAACTTCATAATTTTACACACTCCATAAGAGCACCTACTCTGGGTAAAAGACTGTGCATTCATTCTATCTATTCCTCTCATGATCTTATACACTATAGAGATTCACCTATTCTGGTTACAATACTGCATTTACCCTATTTATTCCCTTCATGATCTTATTCACCTCTATTGGATCACCTGCTCTGGGTAAAAGACTCTGCATATTTACCCTCTATCTATGGTGGAATTCATTGCCACAGAAGGCTGTGGAGGCCAAGTGAATGGATATATTTAAGGCACAGGAGAATGGGGTTAGGAGGGAGAGATAGATCAGCCAAGAGCAGAGATGCCAACCCTAATTAGTTCACAGTAACATTTAACCCATTTGTCCGTAACAAATGGGGTTAAATGCATTCCTCTCCGTAACATTCACCTATGGTGCTTGCGCACTTTGCCGGCGGGTCTGCGCCTGCGCACTGGGTGGGGGTGGGGGGGGAGTGATGGGGCTGCCGCGAGCGAAGAAATGCCGCTGATCGCGCGGGCCGGCGTGGAAGTGGGGCCCGGCAACCCTCCCCACTGCGCACAGCGCGGCCACTGGGGCCCGGCAACCCTGATTGTTGTGTTGATGGCATTAACTTTATTAGTGAATTGGCTTGGCAATGGGCAGGTGCTATGGGTTGGCTTGGCACAGGTGCTGCACGGGAAGGTAGACGCTCCCGCCCCCACGAGTCTCGGCCAGATGGGGAACGTCAGCCTGGGAAGGGAAATCTAGGGGAGGGAAACCTCCCCTGCCTTGTGGCCGTATCGAGTCATGGAAAAGGCTCCTGGAGTAAACCTCAAGAAAACCTGGAGTCGGAGCCCCTAAGGCAGTTTGTCGTTGTCTACAAACTCGCTCTGGCAGCTCCTGTGCCGGCGCTGGTGCCAAACTGTAACGGCCCCGCTGTTCCTTTGGATCGATCAGCAACGTGAAGAAGGGGAACATGCTGCATGGGCAGCAGCCTGTCTGTCCTCCATATGACATCGCCCAGGCTTGCACCCGACCAGGATGCATCACCCATGGTCAGTCATGACCGAGAGGGGCCTACTATGTGTGTCTTGTTGCCTTTCACTTAGTATGGCTGTATGGTAACTCAAATTCCACTGAACCTTAATTGGTACATGTACCAATAAAATGACCTTGAAACCTTGAGACCTTGACACCTTGATTGAATGGCAGAGCAGACTCGAAGGGCCATTTGGCCCAATTCTGCTCCTATCACTTACGTTCTATTCCCTTCATGATCTTATACACCTTTATGAGATCACCCCTGATTCTGCTGTGTTATGGATGGGGGGGGGGGGGGGGGACTCGGAAAAAGAGAAGTCACAAAATCTAAAGACAGAAGAAGTTCTACCAGTAAATTACCGAGGGAAAAGGGGATTTAAAAAAAAGCCTTTTAATTGCTGTCCTGCCTGCTGTGAGTTTGGTGGAGGCCAGAACCAATTTGAAGTAATGAGTGATGGAGAAATGAGGTGTGAACACCCAGCATGCTGTCGTCTCAGGCCAGGTCACACACCACTCAGTGCAGTGTCCTCATTAAGGGGGCTCTGCCACAATTAAGCAGCCAATTAACAGGTGCAATTCCCCTTCTTAATTGGATATCCCATTTTACTGGGATGCCAAGTATAAATGGGTTAATGGCAAGCCCAAATCTTCTTTCCCTGTCATCGCTGGTCATGTCTTAAGTTCATAAGTGATAGGAGCAGAATTAGGCCATTCGGTCCAGCAAGTCTACTCCGCCATTCAATCATGGCTGGTCTGTCTTTGAGGGAGTGCAGCGTAGGTTCACAAGGTTAATTCTCGGGATGGCGGGACTGTCATATGCTGAGAGAATGGAGCGGCTGGGCTTGTACACTCTGGAGTTTAGATGGATGAGAGGGGGTCTTATTGAAACATATAAGATTATTAAGGGTTTGGACACGCTAGAGGCAGCAAACATGTTCCCGATGTTGGGGGAGTCCAGAATTGGGGGCCACAGTTTAAGAATAAGGGGTAAGCCATTTAGAACAGAGATGAGGAAACACTTTTTCACACAGAGAGTTGTGAATCTGTGGAATTCTCTGCCTCAGAGGCAGGTGGAGGCCGGTTCTCTGGGTACTTTCAAGGGAGAGCTAGATGGGGCTCTTAAAGATGATCATCCCCAATCAGTACCCCGTTCCTGCCTTCTCCCCATATCTCCTGACTCTGCTATCTTTAAGAGATAGCGGAGTCAGGAGATTTTCCAGCATCTGCAGTTCCTTCTTAAACACTTATAGAAAGAAGGCAATGAGCCCACAAACTGGCTGGCCAGCGATCACCCATACCACCACACACACTCGGGACAATTGTTACCAAAGCCAATGAACCTACAAACCTGTACGCCTTTGCAGTGTGGGAGGAAACCGGAGCGCCCGGAGAAAACCCACGCAGGTCACGGGGAGAGCGTGCAAACTCCACGCGGACGGTAGAAACGCACTTCCCACCGTTTGCCAATGACTAAAAATGATGACAAAAGGACTCAACTGAGATGGCTGTTAAACATGTCTTGATGGAACTCATTATCACAAATCCAGTTTGTCTAATGATCCTTTAGCGTGACCAGAAGGGCTCAGGTATATTATCACTATCAACAGGTGCAAGGTGCTCATTGCTACGTTGGATCCATAAACACGTTCATTACGATAAAAAGTAAATCTTTCAAACGTTGGAGCCTGTTCCACTTTGGAAGAATCATGTTTCCAAAACAGACCCAGTTTTGGCTCGGCAAGCTATCAGATTAGAGAAGCGGCCTTCTGTTGCAACACCTGGGTCGGAGGTTCTTTTCATTTGAAAAGCGTTCGTTTCTTTGGATGAACGTTTGTGCTGAGCCTGTTGAGAGAGGTTCGCACTGGGCAACTGTAGGCGTTCCACTCTGTTGCCAGCATCTGAGGGTCAAATGGCCAGCGTGACGTGAAGGGGGTGGGGGGGGGGGGGGGGTAGAGGAGAGGAGGCTGACGATACCCAAGAGGTGGGCTCAGCCTGCTCCATCCCAGGCACACCCCACCATTCAAAGGACGGCCTCACGCGCTGCACGGTGGCGCAGCGGTAGAATCGCCGCCTCACAGCGGCGGAGACCCGGGTTCGATCCTGACTACGGGCGCTATCTGTAGGGATTTTGTACGTTCACCCAGTGACCTGCGTGGGGTTGCTCCAGTTTACAGTTGAGTTCATTACATAGAAACATAGAAAATAGGTGCAGGAGGAGGCCATTCGGCCCTTCGAGCCAGCACCGCCATTCATTGTGATCATGGCTGATCGTCTCCAATCAATAACCCGTGCCTGCCTTCTCCCCATATCTCTTGATTCCACTAGCCCCTAGAGCTCTACCTAACTTTCTCTTAAATCCATCCAGTGACTTGGCCTCCACTGCCCTCTGTGGCAGGGAATTGCACAAATTCACAACTCTCTGGGTACAAACGTTTTTTCTCACCTCAGTCTTAAATTACCTCCCATTTTTTCTAAGACTGTGGCCCCTGGTTCTGGACTCGCCCCACATTGGGAACATTTTTCCTGCATCTAGCTTGTCCAGTCCTTTTATAATTTTATATGTTTCTGTAAGACCCCCCCCCCCCCCCCCCCCCCCCCCCCCCATCCTTCTAAAGTCCAGTGAATACAAGCCTAGTCTTTTCAATCTTTCCTCATATGACAGTCCCGCCATCCCAGGGATCAATCTCGTGAACCTACGCTGCACTGCCTCAATCACAAGTCGCGTGTACCGCGGTACGGTGAAAAGCTTTCGTCGCGTGCCATCCAGTCTCCCATTGCTCCAGTTTCCTCCCACACTCCAAAGATGTGCACAGGTTTGTGTAGGTTAATTGCCTTCTGTAAATTGTCCACAGCGTGTAGGATGCAAAAGCGGACCATCAGAGGACTAGTGTTCAGGAACAGATACTTTTCCCTGGTCAATTCGTCCCTTCCCACCCAAACCAACCCCTCTTCTGGTACTTTCCCTTGCAACCGCAAGAAATGCTACACTTGTCGCTTTACCTCCCTCCATCGACTCCATCCAAGGACCCAAGCAGTCTTTCCAGGTGCGGCAGAGGTTCACCTGCACCTCCTCCAACCTCATCTATGGTATCCGCTGCTCTAGGTGTCAACTGCTCTACATTGGTGAGACCTTGCGTAGGCTTCGCCCAACACCTCCGCTCGGTTCGCAATAACCAACCTGATCTCCCGGTGGCCCAGCACTTCAACTCCCTCTCCCATTCCGATTCGGACCTTTCTGTCCTGGGCCTCCTCCATGGCCAGAGTGAGTCCCACAGCAAATTGGAGGAGCAGCACCTCATATTTTCGCTTGGGCAATTGACACCCCAGTGGTATGAACATTGACTTCTCAAATTTCAGGTAGTCCTTGCTTTCTCCCTCCTTCCCCTCCCCTTCCCAGCTCTCCCACAGCCCACTGCCTCTGCTTCTTCCTTTCTTCTTCCCCCCCCCCCCCACCGCCACAACAGTCTGACGAAGGGTCTCGTCCCGAAACGTCACCTATTCCTATGCTCCATAGATGCTGCCTCACCCGCTGAGTTTCTCCAGCGATTTTGTCCACTTTCCTACAACCATCAGGTTCTTGAACCGACCCGCTCGACCCTGATGTGTCGGAAGGAACTGCAGATGCTGCTTTGAACCGAAGACAGCCACAAACTGCTGGTGTAACTCAGCGGGACAGGCAGCATCTCTGGAGAGAAGGAATGGGCGACGTTTCGGGTTGAGTCGTTTCGGGTCTGAAGAAGGGTCTCGACCCAAAACGTTACCCATTCCTTCTCTCCAGTGATGCTGCCTGTCCCGCTGAGTTACTCCAGCATTTTGTGTCGATCTGCACAACCCTAACCCTACCTTCGCAACAAAACACAACGGAGCGCCTCTTGCACTAATATGGAGTTAATTTTGAATTGCGCTTTGAACTAATGTCTATTTTGGCACAATCTTTTTTTGGACTCTAGATACAACGTGAAAACAGCCCCTATGCCCGCCGAGACCACTGCGACCAGCGATCGCCCATTCACCAGTTGAATCCTATTCACTAGGAACAATTTACAGCAGTCAACTGATCTACGAACCTGCATGTCTTTAGAGTGTGGGAGGAAACCGGATCACCCGGAGGAAACCCGCATGGTCACGGGGAGAACGTGCAAACGCTGTGCGGTCAGCACCCGCGATCGGGATTGCATGCGAGTGTTTGGCGCTGTAATGAAGCGACTCCACTGCTGCGCCTCCGTGACGTCCACTGTGGCCTATGACGCTGTTGCAAGCTTGGCTTCCTTGGGTACTGCACCTCACCATACTGACATATGACAATATATTTGACTTGCTGACTTGGCAAAACAAGCAAGGATGAAAAAGAGAAGGGTATTTCGCAAGGAGAGCATGAAGAGAGGTGTAAGGAAAAGATCTATTTTTCAAGATGAGGCATGCCAATAAAACCAGTCTGGAACATGACGGGTGTAGGGTGGAGGCTGGTTCTCTGGATGCTTTGAAGAGAGAGCTAGATAGGGCTCTTAAAGATAGCGGAGTCTGGGGATATGGGGTGAAGGCAGGAACGGGGCACTGATTGGGGATGATCAGCCATGATCACATTGAATGGCGGTGATGGCTCAAAGGGCCGAATGGCCTACTCCTGCACCTATTGTCTATTGTTTATTGTCTAAGTGCAGAAAGGCACAGGCAATCCAACTGAGGGTGGGTGTATGAAACGAGCTGCCAGCGGAGGTAGTTGAGGCAGGTATTATAACAGCATTTAAAAGACATCTGGATAGGTACATGGATAGGAAAGGTTTTGAGGGATATGGGCCAAATGTGGGCAAGTGGGACTAGTGTAGATGGGGCATCTTTGTTGGCATGGACATGTTGGGCAGAAGGACCAGTTTCCACGCTGCATGACTCGATGACCCTGTCAATGTTGGGAACACCTATGCGAGAAAGTCTGCTTAGGGCATATTCCAATTCTAAGGTTTGGAACAGATTTATTGGGCGCAGCGGTAGAGTTGCTACCTTACAACGCCAGAGACCCGGGCTCGATCCTGGCTGCGGGTGCCGTTTGTGCGGAGTTTATACATTCTCGCTGTGACTGCGTGGGTTTTTCTCCGGGTGCTCCGGTTTCCTCCCACACTCCAAAGACATGCAGGTTCGTAGGCTAATTGGGTTCTGTAAATTGTCTCCAGTGTGTCGGATAAGCGCTAGTTTACGGGGTGATCGCTGATAGGCGCAGGCTGGGCGGGCCGAAGGGCCTGTTTCCGAGCTGTATCTCTAAAGAGAGCACGGGAGAAGCTAAGAGAGATGATTGAAGATGAAGCAGTGGGTTTTAAGAAGACCTTTGTAAGTGGTGGAAGATGGAAGTGCTTGGAGGTGCGAGTTCTGGTCTCGGGTACGGTGTAGGATCAGTCAGCAAAGGTGGATTGGATAGAACGAGGAGCATGACGAGGTCAAGATCAGAAGAAATTTGAACAAGTATATGGAGCGATACATAGTCAGGTAGATGTGCGGGAAAGAACTGCTTATGCTGATTTGTACTGAAGATAGACACAAACTGCTGGAGTAAAGGGCCTGTCCCACTGTGCGAGGTAACTCAACAGTTCTCCCGAGTTTTCCCCTGATTCGAGCTCGTGTAATGTACGTATCGGTTACGTAGGGGCTCGTACGAGTAAAAAAGTAACCATTTTGTTCAGCACGAATATTTTTTTACTCGTGTCCATTTTTCACAGTGTTGAAAAACGGCACGAGTTTACCGGATTTCCCGGTTACCTGCCGTTACTCGTACGGGCCGCTACGTTGACATCCGCGAGCTCCTACCTGCCCGCTACGTACATTACACGAGCTCGAATCAGGGGAGAACTCGGGAGAACTCTTGAATTACCTCGTACAGTGGGACAGGCCTTTGACTCAGACAACATCTCAGAAGAAATGGCATGATTGATGTTTCCGGTCGGAACCCTTCTTCAGACTTCTTCAGGTCTGACGAAGGGTCCCGACCCGGAATGGCAAGCATTCTTATTCTCCAGAGATGCTGCTTGACCCACTGAGTTTTATTCCAGAACCTTGTGCGTATGGACAGGTACATGGATAGAAACGTTTTCGAGAGGCATGGGCTAAACGCAGGCAGGTGGGACGAGCGTAGATGAAGTATCTTGGTTGGCATGGGTGACTCTATAAGTGCTGTGTAACTCTATAATTCTAAATGAAAATGTACCCGCTGACAAAGCTGGTACAGAAGCTCCCTTTCCAGCTCTATTCTCCCTTTGAATTTGAATCTGGTTTGAATTGGTCATGCGGTCACGGTGGCGCAGCGGTAGAGTTGCCGGCTTACAGCGCTTGCAGCGCCGGAGACACGGGTCCAATCCCGACTACGGGTGCTGTCTGTACGGAGTTTGTACGTTCTCCCCGTGACCGCACCGGTTTTCTCCGAGATCTCCGGTTTCCTCTCACACTCCAAAGACGCACAGGTTTGTAGGTTAATTGGCTTGGGTTATAAGTGTAAATTATCCCTAGTGTGTGTAGGGTAGTGTTAATATGCAGGGATCGCTGGTCGGCACGGACTCGGTGGGCTGAAGGGACTGTTTCCGCGCTGTATCTCTAAACTAAACTAATGGGTCCCGACCTGAAACTGCACCTGTCCATGTTCTCCAGAGATGCTGCCTAATCTGCTGTGTTATTCCAGTACTTTGTGTCTTTTTATGGAAACGGGCCCTTTGTCTCACCGAGTCTACACCGCCCATCGATCTCCTGTTCAGACTATTCTATGTTATTCCACTTTTTCATCGACTTCCTACACACTGGGGACAATTTACAGAAGCCAATTAACGTATAAACCTGCACGCCTTTGGGATGTGGGAGGAAACCGGAGCTCCTGGTGAAAACCATGCTCCACCAGCACCACAGCTACATTCACTCAGACAAGCGCACAAAATGAAAATGATACTTACATTACACATCACCTGATTGAAACTTACTGAATAATGACAGGCCTGGAGAGAGAGGATGTTTCCACTAGTGGGAGAGTTGATGACCAGAGGTCAAAGCCTCAGAATAAAAGGATGTACCTTTAGAAATGAGATGAGGAGGAAATTTCTTTAGTGAGATGGTGGTGAATCTGTGGAGTTCATTGTCACAGAGGGCTGTGGAGGCCAAGTCAGTGGGTATTTTTAAAGCACAGTTAGATCGATTCTTCATTAGCACGGATGTCAAGTGTTACGGGGAGAAGGCAGGAGAATGGTGTTGAGAGGGAGAGATAGATCAGCCGTGATTGAGTGGCGGAGTGGCCTTGATGGGCACGGCCCAGTTGGTGGGGACGTTTGAAGATAGATGTCGTCTTCGTTACTCGTCACTTTAAATTTCATTTCGGAGTCACGTGAGTGATTCCGTGAAGAAGCCGCCAGCCCGCATGCGCGTCAATACGGCGACGCATGTGCAACGCTGAGTTTAAGCCTGAAGGTAAGTTTTTTAACTTTTCAAGTTAGGCTTCTATTGCAGGAATCTCTTCTTACAGAGTTTCCTGCTGGATTTCGGGGCGAAGTCGGGACCGGCCGCGGGGAAACCTTTATGTACTACGTCCCAGTCACGGACCATGGGGAAGCCCTGTCACGACCTCGGGGAATCCCGGCCAAGGGCCGCGGAAGTGTGGGTAGCGGCGGCAGTCAAATTCGCCTTCAGAGTTGCTGGCAGTGGAGCCAGCAGCTTCAGACTGGTGCCGGCAGCAGCTTGGCAAAACCCTCTCGGAGGGCAGCCACGGTGAAAGTCCGTACGGCCCGTTGACTCAAACGAGTCCGGCCAGGAGGATTCCTATGGAGAGGATCCCCTCCTTCAATGGGTAACATTCTTCGGATGTTAAACCCACATGGAGCACCTAATGGAGAGGTGCTCCACAATGGTGTGCTCCAAGGAGGGAGTTATATCACCGCGGGTCTCTGCGGGGCCCGCGGCAACAGCACCCGTGTACAGGGCTGCACACTGTCTCCCTCTCTGAAGAGGGGAGCAGTCGGGGTCAGTTCTGTCTGACTTGGTGTTCGGAGGTATTGCCGGGAGGCACAAAGGATATGGTCCGTGGAGGGGCCACATCAACGCAGGTCTCCTCGGGGCCTGCGGCAACAGCACCTGTGTACAGGGCTGCACACTGACTCCCTCTCTGAGCAGGGGAGCAGTCGGGGTCAGTGTGTAACTGACTCCAAACACGGAAGTATGGACGTGGCACATACTGGAGTTCCTGAAAGTGCCGGCAGTGAACAGCGCTATCAGGGGTGACGTTGGAGGGGCATGGTACCCCAGGAAACCAGCCGCCGTATCTGCTATTCAGGTAAAACCTATTCAACAGGCGAGACCTGCATGAGGGAGCTAAAGCTATCGAACTACAAGTACAGCCTCATCGTTTTGGCGGCAGCAGCAAGCGGTTCACTGAAGCTGGTGGCAGCCAGCAAGCTGGGCAGAGGGTTTTAGGCCAAGGCCCAAGCCGGTCTCAGGAAAAATATGGAACCCATGTACCCTACCCGTCCTCTCCAATCAAGGACGGAAATAGAACCCGCATGAGGGGCCTTTGGGCTTACCATAAGACCACCGGTAACCATGAAGGTAGGTGGGCCTGGTTCTTTCCGAAACATGGGGTATGTGGAACATTTACAAGTTGGAAACACTTGCTAAAACCTGTAAACAACCTTGTTGTTATGAAGCAGCCTCTATTCATCAAGAGTATTGGCAATATAGTGGCTGTGGTTTCATCTGTGCAATTGGACCTTTGCATTTTCAGTGCCATGCAGGGTCGTTATTAACAGACCTAATCCTATTACCAGCTGAAGCTATCAAAGTCACAACGGTGTATTCTACATTGCTCCTGTACCTTTGCTCAGTAACTCTTCAAACTGATACTAGTACTCAAAGATGAAAAATTACGAATACCATCTCTAGTTACGGAGGCGGATGGGCTTAGCATGCAACTCCAAGTTGATACACCATGGTGGGGGCATCTGATGTTGGTATATCATCACGTAAAAATCTATGACAAACAGTATGGATGTTGTATCACAACGTATTTAATGACATTGTGGTTCGATGGAACACCGAATATCAATATGTTTGCATCCAGGCTCTATCACCATTGCAAAAATATGTGGCACAGTGGCAATAGATGTATTCTCGCTACACTGAGGAGGAATGTTCTTTATGTCTTTCCTCCATTTTGCCTCATCAGTCGGGTCTTGCACAAAAACCAGCCAGATCTTGCCTCAGGCATTTCGTACTGCCTGACTGGCCAATGCAGCCATGGTTCCTGCTAAATGGAGTATTGCGTACAGTTTTGGTCCACCTGGAGTATTGCGTACAGTTGTGGTCTCCTAATCTGAGGAAAGACATTCTTGCCATAGAGGGAGTACAGAGAAGGTTCACCAGACTGATTCCTGGGATGGCACGGACTTCCATATGAAAAAAGACTGGATAGACTCGGCTTGTACTCGCTGGAATTTAGAAGATTGAGGGGGGATCTCATAGAGACTTACAAAATTCTTAAGGGGTTGGACAGGCTAGATGCAGGAAGATTGTTCCCGATGTTGGGGAAGTCCAGGACAAGGGGGTCACAGTTTAAGAATAAGGGGGAAGTCTTTTAGGACCGAGATGAGAAAATCGTTTTTCACACAGAGAGTGGTGAATCTGTGGAATTCTCTGCCACAGAAGGTAGTTAAGGCCAGTTCGTTGGCCATATTTAAGAGGGAGTTGGATGTGGCCTTGTGGCTGAAGGGATCAGAGGGTGTGGAGAGAAGGCAGGTACAGAATACTTACTGAGTTGGATGATCAGTCATGATCATATTGAATGGCGGTGCAGGCTCGAAGGGCCGAATGGCCAGCTCCTGCACCTAATTTCTATGTCTATGTTTCTATGTTTAAATGTTGGGGATGATTATAGGACCTTATATGGCTGTCCTAAACACAAACATTTGGTGGTTCACCCCGTGACTGAGGAAACCATCCTCTGCATGATAAAATCAATTTATAGACTTGGAGTCTCTGAGAAGACCAGTCAGCGGCACGGGTTGCTAGACCGATCCATGTACGTGCTCACTGCAGAATGCAGGGATAGCACAGAGAAAGCAGCACATTTTTCCTCACCAGGAGATGGGAAGTGTTTTGGGTTTAATGCCAATGTTACATATAATATACGGCACGGATAACTAACGTGTTCGGAGTTCATTTCAGATGGGTCTTTGACAATCAATTAAGTTATAGTACCATTAACTGTGCCAACGTGCTTTCTCATCATAGTTGCTGCAGCGATCAGGACCCACTCTGTCGGGTCTCACTCTCTGATATCCAGATTTATAAGGATATCTTTAACATAATTCTCCCAGGCCCAGGTACTCGGAGATATGGGATGTTAGCATTGTTCTTAAACTGCTTCGCCAGTAGGGCCCAGCTACATCTCTATCCCTGGTCAAACTCACTTACAAAGTCTTTATGCTCATGGCGCTAGTCTCAGCGCAACTGGTCCAGCCACTACTTATATTGCGACTGGACAGGATGGCTACATCTGCTAATAATAGAATATTTTATGTTTATGATGTAGTTAAGCAGAGCAGACCTGGGGTGTCAGGTCCCAAACTATTTCTCATAGCATACCCCATGGACCTTTTGGTTGTCTGTAGTCACTCATTTACAACAATACGTCAAGGTCACCAAGAGCCATAGAGGATCTGCACTAGCAATGGTTGTTAGTTAATAAAACCTCATAAAAGGTATCTATCCAGACCATCTCTAGATGGTCAAACAGGGTTGTGGCTAATGCAGAAATAGATACGATATCTTCTATCGCACTCCACTAGGGCTGCTACTAGATTAGCAGCAAGGGTCATGTACGTTCCACTGGACCACACCCTAGCGGCTGCAGGATGGTCAAAGGAATGAACTTTCCAACATTTTATAATAACCCATTGCCAGACCGGGGGTATTTGCCAAATACCATTCATGATTTGTTTCGTAGTTTCCCCCTTTGATGATTAAAGCATCAGCATTTTTAACAAACTATGTCATGGCTGAATGCATTAATCTTTTTCACTCATCCATGGTCAATTGATGCAGAGTGTGATGCCTGGACTCGTATCCGGCATGAAATCACAGAGCTTTGAAGTCTTCACAGAATCACTCACGTGACTCCGAAATGAAATAGTAAGATTAAATGAGAACTAACCAGTTTGAAGTTTGATCTTTATTTTATGAGGCGTTACGATGAGCGATTGCGCGCCCACCGCTCCCAACCCTCGTATCATAAAAGTCATCTGGTAGTTCTCAAGTTCTCTCCAATCTTACTATATTCAGGTCAACAACTGTTATCTGTGATTTCACACCGCTGCTTTGAAGATTGACGCGCATGCGGGCTGCCGGCTTCTTCACGTAATCGCACATCGTAACTCCTCATAAAATAAAGATCAAACTTCAAACTGGTAAGTTCTCGTTTAATCTTACTATTCATGCTCCCTGGCACAGAGGCCGTTCACCACAGTGAATAGTTTTTGGCTGCGTGAAGGCGTCTCAGTCGACTGCAAGCTTCCACGTGTAAACAGACGACTCACGGATCAGCCTGTGACTCTTGCGCTGTAAGTTGGCAAGTGGCGTGTGGAAGGGTGAGGTGCGCCAGTGCAACATGACATTTCGCTGAGGGGTATTTTCGTGGGCGAGCCAGGTTTGCGTTATCGCCTCTAATTCACTTCCTCGTGCTAAACAAGCAGTGGAGCTGCACGTTGAGGTGTTTATTAGCAAGTCAAAGCTGTTTGATACAGAGAACATACTGGGGACATCTAAATTTATCACCATTATGGCAGGTTTCAACATTTACATTCAGGGAGGGAATTAAAAATCATCAATATCTGGAGTATTGTGTGCAGTTTTGGTCCCCTAATTGGAGGAAGGACATTCTTGCTATTGAGGGAGTGCAGCGTAGGTTTACAAGGTTAATTCCCGGGATGGCGGGACTGTCATATGCTGAGAGAATGGAGCGGCTGGATGTGTACGCTTTGGAATTCAGAAGGATGAGAGGGAATCTCATTGAAACATATAAGATTGTTAAGGGCTTGGACACACTAGAGGCAGGAAACATGTTCCTGATGTTGGGGGAGTCCAGAACCAGGGGCCACAGTTTAAGAATAAGGGGTAAGCCATTTAGAACGGAGACAAGGAAACACTTTTTCTCACAGAGGGTGGTGAGTCTGTGGAATTCTCTGCCTCAGAGGGCGGTGGGGGCAGGTTCTCTGGATGCTTTCAAGAGAGAGCTAGATAGGGCTCTTAAAAATAGCATAGTCAGGGCATACGGGGAGAAGGCAGGAACGGGGTACTGATTGTGGATGATCAGCCATGATCACATTAAATGGCGGTGCTGACTCGAAGGGCTGAATGGCCTACTCCTGCACCTATTGTCTATTGTCAAATATGTGTTGGGAAAATCTCATGAAGCCCATGGATCAAATTCCCTCTAACAAACGTCCAAAGGATTTTTGGAAATCCATGCATGCGCATCGTTCAATGGCATGTATAGATACAAGATTTAAGCATACTTTTAATAAAATGCTGGCCACGTATTTTGTTTAGTTTAGTTTTGGACATACAGCGCAGAATCAACCGCTACGGCCCACGGAGTCTGCGCCGACCAGCGATCACCCGTTCACACTAGTTTTGTTTAGCGATACTGTGCAGAAACAGGCCCTTCGGCCCACCGAGTCCGTGCCGACCAGCGATCCCCGCACACTAACACTATCCTACACACACTGGGGACAATTTATGTTTATACCAAGCTAATTACCCAACAAACCAATAGATAATAGACAATAGGTGCAGGAGAAGATTTTGCATTCAGGTCCTCGGTGGAGTTTAGGTGGGCCAGGAATTGTTGATTGAAGACATGGATCTCCGTTCTAAATGGCTTACCCTTTATTCTTACACTGTGGCACCTACTCCCCCAACATCGGGAACATATTTCCTGCCTCTAGCATATCCAAACCCTTAATAAACTTATATGTTTTAATGAGATCCCCTCACATCCTAAATACCAGCGTATACAAACTCAGCCGCTCCATTCTGTCAACATATGACAGTCCCGCCATCCCGGGAATTAACCTTGTAAACCTACGCTGCACTCCCTCAATAGCAAGAGTGTCCTTCCTCAAATTAGGAGACTAAAATTGCACACAATACTCCAGGTGTGGTATCACTAGGGCCCTGTACAACTGCAGAAGAACCTCTTTGCTCCTGTACTCAAATCCTCTTGTTATGAAGGTCAACATGCCATTCGCTTTCTTCACTGCCCTCTGTACCTGCTCTTAAAGATAATGGAGTAAGGGGATATGGGGAGAAGGCAGGAACGGGATACTGATTGTGGATGATCAGCCATGATCACATTGAATGATGATGCTGGCTCGAAGGGCCGAATGGCCTACTCCTGCACCTATTGTTTATTGTCTAAAATGATCACCAATGCGTCCACGATTTGCTAGAGCCACTTCCTTAAGTACCCTGGGATGCAGACCATCAGGCCCTGGGGATTTATCAGCCTTCAGTCCCATCAGTCTACCCAACACCATTTCCTGACTAATGTGAATCTCCAGTTCCTCCATCACCCTAGATCCTCTGGCCACTAGTACATCAGGGAGATTGTCTGTGTCCTCCTTAGTGAAGATGGATCCAAAGTACCTGTTCAACTTGTCTGCCATTTCCTTGTTCCGCTTAATAAATTCACCTGTTTCTGTCTTCAAGGGTCCAACTTTGGTCTTAACTAATTTTTTCCTCTTCACATACCTAAGGAAGCTTTTACTATCCTCCTTTATATTCTTGGCTAGCTCATCTTTTCTCCCCATATTGCCTTTTTAGTTATCTTCTGTTTCTCTTTAAAAGTTAACCAATCCTCTTGCTCCCCGCTCATCTTTGCTACGTTGTACTTCTTCTCTTTAATTTTTATACTCTCCCTGACGTCCCTTGTCAGCCACGGTCGCCTCTTACTCCCCTTGGAATCTTTCTTCCTCTTTGGAATGAACTGATCCTGCACCTTCTGTATTATTCCCAGAAATACCTGCCATTGTTGTTCCACTGTCATCCCTGCTAGTGTATCTTTCCACTCAACTATGGCCAGCTCCTCCCTCATGGCCCTATGGTCCCCTTTGCTCAACTGTAATACTGACACTGTGGATTTTACCTTCTCCCTCTCAAATTGTAGATTAAAGCAATGGTCACTACCTCCTAATGGCTCCTTTACCTCGAGGTCCTTTATCAAATCTGGTTTATTACATAACACTAAATCCAGAACTGCCTTCTCCCTGGTAGGCTCCAGTACAAGTTATTCTAAGAATCCATCACGGAGGCACTCCACAAATTCCCTTTCTTGGGGTCCAATACCAACTTGATTTTCCCAGTCTATCTGCATGTTGAAATCTCCCATAACCACAGTAGCATTGCCAATTTTAACTCCTGATTCAACTTGCACCCTATATCCAGGCTACTGTTTGGGGGCCTGTAAATAACTCCCATTTTACCCACACAATTCCTCAGTTCTATCCATACTGACTACATCTCCTGATTCTATGTCACCCCTCACAAGGGACTGAATTTCATTCCTCACCAACAGGGCAACCCCAACCTCTCTGCCCACATGTCTGTCTTTTTGATAAGATGTATACCCTTGAATATTCAGTTCCCAGCCCTGGTCCTCTTGCAGCCATGTCTCTGTAATTCCCACAACATCATACTTGCCAATTTCTAACTGAGCCTCAAGCTCATCCACTTTATTTCTTATACTTCGCGCATTCATATACAACAGTTCAACTTCAGTATTCACCTCCCCTCTCACATTTGGCCCTGACCTTACTCTCTTATCCCTTCTCGAACTTTCCTTCCCGTTAATTCGGGAGTCTTTTGTAACTTTGTCTGTACTCACTTCCCCTTTAACTCCATCTTTATACTCCCATTAGGTCAACCACTCCCCACCATGATTTAGTTTAAACCCACACGTGTAGCACTGGCAAACCTCCACGTCTTTGGAGTGAGGGAGGAAACCGAAGATCCTGGAGAAAACCCACGCAGGTGACGGGGAGAATGTACAAACTCCGTACTGACAGCACCCGTGGTCGGGATCAAACCAGGATCTCTGGCGCTGTGAGGCAGCGACTCTACCGCTGCGCCACCGTGCCACCCATTGAGAGGGCTGGAGTACGTGGATTAAATTATAAATCTCCACCGTTTACCCTTTGTCAACCCTTTGAGTATAATTTGCCAGTATATCCGAGCCAATTCCCGTCTTATATCTTCCAAGTTTCCTTTCTTTAAGTTCAGGACCCTAGTCTCTGAATTAACCGAGTCACTCTCCATCCTAATGCAGAATTACACCATATTATGGTCACTGTTGCCCAAGGGGCTTTGCACAAAGAGATGGCTAACTAATCCTTCCTCATGACACAATACTCAGTCTAGGATGGCCTGCCCTCTAGTCGGTTCCTCTACATATTGGTTTTAAAAACCATCCTGTATACTACATATTGGTTTAAAAAACCACTCCGTGTCAAGTCAAGTCAAGTCAAGTTTATTTGTCACATACACATACGGGATGTGCAGTGAAATGAAAAGTGGCCGTGCTCGCGGACTTTGTGCAAAAAACAAACAAACAAACAAACAACCAACAAACTACAAACAGAATCGAACAGAATCACATGTTCTTTTACATATTAAATATTGTGGGACGTATTGTGGTCCAGTAAAGTTAGTCCCTGGTGAGATAGGAGTTTACAGTCCTAATGGCCTCTGGGAAGAAACTCCTTCTCATCCTCTCCGTTCTCACAGCATGGCAACGGAGGCGTTTGCCTGACCGTAGCAGCTGGAACAGTCCGTTGCTGGGGTGGAAGGGGTCCCCCATGATCTTATTAGCTCTGGAGTTGCACCTCCTGACGTATCGTTCCTGCAGAGGGGCGAGAGGAGTTCCCATCGTGCGTTCGGCAGAACGCACTACTCTCTGCAGAGCCTTCCTGTCCTGGGCAGAGCAGTTCCCAAACCAGATTGTAATATTTCCGGACAAGATGCTTCCCACAGCCGCAGAGTAGAAGCACTGGAGGATCCTCGGAGACACTCTGAATTTCCTCAATTGCCTGAGGTGGTAAAGGCGCTGCCTTGCCTTACTCACCAGTGCGGCAGCGAGCGATGTCCATGTCAGATCCTCTGAGATGTGGACTCCCAGGTATTTAAAACAGCTCACCCTATCCACAGTATCCCCACTTATCCTCAATGGTGTGTACGTCCTCGGATGATGTGCCCTCCTAACAGGGATGTTAGAGTCATCTGGTGTCAACAGGGATGTTAAAGTACATCTGGAGTACGAAATACCAGTTGCAGATAGACAAGGCATTTGAATTAGCAGTAGATATAGGGAAAGATACAGATTGATACATGGACACAGAGTCAGAGGGATAGGTGCATTAAAATAAAAATAGAGGGAAATAAGTTGAAGAGAGGTTTAGAGACAGTTTTGGTCTCCAAATCTGAGGAAAGACATTCTTGCCATAGAGGGGGTTCAGAGAAGGTTCATTAGACTGATTCCTGGGATGTCGGGACTTTCATATGAAGAAAGACTGGATAGACTCGGCTTGTACTCACTGGAATTTAGAAGATTGAGGGGGATCTTATAGAAACTTACAAAATTCTTAAGGGGTTGGACAAGCTAGATGCAGGAAGATTGTTCCCGATGTTGGGGGAGTCCAGAACAAGGGGTCTCAGTCTAAGGCTAAGGGGGAATTCCTTCAGGACCGAGGTGAGGAAAACATTATTTACACAGAGAGTGGTGAATCTCTGGAATTCTCTGTCACAGAAGGTCGTTGAGGCCAGTTCATTGGCTATATTCAAGAGGGAGTTGGATGTGGCTCTTGTGGCTAAGGGGATCAGGGGGTATGGAGAGAAGGCAGGTACGGGATACTGAGTTGGATGAATAGCCATGATCATATTGAATGGCGGTGCAGGCTCGAAGGGCCGAATGGCCTACTCCTGCACCTATTTTTCTATGTTTCTATGAAATAGTTTAGTTTAGTTTACTCTATTATTATCATGTGAACCGAGGTACAGTAAAAATCTTTTTGTTGCGTGCTACCCAGTCAGCGAGACGGCTATACATGATTACATTCGAGCCGCCCACAGTGTAGAAAAAACAGGATAAAGGGAATAACGTTTAGTGCAAAGTTTGTTCAAGGATAGTTTGACGGTCTCCAATGAGGTGTATGGGAGGTCAGGACCGCTCTCTGGTTGGTGAGAGGATGGTTCAGTTGCCTGATAACAGCTGGGAAGAAAGTGTCCCTGAATCTGGAGGTGTGCGTTCTCACACTTCTCTGCCTCTTGCCCCGATGGGAGAGGGGAGAAGGGGGAGAGGCCAGGGTGGGGCTGGAGAGTGAAATAGTGACATCGAGTGAAAATGGTGAAATAGGGAGCTGTTGGGTCATGAGAGATGACGAGATAGAGCAAGAGGTATTGGGAAGACACGATGGATCAACATGGATGTTAGACCACATCTGGAGTACCAAATGCCAGTTTTGTGCAGCATAGATTCAGAATTATAATGGCTCGGAGGAAGTGTAGTGTGTTCACCCAAATTCTGACTAAACGCCAAGGGCTAAATTACAAGAAGTGATTACACAAACAAGAGCTACATTCCTCCAGAACAGGAAAGGTCAAGGAGTGGTTTGTTAAGATTTCACAACTTTAAATGGAATTGATAGGGTGAAATGATTGAATATTTATGGAACTGCACACCATTCACCCCACTATGTCTGCACCGGTTGAAAAAGACCGACTAATATCACACTAATATCGCAATATATACTATTTGCAACGTTAAAGAAACATTGGAATTCTCTGCCTCAGAGGGCGATGAGCTCCTCTAGTCCTCTGTGTCTGTTTTTTTATAGAACTAGTGTGAATGGGTGGTTGGCGGTCAGCGTGCACTCAGTGGGCCAAAGGGCCTGTATATTAGGCTGTATCTCAAAACAAAATAAAAATCTCTGGTCCGAATAGCACAACCGATTTTTCGACTCAACTGACTAATGTTAACCTCATTGCATGCATCATTTGAAAACATTTTTATGCCTTCATCATTTAAATCATTAATTAATACCACAAAGAGCAAGGGAGCAAATGCTGCACCCAGTGGGATCCATGGCAACATTCTGTTAATCATTACACATTTTCATTTCTGGTGATGAGCCAATTTTAGATCTAATCTCCTTCAGATCCACAAGCTTTTTTTTTATTGGAATGCCGTTTGGGATCTTATCACCATCGTGGACCATTGTGCTCAAATGTACTGCTCTCGCTGAGCCTACTTGCCACCTTGAAAAATTCAGTCCAGTTAGTCATGCGTGACCATCTCCGAACAAATCCATGCGAACTGTTTACACCAACGACTTGGATGAGAATGTAGTCAAGTTCAGTTTATTGTCACGTGTACCGAGGTACAGTGAATAGCTTTTGTCGCGTGCTATCCAGTCAGCGGAAAGACAATACATGATTACAATCGAGCCGTTTACAGTGCACAGATACATGATAAGGGAATAACAATCTGTGGAAGGTAAAGCCAGCAAAGTGAATGAATGAATGAATAAGTTTATTGGCCAAGTATTCACATACAAGGAATTTGCCTTGGTGCTCCGCCCGCAAGTGCCAACATGACGTACAGTGGCAGTTAAGAATGATACATAAAACTTTAAACATTAATAACAAAACATTATTGATTAAACATGTGAATTAAATAAAATACCAGAGCAAAAGGAGGCAACAGATTTTTGGTTATTGAGTCGAGCGACTACTTGTGGAAAAAAGCTGTTTTTATGTCTGGCTGTGGCGGCTTTGACAGTCCAGAGTCGCCTTCCAGAGGGAAGTGATTCAAAGAGTTTGTGGCCAGGGTGAGAGGGGTCAGAGATGATCTTGCCCGCTCGCTTCCTGGCCCTTGCAGTGTACAGTTCATCAATGGAGGCAAGGTTGCAATCAATAACCTTTTGATCAAAGATTGTCCGGGGTCACCAATGAGGTAGATAGTAGTTCAGGACTGCTCTCTGGCTGTGGTAGGATGGTTCAGTTACCTGATAACAGACGGGAAGAAACTGTCCCTGAATCTAGAGGTGTGCATTTTCACGCTTCTATTACTTTTGCCCGATGGGAGAGGGGAGAAGAGGGAGTGGCCGGGGGGAGACTGGTCCATGATTATGTTGCTGGGCATGCCGAGGCAGTGTGTAGTGTACAAGGCATGATTAGTAAGTTTGCAGATGACATGAAAGTGGGTGGCATCCCACAGAGCAAAGATGGTTAACGTAAATTACAGCAGTATATTGATCAGTTGGTCAGGTGGACAAAGGAACGGTTAATATAGTTTAGACAATTGACAATAGGTGACAATAGACATTCGGCCCCTCGAGCCACCACCGCCATTCAATGCGATCATGGCTGATCATCCACAATCAGTTCCTGCCTTCTCCCCATATCCCCTGAATCACTATCCTTATGAGCTCTATCTAACTCTCTCTTGATAGCATCCAGTGAATTGGCCTCCACCGCCCTCTGAGGCAGAGAATTCCACAGGCTCACAACCCTCTAGGTGAAAAAGTGTTTCCTCATCTCCGTTCTAAATGGCTGACCCCTTATTCTCAAACTGTGGCCCCTGGTGCTGGAATCCCCCAACATCGGGAACACAGATAAGTTTGAGGTATTGCAGTTTGGGAAGTCAAACCAGGGCCGGACCTTCACAGTTAATGGCGGGGCTCCGGGGAGTGTTGTAGTCCATACTCCCCAAGGAGTCCAAGTACATAGTTCCTCGAAAGTGGTTTCACAGATGGATAGGATGGTCTCAGAAGGCACATTGGCCTTCATCAGTCGGTGTATTGAGTACCGGAGTATGTTACAGTACAGAATGCAACATTACAGTTCTACGAGACATTAGTGAGGGCACATTTGGAGTATTCTGTTTTGTTCTGGTCACCCTGTTCTTGGGAAGATTTGTTAAGCTAGAAAGAGCGCAGGGAAGATTGTTGAGGATGTTGGCCGGACTAGAGGGCCTGAGCTATGGGGAGAGGTTGAGCAGGATGGGGCTTATCATAGACACAGAGTAAAGGTCCCTCTTCACTGTACCATCAGACAAATGCAGAGCAGGGACTGTACCTCACAGGAATAGGCCCTTCGGCCCGCAATATCAGTGCCGAACAAGATTGGATCATAGCGAGTCATAGAGTCATACAGCACAGAAACATTCTCTTCTGTGCCACCGTTCTGACAAAGATGCCCCAGCTATACCAATCTGCACGTGTTTGGCCCATATCTCTCTATACTGCCCTCACCTTCTCCATCTTGGTCTGGTTTGGCTCAGCCACCAAGCACGACACCTGGAGGCTGCAGCGAATCGTCCGATCAGCAGAGAAGGTTATTGGCTGCAACCTTCCCTTGATGAACTGTACACTGCAAGGGCCAGGAAGCGAGCGGGCAAGATCATCTCTGACCCCTCTCACCCTGGCCACAAACCCTTTGAATCACTTCCCTCTGGAAGGCGACTCCGGACTGTCAAAGCTGTCACAGCCAGACATAAAAACAGTTTTTATCCACGAGTAGTTGCTCTACTCAACAGCCAAAAATCTGTAGCCTCCCTTTGATCTGGTATTTTGTTGGTTCACATGCTTGATCAATGGTGTTTTATCATTAATGTTTTATTATTATTAATGTTTAGTGTTTTCTGAGGCATTCGTAACTGTCACTGTATGTCATGTTGTTACTTGTGGGTGGAGCACCAAGGCAAATTCCTTGTATGTGAATACTTGGCCAATTAACTTACTTACTTACTTACCTTGTGCAAGAAAGGACTGCAGATGCTGGTTTAAATCGAAGATAGACACAAAATGCTGGAGTAACTCAGCGGGACAGGCAGCATTTCTGGAGAGAAGAAATGGTTGATGTTTCGGGTCGAGGCGTTTCGGGTCTGAAGAAGAGTCTCGACCCAAACCGTCACCCATTCCTTCGCCAGAGATGCTGCCTGTCTTGCTGAGTTACTCCAGCGTTTTGTGTCTTCCCTCTATATATTTTGTCTCTGGGTGCTCTGGTTTCCTCCCACACTCCAAAGACGTGCAGGTTTGCAGGTTAATTGGTTTCGGTAAAATTGTAAATTGTCCCTCATGTCCACAGATTGACCGCCCTCTGCCAAAAGAAATTCCTCCTCATCTACTTTCTAAAGGTACGTCCTTTTATTCTGAGGATGTGCCCTCTGGTCCTACACTCTGCCGCTAGTGGAAACATCCTCTCCACATCCACTCTATCCAAGCCTTTCACTATTCGGTAAGTTTCAATGAGGTCCCCCCTCAACCTTCTAAACTCCAGCGAGCACAGGCCCAGTGCCGGCAATACCTATAAAGTGAGATGGGAAAGTTTAGTTTAATTTAGTTTAGAAAATAAGTGCAGGAGGAGGCCATGCAGTGCTGGCTCGAAGGGCCGAATGGCCTCCTCCTGCCCCTATTTTCTATGTTTCTATGTTTAGCCAGCGCAAGAACAGGACCTTTGGCCCACAGAGTCCGCATCGACCAGCGCCTTATAGAGCCTCAGCATTACATCCCTGTTTTTATATTCTAGTCCTCTCGAAACAAATGTTGGAACTTCACAAAGATTCGGAAAGAACCGAAACAAAAGCACTTACTTTTCCAAGAAGGACATGATAATGGGCGGCAGCACAAGGATGGGGATGGGGAGCACGGCTCGCGTTAAGGCCGTCTCCGTCAGCGCCTGAAGGAAAGAGAAGCACAGTTCCAGTAAACGCAACCGGTCAAGAAAGATTAATCCTCAGACAATGAGCTCAGCTGATAATCCTTTCCGATTAATGACAGAGACATTAGGTTTACAGAAAGACACAGAGACATAGGTTCAAGGGGAGACCATTTAATAGAAATCTGAGGGGTAACTTTTTCACACAAAGGGTGGTGGGGAAACAAGCTGCTGGAGGAGGTAGTTGCGGCAGTGACTATCCCAACATTTAAGAAGCAGTTGGACAGGTACATAAATAGGACAGGTTTGGAGGGATATGGATCAGGTGGGACTAGCTGGGACATGTTGGCCGGTGTGGGCAAGTTGGGCCTGTTTCCACGCTGTATCACTCTATGACTCTATTACATTACAGGCTGCTTCCCGTCCACTCAGTTTTGAGGTAGTGAAGAGTTATACGAGGATGACTAATATTGAGGGACAAATGTACAAACTTAATGACTCATCCTACACTTGCAAGGGAGATTACAGGTATAAAATCATGAGGGGCACAAAGTCTTTCACCCAAAGTAGAGGAATCATCGACCAGAGGACATCGGTTTGTAGTGAAGGGGGGAAAGATTTAATGGGAAGCTGAGGACCAATGTTTTTACTCAAAGGGTGCTAGGCAGGCGTCTGGAACCAACTGCCAGAGGAGGTTGTTGAGGCAGGTCCTATCACAATGTTTTAAAAACCTTTGGACAGATACATGGATAGGACAGGTTGGAGGGATATGGACTAAACGTGGGCAGGTGGGGCTAGTGTAGATAGGACATGTTGGTCAGTGTGGGCAAGTTGGGCCGAAGGGCCTGTTTCCACGCTGTATCACTCTATGACTATGAGTCCGTCCGTCCCTGGGCTCTCTTTTCCCCCATCCAGGCTGTCCACCTGCACTCTCCCCCACCTCTCCCCTGGCCTATTTATGTTTTATATGTGTCCATAAGATCCTCTCTCATCCTTCTAAATTCCAGTGAATACAAGCCCCAGTCGACCCATTCTTTCATTATATGACAGTTCTGCCATCCCGGGAATTAACCTGGTGAACCTACGCTGCACTCCCTCTATAGCAAGAATGTCCTTCCTCAAATGAGGAGAGCAAAATTGTACACAATACTCTAGGTGTGGTCTCACCAGGGCCCTGTACAACTGCAGTAGGACCCCCATGCTCCTAAACTCAAATCCTCTCGCAATGAAGGCCAACATGCCATTCGCTTTCTTCACTGCCTGCTGTACCTGCATGCTTACTTTCAGTGACTGGTGTACAAGCACACCCAGGTCCTGTTGCACCTCCCCTTTTCCTAATCTGACACCATTCAGATGATAATCTGCCTTCTTGTTCTTGCCACCAAAGTGGATAACCTCACATTTATCCACATGATACTGCATCTGGCAAGCATCTGCCCTCTCACCCAACCTATCCAAGTCATCCTGCAGCCTCATAGCATCCTCCTCACAGCGCACACTGCCACCCAGCTTTGTATCATCCACAAACCTGGAGATGATACGTTTAATTCCTTCGTCTAAATCGTTAATATATATTGTAAATAACTGGGGTCCCAGCACCGAGCCTTGCGGCACCTACTAGTCACTGCCTGTTATTCTGAAAAGGGCCCGTTAATTCCTACTCTTTGCTTCCTGTCTGCCAACCAGTTCTCTATCCATGTCAATACCCTATTCCTAATACCATGTGCTCTAATATCTCACCATTAATCTCTTGTGTCGGACCTTGTCAAAGGCTTTTTGAAAGTCCAGATACACCACATCCACTGGGTCTCCCTGATCATGGCTGATCGATCTCTCCCTCATAACCCCATTTTCCTGCCATCTCCCCATAACATGACCCCTGTACTAATCAAAAATCTGTCTCCGCCGTATCCACTGGCTTGGCCTCTACATCTTTCTGTGGCAAAAAAAATCCACATTCACCACTCCCTTCTAACTAAATAAATGTCTTCTCATCTTCTTCCTAAAATAATGTGCTTTAATTCCATTGCTATGACCTCTAGTACTAGACTCTCCCACTAGTGGAAACATCCTCTCCACATCCACTCTATCCAGGCCTTTCACATTCTGTATGTTACAATGAGATCCCCCCTCATTCTTCTAAACTCCAGTGATCACAGGCCCAGTGCTGACAAACGCCCATCATACGCTAATTCCTTGGACCATTCTTGTAAACCTCCTCTGGATCCTCTAACCACCTCTGGACCCTGGGGCCAGCACATCCTTCCTCAGATATGGTGCCCCAAATTGCTCACAAGACTCCAAATGCGGCCTCAGCATTACATCCCTTGGGGTGGGAGATTGCAACCTTCACGTGGTCCGCCCTGTTTCGACGAATGCAATCCACCCGGCGTGCACAATCAAATAAGATCAAATAGAACAAGTTGTCCTGCAACTTTAGGCTGTGCACGCCATACGCAAGAAGAAGATTGCATCCCTGTTTATGTTTGCAAGCGCTCTTGAAATAAATGCTAGCATTGAGTTTGCTTTCTTTACTACCGATTTGTCTTGCAGATTAACTTTTGGGGAATCCTGCACCAGCACTCAAGTCCCTTTGCACCTCCTATTTCTGGATTCTCTCCCCATTTAGAATGATTAGAACTCTCCCCTGATTCCCCTTCTTTGGGTGAATGACTCTGCATTTATCCTATCTACGCCCCTCATGATTTTAAACCTTAAACATGTCAACTGAAATAAGCAGGGGAATATTGTGGCCTCTTCCCTAGTTTGGTCCCGTGAAGATGTGTTCATATTTCTCTTACTCACCAGCAATATGAAGTTCAGGGACAATAGACAATAGACAATAGGTGCAGGAGTAGGCCATTCGGCCGCTCGAGCCAGCACCGCCATTCAATGTGATCATGGCTGATCATCCACAATCAGTACCCCGTTCCTGCCTTCTCCCCATATCCCCTGACTCCGCTATCTTTAAGAGCCCTATATAGCTCTCTCTTAAAAGTATTCTGAGAACCGGCCTCCATCGCCCTCTGAGGCAGAGAATTCCACAGACTCACAACTCTATGTGTGAAAAAGTTTTTTTTCATCTCCGTTCTAAAGGGCTTACCCCTTATTCTTAAACTGTGGCCCCTAGTTCTGGACTCCCCCAACATCAGCAACATGTTTCCTGACTCTAGCGTGTCCAAACCCTTAACAATCTTATATATTTCAATAAGATCCCCTCTCATCCATCTAAACTCTAGAGTATACAAGCCCAGTCGCTCCATTCTCTCAGCACATGACAGTCCCACCATCCCGGGAATTAACCTTGTAAACCTACGCTGCACTCCCTCAATCGCAAGAATGTCCTTCCTCAAATTAAGATCCCCCCTCGTCCTAAATTCCAGATTTTGTTATGCTCTCTATTGTAAACGCTCATCATATGTTAACCCATTCATTCCCGTCAAGTTTGAGCGAGAACGGATCATCCTCGTGAAAAATAATATGGTGGATTAACATTGAAAGTCAACACAAGCAACCAGGCCCCAGTACATACATGTCTAGCAGCAATCTTGGAAAATCCAATGGCATTTCCATCCTCGTCCATCACTGAGATCCCTTCTTCCAGCTCACCGTGTCTCATCAGCACCACGTTACTGACATTGGCAGCCGCTGCACAAGGGTGAGATTCACACATCATGCGTCATAATTATTGGCCCATCAGTCACTTCCGAAACATATAATGCCTTCATTTTCAGTCGTCTTGTTGAGTCTCATTGTCTGTAACCCGTTTTCACCTAGCCCACATGGAACAATGGCCTGTTTCCTTCAGCATTGTTACTTTTTTGCATATCTTTCATTCATTTGTTTTCTGTCTCTCCACATCACCGTCTATATCTCTCGTTTCCCTCTCCCCCGACTCTCCGTCTGAAGGAGGGTCTCGACCCGAAACGTCACCTGTTCCTTATCGCCACAGATGCTGTCTGACCCGCTGAGTTACTCCAGCCTTTTGTGTCTGTCTACAGTCAGAACCTTGTCCCCAGGGTGGAAATGTCAGACCAGAGGCCATAGCTTTAATGTGAGAGGGGGAACGTTTAAAGGAAATGTTTTTATACACAGAGTAGTGGGTGCCTGGAACACGTTGCCAAGAGTGGGGGTGGAGGCAGATACGATAGTGGCGTTTCAGATTGGCGCATGGATATGCAAGGAATGAGGGCTATGGATTAGTTTAAGTTGGAATCATGTTTGGCATGGGCTTTGTGGGCCAATGGGCCTGTTCTTGGACTGTACTGCTCTATGTTCTATCTTATGAATCTACGAATTATATAAAATACCAGAGCAAACAGAGGCTACAGGTTTTTGGTTATTGAGTAGAGCAACTACTCGTGGATAAAAACTGTTTTTATGTCTGGCTGTGGCGGCTTTGACAGTCCGGAGTCGCCTTCCAGAGGGAAGTGATTCAAAGAGTTTGTGGCCAGGGTGAGAGGGGTCAGAGATGATCTTGCCCGCTCGCTTCCTGGCCCTTGCAGTGTACAGTTCATCAATGGAGGGAAGGTTGCAGCCAATAACCTTCTCTGCTGATCGGACGATTCGCTGCAGCCTCCAGGTGTCGTGCTTGGTGGCTGAGCCAAACCAGACCATGATGGAGAAGGTGAGGACAGACTCTACGATGGCCGTGTAGAATTGGACCATCATTGCCCGTGGCAGATTGTGCTTCCTCAGCTGCCGCAGGAAGTACATCCTCTGTTGTGCCTTTTTGCCTGTGGGTCGCCCCCCACTTAAGGTCCTTGGAGATGATGGTTCCCAGGAACTTAAAAGACTCCACAGATGTGACTGTGGTGTTGTTGATGGTGAGTGGGGTGAGGGGAGGGGGAGCTCTCCTAAAGTCTACAATCAGTTCCACCGTCTTAAGAGTATTGAGCTCCAGGTTGTTGCTACGGCACCAGGACGCCAACTGTGACACTTCCTGTCTGTAGGCAGATTCCTCCCCATCCTGGATCAGTCCAATCAGGGTTGTGTCGTCCGCAAGCTTGAGAAGCTTGACAGAGGCGTCTGTGGAGGAGCAGTCGTTGGTGTAGAGAGAGTAGAGGAGAGGAGAGGAGAGAGTACGCAGCCTTGCGGTGCCTCTATGCTGAGCGTTTGCGGGTCTGAGATGTGCTTTCCCAGCCTCACATGCTGCTTCCTGGCCCATATTTGGCCCATAATACCTCTTCAATTGGGAGCTTTCCTCTGAACCATGCCAGGATGACCCATTACATACAAGAGCTTTCATTCACTGCAATGCGCACAAGTAACGTCATGCACTAGACGAAACAGAGGAAATCTAATTTCCAAAACTGCCGCACTGACTTACTAGAGAGCAAGTGAGAAACACTGAGAAAACATCGAATACTATATTTATTGCATACACTGGAGTTTCAAATTCTAACCTTCAACTACTCATGGTAAAAAAACACCTAGTGCTGGAGTTAAGGCCCTGTCCCATTTGCATGCGATTGCATGCGTTTGGCGCGACCAAACAAAAGCGGAGTTCGCGCTAAGTTCGTGGTAAGTACGCGGTAAGTACGCGCTAAGTTTGCGCGTGACGTAATTCGCATCATACTTACCAATCAGCTGGTCAGGAAGCGGGCCTACTGAATTTGGGCGTCGCACGGCGTCGGGCGGTGACGTCATCGCGCAACGCCACGTCGGGCGGTGACGTTATCGCGCAACGCCACGCACTAGGCGTACGCAGTCAAAATGCTGTGTACGCCTCCAAGACGTTGCGTACGCCCTCAATGCGCCTGCGGGCCGACAGGCCGTTGGCAAGCAGAATTATTGGACAGTGTCAGTGTTTCGGAGCCCCGCGCGATGTCTGGGACAAGCCCTACACAACTCCATACACATCTGCGCTTCGAAGTGGGACCGGCCCCGCGCGGCCCGTACGCCAAAAGCGACCACGTTGTGGTCGCGCCAGACGCATGCAATCGCATGCAAGTGGGACAGGCCCTCAACTCAGCAGATGAGGCAGCAACTGTGGAGGACATGGACAGGTGACGTTTTGGGTCAGGAAACCAGACTGAGAGTCAGTGAAAAGGGAAACGAGAGATAGAGACAGTGATGTAGAGAGAGATAGAACAAATGAACAAAAGATATTCAACAAAGTGTGAAAAATATACATCTTCTAGATGCGCTGGGACGCATCCTCAGTGATGTGACCTGGGGTCATCGGGTGTTTCGGGTCTCACAACATCAGACGCCCTCGCCCAGGCGACCCAGCCGGGGTTGCCAGGCCCAGGCCCCGACCTGCGTCCCAGCAGCAACCGCCCACGGATCAACCATCTTAGTAACCACTCTGCAGGGGTCGGGAGACTCTAGTGCGTGGAGGGACTGGGCTGTGGCTGTGGGGTGAGTCCTGGCCGGGCTCCTCCTGCATCTCACCAGGTTCAGGGCCCGTGCGTGCGTGCGCTGCACCTCTTTCTCCTTCTCCGAGCATTTCATTCTCGCCTGATGGATTTTTAGGCCACGGTGGTTCATTAGGCCTTTCCGTCGCTTTATTGGGTGTCTTTTTCAAAGTAACAATTATCAAGGAAAGGTGGAGCCCACAATTCTCCATTGTTAGCTGTGGGCTAGGTGATAACAAACTGACTGGATAGCATGCAACCAAAAAGCTTTTCACTGTATCTCAATAATATACTAAACTATGCTAAAAGATAACCAGGTTAGCAGTCTCTGGAGACTTGTCCATGTTCTCCAGGGATGCTACCTGATTTGCTAAGTTACTCCAGCACTTTGTGTCTTTTTTTGTAAACCAGCATCTGCAGTTCCTTGCACAGCCTCGCGCCAGCCTGGCTTGTGGCACGATCCGACCAAGTCTCGCTGGAAACTCGGTTCATAAACAGTTGACCACGGCATCTTTGTCCATGTAAATAGTTAAAGTCACGAGAACGATAACAAATCAATTTAATTTTCAAAGGAAACAGATAGCCTGTAATTATTACTTGATTAGTATGAAGTGTTCTGCCTGATACTTAGGAAATGTAAATATGCTAGCTCCTGAGAAAGTGAGAACGTTGAGACGGAGATAACGAGACCAGGGAGAAATACCGAGATAGACAAGGTGTTTTCGCTCTTCCAAATTTAAATCTTTGAAATAAATATTGAAGGCAAACAGAAACCTTCCAATTATCCCCGATTATCACCTGTGCTCTGTTGAAAACTGTTCTATCTGCCGTATTAAACAGGTGTTGCACTGGGCGACCGCCCAATCTGTGCCTTGCTTTCTCCATTGTGCAGGAGACCACACTGTGAACTATCAGAGCAGGGCACTGGACACAGACACAAAGTGCTGGAGAAACTCAGTGGGTCTTGCTATTGAGGGAGTACAGCGTAGGTTCGCAAGCTTCATTCCCGGGATGGCGGGAGTGTCATATGCTGAATGAACGGAGCGGCCGGGCTCGTATACGCTGGAATTTAGGAATGAGAGGGGATTTCATGGAACCATGTAAGATTATTAAGGGTTAACATAGAAACATAGAAATTAGGTGCAGGAGTAGGCCATTCGGCCCTTCGAGCCAGCACCGCCATTCAATATGATCATGGCTGATCATCCAACCCAGTATCCTGTACCTGCCTTCTCTCCATACCCCCTGATCCCTTCAGCCACAAGGGCCACATCTAACTCCCTCTTAAATATAGCCAATGAACTGGCCTCAACTACCTTCTGTGGCAGAGAATTCCACAGATTCACCACTCTCTGTGTGAAAAATGTTTTCTCATCTCGGTCCTAAAAGACTTCCCCCTTATCCTTAAACTGTGACCCCTTGTTCTGGAGTTCCCCAACATCGGGAACAATCTTCCTGCATCTAGCCTGTCCAACCCCTTAAGAATTTTGTAAGTCTCTATAACATAAGGTTTGGACGCGCTAGAGGCAGGAAACATGTTCCCGATGTTGGGGGAGTCCAGAACCAGGGGCCACAGTTTAAGAATAAGGGGTAAGCCATTTAGAACGGAGGAGAAGAAACACGTTTTCTCACAGAGAGTTGTGAGTCTGTGGAATTCTCTGCCTCAGAGGGTGGTGGAGGCGGGTTCTCTGCATGCTTTCAAGAGAGAGCTAGATAGGGCTCTTAAAGATGAATCTGCAGAATAAAGATGAATCTTGGTGAATCTGCAGAATTCATTGCCACAGAATGCTGTGGAGGCCAATGGATATTTTAAAGTTGGAGTTTGACAGATTCTTAATTAGTACGGGTGTCAGAGGCTAAGGGGAGAAGGCAGGGGAATGGGGTTAAGATGGAAAGATGGATCAGCCACGATTGAATGGCGGAGTAGACTTGATGGGCCAAATGGCCTTATTCTGTTCCTAGAACTTAAGAACTGGTGAAGTTTTGGGTTGGGATCTGCCCCGCCAACAGTCTGTCTGTCCTTTCTTCTTTTTGTTATTTTTAGTATGTTAAAAAGTATGTTTTGGTGTTCCCTGGTTTATTTTATGTGGGGGGTGGGGGTTGAGGGAAACTTTTTTTCAATCTCTTCCCTTGACGGAGAAGTATCCCCGTCCCCACCGCAGCCTAACATCGTGGAGTTGGCGGCCTTTCCTGGAGACCGACGGGCGCTCCAAGCCGCCGGGAGTCTGTGGGACTTTAACATCGCGGAGCTTGCGATCCCTTTGCCGGGGATCGATGCTCCAACCACGAGGCCAGTGGACTTTAACATCGTGAAGCCGGCGGTCTCTGGCAAGAAGAGGCCGACTCGGTGGCTCCATGCCGCGGAGAGAGTTTCGACCGCCCCGACGCGGGAGTTTCAATCACCCCGACGGGGGCTTTGATCGTCGGCTGCGGGGGGTTTGATCGCCCCGACTGCGGATGGTTTGACTGGCCAGAACAAGAGGAAGAAGATTGAACTTCATTGCCTTCCATCACAGTGAGGAATGGGAAATCCACTGTTAACTTTTATGTGGCTGCGTGTCTTGTGCTTTTCACTTAGTATGGCTGTATGGTAACTCAAATTTCACTGTACCTTAATTGGTACATGTGACAATAAACTGACGTTGAAACCTAGAACTATTTGCAACTGTTTAAATCTTTTTTTTGTAAAATATTTTTATTAGAAGTAAATACATATTAAGAAGAAATAATATAAAATCGAAAAAAAAAGAAACATATTATTCGTCACATACATTCTTAATATTTTTAAAATTTACATTCATTCTTATTTATACTTCTATATTTTTTATTATTTTATAACAGTAGGAAGTAAAGAGAAATAATAAAAAGAAATAAGATAGAAATAAAAAATCGATAAAATGAGTGGAGTATTAAGCAAGATATTCTTCATTGGAGATATATCCGTGGTCTATTGTATATAATTCTTCATCTATTCCTTCATTCAGGCTTCAGTCAGGGCCTCGAACCGGACCACCTTAACCCTTTAAGTATTCAATAAATGGAGACCATATTCCTCTGAATTGATCTAGCCTGTCCAATAGGACAAGTCTTAATCTTTCCAGGTGAAGTGTCTCCGACATTTCTGTAATCCACATTTTGATTGTGGGGGATGTGGGACCTTTCCAAAATCTTAGTATTAGTTTTTTACCAATTATTAAACTATAACCAATAAAAATTATTTGCTCTGTTGTTAGTAGCTGATCCGTTTTCTAATATTCCTAATATGCTTAATTTTGAGTCTGGAGTTAAATTTGCATTAACTACATTCGAGATTATCTTAAAAATTTCTATCCAAAAATTAGTAATTTTTACACAGTTTGTAAATGAATGTGACAGATTAGCTTCTAAATGTTGACATTTATCACATATAACCATATAACAATTACAGCACGGAAACAGGCCCTCTCGGCCCTTCCAGTCCGTGCCGACCATTTGTTTTCCCCTAGTCCCATCTACCTGCACTCAGACCATACCCCTCCATTCCCTTCACGTCCATATACCTATCCACTTTACTCTTAAATGTTAAAATCGATCCTGCCTCCACCACTTCTGCTGGAAGCTGATTCCACACAGCCACCACCCTCTGAGTAAAGAAGTTCCCCCTCACGTTACCCAGAAACCTCTGTCCCTTAATTCTCATGTCATGCCCTCTTGTTTGAATCTTCCCTACCCTCAATGGGAAAAACGTATCCACGTCAACTCTGTCTATCCCTTTCATCATTTTAAAGACCTCAATCAAGTCCCCCCTTAACATATAGCAGGAACATTTGAAAAAAAATGTTTAATTTGGATTTTGAGAAGTGTAATCTATGTAAAACTTTAAATTGTATCAAGGAGCGTCTGGCATTTAATGAGCAGTGGTGTATATGTTGTAAACTTTCATTCCAACTTCTACACTAATTGTTTGACCTAATTCGTTTCCCATGCTTGTCTATATTTTTCCGTGTTTGGTAAATAATTTTCCAGTAAGATGTTATAAATATATGATATTAATTTTTCTGTATTCGGATGTTTATTTAGACATTCATCTAAAATTTCTGTCTTTCTATTCCTAAAATCTGGTGTGTTTGATTTAACATAATCTCTAATTTGTAAATATCTAAAGGACTCTTTTGAGTGTAATCCGTAATTTTGGTGTAATTCCTGAAATGAAAGAAATAAACTTTCCCTGTAGAGATCACCCATCTTATTTATTCCATAGTTCTTCCATTTAAAGAAGGCTTTCGACAAGGTCCCACATAAGAGATTAGTATACAAACTTAAAGCACACGGTATTAGGGGTTCAGTATTGATGTGGATAGGGAACTGGCTGGCAAACAGGAAGCAAAGAGTAGGAGTAAACGGGTCCTTTTCACAATGGCAGGCAGTGACTAGTGGGGTACCGCAGGGCTCAGTGCTGGGACCCCAGCTATTTACAATATATATTAATGATCTGGATGAGGGAATTGAAGGCAATATCTCCAAGTTTGCGGATGACACTAAGCTGGGGGGCAGTGTTAGCTGTGAGGAGGATGCTAGGAGACTGCAAGGTGACTTGGATAGGCTGGGTGAGTGGGCAAATGTTTGGCAGATGCAGTATAATGTGGATAAATGTGAGGTTATCCACTTTGGTGGCAAAAACAGGAAAGCAGACTATTATTTAAATGGTGGCCGATTAGGAAAAGGGGAGATGCAGCGAGACCTGGGTGTCATGGTACACCAGTCATTGAAAGTAGGCATGCAGGTGCAGCAGGCAGTGAAAAAAGCGAATGGTATGTTAGCTTTCATAGCAAAAGGATTTGAGTACAGGAGCAGGGAGGTTCTACTTCAGTTGTACAGGGTCTTGGTGAGACCACACCTGGAGTATTGCGTACAGTTTTGGTCTCCAAATCTCAGGAAGGACATTATTGCCATAGAGGGAGTGCAGAGAAGGTTCACCAGAATGATTCCTGGGATGTCAGGACTGTCTTATGAAGAAAGACTGGATAGACTCGGTTTATACTCTCTGGAATTTAGGAGATTGAGAGGGGATCTTATAGAAACTTACAAAATTCTTAAGGGGTTGGACAGGCTAGATGCAGGAAGATTGTTCCCGATGTTGGGGAAGTCCAGGACAAGGGGTCACAGCTTAAGGATAAGGGGGAAATCCTTTAAGACCGAGATGAGAAAGACTTTTTTCACACAGAGAGTGGTGAGTCTCTGGAACTCTCTGCCACAGAGGGTAGTTGAGGCCAGTTCATTGGCTATATTTAAGAGTGAGGTGGATGTGGCCCTTGTGGCTAAGGGGATCAGAGGTATGGAGAGAAGGCAGGTACGGGATACTGAGTTGGATGATCAGCCATGATCATATTGAATGGCGGTGCAGGCTCGAAGGGCTGAATGGCCTACTCCTGCACCTAATTTCTATGTTTTTATGTTTCTAAAAAAAAACCTTTATCCTTCAATGAAGGTTTAAAAGTAATGTTGTTTACAATTGGAAGAGCCAGTGGTATACTCTCCAATTTTAATGTTTTCTTTAATTGTTTCCAAATACGTATACCACTTTCTATTATTGGGTTTCCTCTATAAATTTTCTTATGTATTTTAGTGTTAGCAAATAAAATCGAGTTAATTTCGAAAGGTGAACAGTCTTTCTTTTCCATTTTTAACCAGTTAACGGGCTGAGTTACTCCACCACTTTGTGTCCTTTTGTAAGTCAAACTGAGGTCCAATAGGTAGAGCAAAGGGGAAGACACAGAGTGTAAAATATAGATCTCAGCATTGTAGCGCATCAGTTCCACAGACAGAGTCCAATGTCCGCAATGGGGTAGCGGGTGAATCGGACAGTACTCCAGCTTACGGAAGAACTGTTCAGAGGCCTACAGGTAAGTTCCAGATTTGCACAAAGTTAGATAGTAATGTAGACAGAATTAAACAGTTGCAAATAGTTCTAGGTTTCAACGTCAGTTTATTGTCACATGTACCAATTAAGGTACAGTGAAATTTGAGTTACCATACAGCCATACTAAGTGAAAAGCACAAGACACACAGCCACATAAAAGTTAACAGTGGATTTCCCATTCCTCACTGTGATGGAAGGCAATGAAGTTCAATCTTCTTCCTCTTGTTCTGGCCAGTCAAACCATCCGCAGTCGGGGCGATCAAACCCCCCCCCCCGCCCCCCCGCAGCCGACGATCAAAGCCCCCGTCGGGGTGATCGAAACTCCCGCATCGGGGCGGTCGAAACTCTCTCCGCGGCATGGAGCCAACAAGTCGGCCTCGTCTTGCCAGAGACTGCGGGCTTCACGATGTTAAAGTCCACTGGCCTCGCGGTTGGAGCATCGATCCCCAGCAAAGGGATCGCAAGCTCCGCGATGCTAAAGCCCCACAGACCCCTGCGGCTTGGAGCGTCCGTCGGTCTCCAGGAATGGCCGCCAACTCCACAATGTTAGGGCGAGGTGGGGACGGGGATACTTCTCCGTCAAGGGAAGAGATTGAAAAAAAGTTTCCCTCAACCCCCACCCCCCACATAAAATAAACCAGGGAACACCAAAACATACTTTTTAACATACGAAAAATAACAAAAAGAAGAAAGGACAGACAGACTGTTGGCGGGGCAGATCCCAACCCAAAACTTCACCTGTTCATAAATGTTCTAGGAACAGAATAAGGCCATTCGGCCCATCAAGTCTACTCCGCCATTCAATCATGGCTGATCTATCTTTCCCTCTCAACCCCATTCTCCTGCCGTCTCCCCAGAACCCCCGACACCCGTACTAATTAAGAACCTGTCAACCTCCGCCTTCTTGAATTTTTTGAAGCGGTAACTAGGGAAATTGACGAGGGTAAAGCAGTGGATGTTGTCTATATGGATTTCAGTAAGGCCTTTGACAAGGTTCCCCATGGAAAGTTGGTTAAGAAGGTTCAATCTTTGGGTGTTAATGGCGGAGTAGCAAGATGGATTCAACAGCGGCTGAATGGGAGATGTCAGAGAGTAATGGTGGATGGCTGTTTGTCAGGTTGGAAGCCGGTGACCAGTGGGGTGCCTACAGGATCTGTGTTGGGTCCACTGTTGTTTGTCATGTACATCAATGATCTGGATGATGGGGTGGAAAATTGGATAAGTAAGTATGCAGATGATACTAAGATAGGTGGTGTTGTGGATAATGAAGTAGATTTTCAAAGTCTACAGAGAGATTTGGGCCATTTGGAAAAGTGGGCTGAAAGATGGCAGATAGAGTTTAATGCTGTTAAGTGTGAAGTGCTACATCTTGGCAGGAAAATCAAAATAGGACGTACATGGTAAATGGTAGGGAATTGAGGAATGCTGTGGAACAGAGGGATCTAGGAATAACTGTGCATAGTTCCCTGAAGGTGGAATCGCATGTAGATAGGGTGGTAAAGAAAGCCTTTGGTGTGCTGGCCTTTATAAATCAGAGCATTGAATATAGGAGTAGGGAAGTAATGTTAAAATTGTACAAGGCATTGGTAAGACCAATTCTGGAGTATGGTGTACAATTTTGGTCGCCTAGTTATAGGAAGGATGTCAACAAAATAGAGAGAGTACAGAGGAGATTTACTAGAATGTTGCCAGGGTTCCAGCAACTCTGTTACAGAGAAAGGTTGAACAAGTTAGGTCTTTATTCTTTGGAGCGCAGAAGGTTAAGGGGGGACTTGATTGAGGTCTTTAAAATGATGAAAGAGATAGACAGAGTTGACGAGGATACGTTTTTCCCATTGAGGGTACGGAAGATTCAAACAAGAGGGCATGACAAGAGAATTAAGGGACAGAAGTTTAGGGGTAACGTGAGGGGGAACTTCTTTACTCAGAGGGTGGTGGCTGTGTGGAATCAGCTTCCAGCAGAAGTGGTGGAGGCAGGATTGATTTTAACATTTAAAAGTAAAGTGGATAGGTATGTGGACGTGAAGGGAATGGAGGGGTATGGTCTGAGTGCAGGTAGTTGGGACTAGGGGAAAACAAATGGTCGGCACAGACTGGAAGGGCTGAGAGGGCCTGTTTCCATGCTGTAATTGTTATATGGTTAAAAAACAATGACTTGGCCGCCACAGCCGTCTGTGGCAATGAATTCCACAGATTCACTACCTTCTGGCTAAAGAAATTCCTCCTCATCGCCTTTCTGAAGGTACGGCCTTCTGGTCCCCTTACCTACACAAGCAATGTTCATAAGTGATAGGAGCAGAATTAGGCCATTTGGCCCATCAAGTCCAGTCTGCCATTCAATCATGGCTGATCTATCTCTCCCTCTCAACCCCATTCTCCTGCCTTCTCTCCATAACCCCTGTAGAGCTAATAGGACTTGATGTTTCAATCCCTGTAATAAGTCGGCACTCTTGCTATTTGCAGTGGGATTGGAGTGGTGAATGGTAGGGTAGGTACGTCATCGGGGTCATCAGGTGGGCACTCTCCTTCTTTGACGTTTCATTGATAAGCCCACATCTCCAGACTGTACTAATCAAGAATCTGTCAATCTCCGCCTTAAAAATATTTTTTTACCAAAGGGAGGTCATGGTGGTGCAGCGGTAGAGTTGCTGTCTTATAGCGAATGCAGCGCCGGAGACCCGGGTTCGATCCCGATTATGGTGCTGTCTGTACGGAGTTTGTACGTTCTCCCCGTGACCTGCGTGGGTTTTCTCCGAGATCTTCGGTTTCGTCCCACACTCCAAAGACGTGCAGGTTTGTAGGTTAATTGGCTTGGTGAATGTAAAAATTGGCCCTAGTGGGTGTAGGAGAGCGTTAATGTGCGGGGATCGCTGGTTGGCGCGGACCTGGGGGGGGGGGGGGGGGGGGGGGGGTGCGAAGGGCCTGTATCCGTGCTGTATCTCTAAAAGTAAACTAATTGTCGTCCCATACCCTCGACAGCCGTCTGTGGCAATGAATCCCACAGATTCACCTCCCTCTGGCTGAATGTTTAAGAAGGAACTGCAGATGCTGGAAAGCCTGAAGAAGGGTCTCGACCCGAAACGTCGCCTATTTCCTTCACTACATAGATGCTGCCTCACCCGCTGAGTTTCTCCAGCATTTTTGCTACCCTCTGGCTGAAAGACCTCTTCCCATATCCACTGGCAATGTGCTGAGGTATCAATCATAAAACTCAGAGAAAGACTCAAAATGGTGGGCTAACTCAGCGGGACAGGCCGCATTTCTGGAGAGAAGGAATGGGTGAGGTTTCGGGTCAAGTCCCTTCTTCAGACTCCTTCCTGCACATAAAACTCAGAGCACTGGGCAAAGGAGGGTTAATTATGAAAGAAGCAAACAAATTAATTAGCGCGCCAGCCCGCAGTCAGGCCTTCCCAAGGGTTTCACGGCACAGGCCGACTGCAAGCGTTCTGAGAGCAGCTGGCGGTGCGCGCATGTGAGTGGAAGTCTGGGCTGCTCTCCCCCATCGCTGCTTCGGAAAATGCACACCTTTCAAATCAGGAGACAGTGTGTTGCCTGCAGGAATTGGCGGAAGAGAGGTAAAAGGCTGGGATAACAAATCTGTCGCAGTGTGAGACTCCGAGGGGCAGCAGCTGGAAGTCCCGCTACTTACCTGGGGGAAGATTTTGGGGGTATTTTGCTCAGTTCTGGGCACCATGTTACAGGAAAGATGTTGTCAAGCTGGAAAGGGTGCAGAGAAGATTTACGATGATGTGCAGGAAGGAACATTGAATGGCGGTGCTGGCTCGAATGGCTGAATGGTCTACTCTTGCCCCTATTGTCTATTGTCTATTGAACTGCAGATGCTGGTTCAAACCAAAGATAGACACAAAATGCTGGTAGACAAAAGTGTCTGAAGAAAAGTTTCGGCCCGAAACGTTGCCTATTTCCTTCGCTCCATAGATGCTTACTCACCCGCTGAGTTTCTCCAGCACTTTTGTCTACTTTCGATGTTCCAGCATCTGCAGTTCCTTCCTAAACACAAAATGCTGGAGTAACTCAGCGTGACAGGCAGTATCTCTGGAGAAAAGGAATGGGTGACATTTCGGGTCGGGACAGGGCCCCAGTGAGACCACACCTGGAGCATTGTGTGCAGTTTTGGTCCCCCAATTTGAGGAAGGACATTCTTGCTATTGAGGGAGTGCAGCGTATGTTCACGAGGTTAATTCCCGGGATGGCGGGACTGTCATATGCTGAGAGAATGGGGCGGCTGGGCTTGTATACTCTGGAATTTAGAAGGATGAGAGGGAATCTTATTGAAACATGTGAGATTATTAAGGCGTTAGACACGCTGGAGGCAGGAAACATGTTCCCGATGTTGGGGGAGTCCAGAACCAGGGGCCACAGTTTAAGAATAAGGGGTAAGTCATTTCGAACTTTTTCACACAGAGAGTGGTGAGTCTGTGGAATTCTCTGCCTCAGAAGGCAGTGGAGGCCAGTTCTCTGGATACTTTCAAGAGAGAGCTCGATAGGACTCTTAAAGATAGGGGATATGGGGCGAAGGCAGGAACGGGGTACTGATTGTAGATGATCAGCCATGATCACATTGAATGGCGGTGCTGGCTCGAAGGGCCGAATGGCCTACTCCTGCACCTATTGTCTATTTAGACTCTTCTTCAGACTCCATCTCCAACCTTTTGAGTCTCTCTTAGGTTTATGAGAATGTGACTTGCCAGGACTTGAGGGTGTGAGCTGTCGGGAGAGGTTGAGCAGGCTGGGTCTCTATTCCTTGGAGCGCAGGAGGATGAGGGGAGATCTTATACAGGTGTATAAAATCACGAGAGGAATAAATTGGGGCGATGCACAGAGTATCTTGTCCAGAGTAGGGGAATCGAGGACCAGAGGTCATAGAGTTCAGGTGAAGGGGAAAAGATTTAAAAGGAATCTGAGGGGTATCATTTTCACTCAGAGGGCGGTGGGTGTATGGAACAACCTGCCAGAGGAGGTAGTTGAGGCTGGGACTATCCCAAAGTTTAAGAAACAGTTAGACAGGTACACGGATCGGACAGGTATAGAGAAATGGGCAAGGCAGGTAGGACTCGTGTAGATGGGGCATGTTGGTCAGCATGGGCATGTTGGGCCGAAGGGCCTGTTTTCACACTGTAACTCTCTATGGGTCTATCTATGACTAAGATCTATAACACACAGCAGCAACTTTGTGGAACACTGTCACTGGGGTTGATGGAGGTTTAGCTTAGTTTAGAGATACAGCTTCAGCCCACCAAGTCTGCACCACGCAGCTCCCCGCGTATTAACACTACCCGACACGCACTGGGGACAATTTTTACATTTACACCAAGTCAATTAACCCACAAACCTGCACGTCTTTGGTGTGTGGGAGGAAACCGAAGATCTCGGGAAATCCCACGCAGGTCGCAGACAAACTTCGTACAGACGGCACCCGTGGTCAGGATCGAACCTGGGTCCCAGGCGCTGTCAGAGAGTAGCTCTACCGCTGCGCCACCGTGCTGCCCTACAGGTACAGAGTACAGCGGAATTCCCTGCATCAGGGGGCGGTGGAGGCCGGTTCTCTGGATACTTTCAAGAGAGAGCTAGATAGGGCTCTTAAAGATAGCAGAGAGGGGAGTCAGGGGATATGGGGAGAAGGCAGGAACGGGGTACTGATTGGGGATGATCAGCCATGATCACATTGAAAGGCGGTGCTGGCTCGAAGGGTCGAATGGCCTACTCCTGCACCTATTGTCTATTGTCTATTGTACTAAGGAGCAAGCTGGATAAACCCCACAGTGAGGGTTAGGGGGGAGGGGGAAGGATGGGAGAGAGATTCTTGCAGGATAAAACCATCTGCCATGATTTAAAAGTCCAGTTTCCACTGAAGGGTGTCAGATAAAGACAGGGGAGGAGTGAATCAGAGTCATAGAGTGATACAGCGTGGAAACAGGCCCTTCAGCCCAACTTGCCCATGCTGCCCAGCATGCCCCATCTACACTAGTCCCACTTGTCTGTATTTGGTCCATATCCCTCTAAACCTGTCCTATCCATATGCCTGTATAAATGTTTCTTAAATGTTGCAATAGTATCTGCCTCAACTACCTCCTCCGGCAGCATGTTCCATACACCCATCACCGTTTGTGTGAGAAAAAAAACACCTCTAAGGTTTCTATTAAATCTTTTCCCCCTCAGCTTAAACCTATGTCCTATATTCTCGATTCCCCCACTCTGGACAAAAGACTGTGCATTTACCCGATCTATTAATTTTGTACACATCTGTAAAATCACCCCTCATCCTCCTGCACTGCAAAGAATAATGTCCTAGCCTATATCTTCCTATATCTTAGGCCTTCGACTCCTGGCAACATCCTCGTAAATCTTCTATGCAAACTTTGAGGTTTGACACCATCTTCCCTGCCAGAGTGATAAATATAGAATCAGAACAATAGCCACAGTCGTAGCGTCATACAGCATGGAAACAGGCCATTCGGCCCCAGATTTGATGTGCTGGCGAAGGAGGGTCCAGAGGTGGGCTGCAAGAGTAGTCCCGGGGATGAGTGGGCTAATGTACGATGAGCCTTTGTCGGCACTGGGCCTGCACTCGCTGGAGTTTAGAAGGATGAGGGGGACCTCATTGAAACGTACAGAACAGTGAAAGCCCTGGATAGAGTGGATGTGGGGAGGATGTTTCCACTAGTGGGAGAGTCTAGGACCAGAGGGCACAGCCTCAGAATAAAAGGACATACTTTTAGAAAGGAGGAGGGCGGTGACTGTGGGATTCGTTGTCACAGAGGGCAGTGGAGGCCAAGTCATTGGATATTGTCAAAGCAGAGATTGGCAGGTTGTTGATTAGTTAGGACGTCAAAGGCAGGAGAGTGGGGTCGAGAGGGAAAGGTAGATCAGCCCTGATGACATGGTGGAGTAGACTTGATGGGCCGAACGGCCTAATTCTACTCTTATATATTGTGAAATTAAGAACTCGTCCGTACCAAGTAAAATGCCCCATCAGAGCAAGTCCATTTGCCTGCATTTGGCCCATACCCCTCAAAACCTTTCCTATCCATGTACCTATCCAAGAATCTTTTAAACGTTGCTATTGTACTTGCCTCAACTACCTCCTGTGTCAACTCGCTCCACATACCCACCGCCCTCTGTGAAATGTGGGCCATTTAGGACCGATATGAGGAAAAACATTTTCACCCAGAGAGTTGTGAATCTGTGGAATTCTCTGCCACAGAAGGCAGTGGAGGCCAATTCACTGGATGTTTTCAAGAGAGAGTTAGATTTAGTTCTGAGGGCTAACGGAATCAAGGGATATGGGGAAAAATCAGGAACGGGGTACTGATTGTGGATGATCAGCCGTGATCATATTGAATGGCGGTGCTGGTTCGAAGGGCTGAAATTTCTATTATCTATGTTTCTATTTCTCTAACACGTTGCCCATCAGGTTTGTATTAAATCTTTCCTCTCTCAGCTTAAACATGGTTCTTGATTCGTCTAACGCTGTTCATTCTATTTCTTTCATGATTTTATACACCTCCATACGATCACGGTGGCGCAGCGGCAGTGTTGCTGCCTTACAGCGAATGCAGCGCCGGAGACCCGGGTTCCATCCCGACTGTCTGTACGGAGTTTGTGCGTTCTCCCCGTGACCTGCGTGGGTTTTCTCCGAGATCTTCGGTTTCCTCCCACAATCCAAAGGCGTCCAGGTTTGTAGGTTAATTGGCTTGGCTAGCGTAAAAATTGTCCCTAGTGGGTGTAGGATGGTGTTACTGTGCGGGGATCGCTGGTCGGCGCGGATGCGGTGGTCCGAAGGGCCTGTTTCCGCGCTGTATCTCTAAACTAAACTAAACTAAATCACCTGAGTAACTTATTCAGAAGGGCTAAGCAGTTCCAAGTGATAGCTCAACACAACCTTTGCAAGGGCAATGTATACAATGGTTGTCAGACATGAATAAATGTTTAAATAGATACTCAGGTGTGGGTATCAATTAACATTGTCACCTCACCTTTGCAGATAAGAATTACATAGTTCCGTTTTGATATATATGACTTTTGACCAGACTTAAGAGATGCAGGGCGGTAACAGGCCCTCCGGCCCATCGTTTCCACGCCGACCAGCGATCCCCGCACGCTAGCACTATCCTACACATTGCGGCCAATTTACAGTTTTACAATTAACCTACAAACCTGTACATCTTTGGAATGTGGGAGGAAACTGGAGCACCCGGAGAAAACCCACGCAGGTCACATTGAGAATATAACACAGGATGGAACCCGGGTCTCTGGCGCTGTCAGGCAGGAACTCTGCGCCACCGTGCCGCCCCTTGTTTGATGTATTGACCAACATAGAAACATAGAAAATACGTGCAGGAGGAGGCCATTCGGCCCTTCGAGCCAGCACCGCCATTCATTGTGATCATGGCTGATCGTCCCCTATCAATAACCCGTGCCTGCCTTCTCCCCATTTCTCTTGACTCCACTAGCCCCTAGAGCTCTATCTAACTCTCTCTTAAATCCATCCAGTGACTTGGCCTCCACTGCCCTCTGTGGCAGAGAATTCCACATATTCACAACTCTCTGGGTGAAAAAGGTTTTTCTCACCTCAGTCTTAAATGACCTCCCCTTTATTCTAAGACTGTGGCCCCTGGTTCTGGACTCGCCCAATATTGGGAACTTTTTTCCTGCATCCAGCTTGTCCAGTCCTTTTATAATTGTATATGTTTCTATAAGGTATCCCCTCATCCTTCTAAACTCCAGTGAATACAAGCCTAGTCTTTTCAATCATTCCTCATATGACAGTCCCGCCATCCCAGGGATCAATCTCGTGAACCTACGCTGCACTGCCTCAATCACAAGGATGTCCTTCCTCCAATTAGGAGACCAAAACTGTACACACTATTCCAGATGTGGTCTCACTAGAGCCCTGTGCAACTGCAGAAGAACCTCTTTACTCCTGTACTGAAATCCTCTTGTTATGAAGGCCAACATCCCATTAGCTTTCTTCACTGCCTGCTGTACCTGCACGCCAACTTTCAGTAACCGGTGTACAAGGACGCCCAGGTCCCGCTGAACCTCCCCCTTAGGAACTCTATTACCGCGCCACTGTGCCTTGTTTGATGTCATGACCAGGCCCAGGTACATCGGCCGATGACGCTTTTTTGTTGCATTCTATCCAGGCAGCGGAAGAACTATACATGATTACATGGGTATTTTGAAGGCGGAGGTTGAGATTCTGGATTGGTACGGGTGTCAGGGGTTATGGGGAGAAAACAGGACAATGGGCTTGAGAGGGAAAGATAGATCAGCCATGGTTGAATGGTGGAGTAGTCTTGATGGGCCAAGTGATGTAATTCTGCTCCCGTGACTTATGAATCGATGAACGTGATTACAATCAAGCCATTCGCAAGGTACAGACGCAGGATAAAGGAAATAACGTTTGGTGCAAGATAAAGTCCAGTACAGCTGGTGTTGGTGACTGCATGAATGGTTCATGTTGAAGACAATACAGCCAGCGTAGCATGATGTGGCTCTGAGAGGGAGGAGGCACACCCACAGAGCCCGCCGCATGTGAATGGTGCCTTGCCGAACATGTATCAGTTTGGTTTAGCGGTGCAGGCTCGAAGGGCTGAATGGCCTCCTCCTGCACCTATTTTCTATGTTTCTATTGTCACGCGTACCAAGATACAGTGAGAAGCTTTTTGTCGCGTGCTATCCAGTCAGCGTAAAGACAATACATGATTACAATCGAGCCGTTTACAGTGCACAGATACATAATAGATTCTAAGACTGTGGCCCCTGGTTCTGGACTCGCTCAACATTGGGAATTTTTTTCCTGCATCTAGCTTGTCCAGTCATTTTATAATTGTATATGTTTCTATAAGATGCCCCCTCATCCTTCTAAACTCCAGTGAATACAAGCCTAGTCTTTTCAATCTTTCCTCATATGACAGTCCCATATTTTAAGGATAAGGAGGAAGTCTTTTAGGACCGAGATGAGAAGATCTTTTTTCACACAGAGTGGTGAGTCTGTGGAATTCTCTGCCACAGAAGGTAGTTGAGGCCAGTTCATTGGTTATATTTAAGAGGGAGTTAGATGTGGCCCTTGTGGCTAAAGGGATCAGGGGGTATGGAGAGAAGGCAGGTACAGGATACTGAGTTGGATGATCAGCCATGATCATATTGAATGGTGGTGAAGGCTCGAAGGGCCAAATGGCCTACTCCTGCACCTATTTTCTATGATTCTATGATAAGGGAATAATGTTTAGTGCAACGTAAAGTCCGGTCCGAGGGTAGATGAGGTAGATAGTAGTTCAGGACTGCTCTCTGGTTGTGGTAGGATGGTTTAGTTGCCTGATAACAGCCGGGAAGAAGCTGTCCCTGAATCTGGAGGTGTGCGTTTTCACACTTCTGTACCTCTTGCCCGATGGGAGAGGGCAGAAGAGGGAGTGGCCGGGGTGCGACTTTGTTTGATGATGTGTGATGCTCAACCTAACGTGAACTGTGAATCACTTACATCCTTTGGCCGCTGCGTGCTATAAGCTGCCAGCGAGTTTGGACTCGAGACCTCATAAAAATTGGACGCTGACAAAGGTGTTAATTCAGCGTTAACAGGGGCTCTGCGTATGTTTTAGATCACAGACTAAGTGGCATGTTGACAGATTGGTATCTGAGGTGAGACCTACTGAAATGTCAGGCAACGTGACGGGGCGCAGGGGCCAACAAATCAGAGTTACACACAAAGATGACAGGGCTGCGGAGAAGTCACCGTACTCCAGTTACAGCATCTACACCGAGGGAGGATTAGTTGAGAGATACAGCGCGGAAACAGGCCCTTCGGCCCACCGGGTCCGCGCCGACGCGATCCCCGCACCTTAACACTATCCTACACCCACCGGGGAGAATTTTTACATTTACCAAGCCAATTAACCTGCAAACCTTTGGAGCGTGGGAGGAAACTGAAGATCTCGGAGAAAACCCACGCAGGTCACGGGGAGAACGTACAAACTCTGTACAGACAGCACCCGTAGCCGGGATCGAACCCGGGTCTCCGGCGTTACATTCGCTGTAAGGCTGCGCCACAGTGACCGCCATTTTACTTAATCCCCTCAGTTGTATCCTTTCTCCCCTCCAGGTTGCAGAAGGGGGAGCTGACCTCCATTGTGGGGCTGAAGGAATAGCTGTGTGTGTATGTGTTCATACGTGATAGGAGCAGAATTAGGCCATTTGACCTATCTACGCCTTTCAATCATGGCTGATTTATAATTCCCTGTCCATTCTGCTGCTTCTCCCCATAACCTGACACCCGTACTAATCAAGAATTTATCTATCTCTGCTTTAAAAATATCCACTGACTTGGCCTCCACTGCCTTCTGTGGCAAAGAATTCCACAGATTCACCACCCTCTGACTAAAGAAATCCCTCCTCATCTCCTTCCTGAAGGTACGCCCTTTTATTCTGAGTGTGTGTGTGCGTGCGTGTGCATGCGTGTAAGTGTAAGTGTGTAAGTGTGTGTGCGCGCGCGCGCGCGCATGTGTGTGTGTGTGTTAGTGTGTGTGTGCGCGCGTGTGTGTGTGTGTGTGTGTGTGTGTGTGTGTGTGTGTGTGCATGTGTGTGTGTGTGCGTGAGCGTGTGCGTGTTTGGTTTAATTTACTGAGGTACAGTGAAAAGCTTTTGTTGCGTACTAACCAGTCAGTGGAAAGACAATACATGATCACTACTGAGCCATCCACAGTCTACAAGTACAGGTTAAAGGGAATAACATTTTGTGCAGGAAAAAGTTCAGTAAAGTCCAATTAACAATAGTCCGAGGGTGATTTTGGTAATAAACTGGGTCAGGGCCCACATAGAAAATGGAGCATGGTAAAACAGAGACACCTAGGGATGCAGATACATAATTCCATGACAGTGCCCACACAGGTAGAGAGGGTGGTGATGAAGGTGTTCTATATGAGACACTGTCTCAGAAAGGCAGCCAGCATCATCAAGGACCCATACCACCTTGGCCCTTCTCTCAATGAAAACGGTAACGTCCAGCTTCTGCAACATTGCATCATGGTTGCGGTTGAGGTCGCATTTAGAGTATTGCGTTCAGTTCTGGCCACCATGTTATAGGTAAGATGGTGTCAAGCTGGAAAGGGTGCAGGGAAGATTTATGAGGATGTTGCCAGGACTCGAGAGCCTGAGCTATAAGGAGCAGTTGAGCTGTCGTTATACCCCGGAGCGCAGGGGGATGTGGGGAACCTGAGAAGTAACTTTTTTTACGCAGAGTATGGTGAGGGTATGGAACGAGCTGCCAGAGGAGGTAGATGAGACAGGTACTGTCCAGAACCAGGGGCCACAGTTTAAGAATAAGAGGTAACCATTTAGAACGGTGATGCGGAAACACTTTTTCACACAGAGAGTTGTGTGTGTAGAATTCTCTGCCTCAGAGGGCGGTGGAGGCCGGTTCTCTGCATGTTTTCAAGAATGAGTTAGATAGAGCTCTTAAAGATAGTGGAGTTAAGGGATATAGAGAGAAGGCAGGAACAGGGTACTGAGTGGGGATGATCAGCCATGATCACGTTGAATGATGGTGCTGGCTCAAAGGGCCGAACGGCCCACTCCTGCACCTATTGTCTATTGTATATCACAACGTTTAAGAAACATTTAGACAGGTACATGGATTGGACAGGTTTAGAGGGATGTGGGCCAAACACAGGCAGGTGGGACTGGTGTAGATGGGACTTTGGTCGGTGTGGGCAAGTTGGGCCGAAGGCCCTGTTTCCACGCTGTATGACTGCATAACAGAGGGGGGGAAGATTTTGAAGATATCCTTGTGATTGAGGCAGTGCAGCGTAGGTTCACGAGATTGATCCCTGGGATGGCGGGACTGTCATATGAGGAAAGATCGAAAAGACTAGGCTTGTATTCACTGGAGTTTAGAAGGATGAGGGGGAAATCTTATAGAAACATATAAAACATATCAAACCAAACGTTATTTCCTTTATCCTGCGTCTGTACCTTGCGAACGGCTTGATTGTAATCATGTTCATCGATTCATAAGTCACAGGAGCAGAATTACATCACTTGGCCCATCAAGTCTACTCCACCATTCAACCATGGCTGATCTATCTTTCCCTCTCAAGCCCATTGTCCTGTTTTCTCCCCATAACCCCTGACACCCGTACCAATCCAGAATCTCAACCTCCGCCTTCAAAATACCCATGTAATCATGTATAGTTCTTCCGCTGCCTGGATAGATGCAACAAAAAAGCGTCATCGGCCAATGTACCTGGGCCTGGTCATGACATCAAACAAGGCACAGTGGCGCGGTAATAGAGTTCCTAAGGGGGAGGTTCAGCGTGACCTGGGCGTCCTTGTACACCGGTCACTGAAAGTTGGCGTACAGGTACAGCAGGCAGTGAAGAAAGCTAATGGGATGTTGGCCTTCATAACAAGAGGATTTCAGTACAGGAGTAAAGAGGTTCTTCTGCAGTTGTATAGGGCTCTGGTGAGACCACATCTGGAGTATTGTGTACAGTTTTGGTCTCCTAATTGGAGGAAGGAGATCCTTGTGATTGAGGCAGTGCAGCGTAGGTTCACGAGATTGATCCCTGGGATGGCGGGACTGTCATATGAGGAAAGATTGAAAAGACTGCTTGTATTCACTAGAGTTTAGAAGGATGAGGGGGGATCTTATGACATTGAGAAACATATGAAATTATAAAAGGACTGGACAAGCTAGATGCAGGAAAAATGTTCCCAATGTTGGGTGAGTCCAGAACCAGGGGCCACAGTCTTAGAATAAAGGTGAGGTCATTTAAGATTGAGGTGGGTAAAAACTTTTTCACCCAGAGAGTTGTGAATTTGTGGAATTCCCTGCCACAGAGGGCAGTGGAGGCCAAGTCACTGGATGGATTTAAGAGAGAGTTAGATAGAGCTCGAGGGGCTAGCGGAATCAAGGGATATGGGGAGAAGGCAGGCACGGGTTATTGATTGGGGACGGTCAGCCATGATCACAATGAATGGCGGTGTTGGCTCAAAAGGGCCGAATGGCCTCCTCCTGCACCTATTGTCTACGTTTCTATGAAGAGTCTGGTGGTGTGTGCTTTCAAGCTTCTGCACCTTCTGCCGGACAGGAGCCGGGAGCGGGAATAGAAGAAGAAACAACGGATTGAGAGGACAGAATTAGAGTCAGTCAGGTGGGAGGAAAGCTCCTGTCAAGCGTGAATCGCTTGAACGGGGAACAGCGTCTATCTGTGCTATAAATCCCATGTAATTATAGGTAAACAAAAATACTTGGATTATGTCGCACCTTTTATGTTTTCCAGACATTAGAATGTGAATTATAACCAAAGGCGCTCTGTTTTCAGGTGTAAGTGCGGTTCTAATGTAGGAAACATGTCAGCTAATTTGCACACAGCATGCTTTCACAAACAGCAACGTGAAAATGATGAGATCGGAAAGCAAGAAATAGGATCAGGCTACACAGCCCCTCTGCCATTCAATCAAATCCTCCACATCAAACCACATTCCCTTCAAGGCTTCAATGGAACCTCAACATCTAATCACGGGAAGGATGAGGAGACAAGAGACAATAGGTGCAGGAGTAGGCCATTCGGCCCTTCGAGCCAGCACCGCCAATCACTTTAATCACGGCTGATCATCCACAATCAGTACCCCGTTCCTGCCTTCTCCCCATATCCCCTGGCTCAGTTATCTTTAAGAGCCCTATCTAGCTCTCTCTTGAAAGCCTCCAGAGAATTGGTCTCCACTGCCTTCTGAGGCAGGGAATTCCACAGACTCACAACTCTCTGGGTGAAAATGTTTATCCTCATCTCCGTTCTAAATGGCCTACCCCTTATACTGTGTGAAAAATTCCCCCTGAGTTCATTCCTCAAAAGCCTGACTCAAATGTTAATCAATTTTACTGTCTGTAGAAGGGTCTCGACCCGAAACGTCCCCTATTCCTTCGCTCCATAGATGCTGCCTCACCCGCTGAGATTCTCCAGCATTTTTGTCTACCTTCGATTTTTCCAGCATCTGCAGTTCTCTCTTAAACATTACTGTCTGAATAATGTTTCTTTTCAGATGTTGATTATGGGATAAAGCTTGGCACAGTCGCTAAATAGTTAGTGCTACTGCTTCACAAGTCAAGTGAGCGTGTTTAATCTGACCTGTGGCGACTGAAGTTTGTACATTCTCCCTGTTACTGCATGCAACTCCTCTCATCTCCTCTCATAGAGTGAAGGGCCTGTCCCACCAGCATGCGACTCCATGCGGTGAGCGCGACCAAACCGGCAGCAGGGGCCGCGCGGAGGTCAGGTGAGTGGCGCGAAGTTGGAGCGAAGTCCGCGGTAAGTTCGCAAGGACAGAGAGGGACACACAGAGAGGGCCACGGAGGCACAGAGAGAGGGTCACGGAGGCACAGAGAGAGGGTCACGGAGGCACAGAGAGAGGGTCACAGAGGCACATATAGAGAGGGACACGGAGGCACACAGAGGGGGACACAAAAAGAGGGTCACGGAGGCACATATAGAGAGGGACACAGAGGCACGGCGTGAGCCGGTGCATAATGCGTCGAGGCGGCTGCGGGCCGACAGGCCGCTGCCGCGTGGAATTTTTGAATACGGTCAGTTTTTCAGAGCCCCGCGCGATGTCGGGACCAGCTCCGCACAACTCCGGCGATCGAAGTGGGACCGGCCCCGCGAGGCCGGACGGCTCAAGCGACCACGATAGGTCGCGCTCACCGCATGTAGTCGCATATACTGATGGGACAGGCCCTTAAGTGTCATAGAGTCATTGAGTCCTGTAGCGTGGAAACTGGCCTTTCTGCCCAACTTGCCCATGCAGACCAACATGCCCCATCTACCACCTCTTCCCACCTGCCTGCGTTTGTGATTCCTCTAAACCTGTCCTATCCATGTACCTGTCCAAATGTTTCTTAAACATTACAATAGTCCCAGCCTCAACAATCTCCACCGGCAGCTCGTTCCATTCACCCATCACCCTTTGTGTGAACAATATACCCCTCAGGTTCCTAATAAATCTTTCCCCCTTCACCTTAAACCTATGTCCTTTGGCTTTGTTCCATTTTAGTTCAGTTTAGTTTAGAGATACAGCGCGGAAACAGGCCCTTCGGCCCACCGGGTCCGTGCCGACCAGCGATCCCCGCACATTAACACTATCCGAATCCCACTAGCGACAATTTTTACATTTATACCAAGCCAATTAACCAACAGACCTGGACGTCTTTGGAATGTAGGAGGAAACCGAAGATCTCGGAGAAAACCCACGCAGGTCACGGGGAGGACGCACAAACTCCGCACAGACAGCACCCGTAGATCGGGATGGAGCCCGGGTCTCCGGCGCTGCATTCGCTGTAAGGCAGCAACTCTACCGCTGCGCCACCGTGACTGCAGTTTTTTGTTTCTCTATTAGCATGACAGGAGCACAGGGGTTATGGGGAGAATGGGGTTGGGAGGGAGAGATAGATCAGCCACGATTGAATGGCGGAGTAGTCCTGATGGCCCAATTCTGTTCCTAGAACTTATGAATTTCTTAAACAGACAACGCAGTCCTTTGCACAGCTCAAAGTCTCGTGTGCGCAGCTCGCAGCCGCATCCTTGGGCTCAGGGGTGGGTGGGCTACCCCATGGAGACGCAGCTGACACCTTACATGAGTAAACACCCATATTGCCAGCAACACTCACAGAAAACGGATCAGGAGCTGATTTGCATTTGATGCAAAGAAGCAAAGATAATGACGTGAGAGGAAAGACAATGGCGGGGTGGAAAGGAAAAGGTCAGTGTCCCGGCTGCCAACGCCTCGACTTCCTTCGAAGGCTTAGGAGGTTCTGCCTGTCCCCAACAGCTCTCACCGACTTCTACAGAGGTGCCGTGGAAAGCATCATTGCACAGTTTGGGAACGGCTCCATCAAAGACCCGCAAGAAATGGCAGAGAACTGCGGAGGCAGCCCAGATTAAGGGCCGGGTTAGTGAACTAGAGGAGCAGTTTGGATGACCTGCGTTCCATCCGGGGAGACAAACGCTTCCTGGACAGGACCTGCTCCAAGTCAGGTCATCACTCCAAGTGTACAGGAGGTGTGCATTGCTGGTTAAAGAGGCGATGAATGCAATAGCAAGGAGAGACATTAGCTTGCATGCTGTAGAATCTACATGGGCAGTGGGCAGGTGCTGTAGACCTGCGCGGGAAGGTAGACGCTCCCGCCCCCACGAGTCTCGGGCAGATGGAGGTCGTCAGCTTGGGAAGGCAGTCCGTCTAGGAGAGGGAAAACCTCCACTGCCTTGTGGCCATATCCAGTCATGGAAAAGGCTCCTGGAGTAAACCTCAAGAAAACCTGGAGTCGGAGCCCCTAAGGCAGTTTGTCGTTGTCTACAACCTCGCTCTGGCAGCTCCTGCGACAGCACTGGTGCCAAACTGTAACGGCCCTGCTCTTCCTTTGGATCGATCAGCGACGTGGAGAGGGGGGGACGTGCTGCATGGGCAACAGTCTGTCCTCCATATGACATCGCCCAGGCTTGCATCCACCCGACCAGGATGCATCACCCATGGTCAGTCATGACCGAGAGGGGCCCACTAGAACTGCGAGATAGCCAAGGGCAGAATACGCTTGTTGGAGTTGTATGCAGACCACCAAACAGCAGTAGGGAGGTTGGGGATAGCATCAAGCAGGAAATTAGGGATGCGTGTAGCAAAGGTACAGCAGTTATCATGGGTGACTTTAATCTACATATAGATTGGGCCAAACAAATTGGTAGCAGCGCTGAGGAGGAGGATTTCCTGGAATGTATACGGGATGGGTTTTTAAACCAATATGTAGAGGAACCGACTAGAGGGCAGGCCATCCTAGACTGGGTATTGTGTAATGAGGATGGATTAGTTAGTGATCTTGTTGTGCAAGGCCCCTTGGGCAACAGTGACCATAGCATGGTGGAATTCTGCATTAGGATGGGGAGTGACACGGTAAATTCAGGGACTAGGGTCCTGAACTTAAAGAAAGGAGACTTGGAAGGTATGAGACAGGAATTGGCTCGGATAGACGGGCAAATTGTACTCAAAGGGTTGACGGTGGAGATGCAATGGCAAAGATTTAAAGACCGCATGGATGAACTCCAAAAATTGTTCATCCGTTTCTGGTGAAAAAATAAAACGGGGAAGGCGGCTCAACCATGGCTAACGAGGGAAATCAAGAATAGTGTTAAATCCAAGAAAGAGGCATATACGTTGGCCAGAGGAAGCAGCAAACCGGAGGACTGGGAGAAATTTAGAACTCAACAGAGGAGGACAAACGGGTTCAGTAAGAGAGGGGAAAAGAGCATGAAAGAAAGCTTGCGGGGAATATAAAAATTGACTGTAAAAGCTGCTTTAGATATGTAAAAAGGAAAAGATTAGTGAAGACAAATGTAGGTCCCTTACAGTCAGAGACAGGTGAATGTATAATGGGAAACAAGGAAATGGCAGTATAGTTAAACGAGTACTTTGGTTCTGTCTTCACTAAGGAAGACACGAACAATCTCCCAGAAATACTAGAGGACCGAGGCTCTAGTGGGAGGGAGGAACTGAAGGGAATCCACGTTAGTCAGGAAATGGTGTTAGGCAAACTGTTGGGACTGAAGGCAGATAAATCCCCAGGGCCTGATGGTCTGCATCCCAGAGTACTCAAGGAGGCGGCCCTTGAAATCATGGATGCATTGGTGATCATTTTCCAATGTTCTCTCAACTCTGGATCAGTTCCTGTGGACTGGAGGATAGCCAATGTAACTTCAGCTTTTAAGAAAGGAGAGAGAGAGAAAACGGAATTATAGACCAGTCAGCCTTACATCGGTAGTGGGGAAGATGTTGGTCGACTATTCAAGATGTTATAGCAGCGCATTTGGAAAGCAGTGACAAGATCGGTCAAAGTCAGCATGGATTCATGAAGGGGAAATCATGCTTGACTAATCTGGAATTTTTTGAGGATGTAACAAGTAGAATGGATAAGGGCGAGCCAGTGGATGTGGTGTATCTGGACTTTCAAAAAGCCTTTGATAAGGTCCCACACGAGAGATTAGTGCGCAAAATTAGAGCACATGGTATTGGGGGTAGGGTATTGACATGGATAGAGAACTGGTTGGCAGACAGGAAACAAAGTGTAGGAATTAACGGGTCCTTTTCAGAATGGCAGGCAGTGACAAGTGGGGTGCCGCAAGGCTCGGTGCTGGGACCCCAGTTATTTACAATATATATTAACGATTTAGACGAGGGAATTAAATGTGACATCTTCAAGTTTGCGGATGACACAAAGCTGGCTGGCAGTGTAAGCTGTGAGGAGGATGCCATGAGGATGCGGGATGACCGATAGGTTGGATAAGTGGGCAGATGCATGGCAGATGCAGTATAATGTGGATAAATGTGAGGTTATCCACTTTGGTGGCAAAAACAGGAAAGTAGATTATTATCTGAATGGTGTCAGATTAGAAAAAGGGGGGGTGCAACGAGACCTGGGTGTGCTCAGTCACTGAAAGTAAGCATGCAGGTACAGCAGGCAGTGAAGAAAGGTTATGGCATGTTGGCCTTCATTGCAAGAGGATTTGAGTTTAGGAGCAAGCAGGTCCAACTGCAGTTGTATAGGGCCCTGGTGAGACCACACCTGGAGTATTGTGGGCAGTTTTGGTCTCCTAATTTGAGGAAGGATATTATTGCTGTTGAGGGAGTGCCGTGTGGGTTCACCAGGATAATTCCCGGGACTGACGTATGATGAAAGAATGGGTCGACTGGACTTGTATTCACTGGAATTTAGAAGGATGAGAGGAGATCTTATAGAAACATGTAAAATTCTTAAAGGATTGGACAGGTTAGATGCAGGGAAAATGTTTCCGATGTTGGGGGAGTCAAGAACCAGAGGTCACAGTTTAAGAATAAGAGGTAGGCCATTTAGGACTGAGATGAGGAAAAACATTTTCACCCAGAGAGTTGTGAATCTGTGGAATTCTCTGCCACAGAAGGCAGTGGAGGCCAATTCACTGGATGTTTTCAACAGGGAGTTAGATTTAGTTCTTCAGGCTAAAGGAATCAAGGGCATTGGGGAAAAAGTTACTGATGTTGGATGATCAGCCATGATCATATTGAATGGCGATGCTGGCTCAAAGGGCCGAATGGCCTACTCCTGCACCTATTTTTCTATGTTTCTATAACACAAACCAACCTCCCTTTCTTTGACTCCATCTACACCTCACGCTGCCTCGGCAAGGCCAGCAGCATCATCAGGGACCAGTCGCACCCCGGCCACTCCCTCTTCTCCCCTCTCCCATCAGGCAAGAGGTACAGAAGTGTGAAAACGAGCACACCTCCAGATTCAGGGACAGTTTCTTCCCAGCTGTTATCAGGCAACTCAACAATCCTACCACAACCAGAGAGCGGTGCTGAACTACTATCCACCTCATTGGTGACCCTCGGACTATCCTTGATCGGATTTTGCTGGCTTTACCTTGCACTAAATGATAATCCTACACCTGTACACTGTGAATGGCTCGATTGTAAACATGTATTGTCTTTCCGCTTGCTGGTTAGCACGCAACAAAAGCTTTTCACTGTACCTCGGTACATGTGACAATAAACTGAACTACCAACCTGTTCGTCATCCTATTAACAACTAGAGAGCGGCCCTGAGCGACCATGGAATCCCTCAGTCTATTTTTTTATGAGACTTTACTGATCTGAACTTTTTTGGTTGCTTATAACTGTGTTTACAGAGTACTATGTTCACACATCTATTGTGCTGCTGTAAATAAGAATTTGATTGTTCCATTTTGGTACATCTGACAATAAAACACTCCTGACTCTTCTTCAGTACCCCAACAATCTCGTCTCCACAACCATCATGGGTAGAGATTTATACAGAATCATCGCCTGCTGCGAGAAGCTCCTCTGCACCTCAGTATGCAAACGGTGCACAGGTCTGTGCGCGTCGGTAGGAATTGTTTGCACATGGGAACCTTGCAATGGCTTAAACACACGAGGTGCAGCATTTCTTCTGCAGTTGTACAGGGCTCAGGGAAGACCACATCTGGAGTATTGTGTACAGTATTAGTCTCCTAATTTGAGGAAGGACATCCTTGTGATTGAGGCAGTGCAGCGTGGGTTCACGAAATTGATCCATGGGATGGTGGGACTGTCATATGAGGAAAGATTGAAAAGACTAGGCTTGTATTCACTGGAGTTTAGAAGGACGAGGGGGGATTTTATAGAATCATGTAAAATTATAAAAAGGACTGGACAAGCAAGATGCAGGAAACATGTTCCCAATGTTGGGCGAGTCCAGAACCAGGGGCCACAGTCTTAGAATAAAAGGGGAGGCCATTTAAGACTGAGGTGAGAAAAAACGTTTTCACCCAGAGAGTTGTGAATTTGTGGAAATCCCTGCCACAGAGGGCAGTGGAGGCCAAGTCACTGGATGGATTTAAGAGATAGTTAGATAGAGCTCTAGGAGCTAGTGGAGTCACGGGATATGGGGAGAAGGCGGGTTATTGATAGGGGATGATCAGCCATGATCACAATGAATGGCGGTGCTGGCTCGAAGGTGGCCCTCTGTCGGGATGATCCAAACTCCGACATCGGGACGGTCGAACACACTCCGTGGCTTGGAGTGCCCGAATCGGCACTTTCCTACCAGAGACCGCTGCTTCAGGATGTTATAGGCTGCCGGCTGGTGGTTGGAGCTCTTCTGGCTGGCTGGTGAAAAAGGTTTTTCTCACCTCAGCTCAATGGCCCCCCTTTTATTCTAAGACTGTGGCCCCTGGTTCTGGACTCGCCCAACATTGGGAACATTTTTCCTGCATCTAGCTTGTCCAGTCCTTTTAGAATTTTATATGTTTCTATAAGATCCTCCCTCATCCTTCTAAACTCCAGTGAATACAAGCCTAGTCTTTTCAATCTTTCCTCATATGACAGTCCCGCCATCCCAGGGATCAATATCGTGAACCTACGCTGCACTGCCTCAATCACAAGGATGTCCTTCCTCAAATTAGGAGACCAAAACTGTACACAATACTCCAGATGTGGTCTCACCAGAGCCCTATACAACTGCAGAACATTTTTAATTAAATTAAATATTAAATGACTGACCCCATAATCTTGTAATGAGAATTTGAGCTGCAGAAGGGCAGGGTGTACTGGGCTAGCACATGGCTCAGTAACTTTGATCACCCTATTTATGAAAGGTAATCAAAGCTGATAAAAGGCACCTTGAGATTTTCGCGTGTTTGACTTTTGACTTTAGATCAGCATGGAAACAGTCCCTTCGGCCCACTGAGTCTGTGCTGACCAGCAATCACCCTGTACACTCACACTATCCTACACACTACGGACGGATAATACCAAAGACAATTGAACTACAGATCTGTACGTCTTTGGAGTGCAGGAGGAAACCGGTGCACCCGCAGAAAACCCACCCGATCGCAGTGAGAGGGTACAAACTCCGTATAGGCAGCCACCCGTAGTCAGGATGGAACCCGGGTGTCTGGCGCTGTGAGGCAGCGACTCTACCGCCACCGTGCCGCCCATAACAACCGCACTGACCCCCACTGTTCCGTTTGATTTGTGCGTTTTGAAGTAACACGCTTATTCACATAATACCAATGCCTGAATTACGTGCTAGCAATTTTGGAAATACGCGGTCAAAGTTGAAGTCAATTTTATTCGCCGAAGGCGCAGTGGAATGAATTTGCCAGCAGCGACACACTTAAAAAAACACACACTACACAATAACATTTAACACAAACATCCACCACAGCATTCTTCACTGTAGTGAAAGGCAGCAAAGTTCAGCCAGTTCTCCTCCTTTGTTCGACCCGTGGTCGGGGCCATGAACCCTCCGTGGTCGCCGCTACGGACGGCCCGATGTACCGGCCCTCTCGTCGGGATGGCCAAAACTCCGACGTCGGGACGGTCGGACACACTCCGCGGCTTGGAGCGTCCGAATCGGCACTTTCCCACCGGAGACGGCGGCTTCAGGATGTTATAGGCCATGGGCCGGCGGTCGGAGCTCTTCTCCGGCGATCCCCGGCGAGGGATCCTAGACTCCGGATAGTAGGTCCACGCCCCCGCTCGCGGCTAGAAGCTCCGCAGACCACAGCCCCACGATGTCAAAGCCAGCGATCGGAGCACTCCTCTCTGGCGACCCCCGGCAAGGGTTCGCCCACTCCGAGATGGAAAAGTCCGTGCTGCTCCCGTTGTTGAAACTCCGGGCCCGACTCCGGGAAAGGTCACTCCAATCCATGGTGTGAGGCCGCGAGGGAGGCGACACGGAAAAAGTTGCCTCTCCATGGAGGACACGACCGAAAGCGGTTTCCCCCCCTCCCCCCCCACCAGCCCCCACTCAAGACAAGCTGAGAGACAAATTTACACCTGGCAGTGTCGTTGCCTATATGTTTAATTGATCCGTTTTTGAATCGCGCGCTGCTTTTCCAGCGCGTGACCGTGGTGTACAACGCGAAGTGCCTCTACTTGTGCTACAGGGATTGCTGCAACGCTGGAGGGAATGCACAATTGTCACACGAGGACACGACAAAGAGCAGCGAGATGTACGACGTAGGAACACTCTTCAGGCCTGTGCTGTCCAGGATGCCAAATTAAACTATCCCATCTGCTCGCACATGATTCATATCCTTCTATTTCCTTTTTGTTCCTAATCTGGCTAAATACGTCTTTAATGTTGCTATCGTAACGCCTTCCACCATCTCCCATGGCAGCGTATTCCATGCATCCACCACTGTGTAAAATCTTACCCCGCATGTCTCCTTTAAACTTTGCCCTTCTCTACTTCAAGCCATGCCCAGTGGCCTTTGACATTTCAAACCTGGGGGAAAAGGTTCTGACTCTATCATCTCTATGCCTTTCATCATTCTATATGCAGTAGCTCTACTCAATAACCAAAAATCTGTAGCCTCCTTTTGCGCTGGTATTTTATTTAATTCACATGTTTAATCAATAATGTTCTATTATTAATGTTTAATGTTTTATGTGTCATTGCTAACTGTCACTGTATGTCATGTTCTCACTTGTGGGCGGAGCACCAAGGCAAATTCCTTATATGTGAATACCTGGCCAATAAATGTATTCATTCATTCATATACTTCCATCAGACCTATTTTCACCTCGAGGGAAAACTATCCAAGTTTAGACAATAGACAATAGACAATAGGTGCAGAAGTAGACCATTTGGCCCTTTGAGCTGATCATCCCCAATCAGTACCCCGTTCCTGCCTTCTCCCCATATCCCCGACTCCGCTATTTTTAAGAGCCCTATCTAGCTCTCTCTTGAAAGCCTCCACCACCCTCTGAGGCAGAAAAATCCACATTGACTCACCACTCTCTGTGAGAAAAAGTGTTTCCTCGTCTCCATTCTAAATGGCTTACCCCTTATTCTTAAACTGTGGCCCCTAGTTCTGGACTCCCCCAACATCGGGAACATGTTTCCTGCCTCTAGTGTGTTCAAGCCCTTAACAATCTTATATGTTTCAATGAGATCCCCTCTCATCCTTCTAAACTCCAGAGTGTACAAGCCCAACTGCTTCAATCTCTCAGCATTTGACAGTCCTGCCATCCCGGGAATTAACCTTGTAAACCTACGCTACACTCCCTCAATAGCAAGAATGTCCTTCCTCAAATTAGGGGACCAAAACTGCACACAATACTACAGGAGTGGTCTCACTAGGGCTCTGTAAAACTGCAGAAGGACCTCTTTGCTCCTATATTTGATTCCTCTTGATATAGAGGCCAACATGCCATTCGCTTTCTTCACTGCTGCTGTACCTGCATGCTTGCATTCTCATAGCATCCTCCACACAGTTCACACTGCCACCCAGCTTTGTGTCGTCTGCAAATTTGCTAATATTACTTTGAATCCATGCTGACTCGGACCGATCTTGTTACTGCTATCCAAATGTGCGGCTATCTCATCTTTTATAATTGACTCCAGCATCTTCCCCACCACCAATGTCAGGCTAACTGGTCTATAATTCCCTGTTTTCTCTTTCCCACCTTTCTTAAAAAGTGGGATAACATTAACCATATAACCATATAACAATTACAGCACGGAAACAGGCCCTCTCGGCCCTTCCAGTCCGTGCCGACCATTTGTTTTCCCCTAGTCCCATCTACCTGCACTCAGACCATACCCCTCCATTCCCTTCACGTCCATATACCTATCCACTTTACTTTTAAATGTTAAAATCGATCCTGCCTCCACCACTTCTGCTGGAAGCTCATTCCACACAGCCACCACCCTCTGAGTAAAGAAGTTCCCCCTCACGTTACCCCTAAACTTCTGTCCCTTAATTCTCATGTCATGCCCTCTTGTTTGAATCTTCCCTACCCTCAATGGGAAAAGCTTATCCACGTCAACTCTGTCTATCCCTTTCATCATTTTAAAGACCTCAATCAAGTCCCCCCTTAACCTTCTGCGCTCCAAAGAATAAAGACCTAACTTGTTCAACCTTTCTCTGTAACATAGTTGCTGGAACCCTGGCAACATTCTAGTAAATCTCCTCTGTACTCTCTCTATTTTGTTGACATCCTTCCTATAATTAGGCGACCAAAATTGTACACCATACTCCAGAATTGGTCTTACCAATGCCTTGTACAATTTTAACATTACTTCCCTACTCCTATATTCAATGCTCTGATTTATAAAGGCCAGCACACCAAAGGCTTTCTTTACCACCCTATCTACATGCGATTCCACCTTCAGGGAACTATGCACAGTTATTCCTAGATCCCTCTGTTCCACAGCATTCCTCAATTCCCTACCATTTACCATGTACGTCCTATTTTGATTTGTCCTGCCAAGATGTAGCACTTCACACTTAACAGCATTAAACTCCATCTGCCATCTTTCAGCCCACTTTTCCAAATGGCCCAAATCTCTCTGTAGACTTTGAAAATCTACTTCATTATCCACAACACCACCTATCTTAGTATCATCTGCATACTTACTTATCCAATTTTCCACCCCATCATCCAGATCATTGATGTACATGACAAACAACAGTGGCCCAACACAGATCCTTGAGGCACCCCACTGGTCACCGGCTTCCAACCTGACAAACAGCCATCCACCATTACTCTCTGACATCTCCCATTCAGCCACTGTTGAATCCATCCTGCTACTCCGCCATTTACACCCAAAGATTGAACCTTCTTAACCAACCTTCCATGGGGAACCTTGTCAAAGGCCTTACTGAAATCCATATAGACAACATCCACTGCTTTACCCTCATCAATTTCCCTAGTTACCGCTTCAAAAAATTCAAGAAGGTTTGTCAAACATGACCTTCCAGGCACAAATCCATGTTGACTGTTCCTGATCAGACCCTGTTTATCCAGATGCTTATATATATTATCTCTAAGTATCCTTTCCATTCATTTGCCCACTACTGACGTCAAACTAATAGGTCTATTAATTGCTAGGTTTATTCTTTGAACCCTTTTTAAACAATGGAACAACATGTGCAGTACGCCAATCCTCCGGCACTATTCCCGTTTCTAATGACATTTGAAATATTTCTGTCATAGCTCCTGCTATTTCTACACTAACTTCCCTCAATGTCCTAGGGAATATCCTGTCAGGACCTGGAGACTTATCCACTTTTATATTTTTCAAAAGTGTCAGTACTTCCTCCTCTTTGAATCTCATAGTTTCCATAGCTACTCTACTTTTTCCCCTTAACTCACAGAGTTCGATATCCTTCTCCTTGGTGAATACCGAAGAAAAGAAATTGTTCAATATCTCCCCCATCTCTTTTGGCTCTGCAGATAGCTGTCCATTCTGGTTCTCTAATGGTCCAATTTTATCCCTCGTTATCCTTTTGCTATTAATATAGCTGTAGAAACCCTTTGGGTTTACTTTCACCTTTTCTTGCCAAAGCAACCTCATATCTTCTTTTAGCCTTCCTAATTTCTTTCTTAAGATTCCTTTTACATTCTTTATACTACTCCAGCACCTCATTTACTCCATGCCTCCTATAATTATTGTAGATATCTCTCTTTTTTCGAAACAAGTGTCCAATTTCCCTTGAAAACCATGGCTCTTTCCAATTTTTACTATTTCCTTTCAACCTAACAGGGACATAAAGATTCTGTACTCTTACAATTTCCCCTTTAAGAAGAAAGAGAGCACTGGTGAGCTTACTAATTGCAGCGGGACCGGCAGGCCAAGGAAGACCTCCACAGCTGATGACAGAAGAATTCTCTCTATAATAAAGAAAAATCCCCAAACACCTGTGCGGCAGATCAGAAACACTCTTCAGGAGTCAGGTGTGGATTTGTCAATGACCACTGTCCGCAGAAGACCCCATGAACAGAAATACAGAGGCTACACTGCAAGATGCAAACAACTGTGGCTAAGGGGATCAGGGGATATGGAGATAAGGCCGGTACAGGATACTGAGTTGGATGATCAGCCATGATCATATTGAATGGCGGTGCAGGCTCAAAGGGCCGAATGGCCTACTCCTGCACCTATTTTCTATGTTTCTATGACTGGTTAGCCACAAAAATAGCTAGGCCGGGTTATAATTTGCCAAGAAGTACTTAAAAGAGCAACCACAGTTCTGGAAAAAGGTCTTGTGGACAGATGAGACGGAATTTAACTGATATCAGAGTGATGGCAAGAGCAAAGTATGGAGGAGAGAAGGAACTGCCCAAGATCCAAAGCGTACCACCTCATCTGTGAAACACGGTGGTGGGGGTGTTGCGGCCTGGGCATGTGTGGCTGCTAAAGGTACTGGCTCACTTATCTTCATTGATGATACAACTGCTGATGGTAGTAGCATGATGAATTCTGAAGTGTTTCGACACATTCTATCTGCTCAAGTTCGAACAAATTGGCCGGTGGTTCAAGACAATGGTCCCAAACATACTGCTAAAGCAACAAAGGAGTTTTTCAAAGCTAGAAAATGTTCAAGACTTGAGTGGCCAAGTCAATCACCCGATCGGAACCCAGTTGAGCATGCCTTTTATATGATGAAGAGAAAACTGAAGGGGACTAGCCCCCAAAGCAAGCTAAAGATGGCTGCAATACAGGCTTTAAATGTCCTCCATTTCTCTTCTACATCCTTCCCATGAAACAAAGTGTCCCAATTCACTCCTTTAAAATCCTTACGCATTCCCTCAAAGTTAGCCTTTCTCCAATCAAAAATCTCCACCCTAGGTCCAGTTCTGACTCTCTCCATAATTATATTGAAACTAATGGTATTGTGATCACTGGTCCCGAAGTGCTCACCAACGCATACCTCTGTCACCTGACCTGCCTCATTTCCTAACAGGAGGTCCAGCACTGCCCTTTCTCTGGTCGATACCTCTATGTACTGCTGCAAAAAACTATCCTGCACACATTTTACAAACTCCAAACCATCCAGCCCATTTACAGAATGTGTTTCCCAGTCTATTTTTGGAAAATTGAAATCTCCCACAATCACTACCTTGTGCTTACTACTAATATCTGCTATCTCCTTACATATTTGCTCTTCCAATTCTCGCTCCCCATTTGGCGGTCTATAGTACACCCCTAAAAGTGTTGCTACACCGTTCCCACTTCGCAGTTCCACCCAAATAGCCTCCCTAGACGAGCCCTCTAATCTATCCTGCCTAAGCACTGCTGTAATATCTTCTCTGACAAGCAATGCAACACCTCCCCCTCTGGTCCCTCCAATTCTATCACACCTGAAGCAACGAAACGAAATTAGCGACCCTCCAATCCACAGGAACTGATCCTGAGTCTTAGAACATTGGAAAATTATCACCAATGCTTCGACGATTTCTAGAGCCACTTCCTTAAGTACCCTGGGATGAAGACCATCAGGCCCTGGGGATTTATCAGCCTTCAGTCCTATCAGTCTATCCAACACCATTTCCTGCCTAATGTGGATTTCCTTCAGTTCCTCCGTCACCCCAGATCCTCTGGCCACTACTATATCAGGAAGATTGTTTGTGTCCTCCTTAGCGAAGACAGATCCAAAGTACCTGTTCAACTCATCTGCCATTTCCTTGTTCCCCATAATAAATTCACCTTTTTCGGTCTTCAAGGGTCCAACTTTGGTCTTAACTATTTTTTTCCTCTTCACATACCTAAAGAAGCTTTTACTATCCTGCTTTATATTCTTGGCTAGCTTACCTTCGTACCTCATCTTTTCTCCCTGTATTGTCTTTTTGGTATTCTTCTGTTGTTCTTTAAACATTACCCAATCCTCTTGCTTCCCGCTCATCTTTGCTACGTTGTACTTCTTCCCTTTAATTTTTATACTGTCCCTGACGTCCCTTGTCAGCCATGGTCGTTCCTTTCTCCCCTTGGGAATCTTTCTTCCTCGTAGGAATGAACTGATCCTGCACCTTCTGTATTATTCCTCGAAACACCTGCCATTGTTGGTCCACTGTCATCCCTGCTAGTGTATCTTTCCAGTCAACTTTGGCCAGCTTCTCCCTCATGGCCCCATAGTCCCCTTTATTCAACTGCAACACATACACCTCCGATCTACTCTTCTCCCTCTCCAATTGTAGATTAAACCTGACCATGTTATGGTCACTGCCTCCTAATGGCTCATTAACCTCGAGGTCCTTTATCAAATCCGGTTCATTACATAACACTAAATCCGGTTCATTACATAACACTAAGTTTGTCCAATCTATCCCTGCAGCTAATGCTCTCTAATGCAGGCAGCATTCTAGTACATCTGATAAATTATGTTACGCCCTCATTAAAAACTCCACATCCTTCCTGTAATGAGGCAACAACACTCTGAATGCAGCCTCAGCTGCAACATGACTCATAAAATCATAGAGTCATCGAGTGAGACAGTATGGAAACAAGCCCTTCGGCCCAACTCGCCCACACTAGCCAACAATGTCCCAGCTACACTAGTCCCACTTGCCTGCGCTTGGCCCAAAACCTTCCAAACCTGTCCTATCCATGTACTGGTCTAACTGTTTCATAAACGTTGGGATAGTCCCAGCCTCAACTACCTTCTCTGGCAGCTCGTTCCTAACACCCACCACCCTCTGTGTGAAAAAGTTACCCCTCAGATTCCTATTAATTATTTTCCCCTTCACCTTGAACCTATGTCCTCTGGTCTTCGATTCCCTTACTCTGGGTAAAAGACTCTGTGCATCTACCTGATCTATTCCTCTCATGATTTTGTACACCTCTATAAGATCTCCCCTTATCCTCCTGCGCTCCATGGAATAGAGACCCAGCCTACTCAACCTTTCCCTATAGCTCACACCCTCTAGTCCTGGCAACATCCTCATAAATCTTTTCTGAACCCTTTCGAGCTTGACAATATCTTTCCTACAACACGGTGCCCAGAACTGAACACAATACTCTAAATGCGGCCTCACCAACGTCTTATTCAACTGCAACATGACCTCCCAACCTTTGTAGTCAATACTCTTGACTGATGAAGGCCAAAGTGTCAAAAGCCTTTTTGACCACCTTATTTACCTGCGACTCCACCTTCATGGAACCATGCACCTGTACTCCTAGATCCCTCTGCTCTACAACACTACCCAGAGGCCTACCATTTACTGTGCAGGTCCTGCCCTTGCTCGACATCCATACTATATTAATCTATCACTCTAGAATTGAGGAGATTCAGTATGTCAAGTAATACTTTCTTGAACATCTACAGGTGTATGGTAGAGAGCATATTGACTGGTCGCATCACAGCCTTGTTTGGAAACTCGAACGCCCAGGAACAGAGATGACCAAAACTGGTGGACACTGCCCAGTCCATCACCGGTACTGCCCAGTCCATCACCGGTACTGACCTCCCAAACACCGACGGAATTTATAGGAGATGCTGTCTCAAAAAGGCAGCCAGCATCACCTGGGACCCACACCACCCTGGCCACGTTCTCAGTTCACTCCTGCCATCGGGAACAAGGTACAGGAGCTTGAAAACTGTAACAACGTTAGACACAAAGTGCTCAGTGGGTCAGGCAGCATCTCTGGAGAAAAAGGATGGGTGACATTTTGGATCGGGACCCTTCTTCCGATTGAAAACTGTAACGTCCAGTTTCAGGAAAAGCCTCTTCTCTCCAATGATCTATGACCATCAGGCTACGGAACGCTATGATCTCCAACTAAACTTCAAACTGCCGTGGTTGCATTAGGGACTTTGTGCTTTGCTTTATTTTGCACTGCATTGGGTTTTTTATTTATTAAATGTTTTTGTATGTTTATTATATTATTTATTTAATATTATGTGCGCAAACCTGTTGTGCTGCTGTAAGTAATGGCCCTGTCCCACTTAGGTGATCTTTAGGCGACTACAGGCAACTAGGCTGTCGCCATATGGTCGCCGGGGTGTCGCCTGTATGGTCTCCTCAGTCGTCCAAAGAAGTCGTATCTTTTTTCTGGCCGCCGCTGGATTTTGAAATGTTCAAAACTTTTCAAGTTTTTGTGGTTGGCTTGTGGTTGGTTGTCGCCAGGATGAGGTAGGTTGTCGCCGGGTGTTGACTTCGGTGAATTCCATTGGCGACCACCTACGTCAACCGGCGACAGGTACCGGCGACTGCATTGTCTTCAGATGTTGGCTACAGGGTCGTCGCTTGTCGCGGGCGAACGTCGGCTGTCGTAGGAGTGGTCGTGGGTGGACGTCCTATTGGGTCGCCGCTTGTCGGAAGCTTGCCGTTGCTTGATGTCGACTAGGTGGTAGGTTGTTGTAGACATTGTCATAGACATTGTTGTAGGGGGTGTCCAGTCGCCGGTTTTTCGGCGACCTGCTCCGACTGTGACAGTCACCAGCAGTCGCCGAAAAAAATCGCCAAAGCGGGACAGGCCCATAAGAAAGCTGTAAGTCGGAAGAAGGATTCCAACCCGAAATATCACCGAAATATCGGCCCGAAACGTTGCCTATTTCCTTCACTCCATAGATGCTGCTGCACCCGCTGAGTTTCTCCAGCATTTTTGTCTACCTCCGAAATATCACCAATTCTTTTTCTCCAGAGATGTTGCCTGACACGCTGTTACTCCAGAATTGTGTGTTTATCTTTGGTGTAAACCAGAGGCATCGGCCATGTCTTCCCACGCAGTAAGAATATCGTTGAAGATGACCACAAAATGTTGGAGTAACGGTGGGTCAGGCAGCGCATCTGGAGGGAAGGAATAGACCATCGATCTGACCAGTTGTATGTTATCTCACTTTCACATCCACTGCGTCCACAGTGAAACTAGCACGACGACCAGGATCATACAATGTGATCATGATCTGAACTGCGCGAGGTCTCAACTCCTTTTCCCTACTTCCTTAGAAGGCTCAAGAAGTTGGGGCATGTCCCCAACAACTCTCACCAACTTCTACAGATGAGCCGTAGAAAGCATTTTATCGGGATGCATCCAAGGCTGCTAGAAATTGCAGAGAGTTGTGGACGCGGCCCAGACCATCGCACAAACCAACCTCCCTTCCATTGCTCATTTATCAGGATGCATCGCAGCATCGTTTAGAGTTGCTGCCAGACAGCGAATATAGCGCCGGAGACCCGGGTTCTGACTACGGGCGCTGTCTGCACAGAGTTTGCACGTTCTCCCCGTGACCTGCGTAGGTTTTCTTCAAGATCTTCGGTTTCCTCCCACAATACAAAGACATGCAAGTGTGTAGGTTAATTGACTTGGTAAATGTAAAAATTGTCCCTGGAGGGTGTAGGATAGTGTTAATATGCGGGGATCGCTGGTCGGTGCGGACCCGGTGGGCCGAAGGGCCTGTTTCCGTGCTGTATCTCTAAACTAAACTAAATTAAACTAAACTAAACTTTATACAGAGGCCAAGTAACCTACAAACCTGCACGTCTTTGGAATGTGGGAGGAAACCGGAGCACCCGGAGGAAGCCCACGCAGTCAGAGGGAGAACGTGCAAACTCCACACTCAGACAGCGCCCGAGGTCAGGATCAAATCTGGATCTTTGGCGCTGTGAGAGCGTTTTAGTTTTAGTTTACAGATACAGCGCGGAAACAGCCCCTTTGGCCTACCGAGTCCACACTAACCAGCGATCCCCCCGTACACTAGTTCTATCCTACACATTAATAACAATTTACAGAAGCCAATTAACCTACACACCTGCAAGTCTTTGGAGTGCGGGAGGAAACCGGAGCACCCGGAGAAAACCCGGGGAGAACGTACAAACTTCGAACAGACAGCACCCGCAGTCAGGATCGAACTCGGGTCTCTGGCGCTGTGAGGCAGCAACTCTACCGCTGCGCCACCGTGCCGGCCCACTTGTGTGTGTGTGTGTGAGAGTGTGAGTGTGAGTGTGAGTGTGAGTGTGAATGTGTGTGTGTGAGCGTGTGAGTGTGCGTGCGTGAGCGTTTGTTTGAGTGTGTGTGTGCGTGTGCGGGTGTGTGTGTATGTGAGTGTGTTTGTGTTTGTGTGTGTGAGTGTGCGTGTGTGCGTGTGCAGATGCGTGTGTGTGAGTGCAGGTGTGTGTTTGTGTGTGTGTTTGTGTGTGCGCGCGTGTGTGAGTGTGGGCCCGTGTGTGTGTGTGTGTGTGTTTGTGTGAGTGTGAGTGTGTGTGTGCAGATGCGTGTGTGTGAGTGCGGGTCCGTGTGTGTGTGTGTGTGTGTGTGCGCGCGTCGTGTGTGAGTGTGCACACGCTTGCACGTGTGTGCATGCTGTGTGTTGAAGCTGTGTCGAGCCATATTCACAGTTGGCCTTGCAGTCACAGGTCCCTAACTAGGCGTTAAGTACATGGATACATGCAGAACGAAAACAGTGTGAAAAAGGTTGGCGGGAGCAAGGCAGTCACAATGTCCAGGGACAAACTGTAGAGTGAAGCAGTGAGAACATCAATGACACAAACAAGTAGAAAATAGAAAGGAGCGGGTTTGTGTGACAATGGCAGAAAGGATCTGTGAGGAATTAGGGGGAATAGTCACTATATCTGTGTTTAATTCGATGCCCTAAATTTGTCTTACCTACAGCCGGGAATGGAACAAACCGTTGGATCAGTAAGCGTGTGGCTGGGTTAAACCTGCGGGCTTTCTTGATGAAAACGTTCAAACCCACCTGAAAAAAAAAAGCATAAAAAAAAGAATAGCATAAATACAAAAAAAAAGAAATATAGAAACATAGAAAATAGGTGCAGGCCATTGATAGGGGACAATACAAGAAAGCCATTCGGCCCTTCGAGCGAGCATCGCCATTCATTGTGATCATGGCTGATCGTCCCCAATCAATAACCCGTGCCTGCCTTCTCCCCATATCCCTTGACTCCACTAGCCCTTAGAGCTCTATCTAACTCTCTTAAATCCATCCAGTGACTTGAATTCCTCTGTGGCAGGGAATTCCACAAATTCACAACTCTCTGGGTGAAAATGTTTTTTCTCACCTCAGTCTTAAATGACCTCCCCTTTATTCTAAGGCTGTGGCCCCTGGTTCTGGACTCGCCCAACATTGGGAATATTTTTCCTGCATCTAGCTTGTCCAGTCCTTTTATAATTTTATATGTTTCTATAAGATCCCCCTCATCCTTCTAAATTCCAGTGAATACAAGTCCAGTCTTTTCAATCTTCAAATAGCATGAACGGCAAAGAAATAAATGATGCTCTTTGCTTCACACTACTGTATAAGTTACAAAACAACGCACACTTCTGTACTTCATCTTGTGGAATGATTTAAAGATCCGGAATGGTTGATTAGAGCTACAACATGGAATCAGGCCCTTTGGCCCATCGGGACCATACCAACATTCGATCACCCATTCACGCTGGTTCTATGTTATCCCAATTTCGTATCCACTCCCTACACACCAGGGGCATTTTGTTCAGCGAGGCCAATTAACATAGAAACATAGACAATAGGTGCAGGAGTAGGCCATTCGGCCATTCGAGCCAGCACCGCCATTCAATGCGATCATGGCTGATCATCCAGAACCAGTACCTCGTTCCTGCTTACGCCCTATATCCCTTGAGCTTTTTCCAACTCTCTCTTAAATACTTCCAGTGAATTGACCTCCACTGCCTTCTGTGGCAGAGAATTCCACAGATTCACAACACTCTGGGTGAAAAAGGTTTTCCTCATCTCAGTCCTAAATAGCCGACCCCTTGGTCTTAAACTGTGACACCTAGTTCTGGACTCCCCCAACATCGGGAACATTTCTCCTGCATCTAGCCTGTCCATTCCCTTAAGAATTTTATATGTATAACATTTTCCTATCCTTTCCATGACTCTTAAATGTGGTGATAGTAAGACCCTCCTAACCCCATTCACCTGCCTTCTCCCCATAACCTCCGACACCCGTACTAATCAGACCCACACGTCTTTGGGATGCGGGATGAAACCGGAGCACCCGGAGAAAACCTACGCGGTCATAGGGGGAGCGTTCAAGCTCCACACAGACAGCACCCGAGGTCAGGATCGAACCCAGGTCCCTGGCGCTGTGAGGTAGCAGCTGTCCCACTTCTGCTGCGGTGTTGTCTTTGCACCACTGTGCTAGCTTAGACAAGACTAAAGTCTTTTATCAGATCTTCACACCCTCTTCGCAGAGGTGCTGCCATAGACTCTGAACTTTACTTCGCTCAGTTCAGTAGAAGGATCTTCGACATTCTGAAGAGGCTGCACAGTCTGTCGAACTGCTTCTTAAACATTGTGATAGTCCCAGCCTCAACTACCTCCTCCGGCAGCTCGTTCCATACACCCACCACCCTTTGAGTGAAAAGGTTACCCCCTCAGGTTCCTATTAAATCTTTCCCCCCTCACGGTGGCGCAGCGGGTAGTGTCGCTGCCTCACAGCGCCAGAGACCCGGGTTCCATCCCGACTGCGGGCGTTGTCTGTATGGGGCTTGCACGTTTTCCCTGTGACCTGCGTGGGCTTTCTCCGGGAGAAATTGTCCCTAGTGTGTGCAGAGTGGTGTTAATGTGCGGGGACCGCTGGTCGGTGCGGACCCGGTGGGCCACAGGGCCTGTTTCCACACTGCATCTCTAAACTAAACTAATAAAACAGGGCCGGCAACAGATGGCCTCAACCACGGTGGAGTCCACAATGACCCATTGTTGGTTGGGAAGGACGTGCTAAGGAGAGGGATGCAAGGATGTGAACAGTGGAACTAGTAGGGTGATTAGGGTGGGATTAAGGGGGGGCGGAGAGACGGGGTGGGGGGGGGGAAATGAATGCAGGAGTTACATGAAATTAGCTCAGTTTCAGTTGAGTTTATTGTCACGTGTACCGAGATACAGTGAAAAGCTTTTTGTTGCGTGCTATCCAGTCAGCGGAAAGAAAATACATGATTACAATCATGTAATCTACCGTGTACAGATACAGGATAAGGGAATAACTATTAGTGCAAGGTAAAGCCAGTAAAGTCCGATCAAAGATAGCCCGAGGGTCCTTGTTGAGGGAGATAGTAGCTCTCTGGTTGCGGTAGGATGGTTCAGTTGCCTGTTAACAGCTGGGAAGAAACTGTCCCTGAATCTGGAGGTGTGCGTTTTCACACTTTACTTTTTGTCTGATGGGAGAGGGGAGAAGAGGGAGTAGTACAGCAGTGTAGAGCAGCTGTACACTGAGACAGTATACAGAGTCGTCCGTTTGGTGCCATTTTCAAGTCCCAGTTGTTGTAAGTGCAGGGATCTTGACTTGACCATGAAGGCCCGTTGTCATGGCAACGTTGCAGGGTCGGCCTGGCCAAGCGCAGCCGTGGTGCCCTCCGCCGCTGCAGGCTGCGTGCGGTTCATGTGCTCGGCGTCTTGGAGTAGCGCCCGGTCCAGGTGGGCCCCAGGCTGCAGCACGGCCTCCAGCGGCCCACTCACCCGTCGAGGCCATGCTCTCCCTCCCGCAGCCCGTCTGCTCACCGGCCCCCGTCCCGGCTCCGATCCCTTCCTCTCCGGACAACGGGCCCGGATCGCCTGGTTTCCTCTCCCAGGGCATTTTGCTTGAAAAACTACCTATACTTTTTGAGCAGCTTTGGGCACCGTATCTGAGGAAGGATGTGCTGGCTCTGGAGAGGGTCCGGAGGAGGTTTAAGAGAACGATCCCAGGAATGAGTGGGTTGACTTATGATGAGCGTTTGACGGCACTGGGCCTGTACTCACTGGAGTTTAAATTAAACAAAACGGAACCCATTCTCCTCAAAACTATTGTCCATCCTCGCCCAAACCCCTTGATCAGATTCCAAGCATATGTGACATCTCCCGCAAAATTGCCCGGAAACAGATTTTCCTGGCCATCTCTCTGGACAGGAGCTGAAGTCCCCTCTCCTGAAGCTGCCGATCCCACCCGCTGCCGGGAGTGCGATCTCACCAATCTGAAATAATTACTGTGGGAGAGTTGGATCGGCCACAGCCACAGGGGCCTCTTCACAAGGGCCGATAGTGAGAAGAAAAATGATAAACTGGAGGAGGGAAAAAATAAAGTCAAAAGGGCCTGTCCCACTTTGCGATTTTTTTTCAGCAACTGCGAACGTCAGTGACTGACGCCCTAAAAAACCGTCAAGCTGCTACACTCTGTGTCACCCGTCTTCACAACACAAGAAGGTTACAGCGAAGTTTAATAATCATATTGGAAATAAACATATCTAAGGACCAATAACTTTTTAATAGATAAGTCGGCGCTTTATATACCCGCGCTACCGGCCACCACGCGCAGGGCAGCGCGCGTCAGTGTGTGACAGGGCGCACAGCATAAGACACCCAGCTGTCGCCTTGAAGATTTTGAACATTCCAGGGGCGACAGGGAGACACCGCGTGCCACTACGAGCATCGCCAGGCGTCACGCTGCGTCACATCCACGCCGCGACAACCTCTTTTCAGGCTGTCCCTGAAAATGTCGCCCAAGGCCCTTTAGAGTTAGTGAGTTTTAGTTTCCAGAGTGGGGGTGATTGCAGTAATTGTTCTAATGTAAACGACTATTTCCCACGATAATGTATTGAAATAGACAATAGACAATAGACATTAGGTGCAGGAGTAGGCCATTCGGCCCTTCGAGCCAGCACCGCCATTCAATGTGATCATGGCTGATTATCCCCGTTCAGTGCCCCGTTCCTGCCGTCTCCCCATATCCCCTGACTCCGCTTAGCCCTCCATTATAAAGGCCTTGATGCTTGTGGGCTCCAGAATGGAATCACCTATCAACAGTTTGATCAATCAACAGCGCTGTGAATGTGAGGCAGAGTTTTAGTCATCATGTTGTGTGGTGATCCTGCCTGACACATCCAATTACATGGACCTCCTGCAGTGAGCGAATGAGTGGACAAAAGGAGAGGCTAATCATTCCTCTTGTCGCCACAGAGGCGCTGAGGAGAACCCACCAGGACATTTGCTTCAGCAGATACCAGTGGTGGTGTAGCCATATTATGCCGCGCCCTCTCTCGACTCTTATTCTTGGATCTCTGGGCTTAAGATTCATAGAGTCACACAGCGTAGAAACAGGCCCATCGGCACAACTTGCCCACATCGACAACCATGCTCCATTTACAATAGTCCCATTTGCCTGCGTTTGGTCAATAGGTGCAGTACTGGGCCATTTGGCCCTTCAAGCCAGCACCGCCATTTAATCTGATCATGGCTGATTGCCATGATCAGATCCCCAATCAGTACCCCGTTCCTGCCTTCTCCCCATATCCCCTGACTCCGCTATATTTAAGAGCCCTATCTAGCTCTCTTGAAAGTATCCAGAGAACCGGCCTCCACCGCCGAGGCAGAGAATTCCCGCACTCACAACTCTCTGTGAGAAAAAGTGTTGTCTCGTCTCCGTTCTAAATGGTTTAACCCTTATTCTTAAACAGTGGCCCCTGGTTCTGCACTTCCCCAACATTGGGAACATGTTTCCTGCCTCTAGTGTGTCCAATCCCTTAATAATGTTATATGTTTCAATAAGATCCCCTCTCATCCTTCTAAACTCCAGAGTATACATGTACATGGATAGGACGGGTTTGGAGGGATATGGACCAAGCGCAGGCAAGTGGGACGAGCGTAGCTGGGACATTGTTGGCCGGTGTGGGTGGGTTGGGCCGAAGGGCCTGTTTCCACACTGTATCACTCTGTCACTCTCTCTATGAGTATGATTGTGCCAACAAGGTCGGTGTGTCACAGTGGCTATTTCCGTGCTGTACAACTTTATGACCAGAGAGTCAAGAAACGATAATGACGGACGGTTGGTTTAAGGTTTAGACACAAGATAATGATCAGCTACAATTGGTTGTGTGTTTTGCTGTCTATGAGAAATATACTCTGCACATATTTACTGCCACCAAGTACCAAGATCCCATTAGCTCTTGTCTCTGTGAGAAAAAGTGTTTCCTCATCTCCATTCTAAATGGCTTACCCCTTATTCTTAAACAGTGGCCCCTTGGTCTGGACTTCCCCAAGATTGGGAACATGTTTCCTGCCTCTAGCGTGTCCAAACCCTTAATAATCTTATTTGTTTCAATAAGATCCCCTCTCATCGTTCTAAACTCCAGAGTGTACAAGCCCAGCCGTTCCATTCTCTCAGCATATGACAGTCCCGTCATCCCGGGAATTAACCTTGTAAACCTACGCTGCACTCCCTCAATAGCAAGAATGTCCTTCCTCGAATTAGGAGTCCAAAACTTCACACAATACTCCAGGTGTGGTCTCACTAGGGCCCTGTACAACTGCAGAAGGACCTCTTTGTTCCTAAACTCCTCTTGTTATGAAGGTCGATGGTCAGCATGGACACGGTGGGCAGAAGGACTGTTTCCATACTGTATGTCTCAACTGAGACATTCCACAGCCTTGGAAACTGGAATGAGGCAACTCTCTGCGTGTTCCAGAAGAGCATCTCCTGTACTCAATATGATTTGAACAGATACCATGCAGAACCACCTTTCACTGTATCTCTGTACATATGACACACAATCAACTAAACCAGACCAAACGTCGTGGGACTGGGACCGGAAAACATCCCTGTTTCCCCAGGATGACAAGAAACACCTCCAGAACTTGTACTACAGGGCACTAAGTGACATTTAAAATGTCTCTGCTGATTAGGGCATGCTGCTGGACAGTGGAGGATGAAATGTGTCAGGAGATGAATGCATTTTAAATTACAGAAAGCAAATATATATATCACATAAACATCATACTGTGTAAATCTCCCAGTCCAGGTGGATCATATCTGTCCCATTCAAGAATCTTTAAGCAATGAATTACTACTCACGCACACACACACGCACGCCTCCAGATTCAGGGACAGTTTCTTCCCAGCTGTTATCAGGCAACCAAACCATCCCATCCACAACCGGACAGTGCTCCTGTCCTACCGTCCACCTTGTAGGAGACTGTCGGACTATCTTTAATTGGACTTTACTGGACTTTATAAGGCGCTGGTCAGGTCGCATTTGGAGTATTGTGATCAATAATGGGCCCCATATCTGAGGAAGGATGTGCTGGCTCTGGAGAGGGTCCAGAGGAGGTTTACAAGAATGATCCCAGTAATGAGCAGGTTAACATATGATGAGCGTTTAACAGCACTGGGCCTGTACTCGCTGGATTAAATTAAACTAAACTAAACGAGACCTCTTTGAAACTTACCGAATAGTGAAAAGCTTGGATAGAGTGGACGTGGAGAGGATGTTTCCACCAGTGGGAGAGTCTAGGACCAGAGGTCACAACCTCAGAACTAAAGGATGTTCCTTTAAGAAGGAGATGAGGAGGAATTTCTTCAGTCAGTGGGTGGTGAATCTGTGGAATTGCATGCCACAGATGGCTGTGGAGGCCAAGTCAACAGATATTTTTAAGGCCTAGATAGATAAGATTCTTGATTGGTACGGGTGTCAGGGGTTACGGGGAGAAGGCAGGAGAATGGGGTTAGGAGGGAGAGATAGATGAGCCATGATTGAATGGCAGAATAGACTTGATGGGCCGAATGGTCTGATTCTGCTCTTATGACCTTATGACTTTACCTTGCACCAGACATTATTCCCTTTATCCTGTATCTACACACTGTAAGCAGCATGATTGTAGTCATGATTTATCTTTCCGCTGACTGGACAGCACAAAATAAAAAGGTTTTCACTATAGCTCGGTAAACGTGACAATAAACTAAACAACATCTGTCCCATTTAGAAGAATCTTTGACCAATACGTTACTCCACACACACACACACACACACACACACACACACAATAGTCCAACAGAAATGGTGCGGTGCTGGAGGGCCGGTGGACATTTCATAAGATGCCATGAAGTTGGAAAGGGTGTACAAGAGATTCACCAGGATGTTGCCTGGGATTTTGGGCTTGAGTAGCGGGGAGACAGGCTGGGACATTTTCCCTTTGGAGCGTAGGAGGCTTTGGGGTGATCTTGTTGAGTTGTACATTCATAGAATCATAGAAACATAGAAAATAGGGGCAGGAGGAGGCCATTCGGCCCTTCGAGCCTACACCGCCATTCAATGTGATCATGGCTGATCATCCAACTCAGTATCCCGTACCTGCCTTCTCTCCATACCCCCTGACCCCTTTAGCCACAAGGGCCACATCTAACTCCCTCTTAAATATAGCCAATGAACTGGCCTCAACTACCTTCTGTGGCAGAGAATTCCACAGACTCACCACTCTCTGTGTGAAAAATGATCTTCTCATCTCGGTCCTAAAAGACTTCCCCCTTATCCTTAAACTGTGACCCCTTGTTCTGGAGTTCCCCAACATCGGGAACAATCTTCCTGCATCTAGCCTGTCTAACCCCTTAAGAATTTTGTAAGTCTCTATAAGATCCCCCCTCAATCTCCTAAATTCCAGCGAGCACAAGCCGAGTCTATCCAGTCTTTCTTCATATGGAAGTCCTGCCATCCCAGGATAAAATGAACACTCACAGTCTTTGGCTCCAGGGTAGAAGATTCTAAAAGTTGAGGACACAGGCGTAAGGCAAGAAGGGAGAGAGATTTAAGAGGATTGGAAGACATTTTAGCAAGTAAACAGTTGCGGAAGTAAATAGTCTTAATAAGGATCATTTAGGTTTTGTCACTGTGATATTGCTGACTGGCTTGTCAACACCTGCAGCAACTATGAATGATATTTTCTGTTATGACACCAAGTGTCTGAATGATCAGGATACATTCAGTTAATTAGGGAATTTACAGAAGTAGTATCATTTACAATTCTTTAGGCAAGCACTGCAAACAAATTTGCTGTAATTTAATACATTGTCATCACATCAGTTTAGAGTAATGACACTAATATTATTAAACGAAAGGCAAAGATAATTTAAAATAAAAACAGAAAATACTGGAGATATTTGGTCAGGTAGCGACTGAGGAGAGGAATGCAATTCACATTAGTCTGAAGAAGGGTCTCGACCCGCAATGTCGCCCATTCCTTCTCTCCAGAGATGCTGCCCGTCCCGCTGAGTTACTCCAGCGTTTTGTGTCTACCTTCGATTTAAACCAGCATCTTGCAGTTCTTTCCCGCGCAATGTAATTCACACGGGGACTTAATCTGAATGGCATTGGTGCTGTCGACTGCAACGATTAAGAAAGCACTGCAGATGCGGGAAAAATTGAAGGTGGACGAAAATGCTGGAGAAACCCAGCGGGTGAGGCACCACCGATGGAGTGAAGGAAATAGGTGATGTTTCGGGTCGAGTCTGAAGGAGGGTCCCTGGTTCTGGTTCTGGTTGATTACTGCGTAAACACCTCTTCAGTGGTTATCTCGCGCAGGTCGGAGTGAGTAGAGTAGCGATTAAATAGGTGAATAATTAAATAGGTGAATGGGGACTAGGGGCCTATTTCCTTCACTCAATAGATGCTGCCTCACCCACTGAGTTTCTCCAGCATCGTTGTCTACCTTCGACTGCAATGAGTTGAGTTTGAGTTGAGTTGAGTTTAGTGTCACGTGGAAAGCTCTTGTTGCGTGCTAACCAGTCAGCGGAAAGACAAGCCGCCCACAGTGTACACATACAGGATAAAGGGTAATAAATGCTACAGTTGGAGTAGAGATTTAAAGTAGTGGAGCGAATGTAGTGTGTGATTGCAAATCTACTTCCATGACGAGCACGCAAAGAGTCGCATGGCTTTACTCCTCTGGTTCTTGATTCTCCGACTGTGGGTAAAAGACTCTGTGCATCTACCGAATCTATTCCGATCATGATCTTACTCATCGCTATAAGATCACCCCTCCAGAAAAAAAGGTTGCACATGATTACAATCAAGCTGTCGCAGTGTACGGATAGAGAATAAAGGGCATGACGTTTAGTGCAAGATAGAGTCTGATAAAGTCTGATTCAAGTTAGTTCAAAGGTCTCCAGTGAGGCGTGCTGACTGGTTGCATCGTGGCTTAGCTCGGCAACCTGAGCATCCAGGAGCGGAAAAGACTATATAAAGTTGTAAACACTGCCCAGTCCATCATTGGCTCTGACCTCCCCACCATCAAAGGGATCTATCGCAGTTGCTGCCTCAAAAAGGCTGCCAACATCATCAAGGACCCACACCACCCTGGCCACACACTCATCTCCCCGCTGCCATCGGGTAGAAGGTACAGGAGCCTGAAATCTGGTACATCCAGGTTCAGGAACAGCTTCTTCCCCACAGCCATCAGGCTATTAAACACAACTTCAAACAAACTCTGAACTATAACAGCCTATTGCACTTTATCTGTTTATTTATGTGTGTATATATGGTCTATGCTATATAGACTCACTGAACTGTTCTGTATTTATGCCTACAATATTCTGTTGTGCTGCAGCAAGCAAGAATGTCATTGTCCTATCTGGGACACATGACAATAAACTCTCTTGACGTGACTCTTGAGATGGGAGGTCAGGACCGCACTCTAGCTGACCGTTGCCTGACAGTAGCTCTCCCCTCAATCAGGGCCATCTCTCAGGTCTCCCCTCAACCTCTGGCATTGCAGAGAAAGCAACGCAAGTTAAACTTCAGCAAGAAGGTGGACAAAGTTGCTGGAGAAACTCAGCGGGTGCGGCCGCATCTATGGAGCGAAGGAAATAGGCAACGTTTTTCGGGCCGAAACACTTCTTCAGACAGCTTCATCAACTTAAACTTCAGCAACTTTGATTAACTCTGCGCCATATCAAGAATGCGTCAGGGGAATTGAATAAGCAAAGCCGACGGAACCAGTCAGCATTCCAGCGGAAGGTTTGTGCTCCAGAACCTGCTGTGTTTCTGGGCAAACTCGACCGATGCAGTTACGACACTGGCATCTGCCTGACAGAGTGGAAAATTCCTCAGGTACGTCTCGCGACCAAAAATGCAGGACAAATGGAATCAGGCGAATGATTGCCCAAGCAGTCCATTCTCAATCATTTATCACAACAATGGAAAGTGTTATCTGCAGTCGTATCAACCGGCACTTATCCAGCAGTAACGTATAGGGTTGTCCAATTTGGGTTTCATTAGGACTAATTGGCTCCAAGCTTCATCGCGGGCTTGATCTAAAGGCAAGTTCATGAAAGGAATTCTGGAAATGAGTTGTGAACTATTGCCTTTGCCATCAAGTGGTACTGTATTCAGACTTTAGATTTTAGAGATGCAGCGTGGAAACAGGCCCTTCCGTCCACCGAGTCTGCGCCGACCAGCGATCCCTGCACACTGGCACAGTTCTACGCACTACGGACAATTTACAATTTTACTGAAGTCAATCACCTCGATCCTGGCCTCTCTCCACCGGCTCCCTGTGCGGTTCCGTATAAATTTCAAGATCCTCCTCGATGTCTACAAAGCCCGTAACGGGCTTGCCCCCACCTACATCAAAAGTCTGCTCGCCCACCACACCACCTACAGGTCCCTCAGATCAGCCGACTTGGTGTTACTGAACATCCCGCGGTCTAGGCATAAGCTCAGGGGCGACCGACCGCGCCTTTGTGGTTGCAGCTCCTAGACTGTGGAACAGCATCCCTCGTCCCCATCAGAACTGCCCCCTCCATCGACTCCTTTAAGTCGAGACTAAAAACGTATCTATACTCCTTTCTTGACGTCCTCTGAGTGAGAGCTATATGTATATATGTATGTACTTTGTTTGTTTATACTATTCTTATAACAAATGTAAAGCACTTTGGCCAACGAGAGTTATCTTTTAAATGTGCTATATAAATAACCATATAATAACCATATAACAATTACAGCATGGAAACAGGCCCTCTCGGCCCTTCCAGTCCGTGCCGACCATTTGTTTTCTCCTAGTCCCATCTACCTGCACTCAGACCATACCCCTCCATTCCCTTCCCGTCCATATACCTATCCACTTTACTTTTAAATGTTAAAATCGATCCTGGCTCCACCACTTCTGCTGGAAGCTCATTCCACACAGCCACCACCCTCTGAGTAAAGAAGTTCCCCCTCACGTTACCCCTAAACTTCTGTCCCTTAATTCTCATGCCATGCCCTCTTGTTTGAATCTTCCCTACCCTCAATGGGAAAAGCTTATCCACGTCAACTCTGTCTATCCCTTTCATCATTTTAAAGACCTCAATCAAGTCCCCCCTTAACCTTCTGCGCTCCAAAGAATAAAGACCTAACTTGTTCAACCTTTCTCTGTAACATAGTTGCTGGAACCCAGGCAACATTCTAGTAAATCTCCTCTGTACTCTCTCTGTTTTGTTGACATCCTTCCTATAATTAGGTGACTAAAATTGTACACCATACTCCAGAATTGGTCTTACGAATGCCTTGTACAATTTTAACATTACTTCCCTACTCCTATATTCAATGCTCTGATTTATAAAGGCCAGCACACCAAAGGCTTTCTTTACCACCCTATCTACATGCGATTCCACCTTCAGGGAACTATGCACAGTTATTCCTAGATCTCTCTGTTCCACAGCATTCCTCAATTCCCTACCATTTACCATGTACGTCCAATTTTGATTTGTCCTGCCAAGATGTAGCACCTCATCATCCAGATCATTGATGTACATGACAAACAACAGTGGACCCAACACAGATCCCTGAGGCACCCCACTGGTCACCGGCTTCCAACCTAACAAACAGCCATCCACCATTACTCTCTGACATCTCCCATTCAGCCACTGTTGAATCCATCTTGCTACTCCGCCATTAACACCCAAAGATTGAACCTTCTTAACCAACCTTACATGGGGAACCTTGTCAAAGGCCTTACTGAAATCCATATAGACAACATCCACTGCTTTACCCTCATCAATTTCCCTAGTAACCGCTTCAAAAAATTCAAGAAGGTTTGTCAAACATGACCTTCCAGGCACAAATCCATGTTGACTGTTCCTGATCAGACCCTGTTTACCCAGATGCTTATATATATTATCTCTAAGTATTCTTTCCATTAATTTGCCCACCACTGACGTCAAACTAACAGGTCTATAATTGCTAGGTTTATTCTTTGAACCCTTTTTAAACAATGGAAGAACATGCGCAGTACGCCAATCCTCCGGCACTATTCCCGTTTCTAATGACATTTGAAATATTTCTGTCATAGCTCCTGCTATTTCTACACTAACTTCCCTCAATGTCCTAGGGAATATCCTGTCAGGACCTGGAGACTTATCCACTTTTATATTTTTCAAAAGTGTCAGTACTTCCTCCTCTTTGAATCTCATAGTTTCCATAGCTACTCTACTTTTTTCCCTTAACTCACAGAGTTCAATATCCTTCTCCTTGGTGAATACCGAAGAAAAGAAATTGTTCAATATTTCCCCCATCTCTTTTGGCTCTGCAGATAGCTGTCCATTCTGGTTCTCTAATGGTCCAATTTTATCCCTCGTTATCCTTTTGCTATTAATATAGCTGTAGAAACCCTTTGGGTTTACTTTCACCTTTCTTGCCAAAGCAACCTCATATCTTCTTTTAGCCTTCCTAATTTCTTTCTTAAGATTCTTTTTACATTCTTTATACTCCTCTAGCACCTCATTAATGTGACTTGACTTGACTTGAATGAACCTACAAACCCTTAAGTGTGCGAGCACTCGGAGGAGAAAACCCGTGCAGGTCACGGGGAGAGCGTGCAAACTCCGCACAGACAGCACCCATAGTCATGATGGAGCCCGGGTCTGGCGCTGTGAGGCAGCAGCTCTACCCGCTGCGCCTCTGTACGCCGTTTTGACAGCATGACAGGTGGTGGCAGTGGAAGTTGAATGGGTGAGGCTGTGAACCGTCCGAGAACTCACTTCCACACCTTTGCTAAGTGCCTTAAAGTTCCATGATTGGCTCGGGTAGTGGAACAAGGCGGCCCCGGTGCGCAGACGTGGTGGGGCGGCAAACTGGAGGCGATGGAACGGCACATTTGTGGTGGCCACGGGAGGTCGAACAGCCGACCCTGTAGCAATCTCTTGTGTCTCAATCTTCATAGAGGCAGGACACATGTTCCCGAAGTTGGGAGAGTGCAGAACCAGGGGCCACACAGTTTAAGAATAAGGAGTAAACCATTTAGAATGGAGACGAGGAAACACTTTGTCTCACAGAGAGTTGTGAGTCTGTGGAATTCTCTGCCTCAGAGGGCGGTGGAGGCAGGTTCTCTGGATGCTTTCAAGAGAGAGCTAGATAGGGCTCTTAAAGAGAGTGGAGTCAGGGGATATGGGGAGAAGGCAGGAACAGGGTACTGATTGGGGATGATCAGCCATGATCACATTCAATGGCAGTGCTGGTTTGAACGGCCAAATGGCCTACTCCTGCACCTATTGTCTATAGTCTCTCTATAATATTATCTTTGACATCTTTTGTTAACTCCATTCCCTCATTCTTTATGATCCCTTATTCTCATGGGAAACATTCTCTCCGATTGGGATAAATTGCCACTGAGTATTATGGACAACCTGCTTGGTTATTGGAGACACCTTGATTAGACATTTTGATTAGTGCGGGTGTCAGAGGTTATGGGGAGAAGGCAGGAGAATGGGGTTAGGAAGGAGAGATAGATCAGCCACGATTGAAAGGGGGAGTAGACTTGCTGGGCCGAATGGCCTAATTCTACTCCCATTCCTTGTAACCTTATGACACAAGGAACTGCAGATACTGGAATCCTGAGGCAAAACGCAGAGAGCCTGGGGAACTTAGCTGGTCAGGCACCATCTGTGGGTGAATGGACAGATGTGGAGGTCATAAGTAAAAGGAGCAGAATTCGGCCATTCAGCACATCAAGTCCACTCCGCCATTCAATCTATTTCTGGCTCCTCGTCTCCTCATGGCCTCTGACACCCGTACTAATTTATCTATATCTGCCTTAAAAATATCCATTGGCCTCCACAGCCTTCCGCGGCAAAGAATTCCACAGATTCACCAGGAGGAAATGGTGAAGTCTGAAGAAGGGTCCCAACCAGAAACATCATATGTCCATTTCCTCCTGTTGCCTGACCTGCAAGGTTCTGCCAGAACTATGTTTTGCTTGAATATTGGTACTGATATTGGTTTATTATTGTCACGTATACTGAGATATGGTGAAAATCTTTATTTGGGTGATATCCAGTCATATCAAACTATATACACAGGTGGTGCAAGAGAAAAATACCAGAGTATAAAACATAGTGTTACAGTGTTAGAGTTACAGTGTTAGAGTTAGAGAAAAAGTGCAAGGTCCACACTGAGGTAGGTTGGAAGATAGGCATAGAGTCTTAATACAGCGTGGAAACAGGCCCTTCGGCCCAACTTGCCCACACTGACCTTCGTGCCTCATCCACACTAATCCCACCTGCCCGCATTTGGCCCATACCACTCTAAACCTGTCCGATCCATGTATACGTCTAAATATTTTTTTAAATGTTGTAATGGTACCTGCCACAACTACCTCCTCCAACGGCTCCTTACATACAACTGCAAATATGTTGTCAAGCTGGAAAGGGCGCAGAGAGGATTTACGAGGATGTTGCCTGGACTAGATGTAGGGTGTGAGCTGCAGGGAGAGGTTGAGCAGGCTGGGTCTCTATTCCTTGGAGCGCAGGAGGATGAGGGATGATCTTATAGAGGTGTACAAAATCATGAGAGGAATAGATCGGGTGGACACACAGAGTCTCTTGCCCAAGAGTAGGGGAATCGAGAGCCAGAGGACATAGGTTTAAAGTGAGGGGGGAAAAGATTGAATAGGAACCTGAGGGGCAACTTTCTCACACAGAGGGCGGTGGGTGTATGGAACTAGCTGCCGGAGGAGGTAGTTGTGGCAGGTTCTATAGCTTTATTCTTCTATTCTTTAAGAAACATTTAGAGAGGTACATGGATAGGACAGGTTTAGAAGGATATGGGGCAAAACGCAGGCAGGTGGGACTAGTGTAGATGGGACATGTTGGTTGGTGTGGGCAGGTTGGGCCTGTGCCCCATGCTGTACCACTTGATGACATCTAGCAGTGCAGGGGGTATTTTAGCGGCTCGTTGCACTGTAGAAATATTTCCTCTGGTTCTTATGGCAATTATCTAATCTAGCATTCCCTGGTTACTGCCGTCCTGCCATTGGACGCTGCTTATCTATAATTAATCTATCAAATCCCCTTCCATTATTGCAAAATTAGTGTTTGTTTTATTGTGTAACTATAAGCATCAAATCATTGGCCTGTTAACGGCTCGCCCCAGGCCTGCAGGGAGTGGAATGGTTACCGCGGCCGTGCGGGGAATGTTACAAACACTTACAGCTAATGAGACTGCACTGGCAACTGCTCCGCTGTAGCCCAGGAGGAACCTCGACATCGGAGTCGGCTGTAGATCCAACGGAAGGCAGAGTGGGAGAAGGAGTGAATGACAGGGAGTGAATCAGAGAGTGTGGGGGGGGGGGGGGGGGGAGAGTGAGGGTGTGAGAGGGAAGATAGAGAGGTAGTGAGGGAGAGAGAGAGAGTGGGAGAGGCAGGGAGAGACAGAACGAGGGGCAAAGAGAGAGAGGTAGTGGTAAAGGGTGCGAGATTATGGGGGGGTGAGAGGGAGAGAGGGGAGATAGAGAGGTAGTGTGGGGAAGAGAGGGAGAGTGGGAGAGGCAGAGAGAGAGAGAGAGAGAGAGAGAGAGAGAGAGGGAGAGGGGGAGACAAAGAGAGAGAGACAGAAAGAGAGGCAAAGAGAGAGAGGGAATGGTAGAGGGTGTGAGAGAATGGGGGGGAGTGAGGGAGCGAGAGGGGAGATAGAGAGGCAGTGTAGGGGAGAGAGAGAGAGAGAGAGAGAGAGAGAGAGGCAAAGAGAGAAAGAGAGAGGCAAAGAGAGAGAGGGAGTGGTAGAGGGTGTGAGAGAGTGTGTGAGTGGGGGGTGGCGAGTGAGAGACAGAAAGACAGAAAGAGAGAGAGACAGGTAAAGAGAGAGAGAGCAAGCGAGTGAGCGACAGAGAACAAGAGAGAGTGACAGTGAGAGATGGAGTGAGAGAGGAAGTGCGAGAATGAAAGGGTGTAAGCGAGAGACAGAGCAAGAGAGTGTGAGAGAGAGGTAGCGAGAGAAAGAGGTGGAGAAAAATAAAACATTTATATTAAGATGTGGTTGTGAACTCCAAACTGTAATAAACAAAAACATCTTATATTTAAGAAACACTGCTTTGTAACTAAAACAACAGATCATTTATATATAGCAAGATTCCTGAAGGTAGGGCCTGTACCTGAAGGTCTCTCTCTCTCTCCTTCCCTCACCTTTTCATTCTCTCTCTCTCTCTCCCTCTCTCTCTCTCCCACTCTCTCTCTCTCTCACTCTCTCTCTCTCCCACTCTCTCTCTCTCACACACTCTCTCTCACTCTCACTCTCTCTTGCTCCCTCGCTCTCTCTCCCTCTCTCTCTCTCTCTCTCTCTCTCTCTCTCTCCCCCTCCCTCTCTCCCCCTCTCTCTCTCTCCCTCTCTCTCTCTCTCCCTCTCTCTCTCTCTCCCTCTCTCTCTCTCCTTCTCTCACCTTTTCACTCTCTCACTTTCTCTCTCCCTCTCTCTCTTTTGCTCTCTCTCATCTTTGAAATGTATCTTTCCCCAAATTCCCCTCTTGCCTTTCATATCCACACTTCAGATGTTTGGAATCTTTTTCGAGTTCTGTAAAAGGGGTTAGTTTAATCCGGTGGGCCTCAGCCCATGAAGTCCACACTGACAATCGATCACCCGACCACACTAGTTCCATGTCATTCGACTTTCCCACCCACTGCGGGCGATTTACACTAGGGGCGATTTAGAGCGGCCAATTATCCCTCAAGCCCACATATCTCTAGGATGTGGGAGGAAACCGGAGCACCCGGAGAAAACCTACGCAGGTCGCGGGGAGAACGTACAAACTCCGTACAGACAGCGCCCGTGGTCAGGATGGAACCCGGGTCTGTGGCGCGGTGAGGTGGCAACTCTACCGCTGCGCCACCATGCAATGAATATTCAACTCGAATATAAAGTAATATCCTTCCCACGTCCCCTCTCTTTCCCTGCTCCCATACATTCTCCCACCACCTCCCACCTACCCAGTCACCCTGTTCCTTTCCCTTCCGTTACCCTCATTTCCCATCCCAGACCCGTATAGAGTCATAGAGTGATACAGTGGGGAAACAGGCCCTTCGGCCCAATTTGCCCACACTGGCCCAACATGTCCCATCTACACCAGTCCCACTTGCCTGCGCTTGGTCCATATCCCTCCAAACCTACACCTCTATAAGATCACCCCTCATCCTCCTGCGCTCCATGGAATAGAGACCCAGGCTGTTCAACCTCTCCCTATAGCTCACACCCTCGAGTCCTGGCAACGTCCTCGTAAATCTTCTCTGTACGCTTTCCATCTTGACAACATCTTTCCTACAACATGGTGCCCAGAACTGAACACAATATTCTAAATGCAGCCTCGCCAACGTCTTATACAACTGCAGCATGACCTCGCGACTTGTAGCCGTCTCACCTTTGTTGCATTCCTATTTGCATAATTCACACAGGCATTGTGGCTCTGGTTCAACCACTGCAAAGGAAGCAAAACGCATCGTCAGTGATCAGTGCGTTATATATTTCGAGAGGACTAGCATATAAAAACAGAAATAAAACGTTGATGGTTTATATGGCGCTGGTCAGATTGTATTTGAAGTATTGTGAGCAGCTTTGGGCCCCATATCTGAGGAAGCATGTGCTGCCTCTGGAGAGGGTCCAGATGAGGTTGATCACAGGAATGAGCGGGTGAACAAATATGTTGAGCGTTTGTCGGCACTGGGCCTGTACTCGCTGGAGTTCAGAAGGACGAGGGGGGGAACCTCATTGAAACGTACCGAATAGTGAAAGGGCTGGTTAGAGTGGTTGTGGAGAGGATGTTTCCACTAGTGGGAGAGTCTTGGACAAGAGGTCACAGCCTTAGAATAAAAGAACATATCTTTACAAAGATGAGGAGGAACACGTTGCCACAGATGGCTGTGGAGGCCAAGTCAATGGATGTTTTTAAGGCGGATATTGACAGATTATTGATTAGTGCAAGTGTCAGGGGTTATGGGGAGAAGGCAGGAGAATGTGGTTGAGAGGGAGAGACAGATCAGCCATGGCTGAATGGCGGAGCCGTCTCGATGGGCCGAATGGCCTAATTCTGCTCCTAGAACTTATTCAAACTCTCGATCGAAACTCTTGAACGACAAGACAAAGTGAGTCCATTTCTGAGCACGCCTTATCCCGTGCTAATAGTTGATCGTAAGAAATGGTGTCAGCAATCCTGACCAAAGACACGAGGGAAATATCACAACCTGGCTCTCCAATTACTTTCAGTTCAGTATACAGAGGCAGCATGGTGACAGGCCCTTCGGCCCGCTGAGTCCACGCCAACCTTCGATCACCTGTTCACACTAGTTCGATGTTATTGTACTTTCGCATGCACTCCCTTCACACAAGAGACATTGTTTTTTAACTGAGGCAGCATCGTGGCACAGCGGTAGAGTTGCTGCCTCACAGCGCCAGCTACATGGGTTCCATCCTGACTATGGGCGCTGTCTGTACAGATTTTGCACGTTCTCCCCGTGGGGAGAACGTGCAAAATCGGCATGGGTTAATCGGCATGGGTTTTCTCCGGGCGCTCCCAGTTTCATTCCACATTTCAAAGACGTGCAGACCTGCAGGCTAATTGGCTTCCGTAAATTGTAAATTGTCCCTAGTGCGTGTAGGATAGAACTGGTGTAGGGATGATGGATGGATGAGTTCTGGTAGGCGTTGACGTAGTGGGCTGAAGGGCCTGTTTCCACGCAGTATCTCTGAACTAAAAAAATCTAAATTAAACTAAAAGGCTAATTAACCTGTACGTCTTTGGAGTGGGGAAGGAAACCGCAGCACCCGGAGAAAACCCACGCAGGTCACGGGGAGAACGTGCAAACTGTGTACAGGCAGCACCCGTAGTCGGGATAGGACACTGGGTCTCAGGCGCTGTGAGGCAACAACTCTACCTCTGCGCCATCGTGCCGCCCTGCCCCTTTGGCAAGAGCCTGACGGGTAGCCAAAGGTAGAGACAAGGAAAATGGATCCCATCTCCCAAATGAGCGACATCCTCCAAGAATTCCAAACAATGAGTTGGACGTGACTTGCATTTAATGAACCACCTTGTCTTGGATTTATCGGCCATCGTAGTTAATAGCTTCCTTTCTAATGGACTCCAATGTTTTCTCTACGGTACATGTCTAGCTAATAGTCTTATCGTGGCTTTGATCTCTTCTCAATCGGACCACTGGCATCCCAAGTATTTTCAATCGTCTGTTACTAAGTTCCTCGAGGAGTGGAAACTTTCAACCTCTCCCCGTAGTCCTTGTTCGGTATTCTTGGCCGCGTTCCATCTGGGCTTCCTCGTGAATATTCAGCGGGTGAGGTTGGCTGTGACCTTTTTCATTGACGCCCTCTGTTCACTCTCACAGCTCGGATCTGTACCTTATCTCCTCTTCAGATGCAAACTGTGCGCAGCATGGAAAGTTCCTGTTGAATAAAATGGAACAGCCCCACCAACACTCCTTCACCATTCTCATGGTAAACGCTCGCTCTCAACACAGCCATTTAATGATCAGATGTTCGCGGACCCGTGTCCTCTCACTGCTCAAGCTTTCCAGTAGGTAGTGATTTTGTTTACTATCGTCACGTGTACTGGTACAGTGAAAACCTTTCATCTCTATGCTATCCGGTCGAATCAAATCATACTATATGTGAGATGGACTCAAAATGCTGGAGTAACTCAGCCGGGTCAGGCAGCATCTCAGGAGAGAAGGAATGGGTGACGTTTCGGGTCGAGACCCTTCTTCAGCCCCCGAAACGTCACCCACTCCTTCCCTCCTGTGCCGCTGAGATACTCCAGCATTTTGTGCCTATAATCATCTGCAGTTCTTCCGGACACATACTATACTTGAGTATGTGTCATTAACCTGGAAAGAGGGCAGAGAAGGTTTACGAGGAGTTCAAGAAGGAACTGCAGATGCTGGATAATCGAAGGTAGGCAAAAGTGCTGGAGAAACTCAGCGGGTGAGGCAGCATCTATGGGGCGAAGGAAATAGGCAACGTTATGGGCCGGAACCCTTCTTCAGACTGATGCGGGGGGGGGGCGGGGAGAAGAAAGGTTTACGAGGAGGTTGCCAGGACTCGAGGACCTGAGCTGAAGGGTGAGGTTGGACAGGCCAGGACTTTATTCCTTGGAGCCCAGGAGGCTGAGGGATGATCTTATAGGGGAATGATGAGGGGAATAGTCAGGATGAATGCACAGAGTTTTACCCAGGGTAGGGGAAACAAAAACCAGAGAACGTCGGTTTAAGTTGGAAGGGGAAAGATTTAATAGGAACCTGAGGGGCAGGTTTTTCACACACAGGTGGGTATATGGAACACGCTGTCGGAAGAGATAGTTGAGGCAGGTACTACGACATTTAAAAGATGGGCAGGTAATTTTAAATTTGGACAGGTACATGGATAGGAAAGATTAAAGGGCCTGTCCCACCAGCATGCGACTGCATGCTTCTAGCGCAACCAAACATGGTCGCTTGAGGCTTACGGCCGGTCCCAATTTGAACCGCGGAGACGTATGGAGTTGTGCAAGGCTGGTCCCGACATCATACTCACCTGGGCAGGAGGCGCGCCGACTGAATTTGGATGTCGCGCGGCGTCGGGCGGTGACCTCATCGCGCAATGGCAAGCGTTAGGCGAACGCCGTCAAGACGCTGCGTACGCCCGTCGAGACGCTGCGTACACCCTCAACGCGCATGCGGGCCGAGATGCCATTGGCGCGCGGGATTTATGGACAGTGCAAGATTTTTGGAGCCCCGCGCGATGTCGGGACCAGCCCCGCACATCTCCATACGCCTCCGGCGATCGAAGTGGGACCGGCCCCGCGAGGCCGTACGCCTCAAGCGACCACGTTTGGTCGCGCTAGACGCATGCAATCGCATGCTGGTGGGACAGGCCCTTTAGAAGTATATGGCCAACTGCGGGCAGGTGGGCCATCTTTGGATGGCATGGAGCAGGTGGATTGGAGGACTTTTTAACCGTGCTTTATGCTTCTGTGACTCAAGATATGTTTTTGGTTCAGAGAATAGTCTGCTGCTCAACATACTTAGACCAACATCTGGAACCCAAGCTGCATTGTAACGCAGCAATCGCTAATTCATTCCAAAGGTGACCGAAGGAGTTCTGACGACCGTTCAATTATTTTGAGACTCAATACTAATGAGTCCATCTCACTTTTTAAAAATAGGTAAAAGAGATTTAGGGGCAGCATAGTGGCAGAGCTGCTGCCAGACAGCACCAGAGACCTGGGTTCAGTCCTGGCCACGAGAGCTGTCGTTATGGAGTTTGCACCGATTTTATCTTCTTCCACCCATATTCCTTCCTTTGGCTTCACAATTTGCACTTTTTCTCTCCTTATGGACCATTTTATTATCTTTTCATTTTTGGTCTTTGTCCAACCATCTGCCTATTAACTCTCCCCTCCCCCTTCACCGGTATCCACCTATCACTCACCAGGCTTAATCCCCACCTCTCTTTATGCCCCTGTCCGACTTAGGAAACCTGAATGGAGACTTTGCGCCCCACCCAAGGTTTCCGTGCGGTTCCCGTAGGTTTTTGTCAGTCTCCCTAATGGTCGAAAGTGGTTTTCGTTTTAAAAATCGGTAATTTTTTAGTCGAAGCCGGTTGCGATGCTAGTTGAAGGTGGTTGCCGGAGGACAAAAACCTCCGGGAACCGCACGGAAACCTTGGGTGGGGCGCATAGTCTCCAGAGGTTTCCGTTCAGGTTTCCTAAGTGGGACAGGGGCATTACAGGGCTCACCACCCACCCCCACCACCTCCCACTCCCCACCATAATTAGTCTGAAGAAGGGATTTGACATGAACATCACATGTTCATGTTCTCCAGGGATACGTTCTGATGCACTGAGTTACTCCAGCATTTTGTGTCTTTTTTCCTGTGTACACCAGCACCTGCGGTTCCTTGTATCTCCCCTTGATCTTTAGTATTAGGCAGAGAAATGTAAACCTTCGGCACCTCCTTCCTTTCTCCACCCCATCAGAAATCAGCCCAGAAAGCATGCAATGAAATGCTGCCCTTCAGGGATACTCTGGAGTTTAGACTGATGAGAGGGGATCTCAATGAAACATATAAGATTATTAAGGATTTGGACACGCTAGAGGCAGGAAACTTGTTCCCGATGTTGGGGGAGTCCAGAACCAGGGGCCACAGTTCAAGAATAAGGGGTAAGCCATTTAGAACGCAGATGAGGAAACACTTTTTCACACAGAGAGTGGTGAGTCTGTGGAATTCTCTGCCTCAGAGGGCGGTGGAGGCCGGTCCTCTGGATACTTTCAAGAGAGAGCTAGATAGGGCTCTTAAAGATAGCGGAGTCAGGGGATGTGGGGAGAAGGCAGGAACAGGGTACAGATTGTGGATGATCAGCCATGATCGCATTGAATGGTGGTGCTGGCTCGAAGGGGCCGAATGGCCTCCTCCTGCACCTCTCGTCAAGTTATGACACTTGATGTGCGTTATAACAGTAGAAGCCTTGGAAAACAAAAAGCCATTCACGACGGAGCTTAACAACTTTTCCTTCCAGCTCCTTCAGTAATGGCCCTGTACCAGTAGATGTCACTGATGCCACTTTCATGAGGTACGCCTTTATAAACACAGTGGACGTTACACACATGTGAAGAATTGAAACTATACGGTATTGGAGAAGTCGGCCATTCAGCCCCTCAAGCTCTGCTCTGCCATTCAATATTATCAGGGCTTTGGAGTTTGTACATTCTCCCTCTAAACCTCTCCCGTCCACGTACTGGTACAATCTCAACTTGTGCCATTTACTCTGGCAGGTACACAAAAGTGCTGGAGAAACGCAGCGGGTGCAGCAGCATCTATGGAGCGAAGGAGATAGGCAACGATTCATAGAAACATAGAAACATAGAAAATAGGAGGAGGCCCATTCGGCTCTTCGAGCCAGCACCGCCATTCATTGTGATCATGGCTGATCGTCCCCAATCAATAACCCGTGCCTGCCTTCTCCCCATATCCCTTGACTCCACTAGCCCCTAGAGCTCTATCTAACTCTCTCTTAAATCCATCCAGTGACTTGGCCTCCACTGCCCTCTGTGGCAGGGAATTCCATAAATTTTGGGTCGAAACCCTTCTTCAGATTGTAGGGTGGGGGGAGAAAAAAGGAGAAAGGAAGAGGAGGAGCCCGAGGGGTGAGGGAGAACTGAGAAGGCAACTCTGGCAGCTTGCCGCAGTTGCCCATCCCCCCGCCCCCCCACCATATGAATTACTGCCCACGAATCACGTTTAAATCATTTTCCTCTTACCTTTAACCCGAAAGACATTTGGACAAGTAAATAGATAGGAAGGGTTCAGAGGGACAAAGTGTGTAAGAACTTGCGGCGAGAGCGACCAAACGTGGTCGCTTGAGGCGTACGGCCTCGCGGGCCGGTCCCAATTCGAACCGGGGAGGCGGGCCGTATGGAGTTGTGCGGGGCTGGTCCCGACATCATACTCACCAATCAGCTGGGAAGGAGGCGGGCCGAGTGAATTTGGGCGTCGCACGGCGTCGGGCGGTGACGTCATCGCGCAACGCAATGACCGTCGAGACGCTGCGTACGTCCTCAATGCGGCTGCGGGCCGACAGGCCGTTGCCGCGCGGAATTTTTGGACAGTGTCAGTTTTTCGGAGCCCTGCGCGATGTCAGGACCTGCCCCGCACAACTCCAGGCTCCTCCGCTGATCAATGTGGGACCGGCCCCGCGAGGCCGTACGGCTCAGCCCACCACGTTAGGTCGCGCTCGCCGCATGCAGTCGCATGCTGGTGGGACAGGCCCTTTACTCCAGCATTTTGTGTCTACCTTCGATTTAAACCAGCATCTGCAGTTCATTCTTACACACTTTGTCCCTCTGAACCCTTCCTATCTATTTACTTGTCCAATGTCTTTCAGGTTAAAGGTCAGAGGGAAATGATTGAAACGTAATTCGTGCGCAGTAATTCATATGGTGGGGGGCGGGGGGAATGGGCACATGCGGCAAGCTGCCAGAGTTGCCTTCTTGGCTCTCCCTCAGCCCTCGGGCTCCTCTTCCTTTCTCCTTTCCCCCCCCCCCCCCCACCCTCCCCCGCCCCCCCCCCACCCTACAGTCTGAAGAAGGGTTTTGGCCCGAAATTTATGGACAGGCCCTTAACTCAGCGGGACAGGCAGCATCTCTGGAGATGCTGCTTGTCCCACTGAATTGCTCCAGCATTTTATGTCTTCCTCGGGTTTAGAGGGATATGTATTAGATGGGAGCAAACGGGATCAACTTAGTATTTTGGTTGGCATGGACGAGTTATTATTATCCGCATGATTTTATACACATTTTAGTTAAGTTTAGTTTAGAGACACAGTGCGGAAACAGGCCCTTCGGCCCACCGGGTCCGCACCAACCGACGACCCCTGCACATTACACCACCCTACACACACACACACACACACGAGGGACAATTTTTACATTTACACCAAGCCCACAAACCTGCAAGTCTTTGGAATGTGGGCGGAAACGGAAGATCTTGGACAAAACCCACACAGGTCACGGGGAGAACGTGCAAACTCCGTACAGACGGCACCCATAGTCAGGATGGAACCCGGGTCTCTGGCGCTGTACGGCAGCGACTCTACCGCTGCGCCACCGTGACCGCCCTGAAGAAGGTTACAATAGACAATAGGTGCAGGAGGAGGCCATTCGGCCCTTCGAGCCAGCACCGCCATTCAATGTGATCATGGCTGATCATCCCCAATCAGTACCCCGTTCCTGCCTTCTCCCCATATCCCCCGACTCCGCTACCTTAAACCCTTAGTTTAGTTTGATCTTTGGAGAATAATTGCAGCCTATCCTACCTCTCATTGTAACTCAAGCCCCCAGTTCTGGCAACGTCCTTGTGAATCTTTTCTCACCCTCTTCGGCTGAATCACATCCTTGGTATACCATGGTGACTGGAACGGCACATAATATTCCAGATACAACGGCACAGAATTCCAGGCCCAAAATATCATGTTCATAAGAGATAGGAGCAGAACAAGGCCATTTGGCCCATGATGAAGTCTACCCCGCCATTCAATCATGGCTGATCTTCCCCTCTTAACCCCATTCACCTGCCTTCTCCCCGTAACCCCTCACGCTCATATTAATCAAAAATCAGTCAAAATCACCTTCAAAAAATATCCATTGTCTTGGCCTTCAGTGAGTTCTGCAGCAATGAGTTCCACAGATTCACCACCCAAGGGAGGGGGGAAAGATTTAATAGGAGCCTGACATATACCTAGCACCCTTTTTACACCAAGGGTGCTAGGTATATGGAGCAAGCTGCCAACGGAGGTAATGGAGACAGATAGTATCTCAATGATTAATGATAATGTACATGGATTGGACAGGCTTAGAGGGACATGGGCCAAATGCCAGCAGGCTGGACTAGTATAGAAGGGGCACATTGTTCGGTGTGAGGAAGTTGGGCCAAAGAGCCTGGATGTGCAACTCTATTTGGATTGGCATATGGATAAGATAGGTTTAGAAACATAGAAACATTGAAATTAGGTGCAGGAGCAGGCCATTCGGCCCTTCGAGCCTGCACCGCCATTCAATATGATCATGGCTGATCATCTAACTCAGTATCCCGTACCTGCCTTCTCTCCATACCCCCTGATCCCTTCAGCCACAAGGGCCACATCCAACTCCCTCTTAAATATGGCCAACGAACTGGTCTCAACTACCTTCTGTGGCAGAGAATTCCACAGATTCACCACTCTCTGTGTGAAAAATGATTTTCTCATCTCGGTCCTAAAAGACTTCCCCCTTATCCTTAAACTGTGACCCCTTGTCCTGGACTTCCCCAACATCGGGAACAATCTTCCTGCATCTAGCCTGTCCAACCCCTTTAGAGGGCTATGGGTCAAATGCAGGCCAATGGTACTTGTTAAATTTACGAGGGTGTTGCCTGGACTCGAGGGTGTGAGCTATAGGGTTGAGTAGGCTGGGTCGCTATTCCATGGAGCGTAGGAGGATGAGGAGAGATCTTATCAAGGTGTACAAAATCATGAGAGGAATAGATCGGGTAGATGCACAGTGTATTTTACCCAGAGTAGGGGAATCGAGGACCAGAGGACAAGTTCAAGGTGAAGGGGAAAAGATTTAATAGGGATCCAAGGGGTAATTTCTTCACGCAGAGGGTGGTGGGTGTATGGAACGAGCTGCCAGAGGAGGTAGTTGAGGCTGGGACTGTCCCAGCGTTTAAGAAACAGTGGGACAGGTAATAGACAATAGACAATAGGTGGAGGAGTAGGCCATACGGCCCTCCAAGCCAGCACCGCAAATTCAATGTGATCATGGCTGATCATCCACAATCAGTACCCCGTTACTGCCTTCTCCCCATATCCCCTGACTACCCGCTTTCTTCAAGAACCCTATCTAGCTCTCTCCAGAGAACCGGCCTCCAGGCAGAGGCAGAGAATTCCACAGACTCACAACTCTCTGTGTGAAAAAGTGTTTCCTCGTCTCCGTTCTAAAAGGCTTACCCCTTATTCTTAAACTGTGGCCCCTGGTTCTGGACTCCCCCAATATCGGGAACATGTTTCCTGCCTCCAGCGTGCCCAAACCCTTGATAATCTTATGTGTTTCAATAAGATCCCCTCTCGTCCTTCTAAACTCCAGAGTATACAGGTACATGGATAGGACGGGTTTGGAGGGATATGGACCAAGCGCAGGCAAGTGGGACGAGCGTAGCTGGGACATTGTTGGCCGGTGTGGGTGGGTTGGGCCGAAGGGCCTGTTTCCACACTGTATCACTCTAGGACTCTCTCTATGAGTATGATTGTGCCAACAAGGTCGGTGTGTCACAGTGGCTATTTCCGGGCTGTACAACTTTATGACCAGAGAGTCAACAAACGATAATGACGGACGGTTGGTTTAAGGTTTAGACACAAGATAATGATCAGCTGCAATTGGTTGTGTGTTTTGCTGTCTATGAGAAACATACTCCGCACATATTTACTGCCACCAAGTGCCAAGATCCCATTAGCTCTTACCTGCCAGAAAACCGTAGTTGCCAATGTCTGCTGGGGGAGGAGAAGTCCAACCACCTATAGAAAGCACAGATAATATCAACATTTTGGAAAAACCCAACAACCAGCAATGCGGATTATGGAGATGTCGGAGACCTTACATTTGGAAAGAACTGGACTTGTCTTCATTGACAAACCAGAATTATTTGCTAGAATATGGTCTCCATTTATTGATTTATTGATTTTCTGAAAGGGTAAATTGGTCCAGCATGAAGGCCTGACTGAAACTTGAACCCAGGATTAGATGAATAGCTACACTTTACGGACCCATCTCCAAAGCTGTATTATTAGTAATTTATTCTATTTTTCCTATCGTTTTTCTTTCCTTTCTTTCTATCTATAAAAAAAATAAACAAATAGAAGCTGTGTTAATATGTAATTGATAACCGAGGACCCCAACAATGTTGGTAGCTGGGATCCCAACTATTAACAATATGTAATTGATAAATGAAATGTGGGGGTGGGAAGAAGAAAGGAAGAGGCGGAGACAGTGGGCTGTGGGAGAGCTGGGAAGGGGAGGGAGAAAGCAGGGACTACCTGAAATTGGAGAAGTCAATGTTCATACCGCTGGGGTGTCAATTGCCCAAGCGAAATACGAGGTGCTGCTCCTCCAATTTACGGTGGGACTCACTCTGGCCATGGAGGAGGCCCAGGACAGAAAGGTCGGATTCGGAATGGGAGGGGGAGTTGAAGTGCTGAGCCACCGGGAGATCCGGTTGGTTATTGCGAACCGAGCGGAGTGTAGTAATAGGAATCTAAGGGGTGATGTTTTTCACGCATGGAACGAGCTGCCAGAGTAGGTAGTTCAGGCCGATTACTATTGCAATGTTTATGAAACATTTAGACAGGTACATGGATCGGACAGGTTTTGAGTGATATGGGCCAAACGCATACAGGTGGGACGAGTGTAGATGGGGCATGTTGGCCGCTGTGGGCAAGTTGGGCAATAGGGCCTGTTTGACTGAGCTACAGAGAGCAGGCTATCACTCTATTCCTTGGAACGCAGGAGGATGAGAGGTGAAGTTTTAGAGGTGTATAAAATTATGAGAGGATTGTGAAGATGCACGGAGTCTCTTGCCTGGAGTAGAGGTATTAAGAACCAGAGGACATAGGTTTAAGGTGAGAGGGGGAAAGAAACGCATTTACTCATTCTATTCCCCCTCATGATTTTTTAATTTTTTTAATTTTTAGAAAATAGGTGCAGGAGGAGGCCCTTCGGCCCTTCGAGCCAGCACCGCCATTCATTGTGATCATGGCTGATCGTCCGCTATCAATAATCCTTGCCTGCCTTCTCCCCATATCCCTTGACTCCACTAGCCCCGAAAGCTCTATCTAACTCTCTCTTAAATCCATCCAGTGACTTGGTCTCCACTGCCCTCTGTGGCAGGGAATTCCATAAATTCACAACTCTCTGGGTGAAAATGTTTTTTCTCACCTCAGTCTTAAATGACCTCCCCTTTATTCTAATACTGTGGCCCCTGGTTCTGGACTCACCCAACATTGGGAACATTTTTCCTGCATCTAGCTTGTCCAGTCCTTTTAGAATTGTATATGTTTCTATAAGAACACCCCTCATCCTTCTAAACTCCAGTGAACACAAGCCTAGTCTTTGCAATCTTTCCTCATATGAAAAGTCCAGCCATCCCAGGGATCAATCTTACTCATCACTGTCTCACCATCGATCACACTACTTTACACCACTACATACAGCTTTTATAGAGTAGGTCTTAAGAAATGAGTTCGGAATCTGACTGACCCGGAAATATATCAAAGGGTTTATTCAAGGAAGATGTCAATAGATACTTACAATTGGGGTCCCAAAGGGAATATAACCTGGAAAAAAAGGTAGACATTAAAAGGTTTCACCATTGTGGCCACACTCCTGCACCTATTGTCTGTTGTAGAGCATCTAGAATTGGCAGTCAATGTTATCAGCTATCCAGCCTCCACCAGCAAGGTGGCAACATAACACAGTCTCCTGCTGTCAAGTGCTGCCGTTCTTACGCCCCTGGACAATGCATTCAATGTTAGCAACACGCACACACTGATGGTGTCAGCATTCTGTTAAATATGGAACTTTTACAAAGAATTTCAACAATAATTAACTTCTTGCTCTCATTTTTTGTGTGGATTATTATTGTTTCACCCCTAAAACAAACTGAAGCATGGAAAGTTACATCTCCTCAACAAAATGAAGCAGTCCAGCTCTGGGGGGGGGGGGGGGGGGGGGGGGGGGGAGCAAGAGCTAAGCAAGGGTCAAGCACACGGGATGACAAGTCTGTGGAATTCTCTGCCTCAGAGGGCGGTGGAGGCCAGTGGGGAGAAGGTAGGAACGGGGTACTGATTGGGGATGATCAGCCATGATCACATTGAATGGCGGTGCTGGCTCAAAGGGCCGAATGGCCTACTGCTGCACTATTGTCTAATGTCTATTGAACATAGACACAAAATGCTGAAGTAACTCAGTGAGACAGGCAGCATCTCTAATGAGGGGGAATGGGTTGAGACCCTTCTTCAGACTGAGTCAGGGGAGAGAAAGATACAGAGATAAGGAAGCATCAGGTGTGAAAACAAGACAAAGGGGATGGAGATGAAGGAAAATGTTGAACAGGTCATTGTTAGCTGGGCGAAGGTAACACAAAAGCAAACAGAGATAAAATGTAAATGAGGATAGTCAGACTGGTGGGAGAACTGGGATGGGGGAGGCGATGGAGAGAGAGGGAAGGCAAACGTCACGTGAAGTTAGAGAAGTCAATGTTCATACTGCTGGGGATAAGCTGCCCAAACAAAATATGAGGTGTTGTGCCTCCAATTTGCGCTGGGCCTCACTCTGACAGTGGAGGAGGCCCAGGACAGAAAGGTCAGTGTGGGAATGGGGGGGGGATTAAACTACATAGCAACCGGAAGATTAGGTTGATTTAGGCGGACTGAGCTACAAGTGAACATCTGCTTCATCTGACAAGAGTGTCGGGGCCCTTAGGTGGTGTCGAGGGGGGAGGTATTGGGACAGTTGTGGCATTTCCTGCGGAAGCGTGGGAAAGTAACCTAAGCATTCATTCTCTTCATCACTGGTGCGGCGGTAGAGTTGCTGCCTCACAGCGCCAGAGACCCGGGTTCCATCCTGACTACGGGTGCTGTCTGTACAGAGTTGGTACTTTGTCCCCGTGACTGCGTGGGTTTTCACCAGGTGCACCGGTCTCCCTCACTCGAAAGACGTGCAGGTTTGTTGGATTCAGAAAGTGGTAAAATGGTGCCTTGTGTGGAGGATAGTGCTAGAGTACAGGGTGATCTCTGGTCGGCGCGCACTTGGTGGGGCGAAGGGCCTGTTTCCGTGCTGTCTCACGAAAGCCTAAAGTAAAGTCGAAATGACTTTTGGCTACGAGCTTGCACTGCAGATTAATCTCCATTTCTGTCGCTGATCTATACTTTATACTTTATAACTGGGGGCCAAGGAAAGAGTGTTCACGTCGCGGCCCTGTTTCCACCAATCTTTCCACCACCGCGGACAAGAAGCGACAAGACAGACGCCACTGTGTGCAGACGCCGAGAAGTGTGTTCAGCTCTGGCTGAGCAACGTCTAACCTTGTGTGTGGACACGATAAGAAGAAGAACTTTATAACTGTATACTTTGGTAGCTCTCCTCATTGTCCGCAATCCTAACAATCTTGTCATCTACAAACGCACTCACCGATCTGTCTATGTTTACGTCCAAATCAATGATATATACAGTAGATATAATTCACAAGTCACGGTGGCGCAGCGGTAGAGTTGCCGCTTTGCAGCGCCAGAGACCCGGCTTCCATGCCGACTACGGGCGCTGCCTGTACGGAGTTTGTACGTTCTCCCCGTGACCTGCGTGGGTTTTCTCCGAGATCTTCGGTTTCCTCCCACACGCCAAAGACGTGCGGGTTTGTAGGCTAATTGTCTTGATTGACTGGCTTGATAAAATGTAAAAAATGGTCCAGTGCTGAGTGATGCTCTTCCTGGAGCTTTTCAGCGTACTACATCTAGAAATAGATCTAGACAAACAGCAGCGGTCCCAGCACAGATCCCCACGGAACTCCACTTACCACAGTCCTCCAGCCTGAATACGGACTGTGGGCGGTGTGACCCACATCGCAGCAGCCTCTGCAGTCCGTCTGTCTTTTTTATTGAAATGTTGTCCCGTTGAGTGTAGTTATAGTGTTTTTTTAACTTTAAAATATTTTCCCTGTACGGGGGACCCGACCTTTTCTCTGTCGGGTCTCCGTTGTCGTTGGGGCCTAGTACTGTGGAGCGGCCTCCAACTGGAACGATCTGGGGGCTCCAGTCGCAGAGCCTGCGGACTCACCATCGTGGGCCTGGCCGAGTTCGGAGCGTGGAGAGCTGTGGTGGCACACTGCTGCTGCCCGACCCCGGGAGCTTCAGAGGCTCCAGCCGCAGGCCCGGTGGACGGTAACACCGGGAGCCCGCGGGTCGCTGGTGGGAGGCCGCTTTTCAGAGCTTCCGCAACAGCCACCTCTTCCGCCCGAGTTGCGGGGTTGAAAATGACCTGGAGCAGGGCCTTACATCGGCCGGCGCGGCTTTAATGGCCGCGTGACTTGCTAGCGCCCACAGGGGGCACCGACATCAACACCCGGAGAGCGGTCTTGCTTCGCTCGGCGCGGTCTTAATAGCCGCAGGACTTATTTACCATCGCCCGCCGGGGGCTTTGACTTTGACATCGGGAGGAGAATGGGGAGTACAGGGGAGAGATAAGACTTTGCCTTCCACCACAGTGAGGGGGAGATTCACTGTGATGGGTGTTTGTGTAAATTGTGTTGTCTTGGTTCTTTTCTTGTTGTACGACTGCAGAAACCACATTTCCTTTGAACTTCAATGAGATTGAAATGACAACAAATAAATTATATTGCCTTTTCACCACAACTCCCTGCCATGTACCGCACACAGAATAATGGGAGGAGCAAAAATTAAAATAAGCATGAGCAAAACTACTTTTCCAAAATTATAAAAATGTACCTGACATTCTGAATGGCATCAGAATCTTCTCGTTGGTGTCTGGGTGCAAAACCGCCTTAAAGCAAATCAAAGGAAAAGGCTGAGGATCACTGCGCAAGGTGCCTTTAAATACAACACAGGGAGGGTGCGGGCATGATGCTGTCAGGACTAAATCACTGGACTTACATGGCTGATAACATAGAGGCAGGAAACATGTTCCCGATGTTGGGGGAGTCCAGAACCAGGGGCCACAGTTTAAGAATAAGGGATAATCCATTTAGAACGGGGACGAGGAAACACGTTTTCTCACTGAGAGTGGTGAGTCTGTGGAATTCTCTGCCTCAGAGGGCAGTTCAAGAGAGAGCTAGATAGGGCTCTTGAAGATAGCAGCAGAGTCAGGGGATATGGGGAGAAGGCAGGAAAGGGGGTACTGATTAGTGGGGATGATCAGCCATGATTGCATTGAATGGCGGTGCTGGCTCGCAGGGCAGAATGGCCTCCTCCTGCACCTATTGTCTATTGATAATGCAACAACTGTGCAACCAAAATCTGCTCTAACATCATTTACAAGTTGCCGGTTGACACCACCGCAGTGGGCCAGATCTCAAAGGATGTCAAGATGAGTTGCGGGAAGGAGATGGATTCATGGAGTCATACAGTGTGGAAACAGGCCCTTCGGCCCAACTTGCCCACACTGACTAACATGCCCCATTACGCCATCATGGCCCATTACACCAACCAACATGCCCCATGGAGAGATAGAGAGCTTAGCCTGGTGTCAAGATGACAACAACACCAGCAAAGCGAAGGGGCGAGGCGCAGTAGACGCCCCCAGTCTGTGTCAGTGGCGGTGAAATGATGATGATCGAGAGCTTTATGTCCTGGTGCAGCGACACTGGTGATACAGTCGAGAAAACATGCCAATGCCTCTACTTCCCCAGATTCAGCTGCAGTTTCATCCCAGCTGTTATCAAGCAACTGGACCATCCTCTCAACAACTAGAGAGCGGTCCTGAGCTACCACCTACCTCATTGGAGACCCTCGGACTATCTTTAATTGGACTTTATCTTGCACCAAACGTTATTCCCTTTATCAATAGACAATAGACAATAGACAATGGGTGCAGGAGGTGGCCATTCGGCCCTTCGAGCCAGCACCGCCATTCAATGTGATCATGGCTGACTATCCCCAATCAGTACCACGTTCCTGCCTTCTCCCCATATCCCCTGACTCCGCTATCTTTAAATAGACAATAGACAATCCTGTATCTGTACACTGTGGACAGCTCGATTGTAATCATGTATTGTCTTCCCGCTGACTGGATAGCACGCAACAAAAGCTTTTCACTGTACCTCGGTACACGTGACAATAAACTGAACTAAACAAAATCTCCAATGACACGTGCATCATTGAAAGCATCCCGTCCGGATGCATCACTGCTTTGTATTGCAACTGCTCTGCCACATTCCGGTTTTGCACGATCAGAGATATTTCTTTGTCCCTGATCTTTAACCCTCTCTGATGAAAGGTCCCAGACCTGAAATGTTAAATGCTATTTTCACCACAGCCGCTGACTGACTTCGAGAAATCAAGTCTTGTCGACACCTCCGCTCGGTTCGCACTAACCAACCTGATCGCCCGGTGGCACAGCACTTCAACTCCCCCACACATTCTGAATCCGACCTTTCTGTCCTTGGCCTCCTCCATGGCCAGAGTGAGGCCCACCGCAAATTGGAGGAGCACCACCTCATATTTCGCATGGGCAGTTTACACCCCAGCGGTATGAACAGTGACTGCTCCAATTTCAGGTAGTCCTTGCTTTCTCCCTCCTTCCCCTCCTCCCCTTCCCAGCTCTCCCACAGCCCACTGTCTCCCCCATCTCTACATCAGTCTAACGAAGTGTCTTGACCTGAAACGCCACCTATTCCTTCGCTCCATAGATGCTGCCTCACCCGAACATTTTTCTCCGAACATTTTTGTCTGCCTTCGAGAAATCAAGACATCAAGATTCGCCACCTGACCACATTTCCGCCACCATTTCCCACCACCCCAGTCGCTGTCTCCCCCCATACACTCGTTTTGATTTATATTTAGATATACAGCGTGGAAGCAGGCCTTTCAGCCTGCCAAATCCTCGCCGATTAGCGATCACCCAGTACGCCAGCATTATCCTGCGCATTAGGGACAATGTTTTACTAAAGCCAATATACCTACAAACCTATATGTCTTTGCAATGTGTCCACCCGTCTAGATCTGCAGCCTGAATATTGCCCTTCTATCAGTAAACTCTTGCACGACCGGTTATTTTGTTCTGCTGACGTTGAGGGGGCAGGTTGTTATCACGACACCATGCTATGAAGATCTCAATCTCCTTCTTGTAATCTGACTCATCATTGTTTGAGATCCGGCCCACTTAACAGTGGTGTCACCTGGAAACTTCTAAAGGAAGAACTAAGCGCTGGAGGAATTCAGTGGGTCAGGCAGAATCTCCGGAGAAAAAGGACGCGTGACGTTTCGGACCAAGGCTGAAAAAGGCTCCTGACCCCCAAACATCACCCGTCCCTTTTTCTCCAGAGATGCTACTGCCTGATACACTTGGTTACTCCAGCACTTTGTGACTATATTTTGTAGAAACTAGCATCTAACTTCTACAGGTGCACAGTAGAGAGCATGCTGACCGGTTGCATCGTGGCTTGGTTTGGCAACTTGAGCGCCCTGGAGAGGAAAAGACCTCAAAAAGTAGTAAACACTGCCCAGTCTATCATCGGCTCCCTTCCATAGAGGGGATCTATCACAGTTGCTGCCTCAAAAAGGCTATCAGTATCATCAAGGGCCCACACCATCCTGGCAACACACTCATCTCCCTGCTAGCTTCAGGTAGAAGGTATAGGAGCCTGAAGACTGCAACGACCAGGTTCAGGAATAGTTACTTCCCCACAGCCTTTTAAACTTGGCTCGGACAAAACTCTGAACATTAATACCTCTTTATCTGTTATTTGCACTTCATCAGTTTATTTATTCATGTGTGTACATATTTATATAATGGTATATGGACACACTGATCTGTTTTGTAGTCAATGCCTACTATGTTCTGGTAAGCAAAGCAAGAATGTCATTGTCCTACCACGGACACACGGCAATAAACTCTCTTGAATCTTGAATCTTGGATCTTGAATTTGAAGTTCTATGTGTCTACAACTTGTAAAGGGAGTTAGAGCAGAATTTGACTGTGTCCATTGGGAGTAGAGTAAAGGGCTGAGAATGTGGCCTTGTGAGGCACCGCTGGAGAGAATTAACATTGAAGATATTTTGTCGCCTTGCTCGCTGATTACCTCTATGGTCAGGAACTCAAGGATTCAGCAACAGTAGCCAGTGCTTAGTCCTGGGTCCAGGAGTTTGGATGTGACACAGCCGTGGACGGCAGTGGATTGCAGATGTCACATAGCTGGGTGGCAGTGTGAACTGTAAGGAGGATGCTCTAAGAATGCAGGGTGACTTAGACAGGTTGGGTGAGTGGGCAGATGAAGTTTAATGTGGATACGTCAGGTTATCCACTTTGGTGGCAAAACAGGAAGGCAGATTACTGTCTAAATGGTGTCAAGTTGGGAAAAGGGGAAGTACAACGGGATCTGGGGGTCCTTGTTCATCAGTCAATGAAAGTAATGCACGTACAGCAGGCAGTGAAGAAAGTGAATGGCATGTTGGCCTTTATAACAAGAGGAGTTGATTACAGGAGCAAAGAGGTCCTTCTGCAGTTGTACAGAGCCCTAGTGAGACCACACCTGGAGTATTTTGTGCAGTTTTGGTCCCCTAATTTGAGGAAGGACATTCTTGATATTGAGGGAGTGCAGCGTAGGTTTACAAGGTCAATTCCTGGGATGGCGGGACTGTCATATGCTGAGAGAATGGAGCAGCTGGGCTTGTATACTCTGGAATTTAGAAGGATGAGAGGGGATCTTATGGAAACATATAAGATTATTAATGGTTTGGACACTCTAGAGGCACGACACATGTTCCCGATGTTGGGGGAGTCCAGAACCATGGGACACAGTTTAAGAATAAGGGATAACCCATTTAGAACGGAGACGAGGAAACACGTTTTCTCACAGAGAGTGGTGAGTCTGTGGAATTCTCTGTCTCAGAGGGCGGTGGAGGCCGGTTCTCTGGATACTTTCAAGAGAGAGCTAGATAGGGCTCTTAAAGATAGCGGAGTCAGGGGATATGGGGAGAAGGCAGGAACGTGGTACTGATTGGGGACGATCAGCCATGATCACATTGAATGGCGGTGCTGGCTCGAAGGGCCGAATGGCCTACTCCTGCGCCTGTTGTCTATTGATATGAGTTTGGTTGCACAGTATGTAGGCTAGCTGATGGTGCCAGGAAGAAATTTATTTCAGCTAATAGAAGCATTAACCACACTGGCAGTTATTCATTCTTGGGCTGCTGATGACATTGACCAATTGCATTGATGCCATCGACTTCAAGAGGTCAACTAGGAATCAGTCTCTTTAATATGGGGCTGGCAGCTGATAGTATTGCGTATAATCTTCATTGCCTTTGGGCCTGAGCTGCAGGGAGAGATTTGCCAGGCTAGAATGCCATTCGGCCCTTTGAGCCAGCACCGCCTTTTCATTGCTTTTGTTTTCAATTCTAAATCGACATTCCGAAAAAAACCCAATGACATCAATAAATTCTATAGGAAATTGCCAATCAGGTGGTTCAATTAATGAAATGTATATTATTAAAAGAAATTAAATATTTCACATAATTCAGTGTTAATCATTGGGAAATATCGCCTAACACAGTAGGATTATTTGAAGTAAAAATGCTTACCTGTTTGATTTTCTGTGCCTCCCAAAGCTAGACAAAGACAAATGAAGAGAAATTGTTAGTACATGATCCAAAAGTGAATGGCCAGTAGAGTAAAGACAGCTTCAGTTTCCAGGATCAGTTGAGTCAGGACAATGTGAATTATGGGTGGCACAGTGGCGCAGTTGGTAGAACTGCTGCCTCACGACCGCTCCTGTTCTCATGGGTGCTGTTGGCGCGGAGTCTGCATGTTCTCACCGTGACTGTGTGGGTTTCCTCCAGGTGCTCCAGTTTTACCCCCACATCCCAAAGATGAGTGGGAGTCCACTTTTATAAAATCAACCCTCAGCCTCGTGTGCTCCAAGGAATAACAATCTAGCCTGCCAAATCTCTCCCTGAGTAGCTCAGGCCCTTGAGTTCTGGCAACCTCCACGTAAATCTTCTCTGCACTTTTTCCTGCTAAATAGCATCTTCCCCATTGCTAGAGCGACTGAACTAATTCAACTGAACAAAGAACTCAGGTGCAGCCTCACCAACGACTTAGCAACATAGAAACATAGAAAATAGGTGCAGGAGTAGGCCATTCGGCCCTTCGAGCCAGCACCGCCTTTCATTGTGATCATGGCTGATCATCCCCAATCAGTAACTGAGTTGAATGATCAGCCATGATCATTTTGAATGGCAGTGCTGGCTCGAAGGGCCGAATGGCCTCCTCCTGCACCTATTTTCTATGTTTCTATGTTTCTATGTAAATCGTGCCAGCCTTTTCCCCATATCCCTTGATCCCGCTAGCCCCAAGAGCTCTATCTAACTCTCTTTTAAATTCATCCAGTGAATTGGCCTCCACTGCCCTCTGTGGCAGAGAAATACACAAATTCACAACTCTCTGGGTGAAAAAGTTTTTTCTTTTCTCAGTTTTAAATGGCCTCCCCTTTATTCTTAGACCGTGGCCCCTGGTTCTGGACCCGCCCAACATTGGGAATATTTTCCCTGCATCTAGCTTGTCCAAGATTTCCTCTCATCCTTCTAAATGCCTGTGAATACAAGCCCAGTCTTTCCAATCTTTCGTCATATGACAGTCCCGCCATCGCGGGGATTAACCTCGTGCTGCACTCCCTCAAGAGCAAGAATGACCTTCCTCAAATTAGGAGACCAAAACTGCATACAATAGTCCAGATGTGGTGTCAAAGTACAACTGAGAAAGGACCTCTTTCCTCCTATACTCAAATCCTTTTGTTATGAAGGCCAACATGCCATTAGCTTTATTCACTGCCTGCTGTACCTGCATGACACCCAGGTCTCATTGCACTTCCCTTTTTCCTAATCTGACACCATTGAGATAATAACCTGCCTCCTTGTTTTTGCCACCAAGGTGCATAACCTCACATTTATTTATATTATGCTGCAACTGCCACTCATCTGCCCACTCACTCAACCTGTCCAAGACGCCCTGCAACCTCCTAGCATCCTCTTCGCAGTTCACACTGCCATCCAGCTTTGTGTCATCTGCAAATTTGCTAGTGCTACTTTTAATCCCTTCATCTAAATCATAAATAGTTGTGGCCCAGCACCAAGCCCTTGTGGCACTCCACACTCCAGTGCCTGCCATTCTGACAGGGACCCATATATTCCTACTCTTTGTTTCCTGTCTGCCAACCATATCTCTATCCATGTCAAAACCCTACCTCCAATACCATGTTCTTTAATTTTGCCCACTAATCACCTGTGTGGGACCTTATCAAAGGCTTTCTGAAAGTCAAGACTTGTGCAACAGTATCATAGAAACATAGAAAATAGGTGCAGGAGGAGGCCATTCGGTCCTTCGAGCCAGCACCGTCATTCATTGTGAACATGGCTGATCGTCCCCTATTAATAACCCGTACCTGTCTTCTCCCCATATCCCTTGACTCCACTAGCCCCTAGAGCTCTATCTAACTCTCACTTAAATCCATCCAGTGACTTGGCCTCCACTGCCCTCTGTGGCAGGGAATTCCATAAATTCACAACTCTCTGGGTGAAAAAGTTTTTTTCTCACCTCAGTCTTAAATGACCTCCCCTTTATTCTAGGACTGTGGCCCCTGGTTCTGGACTCGCCCAACATTGGGAACATTTTTCCTGCATCTAGCTTGTCCAGTCCTTTTATAATTTTATGTTTCCATAAGATCCGCCCCCTCATCCTTCGCAATACCCAACTTCTACACTCAATTCCCTGATCGATGGGGAATGGTGTATTTGTACTCGTAGATCCCTCTCTACAAAGTGAGTAAACTGTTCCAAACTGCAAGGGAAACCCAATTTCAGAAACGGAATTTCGTTCGAGCCTCTCCGAGGTTCGAATGACAAGTAATACAATCTAATCCAATCTAATTTAAAAGCTAATTTAAGATAAAAATTCAACATATGATCTTCTCGGCAACTGGCACTTCCACATCTGAGAATCGAGTCATCTGAAATATTCTCAACGACTGACCATTTACTACTCCCTCAAGAAGAGAATTTGCAAAAACTCACATCCCCAGCAAGATGGCACCCAACACAGGCGATCTTTTGCCTGCTAGCCACAGCAGCAGATCCACAAACACATATTACAATCGCTCCGCACTCTTGTATCTCTATTCCTACAGCAACACTTCACATTTTAACTATGTTAGCTCTTGGTTTAACTACCTCGGACTATCCTTGATCGGACTTTACTGGTATAGACAATAGACAATATGTTGCCACATCCAAGCTCATTTTTTTTCCAAATGTACATATCAAAACAGAACATTTGAGTATTATACAAACCATATGGACGGGCATATTTATAAAAACAGCATTAAAAAATAAATAAATAAATAAATAGGGGGAGGGGGTATAAATAATTAAAATAAAGATAAATAAATACATAAGTAAAATGCAGAAGGCGACTACAGCACATAGGAGCAGTTCAGTGCAATAATAGTTTGTGAAGATTCTTTCTAAAGCTAACTCTCTTGTCTTCTATCCCTTACTCATAATTTCACTAAAATGGATAGTTTTGACTGTAGGTTTGTGTTATGTGTCAATGTTCTTCTGTGCAAGAAATGACATAAATAGTTGCCAGATTTGATTAAATTGGTTGACTCTATCCTTTTGAACATATCTTATTCTTTCCAAATGTAATGTACTGGTCAATAGACAAATAGACTGAAGAAGGGTTCCAGTCTGAAGAAGATGTTTCGGCCCGAAACGTTGCCTTCGCTCCATAGATGCTGCTGCACCCGCTGAGTTTCTCCAGCACTTTTGTCTACCAATAGACATTAGACAATAGGTGCAGGAGTAGGCCATTCGGCCCTTCGAGCCAGCACCGCCATTCAATGTGACCATGGGTGATCATCCCCAATCAGTACCCCGTTCCTGCCTTCTCCCCATATCCCCTGATTCCTGAGCCCTATCTAGCTCTCTCTTGAAAGTATCCAGAGAACCGGCCTCCTGTGAGAAAAAGTGTTTCCCCGTCTCCGTTCTAAATGGCTTACCCATTATTCTTAAACTGTGGTCCCTGGTTCTGGACTCCCCCAACATCGGGAACATGTCAAGCCATGAAGCCATATTCTGGAATTGGGAACTGTTGTTTTTTTCCATGACATGAGCAGTAGTTTATTTTCCGTAATAAGACAGTAGGAGAGGAATTGTCGTTGAGCAGTTGTGAGTTGCCTTGATGTTTCAGATACCCCAAAGATGATTAATAAGGGCTCTGGGTTTAATGGGATGTTAGGAATGTCTGAGATAAATTGCAATTGTAACTACTTCTCCAACTTCCTTCAGCAGCATGTTCCAAATACAGGCTAAACACTGAGTGAAAAGGTTGCACCTGAAGTTCTTCTTCAAGCTCTTCCCTCTTCAGGTTTAGATTTATTACTGTCACATATAATGAGGCACAGTGAAAAGCTTTGGTAGACAAAAATGCTGGAGAAACTCAGCGGGTGCAGCAGCATCTATGGAGCGAAGGAAATAGGCAACGTTTCGGGCCGAAACCCTTCTTCAGACCCGACTTTCGGCCCGAAACGTCGCACCCGCTGATTTCTCCAGCATTTTTGTCTACCTTCGATTTTCCAGCATCTGCAGTTCCTTCTTGTACAGTGAAAAGCTTTGTTTTGTATGCAATCCAATCAAATCAGAAAATACTATACGTAACTACCATCAACCCAAACTCAAGTACAAGAGGTAGTGTGACTGAGGAGATGGGGAGGCCAATGAACCCGCACATCTTAGGGATGAGTTTGCATTTGGTCCATAACCCCATAAACCTTTCCTATCCATGTACCCCTCCAAACGCCTTTTAAATGCTGTTATAATAGCAGCCTCAACTAGCTCCTCTGGCAGCTTGTGCCATATACCCACCGTGTGAAAAAGTTGCCACACAGTGGAATGTATAAAATCATGGGAGGAATAGATCGGGTAGATGCACAGTCTCTTGCCCAGAGTCGGGGAATCGAGGGCCAGAGGACATCGTTTTAAGGTGAAGGGGAAAAGATTTAGTAGGAATCCGAGGGGTAACTTTTTCACACAAAGGGTGGTGGGTGTATGGAACAAGCTGTCAGAGGAGGTAGTTGAGGCTGGGACTATACCAACATTTAAGAAGCAGTTTGACAGGTACATGGATAGGACAGGGTTGGAGAGATATGGACCAAACGCCGGCAGGTGGGACTAGTATAGCTGGGACATGTTGGCCTGTGCGAACGAGTTGGGCTGGAGGGCCTTTTTCCACACTGTATCACTCTATGACTCTGGGACTCTATCTCAGGTACCTATTAAATATATCCCCATTGCCTTAAACCTCTAGTTCTTAATTCAGCCATGTTGGCTAAAAGACCGTGCCACAGAAGGTTGTGGAGGCCAAGTCAATGGATATTTTTAAGGTAGAGATAGAGAGATTCATGATTAGTGTGGGAGTCGGCGGTAGTGGGGAGAAGGCAGGAGAATGGGATTAGGAGGGAGAGATAGATCAGCCATGATCGAATGGCGGAGTAGACTTGATGGGCTGAATGGCCTAATTGTGCTCCAGAAATGTATGAACTGCTCGCATTCACCTTATCTACACCTCATGACTTGTATGTGCCCTGAACTGTGGCTGGAATGTAATGTCATCTCCACCCGACAACGCCATATTGCTGGAGGTGGTTTATTCTGGTGCTAGTGCAAACACAAACCTGCCATTTGCTTCCACCACAAGTGGAGATGAACAGAAGGCGGTCTGCACAACAAGCAACTAAAGATTGGGCAGGAGGCTAAAGGGTGTGTTCTATTTTACATGAATAAAAATAATGTGTGAGTTTGCACATTCAAATCCTACCTCAAGACAAAACAAAGATCAAAATCAGGAAGGCTTCTGCTGCACTTTGATACTGCTCTCCTGGAGTTTATCTGAGGGCTATCAATTTATTTATGCCACTGTTCATCATGCCTTCAGGCATTTTACTGGGACCAAAATTATAACCGCAGATTGCTTTTGTGTGCATGGATCTGAAATCTTGTACCACAGTTAGGGCGAACAATATGAGACCACTTTGAAAATTGTAGTAGTGGGCCTGTCCCACTTAGGCGATTTAGACTGTCAAGTTGCCGGCAGTCGCCTGAAAAAACGGCAACTGGAACGGAGACAGACAGACAGACAGACACACACACACATAGAGACACACACACACACGCACACACATTGCTTCCTACACCAGCCCGTGTGAATTTTTTAGATAGCGCTCCCCCCCGCTTGCCCTATCTAAAAAATTCACACGGTGCAAAGCCAAGGTGATACAGACACACACCGCGATGAACAGGAAGGTTGGCGCTGTAATTAAGATGGCTAAAGCACAGTGTACGGTAAGTCCTTTAAAAAAGGGGGCGTGGGGGAGAGGGGGAGAAGGGGGGAGAAGGAGTGGAGACAACTTTTAAGAAGCCAGAGATACGCGGCTGTGAAGCTCAGTGGACATTTAACATTACCGGTCGGTTATCCTTGGTTCTGAAAACTACTGCTTATGTTTTATTTCCCCCAACGAGCCAATGAAATTCACCGGTCAGCACCGGCTACAACCTACAAGAACCTCCGAGAACCTTCGACCTCCTGGCAACTCATTAAGACCTCCTCGGGACCCACCTACAGCTCGAGCATTCTCGCTACTCTCCATGGCGGCTTCATTCGTCTAGTCGCCGCTAATTTTTCAACGTGTTGAAAAATTTGCGGCGACCATAATGAGGCCGCGACTAGTTCCCAGAACGCGGGAACTCCTCGCGACCACGAGGGCGACTCCCCAGCAACCCACCCGCAAAAATGCGACGACCGCAGAGTCTCCTGCAGCCGCCTAAAAAAGTCGCCCAAGTGGGACAGGCCCATAAGTATCCTGACTGGTTGTATCGTGGTTTGGCACGGCGACTCCAACGCACAGGGACACAAGAGGCTGCAGAGAGAGGTGGAGTCAGCCCAGTCCATCACGGGCTCTGCCCTCCCCACCATGGAGAGCATCTTCTCTGGGCGCGGACCTCACGAAGGCGGCATCTCCCAACAAGGATCCCCGCCGTGCGGGCCGTGCCCTCTCAGTTTAGTTTATGTTTTAGTTTTAATAGATCACCACGTGCGCCGAGGTACAGTGAAAAGCCTTTCTGTTGTGTGCTAACCAGTCAGTGGAAAGGCTATCCGTGATTACAGTCAGGCCGTCCGCAGTGCACACATAGAGGATAAAAGGATTCATGTTTAGTGCAAGATAAAGTCCAGTAAAGTCCGATTAGAGGTCCGAGGGTCTCCAATGAGGTAGGTTCTGACTGGCAGGAGGTACAGAAGCCCGAAGTCACACAGCACCAGGTTCAGGAACAGCTATCATCCTACAAATATGCCGACCCGCACAATCCTAAAGGGGCTGTCCCACTGCGGCGACCTAATTGGCAAGTTTAGGAGAGTTTAGGAGAGTTTGAGAAAATGTAATGTTGAAGACCTCCTTCAACTATGTTGAAAACCAGCTTCGACTAGCTACCGTAAAATTGGGCACCGAATAGTGGAGAGTGAAGACGACCTCCCTTCGGCTATGGTGCAGACTATCTAGGACTACCTTCGACAACCCTCGATTACCTACGACTAACATGCCGACCTACTACGACCCACCTCGACTAAACCTACGAGTAAAAAAAATATTGATTTTTTCCATGGCGACCTTTTTTTACTCACGGGCATTTTTCAGCATGTTGGAAAATGCGCCGCAACCTAGCTGAGGCCTCGAGTACGCGGGGACTACTCTCGAGCATGAAGGAGAGTTGCAAAGACCTCCTAGGACCTCGTGCCGACCATGCTGCGAGTATGAGTCGAGGGCAAACTCGCCAGAACTCGCGGATTAGGTCGCTGCAGTGGGACAGCCCCTAATCCTACCTCAGCAATGGAACTATTTTTCTTATACCATCATGGACATGCTTTCAAATTCTGTTTTCATGCAGGTACTTATAGACAATAGACAACACACAATAGACAATAGACAAACAGGTGCAGGAGTAGGCCATTCGGCCCTTCCGGACAGCACCGTCATTCAATGTGATCATGGCTGATCATCCACAATCAGTACCCCGTTCCTGCCTTCTCCCCTTATCCCCTGACTCCGCTATCTTTAAGAGCCCTATCTAGCTCTCTCTTGAAAGTGTTCAGAGAACCGGCCTCCACCGCCCTCTGAGGCTGAGAATTCCACAGACTCACAACTCTCTGTGTGACAAAGTGTTTCTTCATCTCCGTTCTAAGTGGCTTACCCCGTATTCTTATACTGTGGCCCCTGGTTCTGGATTCCCCCAACATGGGGAACATGTTTCCTGTCACTAGCATGCCCAAACCCTTAATAATCTTGTATGTTTCAATACGATTCCCTCTCATCCTTCTAACTCCAGAGTGTACAAGCCCAGCCGCTCCATTCTCTCAGCATATGACAGTCCCGCCATCCCGGGAATTAACCTTGTGAACCAACGCTGCACTCCCTCAATAGCAAGAATGTCCTTCCTCACAGTAAGGGACCAAAACTGCACACAATACGCCAGGTGTGGAGTTGGTTATCTTGTTTTTTTGCAGTCCTTTGCTTTTCAATGTCCTGTATAATTCATGCTCTGTGTGTTTCGGAGTCTAGGTGATTGCATTGCTGCTGCAGCAAGGTCTTCATTGTGCCTGTACCTCACCTACTTGTGCATCTGAAGTCTCTTGCATATTGTTGCTCAGGGTGGGAGGACTATGTTTGTAAGGGGAGAATGGATTGGATGAATGCATCCAGACATACACATTGTATATAATGTCCCAAAGCTTTACTTTGCTAGATGTTGATTGGATTCATTATTGAGCCTTGTCTGGGTTTCTTGAATATCTGGGTAAATGTTGTTATGTTTGCTTCCTTTCAGAAGCACCCGTAGAATACATTGTATTAGTCACTGTATTATTGGGTTGGGGAAATGTCTATCATATGCTGTGTTGACTGATATCTGTTATTGGACTGTATAGAGACTACCCCCATGTGGTTCGGCCCCTCAAGGTTCGGGGACCTATAAAAGGCCGCTCCCACGAGGTCCTGTGGGAGCGGCCTTGGGACTGCGTGACCTTCTGGAGTGTCTCTGCTTGAGCGAGGCATGTGTATATATACACACATATATACTGTAGATACTCAGTTTAAGAGGTGCAAAAAAAAATATTTTCCAGAGGCATAAGAATGAGGAAGGGCTGTGATGCCGGTTGTTTTAGTTTAGCGTGATATTCGCGTTGTACATAGAATTTGGATGATTATTTAGAAACTATATATATATGTTTGCGTGCGTGCATGTATGTATGTATGTATATGTTTGTGTATGTGTGTGTATATATATATATATATATATACATATATATACATATGTAGATAAGATAAAGTTTGTGAATTAATTGATGAGTAGCGGAGTAGGGGTAGGAATAAATAAGTGTATACTTCCTCCTGCTCCTTTTCGAACATATAATATTTAATTTATGATGTTTATGAGAAGTTATTCAATGAGTTGTGTTTAGGGTTCTTGTTCACTAGATGACCCGTGGACCCATTGGGTCCCCGTTGGGTCCCCGTTGTGACGCCAGAGATCCTCGAGACGTTCAGTTATTTCAAATTCCATCCCTTCGTTCCCTCTGGGAGCGCATGCTGTCGGGGCGCGGCAACCCTCCACCACCTGCGCACGAGCGGGTATCGGGCCCGGCAACCCACCCCCAAGGGTGCAGGCGCGGCTGACAGGCCAGCAAGTGGGAGCGCACTGAGCGTTGAAACTTGTCCCATTCACAGTATAAAGTTCATTAAAGTTTATAAAGTGAAGTACTTTTTAAAATAGAACGAAACTTGATACTGCACACCGCTGGCGAATGGACAGTAAGGCACCCCTAAAATTGCGCAATCGCGTACCATTTTGGCTGTATTTCGGGAACATACATACATACATGATCAGACTTTTAGTTATATATAGATTTTATTTTGTTGCTATTTTGCTTTGTTTTTAACTTTTTTTGTTTTACATGTTCAAAATAAAAATATATACTATACTAAAGACAATAGACATTAGGTGCAGAAGTAGGCCATTCGGCCCTTCGAGCCAGCACTGCCATTCAATGTGGTCATGGCTGATCATCCACAATCAGTACCCCGTTCCTGCCTTCTCCCCACATCCCCTGACTCCGCTATCTTTAAGATCCCTATTTAGCTCTCTCTTGAAAACATTCGGAGAAACGGCCTCCACCGCCCTCTGAGGCAGAGAATTCCACAGACTCACAACTCTTTTTTGGGTGAAAAAAGACTACTACTATACTATAACACATATACACAACACATACACATATACACATATATAGATAACACACATACATACACACATATATATATATATAGATAACACACTTATACACACACATATACATATATATATATATATATATATATATATACACACACATATATTGATAACACAAAGGTACACAAAAATGCAGGAGAAATTCAGCGGGTGCAGCAGCGTCTGTGGAGCGAAGGAAATAGGCAACGTTTTGGGCCGAAACCCTTCTTCAGACTGATAGGGGGTCAGTAAATAGGTAACACATATATCACACACACACACACACACATATATATGCACATTTATTTGATATACTGTATACATGCACTGAGTGTTATACATATCATATATACATCTATATCACTAAAAGTCTGATCTTGACCGGTTTTGGCTCACTGTGCTGTGATTTCCGAGAGAACGCCGCCACCTACGGCCGTCATTTTTGGCCAGCTCGCACAGAGCCGCCCCCCCCCCCCCAAAAAAAATGGATTTGAATTTGGTGGCCTTGCACCTTGCCTGAAATGGAATTTCAAGGAATAGCCATGAGTCAACTGCCAGCCCACCAGCCGTGAGTGAGCTGCCAGCACATCAGGCTTGAGGGACTGAGCTGCCACCCCAAGAACCCATACCAGCTCTCCAGAAAGCCCCCCCACAGGCCACCAATATTGGAATTGGTGGAGAGGGTGGAATATTGCGTCGGGGGACCTGCCCTCCCGTGTGAACATGGGACCCACTTAGCCTAGTATATTATACATACACATACACATACACATAAAGCCAAACAATATTAGTGCAAAGACAAAAAATAATGCGCCCAAGTTGAGGTCATCTGGAGCTCATTCCTTACAGTTTGTAACAACTGATGATGCTAATCTAAAGTATGCTTGTATTGTGGTCGCTAAGTTATTGGATGATCAGACCAGAGGTCCGCACCACAAAGCTGAGACCAGAGTTCAAATCCCACCATGACAGGTGTAGAATACAAATCCAGGTCATAAATGAGCTACAATTCATAGTAATGATTATCTGGAAAGTGGCCTTGAGCCAGGATCTTATTGCATGGCAGAGCAAGGCACTAGAGACTAAATGGTCCACTGCTTCTACCTGGTGTGTTCTGTAAACGGGGGCTGCCATTTACTATAACGAGCAAAGCACAAAGCCCTGGTGGGTCTCAGCAGGTCAGCCTGACCCACGTGTTCCTTCAGCACTTTGTGTTTTGCCCAAGATTCTGGCATCTGCAGGTCCTTGCGTCTCCATTTGCTATAAATGATATAATCATATGATCTAACTTCAAGAGTTCAAGTGAGTTTATTGTCGTGTGTCCCTGATAGGACAATGACATTCTTGCTTTGCTTCAGCACAACAGAACATAGTAGGCATTGATTACAAAACAGATCAGTGTGTCCATATACCACTATATATATATATACACACATGAATAAATAAACTGATTACGTGCAAATAAACAGATTATTGGCTATTAATGTTCAGAGTTTTGTCCGAGCCGAGTTTAAGAGCCTGATGGCTGTGGGGAAAAAGCTGCTCCTGAACCTGGTTGTTGCAGTCTTCAGGCTCCTGTACCTTCTACTGAAAGGTAGCGGGGAGATGAGTGTGTGGCCAGGATGGTGTGGGTCCTTGATGATGCTGCCAGCCTTTTTGAGGCAGCGACTGCGATAAATCCCCTCGATGGAAGGAAGGTCAGAGCCGATGATGGACTGGGCAGTGTTTATTACTTTTTGTAGTCTTTTCCTCTCCAGGGCACTCAAGTTTCCGAACCAAGCCACGATGCAACCGGTCAGCAAGCTCTCTACTGTGCACCTGTAGAAGTTAGAGAGAGTCCTCCTTGACAAACCGACTCTCCGTAATCTTCTCAGGAAGTAGAGGCGCCGATGAGCTTTCTTTATGATTGCATCCGTGTTCTCGGACCAGGAAAGATCTTCACAGATGTGCACGCCCAGGAATTTGAAGCTGATGACCCTTTCCACCATCGACCTGTTGATATAAACGGGACTGTGGGTCCCCATCCTCCCCCTTCCAAAGTCCACAATCAGTTCCTTGGTTTTGCTGGTGTTGAGGGCCAGGTTGTTGTGCTGGCACCATATGGTCAGTCGCTCGATCTCACTTCTATACTCTGACTCATCCCCATCTGTGATACGTCCCACAACAGTGGTATCGTCAGCGAACTTGATGATGGAGTTCACACTATGACCGGCTATGCAGTCATGAGTATAGAGTGAGCACAGCAGGGGGCTGAGCACGCAGCCTTGAGGTGCTCCCGTGCTGATTGTTATCGAGTCTGACACATTTCCACCAATAAGTGTGTGAATGAGGAAGTTGATCCAATTGCAGAGGGATGCGCAGAGACCCAGTTCTGAGAGCTTGGTAACCAGCTTGGAGGGGATGATTGTATTAAATGCTAAGCTGTAATCAATGAATAACAGCCTGACATACGGGTTTTTGTTGTCCAAGTGGTTCAGAGCGGAGTGGAGGGCCAGCGAGATCGCATCCACTGTTGATCTGCTGTGGCGGTAAACGAACTGCAGTGGGTCCAGGTTTTTGTCGAGGTAGGAGATGATTTGCGCCATGATCAACCTCTCAAAGCACTTCATCACCACAGGCGTTAGTGCCACTGGTCAATAGTCATTGAGGCACGTCACCTTGCTCTTTTTGGGCACCGGTATAATTGATGCCCTTTTAAAGCAGGTGGGAACCTCAGACCTCAGAAGTGAGAGGTTGAAAATGTCCGTAAAAACTCCAGCCAGTTGTAACTTCACTAGTTCTTCAGTGGAAATGATGTAGCAAAATCGCCCCCTCCTCAAGTACTTCCCTTTGCAACCACAGGAGATCTCATAAGTGATAGGAGCAGAATTAGTCTGTTCGGCCCATCGAGTCAACTCCCCCCATTCAATCGTGACTGATCTATCTTTCCCTCTCAACTCCTGTCTCCTGCTGTCACAGCCTCTGACACCCGTACTAATCAAGAATCTACCAATCTCTGCCGAAAACATATCCTTTGACGTGGCCTCCACAGCAATGAATTTCATGGATTAACCACCCTCTGACGAAAGAACCAACGGCCCCCGGGCCGAATGCGGCCCGTAACCCAAAATCATTGCCCAAACCTGAGCTATCCATGTACCCGTCTAACTGTTTCTTAAAGGATGGGATAGTCCCAGCCTCAACTACCTCCTCTGGCAGCTTGTTCCATACACCCACCACCCCTTGTGCGAAAAGGTTACCCCTGAGGCGCCTATTAAAACTTTTCCCCTTCACCTTACTTAGACCCATGTCATCTGGTCCTCGATTCATCTACTCTGGACAAGAGATTCCATGCATCCACCAGTTCTATTCCCCTCATGATATTATACACCTCCAGAGATGCTGCCTGACCCACCGAGTTATTCCAGCATTTTGTGTCTATCTACTCCAGGGAGTAAGTTCTTAACAAATGTAATACCCTCTGACGAAGGGGAGACTTGAAGCTGAGGTAAAATCGGAGCGATGACGGGTCAGTGATTCAAACTTTGTTTTCACTCGAAAAGAATCACTTTTGACTGGTTTATTTTAATCTGATCTTTCACCAGTCATCTGTGAAATGCTCCTTCCTATTCCTGTTGCTGACAGATATATTGTTCTAAAAATTCACCGTCAGCTGCTGATCGACACCTCTGCAGTTTCCTTTTAACCTGTTTTGGGTCACAAGCTGCAAAGACTTGTTTGAGCTCATGCCTCGGCCTGCATGCACAGCTGTCCGTCTGCTCCATGAGAAGAGTCAAAAGAGTCAAAAGTCAAAGTCAAAAGAGTTTATTGTCATGTGTCCCTGACAGGACAATGACATTCTTTCTTTGCATAACACAACAGGACATAGTAGGCATTGACTACAGTTATATACTTAAATACACACATTAATTAATAAATTAATAAAGTGCAAATAACAGATGGAGGGGTATTAATGTTCAGAGTTTTGTCCGAGCCAGGTTTAATAGCTGTGGGGAAGTAGCTTTTTTTTTTTTTTTTTTAATTTATATTTTTAAATTTTATAATACAACTTAGGAGATAGGTCCGTAGGTACAGAAAACAAAACTATTCGTCTAGTCCTGGGTTCAAGCTTCCGTCGAGCCTCAGCGCTGGCCCATTCTACCCCTTCAAATAATCTATGAACGGCGACCATATTCTAATAAATAATTCAGGTTTGTCGATTAAGACAAATCTAATTTTTTCCAGATTTAAGGTCTCCGACATCTCCATAATCCACATTTTAATTGTAGGGGATGCAGGGTTTTTCCAAAATTTTAATATTAGTTTTTTCCCAGTTATTATACTATAATCCAGGAAGTTTCTTTGGTTTATTGTCAGTTTTAGGTATTGTTCAGATATGCCCAATATTATTAATTTAGGATTGGGATCCAGTTGACTATTAACCACTACGGAAATAATTAAACAAATATCCACCCAAAATGTTTTAATTTTTATGCAATTTACAAAGGTATGGGTTAAAGGGAAGTAGCTATTCATGAACCGGGTTGTTGCAGTTCTCAGGCTCCTGTACCTTCTACCCGAAGGTAGCAGGGAGATGAGTGTGTGGCCAGGGTGGTGTGGGTCCTTGATGATGCTGCCAGCCTTTTTGAGGCAGCGACTGTGGTACATCCCCTCGATGGAAGGAAGGTCAGAGGCGATGATGGACTGGGCAGTGTTTACAACTTTTTGTAGTCTTTTCCTCTCCAGGGCACTCAAGTTGCCGAACCAAGCAACGATGCAACCAGTCAGCAAGCTCTCTACTGTGCACCTGTAGAAGTTAGAGGGAGTCCTCCTTGACAGACCTATTCTCCGTAATCTTCTCAGAGATGCTTAGGCAGCTCGCTGGCATGGACAATTTAGTTTAGTTTAGAGATACAGCTCGGAAACAGGCCCTTCGGCCCACCGGGTCTGTGCCGACCAGCGATCCCCGCACACTAACACCATCCTACACATACTAGGGACAATTTACACTTATATCAAGTATACAGCCATGATCACATTGAATGGTGGTGCTGGCTTGAAGGACCGCTGTCTAATTGTAGGTTAATTGGCTTGGTAAATGTACAAATTGTCCCTAGTGGGAGTAGCATAGTGTTAATGTGCGGGGATCACTGGTCGGCACGGACCACGGAACCTGTTTCCATGCTGTATCTCTATATTAAACTAAAATCCTTATAAATCTTCTCCGCACCGTTTCCAGATTAACAACATCTTTCCTATAACGGGGTGACAATAGACAATAGACAATAGCCAATAGGTGCAGGAGTAGGCCATTCGGCCCTTCGAGCCAGCACCGCCATTCAATGTGATCATGGCTAATCATCCAAAATCAGTAGCCCGTTCCTGCCTTCTCCCCATATCCCCTGACTCCGCTATTTTTAAGAGCACTATCTAGCTCTCTCTTGAAAGCATCTACAGAACCTGCCTCCACCGCCCTCTGAGGCAGAGAATTCCACAAATTCACCATTCTCTCTGTGAGAAAAAGTGTTTCCTCGTCTCCGTTCTAAATGGCTTACTCCTTATTCTTAAACTGTGGCCCCTGGTTCCGGACTCCCCCAACATCAGGAACATGGTTTCCTGCCTCTAGCGTGACCAAACCCTTAACAATCTTATATGTTTCAATCAGATCCCCTCTCATCCTTCTAAACTCCAGAGTGTACAAGCCCTGCTGCTCCATTCTCTCAGCATATAACAGTCCCGCCATCCCGGGAATTAACCTTGTAAACCTACGCTGCACTCCCTCAATAGCAAGAATGTCCTTCCTCAAAATAGGGGACCAAAACTGCACACAATACTCCAGGTGTGGTCTCACTAGGGCTCTGTAAAACTGCAGAAGGACCTCTTTGCTCCTATATTCGATTCCTCTTGTTATAATGGCCAACATGCCATTCGCTTTCTTCACTGCCTGCTGTACCTGCATGCTTACTTTCATAGACTGATGTACAAGGACCCCCCAGATCCCGTTGCACTTCCCCTTTTCCCAACTTGACGCCATTTAGATAGTAATCTGCTTTCCTGTTTTTGCTACCAAAGTGGATAACCTCACATTTATCCGCATTAATCGTCATCTGCCATGCATCTGCCCACTCCCCCAACCTGTCCAAGTCACCCTGCATTCTCATAGCATCCTCCGCACAGTTCACACCGCCACCCAGCTTTCTGTCACCTGCAAATTTGCTAATGTTACTTTGACTCCCTTCATCCAAATCATTGATGAAAATTGTAAATAGCTGCGGTCCCAGCACCGAGCCTTGCGGTACCCCACTAGTCACTGCCTGCCATTCTGGAAGGGACCCGTTGAAAGTGACCCAACAGAACACTATGTATTTGTAGCCCTAGAACCCCTCTGCTCTCCGTCACAGGGCTTACTAGAGAATGGCATTAGTATAACCATATAACCATATAATCATATAACAATTACAGCACGGAAACAGGCCCTCTCGGCCCTTCCAGTCCGTGCCGACCATTTGTTTTCCCCTAGTCCCATCTGCCTGCACTCAGACCATACCCCTCCATTCCCTTCACGTCCATATACCTATCCACTTTACTTTTAAATGTTAAAATCGATCCTGCCTCCACCATTTCTGCTGGAAGCTCATTCCACACAGCCACCACCCTCTGAGTAAAGAAGTTCCCCCTCACGTTACCCCTAAACTTCTGTCCCTTAATTCTCATGTCATGCCCTCTTGTTTGAATCTTCCCTACCCTCAATGGGAAAAACGTATCCACGTCAACTCTGTCTATCCCTTTCATCTTTTTAAAGACCTCAATCAAGTCCCCCCTTAACCTTCTGCGCTCCAAAGAATAAAGACCTAACGTGTTCAACCTTTCTCTGTAACATAGTTGCTGGAACCCTGGCAACATTCTAGTAAATCTCCTCTGTACTCTCTCCATTTTGTTGACATCCTTCCTATAATTAGGCGACCAAAATTGTACACCATACTCCAGAATTGGTCTTACCAATGCCTTGTACAATTTTAACATTACTTCCCTACTCCTATATTCAATGCTCTGATTTATAAAGGCCAGCACACCAAAGGCTTTCTTTACCACCCTATCTACATGCGATTCCACCTTCAGGGAACTATGCACAGTTATTCCTAGATCCCTCTGTTCCACAGCATTCCTCAATTCCCTACCATTTACCATGTACGTCCTATTTTGATTTGTCCTGCCAAGATGTAGCACTTCACACTTAACAGCATTAAACTCCATCTGCCATCTTTCAGACCACTTTTCCAAATGGCCCAAATCTCTCTGTAGACTTTGAAAATCTACTTCATTATCCACAACACCACCTATCTTAGTATCATCTGCATACTTACTTATCCAATTTTCCACCCCATCATCCAGATCATTGATGTGCATGACAAACAACAGTGGACCCAACATAGATCCCTGAGGCACCCCACTGGTCACCGGCTTCCAACCTGACAAACAGCCATCCACCATTACTCTCTGACATCTCCTATTCAGCCACTGTTGAATCCATCTTGCTATTCCGCCATTAACACCCAAAGATTGAACCTTCTTAACCAACCTTCCATGGGGAACCTTGTCAAAGGCCTTACTGAAATCCATATAGACAACATCCACTGCTTTACCCTCATCAATTTCCCTAGTTACCGCTTCAAAAAATTCAAGAAGGTTTGTCAAACATGACCTTCCAGGCACAAATCCATGTTGACTGTTCCTGATCAGACCCTGTTTATCCAGATGCTTATATATATTATCTCTAATATATAGATTACTACTTCATAGATGGCATTTACATGGAGTGCCAAAGGACCTGTTCCAATGCTGTTGAGCTCTAATAATTAGCACCGATCAACACAAAGAGATAGAAACATAGACATAGACAATAGGTGCAGGAGGAGGCCATTCGGCTCTTCGAGCCTGCACCGTCATTCATTGTGATCATGGCTGATCATCCACAATCAGTACCCCGTGCCTGCCTTCTCCCCATATCCCTTGATTCCACTCGCCCCAAGAGCTCTAAATTCATCCAGTGAATTGGCCTCCGCTGCCTTCTGTGGTGAGAATTCCACAAATTCACAACTCTCTGGGTGAAAACGTTTTTTCTCATCTCAGTTCTACACCAACGACTGCTCCTCCACAGACACCTCTGTCAAGCTTCTTAAGTTTGCGGTCGATACAACCCTGATTGGACTGATCCAGGATGGGGAGGAATCTGCCTACAGACAGGAAGTGTCACAGCTGGCGTCCTGGTGCCGTAGCAACAACCTAGAGCTCAATGCTCTTAAGACGGTGGAATTGATTGTAGACTTTAGGAGAGCTCCCCCTCCCCTCAACCCACTCACCATCAACAACACCACAATCACATCTGTGGAGTCTTTTAAGTTCCTGGGAACCATCATCTCCAAGGACCTTAAGTGGGCGGCTACCATCGACTCCACAGTCAAAAAGGCACAACAGAGGATGTACTTCCTGCGGCAGCTGAGGAAGCACAATCTGCCACGGGCAATGATGGTCCAATTCTACACGGCCATCGTAGAGTCTGTTCTCACCTTCTCCATCATGGTCTGGTTTGGCTCAGCCACCAAGCACGACACCCGGAGGCTGCAGCAAATCGTCCGATCAGCAGAGAAGGTTATTGGCTGCAACCTTCCCTCCATTGATGAACTGTACACTGCAAGGGCCAGGAAGCGAGCGGGCAAGATCATCTCTGACCCCTCTCACCCTGGCCACAAACTCTTTGAATCACTTCCCTCTGGAAGGTGACTCCGGACTGTCAAAGCTGCCACAGCCAGACATAAAAACGGTTTTTATCCACGAGTAGTTGCTCTTTGATCTGGTATTTTGTTGGTTCACATGCTTGATCAATGGTGTTTTATCAATAATGTCTTATTATTATTATTATTAATGTTTAGTGTTTTCTGAGTCATTCGTAACTGTCACTGTATTGCAAAGAGTAGGAGTAAACGGATCCTTTTCAGAATGGCAGGCAGTGACTAGTGGGGTACCGCAAGGCTCAGTGCTGGGACCCCAACTATTTACAATATAGATTAATGATTTGGACAAGGGAATTGAATGCAACATCTCCAAGTTTGCGGATGACATGAAGCTGGGGGGCAGTGTTAGCTGTGAGGAGGATGCTAGGAGGCTGCAAGGTGACTTGGATAGGCTGGGTGAGTGGGCAAATGCATGGCAGATGCAGTATAATGTGGATAAATGTGAGGTTATCCACTTTGGTGGCAAAAACAGGAAAGTAGACTATTATCTGAATGGTGGCCGATTAGGAAAAGGGGAGATGCAACGAGACCTGGGTGTCATGGTACACCAGTCATTGAAAGTAGGCATGCAGGTGCAGCAGGCAGTGAAGAAAGTGAATGGTATGTTGGCATTCATAGCGAAAGGATTTGAGTATAGGAGCAGGGAGGATCTACTGGAGTTGTACAGGGTCTTGGTGAGGCCACACCTGGAGTATTGCGTACTGTTTTGGTCTCCAAATCTGAGGAAAGACATTCTTGCCATAGAGGGAGTACAGAGAAGGTTCACCAGACTGATTCCTGGGATGTCAGAAATTTGATATGAAGAAAGACTGGATAGACTCGGTTTGTACTCGCTAGAATTTAGAAGATTGAGGGGGGATCTTATAGAAACTTACAAAATTCTTAAGGGGTTGGACAGGCTAGATGAAGGAAGATTGTTCCCGATGTTGGGGAAGTCCAGAACAAGGGGTCACAGTTTAAGGATAAGGGGGAAGTCTTTTAGGACCGAGATGAGAAAAACATTTTTCACAGAGAGAGTGAGTCTCTGGAATTCTCTGCCACAGAAGGTAGTTGAGGCCAGTTCATTGGCTATATTTAAGAGGGAGTTAGATGTGGCCCTTGTGGCTAAAGGGATCGGGGGTATGGAGGGAAGGCAGGTACAGGATACTGAGTTGGATGATCAGCCATAATCATATTGAATGATGGTGCAGGTTCGAAGGGCCGAATGGCCTACTCCTGCACCTATTTTCTATGTTTCAATGTCATGTTGTTACTTGTGGGCGGAGCACCAAGACAAATTCCTTGTATGTGAATACTTGGCCAATAAACTTACTTAATAAACTTACTTACTTACTTAAATGGCCTCCCCTTTATTCTAAGACTGTGGCCCCTGGTTCTGGACTCCCCCATCATTGGGAACATCTTTCCTGCATCTAGCTTGTCCAGTCCTTTTATAATTGTATATGTTTCTATAAGATCCCCTCTCATCATTCTAAATTTCAGTGAATACAAGGCCAGTCTTTCCAATCTTTCGTCATATGACGGTCCCACCATCCCGGGAATTAACCTGGTGAACCTACGCTGCACTGCCGCGATAGCAAGGATGTCCTTCCTCAAATTAGGAGACCAACATTAGAAGACGATAAATGGCTCATACAGAAGGTTGCCTCACACACTAGTCCTATGATAATAATGAGGGACTGGGGAAATGCCTGATGTCACCTTTCATTACATCCATACAAGACTAGATGCGAGAAGATTAGGGTCGCCAACTTTCTCACTTCCAAATAAGGGACAAAAGGTCAAAATAAGGGACAAATTCCCGACAGCAATTCGTTGACCGACTCGGCCGTGGCTGGGTTGGCCCGGGTGCTGGACTGCACACAAAGCCCATCCGGCGGGCCAGCTGAGGAGTTTTGGCCCCGGGGGGTCCGGCACCCCATCTACCTCATGAACCGATGATCGACCATGAGAAGGAGGGGGGGAGGTGGTGGTGTCGGCGGTAAGGTGTGAACGTCGGAAGGTGGGAAGGTTGGACAGCTGGCCGGGCTGCCGAACGACCGACAGGGCCACGGGCGAGGCGCTGCTGCTGCTGCTGCACTCCATGGGCTGCACTACGTCGAGATGGGTGAGGCAGGACCGGACGTGGCGCTCCGACCCGACAGTCCCTTCGACCCGAGTAGCGGGACAAACCAATTTAGCCCAATATACAGGATGAGCCGGCAAATACAGGAAAGTTGGCAACCCTAGAGAAGATGTTACTCGCAGCTGATGATTCCAAGACAAGGGGACATGGCTTCAGATAAAGGAGTAGCATGTTTAGGATTAAGATAAGCAGAAAGGTCTCGACTCAGAAGGTGGTCAACATTGGAATACCACAAAGGCTATTGGGGCCATCAAATCACAAATGAATACATTTGTGGACACTGCCCGGTCCATCACAGGTACTGACCTCACCACCATTGAAGAGATCTATAGCAGGCACTGTCTCAAAAAGGCAGCCAGTTTCATCAAGGACTCGCACCAACTTTGCCATCGGGAAGAAGGTATCGGGCTCTGAAAACTACGACCTCCGGGTTCGGGAGCAGCTTCCTCCCAACAACCATCAGGCTCTTGAACTCAGCAAACAACATTAAACTATGAACGACGAGATTCAAGGGAATTTTGTTTTGCGCGAAAATAGTGTTTTAATAAAAATGTGCTCACAGATCTGTTACGCTGCTGCCAGTAAGAATTTCATTGTTCAGTTTTCGGTATATATGACAGTAAAACACCCCTGACTTGATACTAAGGGAATCAGTACATTTTCCAGCATCAGTAAATCACCTGAGGTAGAAGAGCAGTATGGAACAAACGTAGTAAACACTGCCCAGTCCGGTAGTAAACACTGCCCAGTCCATCATCGGCTCTGACCTTCCTTGCATCGAGGGGATTTATCGCAGTCGCTGCCTCATAAAGGCTGGCAGCATCCTCAAGGACCCACACCATCCTGGCCACACACTCATCTCCCCGCTACCTTCAGGTAGAAGGTACAGGAGCCTGAAGACTGCAACGACCGGATTCAGGAATAGCTACTTCCCCACAGCCATCAGGCTATTAAACCTGGCTCGGACAAAACTCTGAACATTAATAACCCATTATCTGTAATTTGCACTTTATCAATTTATTTATTCATGTGTGTATTTATGTATATAATGGTATATGGACACACTGATCTGTTTTGTAGTCAATGCCTACTATGTTCTGTTGTGCTGAAGCAAAGCAAGAATGTCATTGTCCTGTCAGGGACACACGACAATAAACTCTCTTGGCTCTTTTGCCTTTGACATTATGTTCAGCACAAACATTGTGGGCCTAAGGGCCTGTTCCTGTACTGTTCCGTGTTTTATGTTAATAGAGAGCAGGAGTAGGCCATTCAGCCCCTCAAGCTTTAACCCACCATGCAATATAACCTTGGCTGGTCTGCCCCAGGCCTTATCCACTGGTAGAAACATAGAAAACAGGTGCAGGTGTAGGCCATTCGGCCCTTCGAACCAGCACCGCCATTCAATGTGATGACGGCTGATCATCCACAATCAGTACCCAGTTTTTATCCACGAGTAGTTGCTCTACTCAAAAATCTGATCTTTGATTTTGTATTTTGTTGGTTCACATGCTTGATCAATGGTGTTTTATCATTAATGTCTTATTATTATTAATGTTTAGTGTTTTCTGAGTCATTCGTAACTGTCACTGTATGTCATGCTGTTACTTGTGGGCAGAGCACCAAGGCAAATTCCTTGTATGTGAATACTTAGCCAATAAACTTACTTACTTACAGTTCCTGCTTCTTCCCCATATCATAGAAGCATAGAAAATAGGTGCAGGAGGAGGCCATTCGGCCCTTCGAGCCAGCACCGCCATTCATTGTGATCATGGCTGATCGTCCCCTATCAATAACCCGTGCCTGCCTTCTCCCCATATCCCTTGACTCCACTAGCCCCTAGAGCTCTATCTAACTCTATCTATCCCTTGATTCCGTTAGCCCAAAGAGCTAAATCTAACTCTCTCTTGAATCCAGTGAATTGGCCTCCGCTGCCTTCTGTGGCAGAGAATTCCACAGATTCACAACTCTCTGGGTGAAAATGTTTTCCCTCATCTCAGTCCTAAATGGCCTTATTCTTAAACTGTGACCCCTGGTTCTGGACTCCCCCCCCCCCCCCCCCCCCCCCCAACATCGGGAACATTTTTCCTGCATCTAGCCAGTCCAATCCTTTAACAATTGTGACTGTTTCTATAAGAAGGGAGGAGAATCTCTTATCAGATGATTACCTGCTGGTTGGAGACCCCGGATGGAAGGGTGCCATATTTGAAGTCTTCCAGAAGCTGCACTGCTGCTTTGAGGCGACGCTGAAAAACAGGGAGCGAAGAGTTCAGAATAAATCAATATTTTTAAAATAACTGGGTTCTACTGTCAGAGGCCAATTGCAGTAAACTCTATTGCTTGATATAATCACCATCTACCTTGGCCCCATGGCAGAAGTCGCGGGGCTGGAAACTGGAGGTCTCCCGAGCTAATTCTGCTACCGCCACCATCTACTGCGACAAGTGATGGCTCCCACTGATTGTCGCCGGAAGCTGGCGTCCTTCTCACGACGGACGATGACAACGAGGCCAACATTTGAAACACGGAAGATGGTCACGAAAAGAAGAAGGCCATCCACCTTGATCCTTCATTGGTCATAGCTAATCTTCACGCTGCCTCAGCAATCATCAAGGACCAGTCTTACCCTGGTCACTCTCTCCTCTACCCTCTCCCCTCTCCCATCAGGCAAAAGGTGCAGGTGAGAAAACGCACACCTCCAGATTCAGGGTCAATAGACAATAGGTGCAGGAGTAGGCCATTCGGCCCTTCGAGCCAGCACTGCCATTCAATGAAATCATGATTGATCATCCCCAATCAGTGCCCCGTTAACCCAGCTAGCAGACAACTGAACCATCCTACCACCAACTAGAGAGTGGTCCTGACCTCCCATCCATCTCATTGGAAACCTCTGAACTATCTTTAATCGAGGACCTGTACTGGACTTTATCTTGCACGATGTACAGTATACCCACATTACACTGTGGATGGCTTAATGTAATCATGTACAGTCTTTTCGCTGCCTGGATAGCACACACCAAAAAACACTTCACTATAGCTTGGCACACATAATAATAATAATAATAAATTAATTAGAACTAAACTAATCTGTTCCTCAACACATTTGTAGACACAGGGGCTGCAGTTGCAGGAATCTTGGGCAACAGAATGCTGGAGGAACTCTTGTCCATTCCCATCTGTAGATGCTGCCTGACCCGCTGATCATCCACCATTCAATGTGATCATGGCTGATCATCCACAATCAGTACCCCGTTCCTGCCTTCTCCCCATATCCCCTGACTCCGCTATCTTTAAGAGCTCTATCTAGCTCTCTCTTGAAAGTATCCAGAGAACCGGCCTCCACATTAGGCAGGGAATGCCACAGGCTCTCTGTGTGAAAAAGTGTTTCCTCGTCTCCATTCTAAATGGCTTACCCCTTATTCTTAAACTGTGGCCCCAGGTTACGAGAATCTGCTACATCTGCTGTTCCCGATGTGATCTTCCGTACATCGGCAAGACCACGTCTTGTATAAGGCGCCGGTGGGACCGCATTTAGAATATTGTGTTCAGTTCTGGGCACCATGTTATTGGAAAGATGTTGTCAAGCTTGAACAGGTTCAGTAAAGATTTACGAGGATGTTGCCAGGACTAGTGTGAGCTACAGGAAGAGGTTGAGCAGGCTGGGTCTCTTCCATGGAGCGCAGGCGTATGAGGGGAGATCTTATAGAGGTGTACAAAATCATGAGAGGAATAGACCAGGTAGATGCACAGAGTCTTTTACCCAGAGTAGGGGGATCGAGGACCAGAGGACATAGGTTCAAGGTGAAGGGGAAAGATTTAATAGGAATCCGAGGGGTAACTTTTTCACACAGGGGGTGGTGGGCGTATGGAACGAGCTGCCAGTGGAGGTAGTTGAGGCTGGGACTGTCCCATTGTCTAAGAAAGAGTTGGACTGGTACATGGATAGGACAGGTTTGGAGGGTTAAGGACCAAGAGCAGGCAGTGTAGCTGGGACTTTGTTGGCCGGTGTGGGCGAGTTGGGCCTAAGGGCCTGTTTCCACACTGTAATCACTCTATGACAGTGGTAAGCTGTATTCACACATCAAAGCCTTCGGACCAAGCTGCTTTCTTTTCCAAAGACACCTGTCACAGGCGCAGCCCAATTGTCGCTGCAGGAAATTGTGACCAGTTTCCCACAGATCAATATCAGGCGCAATGACAAAGTATGCAGCAGACATCTCATCTCTGGTTGCAGCAGCGCTTTCCGGACTTTGCAGCTATTGCACGCTTTTTTCCTCTCCTTTCTCCGTGGACCCTGATGACGCTCCGACCACCTGCAACTGGAGCTCATTGAGCTGCAGTGTGACGCGAGCATAGTCCACCAAAAGCTCCCTCTTGTCAACTTCTACCGCCAGCTGGATGAAGGCAGGTGCAATACATTTGCTAAGAAATGCTGAGCTTGTTTGGCTCCACATACATGTGCGAGAAGACCTGTTATGAACATTAACAAGAGCCGCATGAGGACGAGACTGAGTGACTCTCCACCTGCGTGACGTCTTGTCAAAACCACTGCTCTTGAGCCAGACATGGACTACATACTGCAGTCAAGATCCCAGTATACCCTTCACATTAGTGCAGGCAAGACCTTTGTTGTCCTCTGAGCTTAAATCTCAGTTAATTAATTTTTTTGTGATGGTCAAAATCACAGTTTGAGCAGTGATCATTGTTTTGTTTTCAGCACTGTGAAGATATCCTTTATAGTTTTCTTAATTTTTTGTGGTTTGTGATTTCGGTAAAAACCTAAATGTAAAAAAAAATGTAAAAGTAAAAGTAGCCATTTGTAAGTCAAAGAATAGGCTAAATAGTCGGCCCCCACACATTTTCACCTTACCAAATCTGGCCCTCTTTGCAACACCATGACTAGTGTAGCTGGGACACTGTTGGGCCAGTGTGGGCGAGTTGGGCCTAAGGGTCTGTTTCCACACTGTATCACTCAGCCTAGAGTCAGCGGCCACTTCTCTGAACACAGGCAAGGCCTACAGGATCTCTCGGCTGCTAACCATTTGAACTCCCCTTCCCTCTTTCACACTGACGTTTCTGACCTGCGCTGCCTCCACTGGCACAGTGAGGCCGCGTGCAAACTGGGCAAACAGCATCACACATTCCGCTTGAGTCGCTTACAACAGATCGAATTCCCCATTTTGGCTACACTCTAACAACCAACCAGTTACCCTTTCTCCCATACATCCCCCCTCCCTGTGTCCCACCAGGACTCCCACCCCCTCCATTCCTTCTTCTGGCATCACACATTTTTTTCACACAGAGAGTGGTGAGTCTGTGGAATTCTCTGCCCCAGACGGCGGTGGAGGCCGCTTTCTCTGGATACTTTCAAGAGAGAGCCAGATAGGGCTCTTAAAGATAGCGGAGTCAGGGGATATGGGGAGAAGGCAGGAACGGGGTACTGATTGTGGATCATCAGCCATGATCACATTGAATGGCGGTGCTGGCTCGAAGGGCCGTATGGCCTACTCCTGCACCTATTGTCTATCACAATTCACAACCTCAGTCCCGTCCCACACCACCTGCTTTTATCTCTGGCCTTTGTTCCAACCATCTCGCCAGTGTTTACCTATCACCTGCCAGGCTTTAGACAATGGACAATAGGTGCAGGAGAGAATAGGTGCATCCAGAGAATTGGCCTCCACCGTCCTCTGAGGCAGAGAATTCCACAGACTCACAGCTCTCTGTGTGCAGAAGTGTTTCCTCATCCCCATTCTAAATGGCCTATCCCTTATTCTTCAACTGTGGCCCCCTGGTTCTGTACTCCCCCAACATAGGGAACATGTTCTCCTGCCTCTAACGTGTCCAATCCATTAATAATCTTCTATGTTTCAATAAGATGCCCACTCATCCTTCTAAATTCCAAAGTATACAAGCCCAGCCACTCCATTATATCAATATATGACAGTCCCGGGAATTAACCTTGTGAACCTACGCCACACTCCCTCAATAGCAAGAATGTCCTTCCTCAAATTTGGAGACCGAAACTGCACACAATGCTCCAGGGGCCCTGTACAACTGCAGAAGGAGCTCTTTACTGGTATACTCAACTCCTCTCGTTATGAAGGCCATTGGCTTTCTTCACTGCCTGCTGTACCTGCATGCTTACTTTACTTTGCTCTGCCTCTCCCCTCTTGCAGCTTTCTTCCCCCTCTTAAATAAGTCTGAAGAAGGATCCTGACCTGAAACATCACCCATCGGATGTTCTCCACGATGCCATCTCACCTGCTGAGTTACTCCAGCACTTATATCCTTTCGCGTAAACCAGCATCTGCAGTGTTTGTTATCCTACTCAGGACAAGGAATCTCCTGTTTACAGTATTGAGCCAGAGCTAGAGTGCGGTCCTAACATCCCATCTACCTCCTTGGAGACCAGCGAACCATCTTTTATCGGACTTTATGTGGCAACATCCCCTTTATCCTGCTGACTGGATAGCATGCAACAAAAAAGCTTGTCTTTATAATATTTATAATAGACCTGCTCCAAATGCCAGATGGCCTACTCCTATTCTAGACGACCCAGAAGCTTGTCTGTCCATTCCCCTGTCCGATGCTGCCTGGCCCGCGGAGTTCCTCCACCATTTTGTTTTTTGCTCCTGTGTCTTGTGTTCTCATGCAAGAAGTGGATAAAAAGACCAGAGGCACATCAACCCAAAATGTCACCCATTCCTTCTCCCCAGTGATGCTGCCTGTCCCCCTGCGTTATTCCAGCATTTTGTGTCTATATTCTGTCAAGTCAGACATGAGAATTAAGGGACAGAAGTTTCGGGGTAACGTGAGGGGGAACTTCTTTACTCAGAAGGTGGTGGCTGTGTGGAATGAGCTGCCAGCAGAAGTGGTGGAGGCAGGATCGATTTTAACATTTAAGAGTAAAGTGGATAAGTATATGGACGTGAAGGGAATGGAGGGGTATGGTCTGAGTGCAGGTAGATGGGACTAGGGGAAAACAAATGGTCGGCACGGACTGGAAGGGCCGAGAGGGCCTGTTTCCGTGCTGTAATTGTTATATGGTTTTGTTATATGGTTATATTTATTCCTCATGTGCAGTGAAATGAATTAGCCAGCAGCGGTACAATGAATACACAATAAAAATGTAACACAAACACCCACCACAGCATTCATCACTGTGGTGGAAGGCACAAAGGTTGGCCAGTCCTCCTCCATTTTCCCCCGTGGTCTGGACCTCAACCCTCCGCAGTCGCCGCTGTGGGCGGCCAGACAAGGTAAGTCCAGGTAAGTCCTGAATCGGTGCCTCCACACCGGAGACTGCAGCTTCAAGATGGTGTAGGCCGCAGGCCGGCGGTCGAAGATCCAAAGTCCCCGGAGCTCCTCTCCAGAGATCCCCGGCGAGGGATCCCGCTCCGGATGGTAAGTCCCCGCCGCGTCCGCGGTTAGAAGTAGGCCGCGGGCCGGCGGTCGGAGCTCTTCTCCTCCGGGATCCCAGGCTCCGGACGCCGCGCCAGCTGGAGCTCCGCAGACCGCGGCTTCAGGCTGCCGCGGGCCAGTGAACGGGGCGCTCCCCCTCCGGCTACCCCCGGCGAGGGCTCGCCCGCTCCACGACGAAAGAGTCCGCGCTGCGCCCACTGCTGAATCCCCGGGCGCGTCTCCGGGAAAAGCCGCACTGATCCTCTGTGTTAGGCCGCGAGGGAGGCGACGTGGAAAAAGTCGCCTCTCCGTGGAGGAGGCGACCAAAGCGGTTCCCCCCTTACCCCCCCCCCCCCCCCCACACGGAGAAACATTAAAAACACACATTGGGACACACTAAAAAACAAAAAAAGTAGAAAGAACTAACACGCTGCTGGCAGGGCTGTGTTTGCCCCTCTGCTCTGCTGTATTGTATTTGAGTGTGACTCGATCGTATTTATGTCCGGTACATCCGATCTGTTTGAATAGCATGAAAACAAAGCTTTTCACTGTACCTCGGCACACGTGACAATGACAAATCTAAACGGACCTAAGCGAGACACAGGGAGGGTCAAAATCATGCTGGGGTTTGAGCAGGCGACTGACACAGCCAGACAGAAAGTATTGTTGAATTGGAAGCTAACATACTGTAGACTTGCAAGTTCACAGTCGATGGTGTGAACTCAACTTGGCATGAATTAAGTTTCAAACTGTCAAATAAAACTTAATCCTTACAGCTTCTGCCAGTAGTATGTCCAGAAATGCGAGACTTATGCACATTTCTTTTGTACCTTAATTATGAAAATCATCAAATTTTCGCCTTGCTGACTCTTTTGGCACCTCTGGCCTCATCAGTGCACAGCGGGAGATGGGTTCTTTTCACTTCTCCGGCAAATCCTTTGGAACTGGTCTGAAATTAGTTCTCTTAATTAGAACTTCCTCTAATGGAGCAGTGACTTTATTAGCCTGCAGATTAATATTGGCAAATGAAACAGCTTCCTGCCGGGTTGGATAGAGAAACGGGCCCCAGCAATGCCAACACCATCAAGCTGACAAGCTATAAATGAGCGTGCACTGAAATGGGACGCCCAAGGGCCTTTTTTTTTTTTTGTATTATTAAATGTGTGAGGTGTGATTGTTAGGGAGCGGCAATCTGAATCTATTCCTGGCAGAGCTGGGCAGGCAGCCACTGCGATGAGTGGGTCAGGCGAGAGGCCGTGCTTCACAGCGGGAAGAAGAGGCCACTCGTAGCTCGAGGGTGGATCATGCACCTGGTGTAAAGTGTGTGCCAGGTGAGGATCCCAGTCAAGCTGCTCCATCCCAGGCGGGGGGAGATAATTGGGCTCTTTGGACTAGATGGGAGGGGGCACAGACTAGCATCTCTTAATCAGCTCGAGAGACCGACCCTGATCAGCCAAAGTGATAATTCCGTACATGTTTCCCGATGTTGGGGGGAGTACCAGAGCCAGGGGCCCCACAGTTTAAGGATAAGGGTTAAGCCATTTAGAACGGAGACTACAGCTCAGACCCTTTAGTCCTGGCCACATCCTCGTAAACCTTCCCTCCATTGATGAACTGTACACTGCAAGGGCCAGGAAGCGAGCGGGCAAGATCATCTCTGACCCCTCTCACCCTGGCCAAACACTCTTTGAATCACTTCCCTCTGGAAGGCGACTCCGGACTGTCAAAGCCGCCACAGCCAGACATAAAAACAGTTTTTATCCACGAGTAGTTGCTCTACTCACAGCCAAAAATCTGTCGCCTCCCTTTGATCTGGTATTTTGTTGGTTCACATGCTTGATCAATGGTGTTTTATCATGAATGTTTTATTATTATTATTAATGCTTAGTGTTTTCTGAGTCATTCGTAACTGTCACTGTATGTCATGTTGTTACTTGTGGGCGGAGCACCAAGGCAAATTCCTTGTATGTGAATACTTGGCCAATAAACTTACTTACTTACTTAAATAAGATTATTCAGGGTTTGGACACGTTAGAGGCAGGAAACATGTTCCCGATGTAGGGGGAGTCCAAAATCAGAGGCCACAGTTTAAGAATAAGGGGTAAGCCATTTAGAACAGAGACGAGGAAACACATTTTGTCACTGAGAGTTGTGAGTCTGTGGAATTCTCTGCCTCAGAAGGCGGTGGAGGCCGGTTCTCTGGATGCTTTCAAGAGAGAGCTAGATAGGGCTCTTGAAGATAGCGGAGTCAGGGGATATGGGGAGAAGGCAGGAACGGGGTACTGATTGGGGATGATCAGCCATGATCACATTGAATGGCGGTGCTGGCTCGAAGGGCCGAACGGCCTACTCCTGCACCTATTGTCTATTGTCATACTGTACACGAGTACAATCAACGTACAACAGTCTGAAGACTGAAGAGTCCAGACTTATAGCGACTGGGCTTGTATACTCTGGAATTTAGAAGGAGGAAAGAGGACCTTATTGAAACATATAAGATTATTAAGGGATTGGACACGCTCAAGGCAGGAAACATGGTCCTCATGTTGGGGGAGTCCAGAACCAGGGGCCACAGTTCAAGAATAAACTCGAAGGGCCGAATGGCCTACTCCTGCACCCATTGTCTATTGTACGTCAGGCGATGATCAATGGAGCTTTATTTGCCACATATGCAACTGCACAGCAAAATTAGTTTTCTTGCTGGCGCTGACGTTTTTGGCGCCATTATTCAAAGTCTGGCCGATCCACGCGCTCGATGTACTGGAGCAGTTCCCGCGAACCCACGTCCCATGCAGCGTGGAAACAAGCACTTCAACCCAACTTGCCCACGTCAACCAACGTGCCCCGTCTACACTGGTCCCACCCGCCGGCTCGGACCATAACCTTCTAAACCTGGATAGAGTGGACGTGGAGAGGGTGTTTCCACTAGCGGGAGAATCTCGGAACATAAGGCACAAACTCTTAATAAGAGGATGAACCTCTTGAAAGGAGATGAGGAGGAATTTCTTCAGGCAGAGGGTGGTGAATCTGTGGAATTCATTGCCACAAAAGGCTGTGGAGGCCAAGTCCTTGGGTATTTTAAAAGCAGAGATTGGGGGGGGGGGGGGGGTGTGATGGAGGGGTAACGGATTGGAGGGGAGGGTGTTTATTTGATGTATGTACCAACAATAACGATGTTTCCACTAGTGGGAGAGTCTAGTACTAGAGGGCACAGCCTCAGAATTAAAGGACCTCATTTTAGGAAGGAGATGAGGAGGAATTTCTTTAGTCACAGGGTGGTGAATCTGTGGAATTCATTGCCACAGATGGCTGTAGCAATGAATAAAGCAGAGATTGATAGGTTCTTGATTAGCATAGGTGTCAGTGTTATGGGAGAAGGCAGGAGAATTGGGGTGTGTGTGTGTGTGTGTGTGTGTGTGTGTGTGTGTGTGTGTGTGTGTGTGTGTGTGTGTGTGTGTGTGTGTGTGTGTGTGTGTGTGTGTGTGTGTGTGTGTGTGTGTGTGTGTGTGTGTGTGTGTGTGTGTGTGTGTGTGTGTGAGAGTGTGTGAGAGTGTGTGAGAGTGTGTGAGACTGAGAGTGAGAGTGAGAGTGGCAAAGAGAGAGAAAGAGACAAAGAGAGAGAGGGAGTGGTAGAGGGTGTGAGAGAGTATGGTGAGTGGGGGGTGGCGAGTGAGAAACAGAAAGACAGAAAGAGAGAGAGACAGGTAAAGAGAGAGAGAGAGCAAGTGAGTGAGTGACAGAGAGTGAGAGATCAGTCATGATTGAATGGTGCAGTAGATTTGAATTGGCAAAAGGCCCAAATCTGCTCCCATGACCTTTGAACACCTTTAGATGAGGAAGGTCAAGGATGCACAAACCTCAGCGACTCTACTTCCTGAGCAGATTACGGAGATTCGGCATGTCGAAGAGGATTCTCCTAAACTTCTACAGGTGCACGGGAGAGAGCATACTGACTGGTTGCATCGCGGCCTGGTTCGGCAACTCGAACGTCCAGGAGCGGAAAAGACGGCAACAAGTTGTGACCACTGCCCAGTCCATCGCCGGCCCCGTCCTCCCCACCATCGAAGGGATCTATCGCAGTCGCTGCCTCAAAAAGTCGGCCAAAATCATCAAGGACCCACACCATCCTGGCCACACACTCATCTCACCGCTGCCATCGGGAAGAAGGTGCAGGTGCCTGAAAACTGTAACGTCCAGGTTCAGGAACAGCTTCTTCCCCACAGCCATCGGGCTCTTAAACTCCACGACGAATAAGCTCTGAGCTCTGAACTGCAAAAGACTATTTTATTATTTGCATGATATTTCCTATTCATTGATCTTTTTCTCTTCACATATTCTGTTGTGCTGCAGTTGTGTTGAGACAACGAAATGCAGTTAGCATCTCACCCAGAAGTGTGGACACAGAATAATGGAACGGTAAAATATATACATGTATATACAGTAGCAGTAGTGCAATTTTCGGGGGGGGAGAGATCAGTCACAGGGGAAGGAGTGTCCGTGGGGGGGGGGGGGGGGAGGGGGTGTTACTTGCAATCACCAAGGTGCATGAGTTAAGTAGGGTAACAGCCGCAGGGAAGAAGCTGATCCTGAACCTGCTGGTCCGGCCAACAGAGGGACCTGTCGCGCCTCCCCCTCCCGATGGGAGGAGGGTAAACAGTCTGTGGTTGGGGTGAGAGCAGCCTTGACGATTCAGCGTGCCCTTTGCAGACATCGCTTCTTGCTCAGACAGACTCAATGGAGGGGAGTGAGGAACCGTGATGCGGTGGCAGTTATCACCACCCCTCATGCAGTGCTTTCCCCTCCGGTCGGAGACAGAGCAGTTGCCTTCCCATTCCCATACAGTGATTCAGTTGGTAAGGATTTGCACATCATGGCGCAGCGGTAGAAGTTCACCAGAATCTGAGATGAGACAGATGGACCTTCTTTAGTCTCCGCAGGAAGAGGAGACGCTGGTGAGCCTCTTGATCAGTGTTGAGGTATTGTGGGTCCAAGAGAGGTCATTCAGAGAAGTTGATTCCCCCAGAAACCTGAAGCTGGAAACACGCTCCACCACCGTCCCGTTTAATATGGATGTTGGGGTGTGTGCCAGAGCCACCCCTAGATCATCTGTAGTCCACAAAGAGCTCCTTGGACTTCTTGGTGTTAAGGGCCAGGTTTTGTAAGCGCACACCATGCTGCTAGAGCTGGACCTCCTCCCTATATAGGCCGACTCATCATTGTCCGCTGATGAGGCCAATCACTGTTGTATCACACTGCATACTTGATGATGGTGTTAGTACCATGTTCAACAGGTGATGCAGTCAGTAGGTGAAGAGGGAGTAGAGGAGGGGGCTCAGCACACACAGCCCTGTTGGGACGCTTGGTGAATCAGGGTGAGTATTTCGAAGAGGTGTGGTTGTCTGACCTAACAGACTGGGGGTCCCTCTTAGTTAGAAAGTCCCTGTCCAGTTGCAGAGGGAGGGGTCGATGCCCATGTCGATGAGAATGGTGATCATTTGGAGGGAAAATGGTGTATAAATGCTGACTAAAGTCGATGAACAGCATTCTCAAACGTAGGTCGATGTTGTCGAGAGGGCAGTGAAGTGCCGTGGAGATGGCATCCTCTTCCGTACAACCTGTTCTATGCCAACTGATTGGGGTCCAGTGTGGGAGGTAGGCAGCAAAGAGCCTATGAGGTGTGGCCAGGACCAGCCTCTCGAAGCACTTAGTGATGAAGGGAGTAAGTGCAACTGGGCGTAAGTCATTGAGGCTCGCCGCATGTGGATGTTTTGGCACCGGCACGATGGGGGTGGTTTTAAGGCACGTGAGGACAACTGCCTGGAAAACTCTACTGCAATTGACAGGTTGAAGAAAGATGTCAGCCCAGAACGTCTGTCAGCTGTGCAGCACAGCCCTGAGGATGCACCCGGGATGCCGTCAGGGCCAGCATCCTTTCTGCATTAATCCAGCTCAGTGCCACATACACGTCGTAGGGGGTGAGTGTGAGGGGCTGGTGATCAGCAGGGAGCACAGCCTTGAATGGCCAACTCTTGGTTTGTCCCTGTCAAAGCAGCCATAAAAGTGGTTAAGCTCCTCAAGGAAAGGATGCGTCGCTGAATGTGGGGTGGTGTATGGTGGATCTATTAGTCCGTGATGGCCTGGATGCGCTGCCACATGCGTCTGGGCGCGGAGTTGTTATATGAAGTGCTCTCAATCCAAAGCTTGTAGCTATGCTTGGCCTTCTTGATGCCCCTCTTCAGGTTAGCCCTGGATGAACTGTAGGCTCGAGCATCGCCTGACCTGAAAGCGGTGTCCCGTGCTTTCAGCAGTAGCCTGACCTCGCCGTTCATCCATGGCTTCTGATTCAGGAATGTGGTAATCCGTTTGAGGGAGGTGACACTGTTGATGGTGGAGTTGATAAAGTCCAAAACAGAGGATGTGTAAGAGTCAATGTCCGTGTGGGAGTCAAGGGTGGCCTGAGCTGCAAACACATTCCAGTCAGTGTTTCCAAAACGCTGCTGAAGTGTGGAGTCAGCCTCCTCTGACTAAACCTTAACTGTCCTCACGATGGGTTTAACACGTCTGATGAGTGGTGAGTACTTTGGGAGCAGGAACAATGAGAGGTGAGGGTACACAAAAGGCTGGAGAAACTCAGCGGGTGCAGCAGCATCTAAGGAGTGAAGGAGATAGGCGACGTTTCGGGTCGAGACCCTTCTTCAGATAGCATCAGGAGATATATAGGCAGCAGTCACAACAGTGGAAGTAAACTCTCTGGGCAGATAGAACGGTCTGCATTTAAACAAGAGGAACTCTAGCTTAGCTGAGCAGTGACTCTTGATGATGGTAGTTGGAGGAGATAACCATAATTATACTTTGAAGAATTCATCATCATTGGTATTGGGTTATTGTATTGAGAAAGAGTGCAAAGAAGACTGTTTTACTTCGGAGTCACGTGAGTGGACACGTTAAGAGCCCGCCTCACGCTGGCAAAACGGGCATTACTCGACGCTGACGGCGGAAGGAGGAGCTGCAGTAAGGAGCAGCTCCTCGCAGCGGTCGGAACGCCCCGCAGGTAAGTGCAGCAAAGTCGGATGTATTATAGCGTACCAGCTGGTGGGTCCCAGCAAGCGAAAGTTAAAAGTAAAAATTCAGATAGTCGCGTAACGTGCTGATTTAGCACTGATAATAAAGAAAATGGAGAAATCGGCAAAGAAAAATTTCCGCAGGTAAAAAGATCTTCCCAGGGTGAAAATAAAAATACGGGACAAGAAGCTAGTTCGGACCGGTTCCGATCTGTACCGGAGGTGCCGCTGATATACCCTATAGCGAGTTTCTAGATTCTCCAGAAATAATAACCACGTAGGGAAAATGCTCCTAAAAAAAAGTAAAAAGAAATCTAGAGAGCCCCGTGGTTTTTACTGATGATTCTGATACTGAAAGTCCTCCAGCATAATAACACTAAAGAGGTTAAAAAAGGAGCATATGGAGAAAGTTCTCCAAAAAATCATGAGACAAAGGGATACAGTACCCAAAAGGATCCCAAAAACGCCCTGAGGGGTTTGATTATTCTGATATGGTCTGTGTACCAAGTTGGGGAGTTTGAAACTCCGTACCCAGGATTTGGCTGGAAGAAGTCTTCCTCATGTTGAAATCCCCAATTGATTTTAGGGCTGCAGATAGGCCAGACCCTGCTGGTGGTGATTTGGATTTTGAATGCACACCACAAAGTAAAAAAAAAAGAAAAGGGCCAAATGTGTCCTGGGATAAGCAAAAGAATTTTGCTATACCTGAAGGATGTGGTGAGGCTATGGAAGAAAACCTAGCTTGCCAGTATTAATTATATGGTATCTCACCAACTTCAAGATTCTGTGATGATTGAAACATCAGAATTAAATAAAACACCAGGAAATTGAGCCTCATTTGGAAGTGCCTACGGTTAATCCGTTGATATGGACATCCATGACTCCAAGTATGAGAGCACAAGAATGAGATATACAAAAATCCACAAACAAATAATTTCTGCTGCCGCCGTTACGGCCTATGGGAGACAAATGGAGAGATTGGAGATGGATAATGATTCAAAAAGATACTTTGGGTTTTTTCTTATTGTGCAATTTTTCTATGAAATTTAACTGTATGAGGAAAATGGCGATTCGGCCCATATTTCACTCAACCCAAGAATTTGCAAGCCTGTGTCGAGCAAGTGGTGTTCAAGCTCCCTGGGTATCTGTTTGGAGAAAATCTGCCTAAACAACTGAAAGAGTTGGATGAAGAAGCTAAATATTTTAGAGGTTGAAACCTTTCGTCTTTGGACAAAAAAGATATATTTTTCGCCCCGAAGGGGTTTTGGACTTTGAAATAGAGGCAGAAAAATTTGTCAAGGAAGTAATATCGTCCTGCACATCCCAATGCTTACCCATATTCAGGGAGAAGGAGACCACCACGCTCATATGGAAGAGAGTATTAACGACTTGTTAAATAATTTTTATCCTAAAGAAACTGCGGATAAATCTCCAGTTGGAGGTAGATTACAAAAGATTTTATAAAAACCTGGCATACTATTTACTTCTGATCGATTTATATTACAAGCAGTTTCAGGAGCCACTACATTAAAAGAAGTTTAAATCCGCCTGTACAGAAAAAACCTGCTTATGCTTTCGTGTTTACCTGCTTTATTGATAAAGCAGAGATTAATGTGGAAATTGACAAATATCTGAAAAAGGGGAAATTGAAAAAACAAATGAACACGAGCATCAATTTGTCTCTAATATTTTTTCGGAGAAATAAAAAAGATGAGTGGTTGCAGAATTATTCTGGACCTTACAGATCTAAATAAGTTTGTAAGAAATACAAACATTTTAAAATGGAAACATTTAATACTGCAAGATATTTAATTTCAGCAGTTGTTATATGGCTAAAGAATGATTTAAAAGACCTTATTATTCTGTACCCTATACAAACAGTTTTTCCGGAAGGTACTTAAAATTTAATTGGCTGGGACAATTATGGCAGTTTAAAAAAATCTTTGCCAAATGGACTGAGTTCAGCACCCCAGGCTCTTTAACGAAACTGTTGAACACCAGTTTAGTAGCCCAATTAAGAGCACAAAAAACACATCGTTATGGCTTATCTCGATGACATTCTAATCATTTAATGATAATCAAGAGTCAGGTGAGAACTCAGTTATTCAGTTACTAAAGCTTATGTTTGAAAAGCTAGGGTTTCTTGATTGCATCCAATTAAATCCTCAGCTGCATCCATCACAAATCAATTAACTTTTGGGGTTTGTAATTAACTCAGTGACTAAGTTAAAAACTTTACTAACAGATAAAGTTGATGATATTTTGGTAACTTGTAAAATCTCATTCACAACCCTTATCCTTCCATCCGAGAAGTAGCGAAAACCATTGGTAAACTAGTAGCAGCACTTCCTGCAGTAGAATTTGGTCCATTACAATTATCAAAATCTTCAAAGGGACAAAATAAGAGCTCTCAAAGAGAAGGCATGCAGGCCACTTTGATATAGGCCTATGCAATTAACAAAATAAAGCTGTGTTGGAATTACAATGGTGGGTTAAAAATGTCCCCAAGCCTGCTAAAAACATTCTGATGATAAACAAAGCCCAGAAATGGTTTTATACAAACTGATGCTATTGCTCTCGGATGGGGGCAACAGATTCAACCTCTAGTTGTGGAGAAGAATGGAAAGTTCAAGAAGAAACGTTTCTTCAAACTTATAGTGGGAAATAACTATTAAGAATTATTGGGCTTATCTATAATGGACTAAAAGGCATATTTGAGTTGTTCAAAAAAGGGTCTACATGTATTAATACAGTTAGACAATAAAAACAGCTGTTGCATATATTAATCACAATGGGGGAGTTAGATCAGTAATCATGTGATTGTCTGTTCCAATGAAATATGGCAATGGTATTGACCGCCAAATTTGGATTTCAGCAAACTACATTCCAGGTAAAGACAATGAGGTGGCAGATAAAAGATCAAGGATATTTAAAGATAACACAGAATGGATTCTTAATCCAGCAATAATTTTAAGAATAAGTAAGGAAAGAAAAAAGAACAAAAAAAAAAAAACAAAAGGAAACTCCAAATTGGTATTACCAAAATGATCTGTTTGCATCAAAGGGCTTAATCATCATTGCCAAAATATTTGTCCTGGGAACACGATCCCAGATCCGTAGCAGTATATGCTTTTTCATTGAACTGGTTGGAAATTTCTATTATGCATACCACCAATTGCTTTGATTCAGAAAAGTCTGCAAAAATAGAACACGATACATCACAGGAATGTTGGGTAGTTCAAATTGGGCCAACACAACCTTTGTTCCCATTAATGCTGAATAAGAATAGACCATAAATTTCAATTCCTAACATGTAGTGAAATTTGATTAATCCAGTAACTCCCGAAATTTATCCAATATAAGCCATATAAGAAATTGATAAATCTGCAGGTTTTGACAGACCAACTACAGAGCTTGGATTGACGGACAAAACAAAGGAAAGTTTAAAGTCGCATCATTGCGAGATATCACACAAAAACAATATAAGACACATAGAAAGAAATGGGAAGAATTTTGCACACAGTCAAATAATTCTAATGATACTGTGAAATTGCAAATGTTTTGGAGTTCCTTTGCCAAATGCATTTTGGAGCAAACATATAAGATACAGAGCCATTAACACTTCACGCAGTGCCATATCAACTTAATTAGGACTAATGTCTGACCAGAACATCAATTTTGGTATCACAATCCATTAATATCTAGATTCATGAAAGGAACTTTAACATCAAACCCACCCAAACCAAGGTACACAGAAGAATTGGGATGAGGAGACGGACTCCATAGTACTTATACACTTACTAATTGCAAAGGACACCAATTGAAGTATTGTCATTGAAAGATTAACATAGAAATAAATATGTTAAATGTCAATTGGTTTTCAAGCTCAAAGAGTGCAAACTTTACAAATAGTTGCGATATGACAGTATGCATGTGACTACAGATAACAATATGAGTTCATGTTATTACGATCTGATCAAACAAAGCAGACCAAGGTAGATCTTGAAGTTAAGGTTAACCAAATCCAAGCTTATCCTATTTATCCTACTTTGTGTGTGGTTAAACAATTGAATCAATATGTTAAAGTTACTGAAAATCTTCGAGGGAAATGCAAAAACGTTAATGATTACTCATGAAAAAACCACACACAAAAGCTTCAGTTCAAACTATCTCAAAATGGATGAAACAGTGTTTGCTTTTAGCAGGAGTAGACACAGATTAGAACAAAACACACCCAGCCAGGGCTGCAGCTACGTCCAGCTGACGAAGGAGCGGGCCGAACCACACTAGCAAAATATAAAAAACGCAAGTGAGGGAGTAAAGAAGAAAAATTACCCTTTTTCAAAGAGCTACCAAAAACCTTTCACCTATGACAAACATTGGCCACGCTGTGAATTATTGGGAACCATATATTCGCTTAGTATCTATTGATTACTATAACCAGTAAAGTAGTCACTTATATCTTTTATCACTTGAATCATTCCTCTGATATAATAGGGTATAATTAAATGTTACTTTAAAACCATTATAAAAAATAAACAAAAGGAAAGAACTAAAATAGACAGTGTTTCTCATGTAGTATTTACTTAGGCCGGACATTCTTACTGATAAATTCAATTCCATAAAAAAACACAGAACGCTTTAAAATCTTCTCGAAGTCACTCACGTGAACTTCCGAATTAAAATATTAAGAAAAACGAGAACTTACCAGTATCGAAGTTTGAATCGTTATTAAATTAGCGTAGTACGATGAGGGTTACGTGCCCTCCACCACCCACCCTCATAAAAAAAAATGAACATCTTGTAGATCAAGTCTATTATGACCTAACAATGTTACATCGGCTATTTGGTGTTCTGGTTTTTTTCAAGCCGCTGCTTTAGAAGAATGCCGAATGCCAGCGTGAGGCTGGCTCTTCCCACGTATCCCACAATCGACCTCCTCAAAAAATAAGCGATCATGACTTCGAACTGTTAAGATTCTCGTTTAAATCTTAACTATTTTGAATGTTTTCCCTGGCAACTTCATCCATGTAAAATGTTTTCATAAAAGCACTAACGGCCTTGTCCCACTTGGCAATTTTTTACGCGACCTTCCGGCAACATTAGAAAATAGACAAAGACAATAGGTGCATGAGGAGGCCCATAGGGCCCTTCTACCCAGCACCGCCATTCAATGTGATCAAGGCTGATTACCCCAAAACAGTAACCCCCCGATCCTGCCTTACTCCCCTCATAACTCCTGACAATGCTATCTTTAAGACCCCAATCTAAGCTCTCACTTTGAAAGTATCCAGAGAAATGTGCCTACCACCTGCCCTCCGAGGCAGAAGAATTCCACACTCACAACTCTCTGAGTGAAAAAGTGTTACCCCCTCATCTCCGTACAAAAGGCATACCCTTATATTCTTAAACTAATGCCCCAACATCGGGAACATGTTCTCCTGCCCTAGCTTAACATCATCTATGTTTGTACAAATAAGATACCCTCTCATCCTTATAAGACTCCACAGTGTACAAGCCCAGCTGCTCCATTCACTCAGCATATGATAGTCCCCACATCCCGGGAAATAACCTAGTAAACCTACGCTGTCATTCCCTCAATAGCAAGAATGTCCTTCCCCACAAATTAGGGTGACCAAAACAACACAATACTCAATGTTTGGCAACACTAGAGCTCTGTACAACTGCAGAAAC
>CM069131.1:189726901-189873089 GCA_035221665.1 Okamejei kenojei
CCCCCCCCCCCCGCAACCCCCGGATGTGGTGATCATTCAACTCAGTATCCCGTCCTGCCTTCTCTCCATACCCTCTGATCCTTTAGCGACAAGGGCCCATCATTCTAACTCTTAAATTTGAAGGAACTCAACTCTTGTCTCTCTCTATCCTTTCTGCTCCTTCTCATTCTCTCTCCTTCACCCCCCTCTTCTCTTCCTCCTCTCTCTCCCTCTCTCCCCTTCCTCCTCTCCCTCCATCTCTCTCCCTCCTTCTCTCCATCACTCTCTCCTCTCCTTCCTCCCTCTTCCCTCCCTCTCCCTCATTCCCCCGTCTTCCGCCCTTTCTCACTCCCCTCTACCTCCCACTCATACCGTTCTCCCTCTCCCTCCACTCCCCCTCTCACTCCGTTTTCTCTCCATCCTCCCCTTCCTCTACCTCCCCCATTGCTGCTTCTTCCCTCTCTCCCGTCTCTCTCCTTTTCTTTCCACCTCATTCACTCCCGTTATTTTCCCTTCATCTCCCTCTCTCCGCCTCTACTACTAACGCCTTCCCTCGTCTCTCCTAATCGTTTCAGGGGATATGGGGAGAGGCAGGAACGCGGGACTGAGTGTGGATGATCAGCTCATGATCACATTGAATGGAATGAAGGCCGACATGGCTCTCATGCATCTATTGTCCTGTTTCCGTTTCTCTCCTTCACACCATCACTGAATTTCTCCCCGTGCTCTCCTCCCTCTCCTTCTCTCTCTGTCACCTAATTCTATCCTCCTTACGCTGACTCTCTCCCTCTCTTTTCTTACGAATGAACCATCCTCTTCTCTCCCCTCTCTCCTATCTCTCTCTCTTTCTACACCACTGAAACTCCCTCCCTCCTCTCTCTCTCTCCCTCCTCACTTTTCCCTCCTCTCTCTCTCCTTCCTCATCTCTCTCCTTCGCTCTCTCTCTCTCCCTCCTCTTCTCCGTCCCCTCCTCTTCCGTCCCCTCTCGCCTTCTCTCTCCCTCCTTCTCTCTCTCTCCTCCTCACTCTCTCCCTCCCCTCCTCTCTCCCTCTCCTCCTCTCTCTCTCCCTTCCTCCTCTCTCTCCCTCCTCTCTCTCCTCCCCTCCTTCTCTCTCTCTCTCTATCGCTTTTCTCTCTCTCCTCCTCTATTCCGGCCCCTCCTTTCTCTCCCTCCTCTCTTCTCTTCTCGTTCCCTCCTCTTTCCCTCCTTCCTTCTCTCTATTTACCTCCCCTCCTTCTCTCTTCCTCCCCTCCTTTCTCTCTCCCTCCCCTCTTTCTCTCTCTTCCCCTTATCTCTTCTCCCTCCTGGCTCTCTCTCTCCCTCCCCTCATTCTCTCTCCCTCCCCTTCTTCTCTCCTCCCTCTTCTCTCTCTCCCTGCCCTCTCTCTCCTCCCCTCTTCTCTCTCTCCCTCCCTCCTTTTCTTCTCCCTCCCCTCTCTCTCTCTCTCCTCCCCTACTCCCTCTCTCTCCTTCGCTCTCTCTCTCTTCTCTCTGCCCTCCCCTTCTCTCTCTCCCTCCCCTCCTTTTCTCTCCTCCCCCCTTCTTCTCTCTCCCTCCCCTCCTTTTCTCTCCCTCCCCTCCTTCTCTCTTCCCCCCTCCTTCTCTCTCCCTACCCCTCCTTCTCTCTCCCTCCCCTCCTTCTCTCTCCCTTCCCCTCTCTTCTCTCCCTCCCTTCCATCTCTCTCTCCCTCCCCTTCTCTCTCCCTCTCCCCTCCTCTCTCACTCTCTCCTCCCACTGTGGGTCCGGGCTCCTCCCTGCCCGTCCAGTCCAGTCCAGTGCAGCTTGCGGCCGGAGAGCGTCCCTGGTAGAGGCGAGGGGAGTAGAAAAGAAGAGAAGAGGGGAGGCGGGGAGGGCGAGGAAGAAAAGAAAGAGGGGGAGAGGGAAGGAGGGAGGGGGAGAGGGGAAGGAGGGATGGGGAGAGAGGAGGGAGGAGGAGCAAGAGGGGGAGACGAGCGAGCGTTGAGGAAGAGGCGAGAAGGGAGAAAGAGGAGAGATAGAGGGTGGAGGGAAGAGGAGAGGGGAGAGGAGAGGGTTGAGGCGAGAAAGGGGAAGGAAGCGGGGAGAGGTGAGGGGGATAGAGGAGAGAAGCGGGACGAGGGGAGGGGAAGGGGAGAGAGGAGAGAGAGGGTTGGGGGGGAAAGAGAGGAGGGGTTGAGGAGATGAGGGGAGAAGGAAGAGAGGAGAGGGTGTATAGAGAGTAGAGGAGAGGGGAGAGGAGAGGGGAGAGAGGAGTGGAGAGGGTTGAGGGGGAGAGAGGAGAGGGGGACGAGAGGCGAGGTTGAGGAGAAGAAGGGAGAGGAGAGAAGGGGAGAGGAGAGGGGGAGGAGAGGGTTGAGGAGAGAGAGGGGAGAGGAGAGGTTGAGGAGAGAGAGGGAGAGAGACGGTTGGAGGAGAGAAGGGGAGAGGGGGAGAGGCGAGGGGAGAGGGCGAGGAGAGGGTTGAGGGGGAGAGGAGAGGGTTGAGGGGGAGAGGAGAGGGGGGGAGGAGGAGGAGGGGGGGGAGAGGAGAGGGTTGAGGAGAGAAGGAGGGAGAGGTTTGTGGAGTAGAGATTAGGGGAGAGGGGGATAGGATAGGGGGAGGGGGGGAGAGGGTAGTGGAGGGGAGAGAGAGGAGAGGGTTGCGAAGAGAAGGAGGAAGAGGGTAGGGGAGAGGAGGAGATGGTTGAGGAGAGAAGGGGAGCGGAGAGGTACTTTGAGGAGAGCAGAGGGGAGAGGCGAGGGTTGAGGAGATGGAGAGAAGGGGAGAAGAGAGGGGGAGAGGAGTGGGGGAGAGAGAGTCGGGGGAGAGGAGAGGGGGGGAGGGGTTTAGTGGGGGGAGAGAGAGGAGAGGGTTGTGAAGAGAAGGGAGAGGGATAAGGGGATGAGAGAGAGAGAGAGGAGAGGGTTGAGGAGAGAGGGGAGAGGAGAGGATTCGGGGAGGGAGGTGCGGAAGTCGGACCGAGCGGTGGGGACACCTACCCATGCCCGGGTGCGGGTGGTGGGGGCGAGGGGGCTACCGGGCAAGGGCAGACACAGCGGGGCGTGGGTGTGGAGCGTGGAGCGGCGACTAGCGCTTAACTACGGGGGCGGCGGCTGCTGCGGCGGGCGGGGGGGGGCTGAGTGGAGGGAGGAGGTGGACCCTCCCGTGCCCTGTCACGCTGCAACCCCGGAGACGCCGCTGCTGCGCATCACCTTCCTGTCGCCGGTCCTCATCGGCAGCGAGCCTTCCTCGGGCAGCTCGCACTCGCTCATACACTGTACCTGAGCAGGGTCCCGGGGGAGAGGTTGAGGGGGCGGGGACGGGAGGGGGGCCGGGGGAGGAGGGGGGCAAGAGCGGGGACAGGGGAGGAGGGGGGAGGGAGGGGGACGGGGGAGGAGGGGGGGGAATGAGGGGGGACAGGGGTGGAGGGCGGGAATGAGGGGGTCAGGGGTGGAGGGGGTGAGCGGGGGGAAAGAGGGGGACAGGGGTGAGAGGGGGGAAAGGGGGACACTGGGATGGCGGTGGGACAAGGGGGACAGGGGGACAGGGGGGTAAGGAAAGAGGAGGACAGGGGAGGAGGGGGGAAAGGGGGGGGAAACGGGGCGGAGGGGGGAAAGAGGGCGGCCGGGTGAAAGAGGAAGAGGGGGACAGGGGAGGGAGGGGGGAAAGACAGGGGAGAAGGGGGCGGGGAGGAGGGGGGAAAGAGAGGGGGGGACAGGGGAGGATAGAGGGGGGGAGGAAAGAGGGGGGACAGGGGCGCGGGAGAAACGCGGGGGACAGGGGGGGTGAGGGGGGAAGAGGGGGACAGGGGGAGAAGAAAAAGGAGGGAGGGAGGGGGAGGAGATAAGGAGAGGGGAAGAGAAAGGGAGAAAACAGCAGGGAGGGGGAGAGGTTTTGGGGAGTAGAGGGAGGGGGAGAGGGGCGGGGGGAAGTGAGGGGAAGAGAAAAGGGAGGAACGGGGAGAGAGGGAGGTTGAGAGGCGAGGTGGGGGAGAGAGATGTGCTGAGTGGAGAGGGGAGTGGGAGGGGGCGAGAGGAGGGATGGGTAGGAGGGACAGGGGCATAGGGGCGAGGAGGTGAGGGGGAGAGCGGAGGGTAAAGAGAGGAGCTGGGGGAGTCAGTGGAGAGAGGAAGGGGAGAGAGGTGGAGGTGAGATAGAGGGAGGGGGAGAGGAGGGATGGGAGGGAGGAAGAGGGATCAAACTTTGCTCCCCCTCCCTCCTTTCCCAAACGTTGCCACTTCCCCCAAACCTTGCCTCCTACAAACCTTTCCCCTTTCTCCCCCCAAATGTTCCCCTTCCTCCCTCCCCTCACCCTGCCCCCCCTGCCCCCCCCCCAAGAATCCCTGCCCTCTCCCCAGACATTGTCCCACTCTCCTCCCTCCCTCACTCCTTCTATCTCGTCTTCTCCGCTTCATTCCCAGTTCTCCCCATCCGCTACTTCCCGATCCCCCCCCACCCCCCCTGTACCTCCTCTCTGTAAGGGGCTCTGCATCTTTGTTGGGGGGGGGGGGGGAGAGTGGCTTCAGGATGAGGTGTTCAATGTACTTCAGAGAAACCTGTTATTGTGGTGTGGAGGCTGTCGATACACTAGCCTTCATCGGTCGGGGCGTTGAGTACAAGAGTCAGGAAGTCACGATGCGGATCTAGAAACATAGAAACATAGACAATAGGTGCAGGAGGAGGCCATTCGGCCCTTCGAGCCAGCACCGCCATTCATTGTGATCATGGCTGATCGTCCCCTATCAATAACCCGTGCCTGCCTTCTCCCCATATCCCTTGACTCCACTAGCCCCTAGAGCTCTATCTAACTCTCTCTTAAATCCATCCAGTGACTTGGCCTCCACTGCCCTCTGTGGCAGGGAATTCCACAAACTTCACAACTCTCTGGGTGAAAAAGTTTTTTCTCACCTCAGTCTTAAATGACCTCCCCTTTATTCTAAGACTGTGGCCCCTGGTTCTGGACTCGCCCAACATTGGGAACATTTTTCCTGCATCTAGCTTGTCCAGTCCTTTTATAATTTTATATGTTTCTATAAGATCCCCCCTCATCCTTCTAAACTCCAGCGAATACAAGCCTAGAATACAAGATCTATAGGGGTTTGGTCGGGCTGCAATTGGAGTATTGCGTAGAGTTCCGGTCGCCCGCGTTACGGGAAGGATGTGGGAGCTTTGGAGAGGGTGCAGAGGAGGTTCACCAGAAGGCTAGAAACAAAATTCTGGAGTAACTCAGCGGGACAGGCAGCACCTCTGGAGAGAAGGAATGGGTGACGTTTTGGGTCGAGACCCTTCTTCAGAATGTTACCAGAAGCCTGCTTGGATTAAAGAGTTTCAGCTCCAGGGAGAGGTCGGGCAGACTTGGATTGTTATCTCCGCTACGCCGGAAGTTGTTGGGAGTCCTAACGAGGGTTTTCACACTTCTGTCCCTCATGCTCGATGGGAGAGGAGAGAAGAGGGGGTGAGACTGGTCCTTGATGATGCTGCTGGCCTTGCCCAGGCAGCGTGAGGTGTAGATGGAGTCGATGGGAGGGAGGTCGGTTTGTGCGACGGTCTGGGCTGCGTCCGCAACTCTCTGCAATTTTTTGCGGTCTTGGGTGGAGCTGTTCCCAAACCCTGTTCTCCCCTCTCCCATCAGGCAAGAGGTACAGAAGTGTGAAAAGGCACACACCTCCAGATTCAGGGACAGTTTCTTCCCGGCTGTTATCAGGCAACTAAAAGGATAAGGGGGAATTTCTTTGGGACCGAGATGAGGAAAACATTTTTCACACAGAGAGCGGTGAGTCTCTGGAATTCTCTGCCACAGAAGGTAGTTGAGGCCAGTTCATTGGGCATATTTAAGAGGGAGTTAGATGTGGCCCTTGTGGCTAAGGGGATCAGAGGGTATGGAGAGAAGGCAGGTACAGGATACTGAGTTGGATGATCAGCCATGATCATATTGAATGGCGGTGCAGGCTCGAAGGGACCGAATCATAGAATCGTAGAAAATAGGTGCAGGAGTAGGCCATTCGGCCCTTCGAGCTTGCACCTGCACCTGCACCATCCAAGGGCCGAATGGCCTACTCCTGCGCCTATTGTCTATGTTTCTATGAACCATCCTATTACCAAATAGAGAACCGTCCTGAACTACTATCTACCTCAGTCGACAACTTCAGACTATCTTTAATTGGACTTTACCTTGCACTAAACATTATTCCCTTTACCCTGTATCTGTACGCTGTGGAGGGCGCGATTGTAATCACGTATTGTCTTTCCGCTGACGGGTTAGCACGCAACTAAAGCTTTTCACTGTAACCTCGGTACACGTGACAATAATAAGCTAAACTGGACAGTGCAAGAAGTAGCACTGCATCCAGAACACTGTCTGCTTAACCGCACATTAGCACGATTCTGTCGAAAAAGACCATATGTCTGGGAGCACGGTGGTGCAGCACTGGAGCCCGGGTTCGATCCAGACCTCGGGTGCTGTCTGTGTGGAGTTGGTACGTTTTCCCGGTGACTGCGTGGGTTTTCTCCCGGTTGCTCCAGCTTGCTCCCACACTCCAAAGACGTGCGGGCTTGCAGATTAATTGGCCCACTGTACTTTTCCGCCTAGTGTGTAGGGAGTGGATGAGAAAGTGGGATAACGTAGAACTAGTGTGAACGGGTGATGGCTGGTCAGCATGGAGTCGGTGGGCTGAAGGGCCTGTTTCCCTGCTGTGTCTCTGAGCTTAACTACAAGTCAACAAATAAACTGCAGATGCTGGGAAATGAATTGTAAACGATAGTGTTCGAGAAACATTTAGACAGGTACATGGATAGGACAGGTCTAGAGGGATAATGGGCCAAACGTGGGCAGGTGGGTCTAATATTGGTGGGGCATGTTGGTCAGCATGGGCAAGTTGGGCCGAAGGGCCTGTTTCCACGCTGTGACTGATCCGTGAAGACGAAACAGAGAGAATACTTTGTGGCAATGACCAGGATGTCGCGGGAACTCGAGGGTGTGAGCTACAGGGGGAGGTTGAGCAGGCTGGCTCTCTATTCCATGGAGCGCAGGAGGATGAGGGGTGATCTTATAGAGGTGTACAAAATCATGAGAGGAATAGATCGGGTAGACGCACAACATGATTGGGTGGTCCCTTGCCCAGAGTAGGGGAATCGAAGACATAGGTTCAAGGGGAAGGGGGAAAAGATTGAATAGGAATCTGAGGGGTAACCTTTTCACACAAAGGGTGGTGGGTGTATGGAAGGAGCTGCCAGAGGAGGTAGTCGAGGCTGGGACTGTCCCATTGTTTAATAAACAGCCAGACAGATACATGGACAGGACAGGTTTGGAGGGATATGGACCAAAACGCAGGCAGGTGGGACTAGTGTAGCTGGGACATGTTGGCCGGTGTGGGCAAGTTGGGCCGAAGGGCCTGTTTCCACACTGTATCACTCTGTGACTCCATGACCACTCATCCCAACTGGGGGAAAGTGTTTGGGAGAGGGTGGGTGAGCGGGAGAGAACGAAGGGAGATGTTAATAAGATGGCATCTGAAACACAATTGAGGTGCAGGAGCAGGCCATTCAGCCCTTTGGGCCAGCACCGCCATTCAATGTGATCATGGCTGATCATCCCCAATCAGTACCCCGTTCCTGCCTTCTCCCCATATCCCCTGACTCCGCTATCTTTAAGAGCCCTATCTAGCTCTCTCTTGAGAGCATCCAGAGAACCGGCCTCCTCCGCCCTCTGAGGCAGAGAATTCCACAGACTCGCCCCTCTCTGTGAGAAAAAGTGTTTCCTCGTCTCCGTTCTAAATGGCTTGCCCCTTATTCTTAAACTGTGGCCCCTGGTTCTGGACTCCCCCAACATTGGGAACATGTTTCCTGCCTCTAGCGTGTCCAAACCCTTAATAACCTTATATGTTTCTCATGAGATATCCTCTCATCCTTCTAAATCTGAAGAAGGGTTTCAGCCCGAAACGTCGCCTATCTCCTTCGCTCCATAGATGCTGCTGCACCCGCTGAGTTTCTCCAGCCTTTTGTGTACCTTCTAAACTCCAGAGCAGGGGTGGGGAACCTTTTCATGTTGGAACGCCGCATTTAGTTGGCTGCAATCTAATACGGCCACATCCATGAAACTTCAATTAGATATACTTCAAAATGTACATTGGTTAAAATAGTCCTCGTGACTTACTAATGTTTTAATTGTGGCCATCAGTCGGGGAGGATTATTTCGTTGAATCTGCTTTTACTCTTTTGGTATTTTAAATACGTTCATTTTAAGATTAAAATAAAAATAATAAAAGACGAACAAAAACATATTGATGAAAAATAAAAGGTAGACAAAAATGCTGGAGAATCTCAATTCAATTCAATGAACCTTATTTATCCGTTAGGAACTTCATTTGTGCAGTACATCAGTGTGTGTACAGTTCACTTTACCCAGCAACACAACATGTGTGTATACCACACACATCACATATAACCAGCAGTCCAAAAGTGGTCAGAAGGTAAATGCTCACATATGCTGAGAGAATGGAGCGGCTGGGCTTGTTCACTCTGGAGTTTCGAAGGATGAGAGGATATCTCATTGAAACATATAAGATTGTTCAAGGTTTGGACACGCTAGAGGCAGGAAACACGTTCCCGATGTTGGGGGAGTCCAGAACCAGGGGCCACAGTTTAAGAATAAGGGGTAAGCCGTTTAGAACGGAGACGAGGAAACACTTTTTCACACAGAGAGTTGTGAGTCTGTGGAATTCTCTGCCTCAGAGGGCTGGTGGAGGACGGTTCTCTGGATGCTTTCAAGAGAGAGCTAGATAGGGATCTTAAAGATAGCGGAGTCAGGGGATATGGGGAGAAGGCAGGAACGGGGTTACTGATTGGGGATGATCAGCCACGACCACATTGAATGGCGGTGCTGGCTCGAAGGGCTAAATGACCTACTCCTTCACCTATTGTCTATTGTAAAACTTGCAAAGCACAATACATGAAGAATAGGCAATAAAAACATTAAACGAATGTTAAAAATGTATATATAAATAAATGAATAAATAAATAGATCAACTATTGATGAGTCTAATGGATGTAAGCACAAAACTCGACATGGCTCTCTTAGTCCTGAATGTGAGTGACCTGTATCTCTGGCCTGAGGGGAGAAGGCTCTATTGGCTGTGCAGTGAGTGAGTGGTGTCTGAGGCTATTTGTGTCCCTTTTCATTTATTTTTTCCTTATTTAGTTCCTTTCCTGGTATTTTGTTGGTTCGCATGCTTGATCAATGGTGTCTTATCATTAATGTTTTATTATTATTAATGTTTAGTGTTTTCTGAGGCATTCGTAGCTGTCACTGCGTGTCATGTTGTTACTTGTGGGCGGAGCACCAAGGCAAATTCCTTGTATGTGAATACTTGGCCAATAAACAAACTTACTTACTTTAGTCCTTCTATGGTAAATACTGATCAGCAGTTCCTGCTCCAGTCCGATTATTTTACTGCTCATTGATTGATAGACGCTGCCTCACTCAGCGGGTGAGGCAGCATCGATGGAGCATAGGAAATTGGCGGCGTTCCGGGTCGAGACCCTTCTTCAGAGTATTGCACGCAATACTCCAGGTGTGGTCTCACCAGGGCCCTATACAACTGCAGAAGGACCTCTCTGCTCCTATACCCTTTCCTTCCCTCCAGAGATGCTGCATGTCCCGCTGAGTTACAAGCCCAGTCGCTCCATTCTTTCAACATATGATCGAACACATTAAAACTGATTGAACACATACCATTGATACTGATACAAAGAAACATGGACAATAGGGGTAGGGAGGAGGCCATTTGGCCCTTCGAGCCTGCACCGCCATTCAATATGATCATGGCTGATCATCCAACTCAGTATCCTGTACCTGCCTTCTCTCCATACCCCCTGATCCCTTTAGCCACAAGGGCCACATCTAACTCCCTCTTAAATATGGCCAATGAACTGGCCTCAACTACCTTCTGTGGCAGAGAATTCCAGAGACTCACCACTCTCTGTGTGAAAAATGATTATCTCATCTCGGTCCTAAAAGACTTCCCCTTATCCTTAAACTGTGACCCCTTGTTCTGGACTTCCCCAACATCGGGAACAATCTTCCTGCATCTAGCCTGTCCAACCCCTTAAGAATTTTGTAAGTCTCTATAAGATCCCCCCTCAATCTTCAAAATTCCAGCGAGTACAAGCCGAGTCTATCCAGTCTTTCTTCATATGGAAGTCCTGGCATCCCAGGGTACATACAGGATACAACACATACCATTGTGTTGTAAGCTAACCGATTCTTCATGAGCACCGTACAGTGCGTGATGTTGCAGAATTATCTTCCGTGTTGCAAGCCCTCAGCTAATAAGGCAATGTTTTCCTGAAGGTTATGTTATAGTCACACCGCATACCCCTGCGGTTTTGGACTAGTGTAACACAGAACATGTTGTTAAGCTGTAAAGGGCACAGAGCAGAATTACGAGGATGTTGCCAGGACTAGAGGGTGTGAGCTACAGGGAGAGGTTGAGCAGGCTGGGTCTCTATTCCGTGGAGCGCAGGAGGATGAGAGGTGATCTTATAGAGGTGTACAAAATCATGAGAGGAATAGATCGGGTAGACGCACAGAGTCTCTTGCCCAGAGTAGGGGAATCGAGGACCAGAGGACATAGGTTCAAGGTGAAGGGGAAACGATTTAATAGGAATCTGACTGGTCATTTTTTCACACAAAGGGTGGTGGGTGAATGGAACGAGCTGCCAGAGGAGGTAGTTGAGGCTGGGACTGTCCCAACGTTTAAGAAACAGTCATACAGGTACACGGATAGGACAGGTTGAAAGGGATATGGGCCAAACGCAGGCAGGTGGGACTAGTGTAGATGGGACATGTTGGCCAGTTTGGGCAAGAGGGGCTGAAGGGCCTGTGTCCACACTGTATCACTCTGTGACTATAACATAGGACCGCGCAGCCCGGGAACAGGCCCTTCGGCCCACAATGTCCGTGCTGAACACGATGCCAACTCTTATCTGCCTCGCACGTGATCCACATCCCTCCATTCCCAGCACATCCAAAAGAGTTGCTGCCTCACAGCGCCAAAGACCCGGGTTCGATCCTGACCACGGGCGCTGTCTGTACGGAGTTTGAACGTTCTCCCCGTGACCCGCGTGGGATTTCTCCGAGATCTTCTGTTTCCTCCCACACTCCAAACACGTGCGGGTTTGTAGGTTAATTGGCTTGGTGTAATTGTAAATTTAAGTGTTGGAGCAACTCAGAGGGACAGGAAACATCGCTGGATAGGAGTGGGTGACGTTTTGGGTCGAGACCACTTCCAGTGTGTGTGTGGGACAGTGTCAGTGTGCGGGGATCGCTGGTCGGTGCGGACTCAGTAGGCCGAAAGGCCTGTTTCCGCGCTGTCTTTTCTTCTTAGTCCCCCTTCGGTCGTGGCTGACCATGGGTGTCCCCAGGGTGCTATTCCCCATATGGAGGACGCCTGTGCGTGACTTTGTTTAACGTGGGGAGACTGGTGCACAGACGGCCACCCCACGGTCCTTGACAGATCTGGGTCAGGATCCAGTGGCGTGGAGTCCAAGACGACCGGAGACCCTTTTCTGCCGCAGCCTTCATCCGCCTTCCCAGCCGCTGTGACGCTCCACTAAGGTCAGCCATCGCCCTCCGCCTGTTCCACCGTCGAGGTCTTGGTCGGATTGCTCTGTGTCCGAGACCTCCCCCCTCGACCTTACCCCCATGGGTGGCCCTACCAGGAGCACAGCTCCAGACGGCATCGCTCTCAGGATCTCAGGAACCACACAAGCTTCTCCACCACGACAAGGCGACAATCCACGGAGATTGTATCGCTAAACGAAACTAGTATGCCAACGTGGTTGCACGGACAATGTGGGCCGAAGGGCCCTCTTCCATGCTGTACAGCTCTACAACACTAGCGGCAGGGAGAGGAAACCTTGCCAATCGAGGCCAAGCAGTGCATGACGATTGCTATTTGAATCATATTTGCTTGCTGACAAAATATTAGGTACAAGCTCACGATAAGCAGAGTGTACTAAGATAAGTGCCGGGAAGGGGGGGGGGGGGGTTGAAGGGCATTGGCGATGGGGCGTGGCAGGTACCCCCCCCACATGTCGGTTCTAAAACTTACAGAGTCACCCAGCACGGAATCACGCCCTTCGGCCCAACGTGGCCACGCCAACCAAGATGCCACCCATCTGGCGCTGTGAGGATAGTGCGTTACTGTAAGTAAGTAAGTAAGTTTATTGGCCAAGTATTCACATACAAGGAATTTGCCTTGGTGCTCCGCCCACAAGTAACAACATGACATACAGTGACAGTTACGAATCTCAGAAAACACTAAACATTAATAATAATAAAACACTAATGATAAACGGGGGACGTTGGTCGATGTGGACTCGGTGGGCTATTTCTGCGCTGTTTTTCTGAACAATATTAATCCAGCCCCCAATGCAGCCTCACCAAAATTGTATCAGGCTTTCAGCTGTGAAGGGGTTGAGAGAGTGAAATGTGTTTTTCCTTCCTCACAACAGTGGTTCAATGTTCTGAGTCATCGCTCCTGCCCCGGGATCCTGTCCAACAAACACAGGGAATATCACAGGTTGCTGACACAGGAGCTTGGCGCTGGCTGTTCAGCTGCGTCTGGACCCTATCCAGCCTCCGGACAGCCAGCTCCACGTCACGTGTCTGTGTATCAGTGAGGGGGGCAGTCTTTAGTTTACATAAACAGCCCGCAAGCACCTCACGCTGAATCGGCAAGGCCGGCAGCATAATCAAGGGCCAGTCTGCCGATTTCTCGAAGCTGCATCCCCCCTCTCTCTCTCTCTCTCTCCATCCCTCCCCTTTCAAAGTCACCTCGTTAAGTCTCAGTGGCTGTAACCCTGTTTTCACCTAGCCCCCAGCTAACAATGGCATGTTTCCTTTATCATCTTTACTTTTGTTGCATTCATTTGTTCAATATCTCTCCACATCACTGTCTATATCTCTCGTTACCCTTTCCCCTGACTAGCCCGAAGAAGGGGCTCGACCTATGTCAAAGCCGCCACAGCCAGACATAAAAACAGTTTTTATCCACGAGTAGTTGCTCTACTCAACAGCCAAACACCTGTCGCCTCCCTGTGATCTGGTATTTTGTTGGTTCACATACTTGATCAATGGTGTTTTATCATTAATGTCTTATTATTATTAAAGCTTAGTGTTTTCTGAGTCATTCGTAACTGTCACTGTATGTCACGTTGTTACTTGTGGGCGGAGCACCAAGGCAAATTCCTTGTATGTGAATACTTGGCCAATAAACTTACTTACTTATTTTCTAAATAGAAACATAGAAAATAGGTGCAGGAGGAGGCCATTCGGCCCTTCGAGCCAGCACCGCCATTCATTGTGATCATGGCTGGTCGTCCCCAATCAATAACTCGTGCCTGCCCTCTCCCCATATCCCTTGACTCCACTAGCCCCTAGAGCTCTGTCTAACTCTCTCTTAAATTCACCCAGTGACTTGGCCCCCACTGCCCTCTGTGGCAGAGAATTCCACAAATTCACAACTCTCTGGGTGAAAACGTTTTTTCTCACCTCAGTCTTAAATGACCTCCCCTTTATTCTAAGACTGTGGCCCCTGGTTCTGGACTCGCCCAACATTGGGAACATTTTTCCTGCATCTAACTTGTCCAGTCCTTTTATAATTTTATATGTTTCTATAAGATCCCCCCTCATCCTTCTAAACTCCAGTGAATACAAGCTCTGAGCCATCCCAGGGATCAATCTCGTGAACCTACGCTGCACTGCCTCAATCACAAGGATGTCCTTCCTCAAATTAGGAGACCAAAACTGTACACAATACTCCAGATGTGGTCTCACCAGAGCCCTATACAACTGCAGAAGAACCTCTTTACTCCTATACTGAAATCTTGGCCAATAAACTTACTTACTTATTTTCTAAATGGTGTGAGAATCCAGAAATCGGAGGTGCAAAGGGACTTGGGAGTCACGATCAGCCATGGTCACATGGAATGGCGCTGCTGGCTCGAAGGGCCGAATGGCCTACTCCTGCACCTATTGTCTATTGCTGGTGCAGGATTCCCAAAAAGTTGGACGGGCAAAAAGAAAGCAAACTCAATGCTAGCATTTGTTTCAAGAGGGCTTGTACACTAAAACAAAAGAGATAATGTACAAGAGAGTCAAGAGTGTTTTATTGTCACGTGTCCCAGATAGAACAATGAAATTCTTACTTGCTGCAGCACAACAGAACATGTTAAGGCTCTACGCGGCCCTTGCTGGTCAGGCCGCATTTGGAGTATTGTGAGCAATATTGGGTCCCCATATCTGAGGAAGGATGTGCCGGCTCTGGAGAGGGTCCAGAGGAGGTTTACGAGCACGATCCCAGGAATGAGTGGGTTAACATATGATGAGCGTTTGTCGGCACTGGGCCTGAACTCGCTGGAGTTTAGAAGGATGAGGAGGGGGGAACCGCATTAAAACTTACAGAATAGTGAAAGGCCTGAATAGAGTGGATGTGGAGAGGATGTTTCCACTATAAGATTATTAAGGGTTTGGACACGCTAGAGGCAGGAAACATGTTCCCGATGTTGGGGGGGAGTCCAGAACCAGGGGCCACAGTGTAAGAATAAGGGGTAAGCCATTTAGAACGGAGACGAGGAAACACTATGACTATATTTTCTCACCTTTAGGAAGGAAATGAGGTGGAATTTCTTTAATTTCTCTGTGGCCTCAGAGGGCGTGGAGGCCGGTTGTCAGAGTATAGATGTTGGGAGGTCAAGTTGCAGATGTATAAGATGTTGGAGAGACCGCATTTAGAATATTGTGTTCAGTTCTGGGAACCATGTTATAGGAAAGATAGTGTCAAACTTGAAAGGGTTCAGAGAAGATTTATGAGAATAATCTTCTGGTAAATTGTTCTTAGTGTGTAGGACAGCGCTTGTGTATGGGGCGATCGCTGGTCCACGTGGACATGGTAGGCCAGAGAGTGGTGATTCTGTGCAATTCATTGCTACAGACGGCAGTGGAGGCCAAGTCAGTTCTGGGCACTGTGTTATAGGAAAGATGTTGTCAAGCTGGAAAGGGTACAGAGAAGATCTCCGAGGCTTTTGCCAGGACTCAAGGGGCTGAGCTGCAGGGAGTGGTTGAGCAGGCTGGGTCTCTATTCCATGGAGCCCAGGAGGATGAGGGGAGATCTTATAGAGGTGTACAAAATCATGAGAGGAATAGATCGGGTAGATGCACAGAGTCTCTTGCCCAGAGTTGGGGAATCGAGGACCAGAGGACGTGGGTTCAAGGTGAAGGGGAAAATATTTAATAGGAATCTGAGGGGTAACTTTTTCACACTGAGGGTGGTGGGTGTATGGAACGAGCTGCCGGAGGAGGTAGTTGAGGCTGGGACTGTCACAGAGTTTAAGAGACAGTTAGACAGGTACATGGGTAGGACAGGTTTGGAGGGTTATGAAACAAGCGCAGGCTAGTGGGATTAGGGTAGCATGGGTGAGTTGGGTCGAAGGGCCTGTTTCCACACTGTATCGCTCTATGATACTGACTAATTACACAAGAACAACTGCATGAAGTTGGGTGTATGGAACGAGCTGCCGGAGGAGGTAGCTGAGGCTGGGACTATCCCAACGTTTAAGAAACAGTTGGACAGTTACATGGATAGGACAGGTTTGGAGGGATATGGACCAAGTGCAGGCAAGTAGGACTAGTGTAGCTGGGACTTTGCTGGGCAGTATGGGCAAGTAGGGCCGAAGGGCCTGTTTCCACACAGTATTACTCTATGACTCGAAAGGGCCTGTCCCACTTGCCGATTTTTTTTGCCGACTGTCGGCATCTTTGACGGACGTATCAGGTCACGGTAAAAGTCGCGACGGTGACGAGGCGTGACGAGGCGTGATACGGCGGTGACGTGGCGTGACGACGTATTGACACGCGGTGCCTCAAGTGTTGGTTTGTCGCCGCTGGATTTAGAAATGTTCAAAATCCTTCGGCGATCCTGACACATCAGTCAATGACGCCGGCAGTCGCCAAATAAAATCGGCAAGTGGGACAGGTCCTTAAAGCCCCGTCCCACTGTACGAGTTCATTCAAGAGCTCTCCTGAGTTTAAAAAAAATAAAAATCATGGCAAGCACGTAGAATGTACGTAGCGGGTATGTCGGAGCTCGGGGACGTCTCTCAGCGGCTCGTAGATTGTTTCCGATGTTGGGGGAGTCCAGAACAGGGGCCACAGTTTAAGAATAAGGGGTAAGCCATTTAGAACGGAGACGAGGAAACACTTTTTCTCACAGAGAGTTGTGAGTCTGTGGAATTCTCTGCCTCAGAGGGCGGTGGAGGCCGGTTCTCTGGATACTTTCAAGAGAGAGCCAGATAGAGCTCTTAAAGATAACGGAGTCAGGGGATATGGGGAGAAGGCAGGAACGGGGTACTGATTGGGAATGATCAGCCATGATCACACTGAATGGCGGTGCTGGCTCGAAGGGCCGAATGGCCTCCTCCTGCACCTATTGTCTATTGTCTATTGTAACGCTAACGGCAGGTACTCGGGGAACGCGGTAAGCTCGGAAAGACTCGTGAAGATTTTTCAACATCTTGAAATATGTCCACGAGAGCCCCGAGTACCTGCGAGCGGCCATTACCGTAAATCTCCGTGTTCGAATCGGGGGAAACTCGGGAGTGAACGAGTACAGTGTGAGGGTTTTTAAAGACTGAGAATGGGGTGAGGAGGGAGCAAGCCTCTCAACTCCCCTGTGCCAGAAGCATTGTCCTTGGCAGTGCTTATCAACCTTCCGACAACGCCTGTTTTGCAAATACAGCGGCTTTGCTTTAAACTCGTCTGTCACGGGTCTGAAGCAAATGCAATCTTTTCTTGGCTAGCAAGCAGTTTATCTCAGAAAGAGCTTTGCATTTTCTGCAGAGCCATAGTTTTTTTTTACTATTGACGTACTCACTCCGGGCCTGCTGCAAGATGCCTGACCTGATTTAGCACAACCTTCCCGTTTGGCCTCGGGAGAAGCTCTAGCAGCAGTCGAAGAAACTTTATACAGTCATTTTTTCCACGTCTCCTTGACTTCGAAATTGATTTTTTTTAATGGATTTGTGTGTAGAAGTTGGGAGGTCATGTTGCAGTTAGGGTCTTGACCCGAAACGTCACCCACTGCTTCTCTCCAGAGATGCTGGCTGTCCCGCTGAGTTTTCCAGCACTCGGTGTCCATCTGCAGTTATAGAGTCACCCAAGCGTGGAAACAGGCCCTTCGGCCCAACTTGCCCACACCGACCAACCTGTCCCATCTACGCGAGTCCCACCTGCCTGCGTTTGGCCCATATCCCTCCAAACCTGTCCTATCCATACACCTGTCTAAATATTTCTTAAATGTTGTGATAGTCCCTGCCTCAGCTACCTCCTCCGGCATCTCATTCCTTCCCTACACCCACCACCCACCATTTGTGTGTCAAATTACCACTCGGGTTCCTATTGAATCTTTCCCACCTCACCTTAAACCTATGTCCTCTGTTTCTCGATTTCCCCTACCCTGGGCAAGAGACGCTGTGCGTTTACACGATCTATGGATCTAAGAGTCGGTGAGGGCGCTGCAAGCCGGCAGCCCTGCCAGCAGCGTGTTAGTTTTCTCTACTATTTTTGTTTTTTTGTGTGTCTTAATGTGTGTTTTTAATGTCTCTCTGTGTGTCTTGTGTGGGGGGGTAAGGAGGAAACCGTTTTGGTCGCCTCCTCCACGGAGAGGCGACTTTTCCCATGTCGCCTCCCCCGTGGCCTAACAGCAAGGATCGGTGTGGCCTTTCCCGGAGACGCGCGCGGGGCTTCAGTTTCAGCAGCGGGCGCGGCGAGGACCCTTTCGTCGTGGAGCGGGCAAGCCCTCGCCCTGGGTCGCCGGAGGGGAGCGCTCCGTTCGCTGGCCCACGGCGGCCCGAAGCTGCGGTCTGCAGAGCTCCAGCTGGCCCGCTGTCCGCAGCCTGGGATCCCTCGTTGGGGACCCGGGACGAGAAGAAGCTCCGACCGCCGGCCCACGGCCAACTTCTACCGCGGGCGTGGCGGGGACTTACCGTCCTGAGCGGAATCCCTCGCCGGGGATCTCTGGAGAGGAGCTTCAACCGCCGGCCCTGCCGTCTGCGGTGCTTCTGGCTGCGGCGCAGCGGGAACTTTAGATCTTCGACCGCCGGCCTGCGGCCTACACCAACCTGAAGCCGCGGTCTCCGGTGGGGAGGCACCGATTCAGGACTTACCCGGACTTACCTTACCTCCGGCTGCGGAGGGTTGAGGTCCCGACCACGGGGGAGATTGGAGGAAGACTGGGCAAATTTTGTACCTTCCACCAAAGCGATGAATGCTGTGGTGGATGTTTGTGTTAAATTTTTATTGTGTTAGGACAGGTTTAGAGGGATATGGGCCAAACGCAGGTAGGTGGGACTAGTGTAGATGGGGTATGTTGGCCGGTGTGGGCAGGATGGGCTGAGGGGCCTGTTTCCACACTGTATCACTCTATACTAAGAGCGCAAGATAAATATTTCTAACGGACCCTGAGAAGCGGTGGAGCTACCTCCTGAAAATTTAATCGTTGTCTCGCTCCCTGCACCCGGTCTGGTTGTGATCTGCGAGAGAATGGAGCGGCTGGGCTTGTACGCTCTGGAGTTTAGAAGGATGAGAGGGGATCTCATTGAAACATATAAGATTATTAAGGGCTTGGACACGCTAGAGTCAGGAAACATGTTCCCGATGTTGGGGGAGTCCAGAACCAGGGGCCACAGTTTAAGAATAAGGGGTAAGCCATTTAGAACGGAGATGAGGAAACATTTTTTCACACAGAGAGTTGTGAGTCTGTGGAATTCTCTGCCTCCGAGGGCGGTGGAGGCCGGTTCTCTGGATACTTTCAAGAGAGAACTAGATAGGGTGCTTAAAGATAGTGGAGTCAGGGGATATGGGAGAGAAGGCAGGAACGGGGTACTGATTGGGGATGATCAGCCGTGATCACAGTGAATGGCGGTGCTGGCTCGAAGGGCCGAATGGCCTCCTCCTGCACCTATTGTCTATTGTCAGGTTCCTGTTAAATCTTACCCCTCTCTTCGTAAACCGATGTCGTCTGGTTCTCGATTCCTCACCCCTGATAAAACATTTTGAGTGTACACCTCTTTTCCTCTCATGATTCAGTACACCTCTATAAGATCACCGCCTATCACCCAAGGAATAAATTCCTAGCATGTTTCAGGAAGATCCCCTCTCATCCTTCTAGACTCCAGAGCATACAAGGGCAAAGGATGTTTAATAAATAGCAGAGGAAGTATTTGAGGCAAAGATAGACGCAAAGAGTTGGAGTAACTCAGCGGGACGGGCAGCATCTCTGGAGAGAAGGAATGTGTGACGTTTTGGGTTGAGTCAATCCTTCTCTCCAGAGATGCTGCCTGTCCTGCCGAGTTACTCCAGCACTTTGTGTCAAACTTTGGTTTAAACCAGCACCTGCAGTTCCTCCCTACAAGGGTAGCTGAGGCAGTTTGGTCACCTATCCATTTCTTTCAGCGATATTCTCACCTGTTTAGTTACTCCAGCACTTTGTATTCGTTTGTGTAAACCAGCATCTGCAGTTCCCTATTTACAACATTTAAAAGGGCAGTGGAGGCCGGTTCTCTGGATGCTTTCACGAGAGAGATAGAGCTCTTAATGATTGCGGAGTCAGGGGATATGGGGAGAAGGCAGGAACGGGGTACTGATTGGTGGATGATCAGCCATGGTCACATTGAATGGCGGTGCTGGCTCGAAGGGCCGAATGGCCTACTCCTGCACCCATTGTCTATTGTCAACCATGGCCAAATGGGACTAGCTTGGATCACATGGAGGAGTTGGGCCGAAGAGCCTGTTTCCGTGCCTGTATGTCTCTTTGACTCGTGCCCTATGACATACGCGCGCTCTACGGAATTCATATGACAAAATAGATTGGAAAGCAGCACGGTGGCGCAGCGTTAGAGTCGCTGCATCACAGCGGCAGGGACCCGGGTTCCATCCTGAGTACGGGCGCTGTCTGTACGGAGTTTGCACGTTCTCCCCGTGACCTGCGTGGGGTTTTCTCCGGGTGCTCAAGTTTCTTCCCACCCCCGCAAAGACGTGCAGGTTTGTAGGTTGGTTGGCTTCTGTGAATTGTCCGCAGCGTGTAGGATGCAAAAGTGGGATAACTAGTAGACGGGAGACTGTTGGCCGGCACGGACTCGGTTGGCCGAAGGGCCTGTTTCTGCAATGTATATCTAAACTACACTGCGCCAGAGTCCCGCGTTTGATCCCAACTACGGAGTTTGTACGTTCTCCTTCGTGACCTTGCGTGCGTTTTCACCGGATGCTCCGGTTTCCTCCCACGCTCCAAAGACGCGTTTATAGACGTCTGTAGGCTAATTGACTTTGGTAAATTATCCCCAGTGTGTGTGTGTCTGCGCGTGCGTGTGAAGGACAGTGCTCCTGTACGGGGATCGCTGGTCGGCGCGGAGTCCGCGGGTCGAAGGGCCTGTTTCCGCAATGTGTATTTCTAAACTGAATTGAAAAAGACACTGAACTGTTCTGAGAGAAGGTCTTCCTTCTCCAGAAATGACCTTGCAATGTTCCAAGAACGACGTTATCAGGCATAACGGAAATGAGCCTCCAATTCCCGAGTAAAATGCCCCTAATCTCATTCCAGGCATAGATTCAGCAGGAAGTGTAATATAGGAGATAGACACAGAGTACTGGAGTAACTCAGCGGGTCAGGCAGCATCTGTGGAGAACATGGATAGGTGACGTTTCACAGAGTGCTGGAGTAACTCAGCGGGTCAGGCAGCATCTGTGGAGAACATGGATAGGTGACGTTTCACAGAGTGCTGGATTAACTCAGCGGGTCAGGCAGCATCTGTGGAGAACATGGATAGGTGACGTTTCACAGAGTGCTGGAGTAACTCAGCGGGTCAGGCAGCATCTGTGGAGAACATGGATAGGTGATGTTTCACAGAGTGCTGGAGTAACTCAGGGGTCAGGCAGCATCTGTGGGAGAACATGGATAGGTGACGTTTCACAGAGTGCTGGAGTAACTCAGCGGGGTCAGGCAGCATCTGTGGGGAACATGGATAGGTGACGTTTCACAGAGTGTTGGAGTAACTCAGCGGGTCAGGCAGCATCTCTGGTGAACATGGATAGGTGATGTTTCGAGTTGAGACCCTTCAACAGACCCATGTCTGAGGGCTTCCGACCCAAAACGTCACCTAATCTTTTTTGTCCAGAGACGCTGCCTGTCCCGCTGAGTTACTCCAGCATTTTGTGTCCATCTTCGGTGTAAACCAGCATCTGCAGTTCCTTTCTGCATTACGGTGTTAAACAGGAGTTACGTTTCATCGGGACACATTGGCGTTCTGAGATCTCTTCCTGTTCCTCATCCTGTGGGCGGTGAACAGTAAGATCGACGTTTAGTTTTGAGATACAGCGTGAAAACAGGCCCTTCAGCCCAGTGAGTCCGTGCCGACCAGCGATCTCCCGTGCGCTAGTTCTATCCTACACACTGGGGGTGAATTACAGAGGCCAATTAACCTATAATAGGGTGGTGTTTAACATGCTGAGGAAAATCTGGAGCTGAAAACACATCTCAATCGACACCAAACTACGCATCTTTAACTCAAATGTGAAACAGGTGACGCTGTATGGATCGGAGACATGGGAAACCACAAAAACACACTGCAAACAGGCTGCAAATGTTCACTAACATCTGCCACAGGAGAATACTTAACATCTGGTGCAGAGAGAAAGTAAGCAATGTGGACCTGTGGAAAATAACTTATTATTATTAACATTATACTTATGGGCGCCATTCAAAGGCTCTCAAGGATGCCTTACAAAATTTAATAAGCAGATTACAAAACATACAAGCGGAATAAAACAAAGTACAATAAATAGTAGGGACATCAACAACACACAGAGAGAGCAGCGGCAGCCAAACGCGCCAGCGTTCACTCCCTTCCGGCAGCCATCTTGGAGACAAAACAACCAAAACACCTTTTAACAGTGAACATCCACCACAGTGACTCCTACACACTCCTCGCTGTGGTGGAAGGCGAATTATAGCTCAAGTCCTTCCCCTTGCTCTTCCGCGGACGTGGGCCTGGAGCCGGGACGGTCTTGACTCCCGTAGCCGGTGTCCGGGCCCTCCGCGTCGAGGCGCTCCACTCCCGCATCGGGGGGGGGTGTCAGCTCCCCCCGCGCCGGGCGAACGAACCTCGCATCGGGGCTGGTCGGGCCTTCCGCGGCGTTGGAGCTCCCGACTAGCCTCGCCCCGACTGCGAGGACAGAGCCAACGAGCTGAGGTGTGAGGACATCAATGGACTAGATGCTCCCGAGAGGAGCAAAGGCAAGGGACCCCGCCCCGATGTTAAGTCCACATGCAGCACCTGCAGCCGGGATCGAACCTGGGTCACTGACGCGGTAGGCAGCAACTCTGCCGCTTCGCCACCGAACCTACAGAACTTACAACATTATTAAGGGGTTGGACAGGCTGGATGCAGGAAGATTCTTCCCGATGTTGGGGAAGTCCAGACCAAGGGGTCACAGTTTAAGGATAAGGGGGAAGTCTTTTAGGACCGGGATGAGAAAAACATTTTTCACACAGAGAGTGGTGAATCTGTGGAATTCTCTGCCACAGAAGGTAGTTGAGGCCAGTTCGTTGGCCATATTTAAGAGGGAGTTAGATGTGGCCCTTGTGGCTGAAGGGATCAGGGGGTATGGAGAGAAGGCAGGTACGGGATACTGAGTTGGATGATCAGCCATGATCATATTGAGTGGCGGTGCAGGCTCGAAGGGCCGAATGGCCTGCTCCTGCACCTATTGTCTATGTTTCTATGTACCGCCCAGGGTTATAGAGAGTCATAGAGCTGTACAACGTGGAAACTAAATTAAACTAAATTGTGCAACATCCCTAGTGCGTAGGATAGTGCTGGTGTCGGGGGGGATCGCTGGTCTGCACGGACTCAGTGGGACAGACGTTTAGTCTCTCTAAACTGAACTTAACTTCACTCCTCAACTCCAAAGAAAAGATTCCCATCCTACACAACCTCTCCCTTTAACTCAAGCCCGCAAGCCCAGGTAACATCCTCTCACTGCTGAGGCCAGCTCTAAACTGTGCCAAGAATTATCTCAGTGGACATTCTTTAGCGGTTGTTATGGGAACCAGCAAGTTTGCAGTTTAGCCCTTATCCTTGAGCTTCAGCGCGAGATTACCAGTTTGAGATCACCAGAGAATTTGCCTACGCATCCAGACCGTTGGTTCACTTTATATCGTTCCGGATGCACGGTCTTCCTGAAGAATTGGCGTTTGGAAAAGTGTGAAGATCCTGTCCCACTCGCGCGATTACTTTGGCAAGTTGCCGGCACTGAATTCCCGGGATGGCGGGACTGTCATATGCTGAGAGAATGGAGCGGCTGGGCTTGTACACTCTGGAGTTTAGAAGGATGAGAGGGGATCTTATTGAAACATATAAGATTATTAAGGGTTTGGACACGCTAGAGGCAGGAAACATGTTCCCGATGTTGGGGGAGTCCATGTACAGACAGCGCCCGTAGTCAGGACGGAACCCGGGTCTCTGGCGCTGTGAGGCAGCAACTCTACCGCTGCACCATCCCAGATTGTGAAGAAACAGTTTTCATCCATTCTCTGAGTGAGCAAGATAGACACAAAGTGCTGGAGTAACTCAGCGGGTCAGGCAGCATCTGTGGAGAAAAAGGATGGGTGACGTTTTGGGTCGTGCCTTCTTCAGACTACATGGTAATGCAGTATACTTGGTAATCATAATTCTTCAGGCTGAACGTGAATGGGGGGGGGGGGGGTGGAGGTGAAGAGCTGGAGGCAGATGCTGGAGTAAGAAGGTTGGTCATTAATATCACTCACAAAGAAATTATAGTTAACGGAAGAGATCCCTGGCCACCGTATTATAGGAAAGATGTTGTCAAGCTGGAATGGGTCCAGAGAAGATTTACGAGGATGTTGCCAGGACTAGAGGGTGTGAGCTACAGGGAGAGGTTGAGCAGGCTGGGTCTCTATTCCTTGGAATGCAGGAGGGTGAGGGGAGATCTTATAGAGGTGTATAAAATCATGAGAGGAATAGATCGGGTAGACGCACAGAGTCTCTTGCCCAGAGTAGGGGAATCGAGGACCAGAGGGCATAGGTTCAAGGTGAAGGGGGAAAAGATTTTATAGGAATCCGAGGGGTAACGTTTTCACACAAAAGGGTGGTGGGTGTATGGAACGAGCTGCCGGAGGAGGTAGTTGAGGCTGGGACTATCCCAGCAGAATGGCCTACTCCAGCACCTATTGTCCAACGTTTAAGAAACAGTCAGCTGATTGGGTACTGACTGGGAATGATCAGCCATGATCACATTGAATGGCGGTGCTGGCTCGAAGGGCCGAATGGGCCTACTCCAGCACCTATTGTCTATTGTTAGACAGGTAGATGGATAGGACAGGTTTACAGGGATATGGACCAAGCGCAGGCAGGTGGGACTACTGTAGCTGGGGCATTGTTGGCCGGTGAGGGCCGAAGGGCCGGTTTCCACACTGTATCACTGTGACTCTATGCCAGGATAGGCCGTGTAATTTTCCAAAGAACTTTAGATTCTGGAAAAGATCCCAAAAAATTACAAGGAAGCAATTTTAACGGCAGCACAAGAATAACGTATGTGAACCGCATGCAACTCATCAGTTCACTGTCTAGTGGTGATATTGCAGTGTGTCTGGTATAGGTCACGGGAAGCTGATGAAATGCATTACTTAGGACACGGTAAAGGGCCTGTCCCACTTAGGCGACTGTCTACGGCCACTGCCGGCGACTGTCGTAGTCGTAGCCCCGCCAACGACAGTGCCTACGACAACCTATCACCGAGTCAACGGCAAGCTATCGACAACCGGCGACGCATTAGGACGTCCACCCATGACCACACCTACGACCGCACAGGCGCCAACTGAAGTCAACCTACGTCCACCCGCGACAAGCTACCACCCTATTGGGGGAAACTTATTGCGTACAGTTTTGGTCTCCTAATCTGAGGAAAGACATTCTTGCCACAGAGGGAGTACAGAGAAGGTTCACCAGACTGATTCCTGGGATGGCAGGACTTCCATATGAAGAAAGACTGGATAGATTCGGCTTGTACTCGCTTGAATTTAGGAGATTGAGGGGGGATCTTATAGAAACGTACAAAATTCTTAAGGGTTTGGACAGGCTAGATGCAGGAAGATTGTTCCCGATGTTGGGGAAGTCCAGGACAAGGGGTCACAGTTTAAGGATAAGGGGGAAGTCTTTTAGGACCGGGGTGAGAAAAACATTTTTCACACAGAGAGTGGTGAATCTGTGGAATTCTCTGCCACAGAAGGTAGTTGAGGCCAGTTCATTGGCTATATTTAAGAGGGAGTTAGATGTGGCCCCTGTGGCTAAAGGGATCAGGGGGTATGGAGAGAAGGCAGGTACGGGATACTGAGTTGGATGATCAGCCATGATCATATTGAATGGCGGTGCAGGCTCGAAGGGCCGAATGGCCTGCTCCTGCACCCATTGTCTATGCTTCTATGTAACTGAAGACAATTCAGTTGCCGGTACCTGTCGCCGGTTGACGGAGATAATTCGGCAATGGAAGGCAGCACCAGCGACAACCAACACCATCTGGCGACAACCGGCGACAGCACCTACGTCAGGAGAAGACAAGCTCCGTCAAGCCCACAGTCAGCGAAAGGTTTTGAACATTTCAAAGTCCAGCAGCGACAAGAAGAAGGTTACGACTCTTAAAGGGCCTGTCCCATTTTCACGACCTAATTCACGACCTTTTTGACTTGCGGACATTTTTCATCGGGCTAGAAAAAACGCCCCGGCCTACTTGACGCCAGGAGTATCTACGACTAGCATCACGGCCTACCTACGACCTCCTACGACTTCGGGACGACCCTGCTGCGAGTATGAGTCGAGGGCAAACATCGGCAGAGGTCGTGAATTAGTAAAGTCAAGAGAATTGTCGTGTGTGTCCCTGACAGGACAATGACATTCTTTCTTTGCATAGCACAACAGAACATAGTAGGCATTGACTACAGTTATATACTTAAATACACACATGAATGAATATATTGATAAAGTGCAAATAACAGATAAAGGGGTATTCATGTTCAGAGTTTTGTCCGAGCCAGGTTTAATAGCCTGATGGCTGTGGGGAAGTAGCTATTCCTGAACCTGGTCGTTGCAGTCCTCAGGCTCCTGTACCTTCTACCCGAAGGTAGCAGGGAGATGAGTGTGTGGCCAGGGTGGTGTGGGTCCTTGATGATGCTGCCAGCCTTTTTGAGGCAGCGACTGCGATAGATCCCCTCGATGGAAGGAAGGTCAGAGCCGATGATGGACTGGGCAGTGTTTACTACTTTTTGTAGTCTTTTCCTCTCCAGGGCACTCAAGTTGCCGAACCAAGCCATGATGCAACCAGTCAGCATGCTCTCTACTGTGCACCTGTAGAAGTTAGAGAGAGTCCTCCTTGACAAACTGACTCTCCCTAATCTTCTCAGGAAGTAGAGGCGCTGATGAGCTTTCTTAATAATTGTATCTGTGTTCTCGGACCAGGAAAGATCTTCAGAGATGTGCACGCCCAGGAATTTGAAGCTCTTGACCCTTTCAACCATCGACCCGTTGATATAAACAGGACTGTGGGTCCCCATCCTACTCCTTCCAAAGTCCACAATCAGTTCCTTGGTTTTGCTGGTGTTGAGGATCAGGTTATTGTGCTGGCACCATATGGACAGTCGCTCGATCTCTCTTCTGTACTCCGGCTCATCCCCATCAGTGATACGTCCCATAACAGTGGTGTCGTGGAATTAGGTCATGAAAGTGAGATAGGCCTTTCAGGCGACTTGAGGAGACGACTCACGACCATACAGGCGTCACCCCGCGGCCATCTGGCCACAGCCTCGTCGCCTGTAGTCACCGCAAAAATCGCCTAAGTGAGACAGGGGTTTAAGAATACCTTTAGAGCTTCGCATGTTGAGGTGAGGGCAGTGTTTTCATTAAGAAAGAAACGACTCCCTTAAAGTGGCAACGGAAGTTGATAGAGAGCGGAAACAGGCCCTTCGGCCCAACCTGCCCACACCGACCAACATGCCACATCTACGCTAGCCCCACCTGCCTGCTTTTGGCCCATATCCCTCCAAACCTGTCCTAGCCATGTAGCTGGTAAAAGTGTCTTAAACAATGCGATGGTCTCTGCCTCAACTACCTCCTCCGGCAGCTCGTTCTACACACCCACCACCCTTTGTGTCAAAACGTTACCCCTCAGATTCCGATAAAGTCTCCACGCCCCCACCCCCACCTCGCCTTACACCTATGTCCTCTTGTTCTCTATATAGCGGTAAAGAAGGCATATGGTATGCTCACTTCCCTAGGTCTTCTTCTTCTGTCGTGTGTCTTTTAGACCTGCAGCTCCGTTGAGGCGAGCCAGGCCAACGTGTCATCGTCCGGGTCAATCAGACCTGGTTCACCATGCGGTGGCCGGTGTTTGGGGCAACTGGTGACTATGTGCTCCACTGTCTGTGTTGGGTCCCCACACTCGCAGGAGGCGCTGTCCACAAGGCCCCACCTCTTCATCTCTACTCCATAGCGTCCGACGCCTGTCCTTAAGCGGTTGAGGGTTGTCCGCTGCTTTCGGGGCAGGTCCTGGCCAGGGACGTCCATGGGGTCATCGATGTAGTGGTGTAGCCTAGATGGGTCCCGCTGACTTCCACTGGTCTCTCCATCTCGTCTTGACCCAGGCGGCCTTAGAAGCGTCAGCCGGTATTGTGCAGAGCAGCTCTTGGGCTTACATGGCAAAGGGGTGCCGTGACTTGAGGCGCACTCGTCGTGGGGTCTCCGTGACGATCTGATGGAGGAGGTGGGATTCACTGGTCTGTGCCTTTCGAGAGAGGGCCAGCGTGGCTGCTTCTCGTCTGATGTTGGCCAGCGAGGACGGGCAGTTGGTTTACTGGGGTGGCTCGTAGGCATCCGGAGACAGTCAGTGCGCAGGAGGTCATGATTTCAAGTAACTTCTTTCCTCTCCGGCTGTGGGAATGGGACTCACGGATTTCTCCCACAGAGACCAGTATCGACTGATTTTAGTTTTGTTCAGTTTAGAGATAGATCGCAGAAACAAGCCCTTCGGCCCACCGAGACCAGCGATCCCCTCACACATACACACACACACACACTGGGGACAATTAACAAACTTTAATACATATAAAATTGTAAAAGGACTGGACAAGCTAGATGCAGGAAAAATGTTCCCAATGTTGGGCGAGTCCAGAACCAGGGGCCACAGTCTTAGAATAAAGGGGAGGCCATTTAAGACTGAGGTGAGAAAAAACTTTTTCACCCAGAGAGTTGTGAATTTGTGGAATTCCCTGCCACAGAGGGCAGTGGAGGCCAAGTCACTGGATGGATTTAAGAGAGAGTTAGACAGAGCTCTAGGGGCTAGTGGAGTCAAGGGATATGGGGAGACGGCAGGCACGGGTTATTGATAGGGGACGATCAGCCATGATCACAATGAATGGCGGTGCTGGCTCGAAGGGCCGAATGGCCTCCTCCTGCACCTATTTTCTATGTTTCTATGTAGTGTTGCCAACTGTCCCGTATTAGCCGGGACATCCCGTATATTGGGCTAAATTGGTTTGTCCCGGAGCACCCGGAGAAAACCCACGCAGGTCACGGGTGGAACGTGCAAACTCCGTACAGACAGCGCCTGTCGTCAGAATTGAACCCGGGTCTCTGGTGGTCAAAGGCAGCAACTGTACCGCTGCGCCACCGTCACTCTCTTAAATGACCTGATTGGCCAAATGGCCTCCCCCCTGGTTCTGTCATTTTGGTTTGGCCTCTTTCGACAAAGGAAATAGCTTTTTTTTGTCTCACTTTTCATTCTGTCAAATCCTTTCCTCATCTTACAAAACAATTTCAACATTTCTTAATCAGCTGAACTCGGGAACAGATGCATTTTTGTTCCGTAACCTGATCCTGCAGTTAGACTCCAAGGCCTATTTATAATAGTGGTGTTTAAGAAGCTTTCAGAAAGGCAATCAGTGAATGGAGACGTCCGGCTCACATGCAGGCAGATAGGAGCTCATTTTGGCATCAACGTTAGCACGGACATTGTGGGCCGAAGGGCCTGTTCCCACCCTGTACTGTTCTATGTTTTATTTATACGGCATGGTGGCTGCCTCACAGCACCAGAGAGACCCGGGTTCGATCCTGACCACGGGTGCTGTCTGTACGGACTATGTACGTTCTCCCTGTGACCCAAAGGGTTTCCTCTGGGCGCTCCGGTTTCCTCCCACATCCCAAAGACGTGCAGGTTTGTAGGTTAATTGACTTATAGACAATAGGTGCAGGAGTAGGCCATTCGGCCCTTCGAGCCAGCACCGCCATTCACTGAGATCGTGGCTGATCATCCCCAATCAGTACCCCGTTCCTGCCTTCTCCCCATATCCCCTGACTCCGCTATCTTTAAGAGCCCTATCTAACTCTCTTTTGAAAGCATCCATCGAATTGGCCGAGAATTCCACTGATTCACAAGTCTCCGGGTAAAAAAGTGTTTCCTCATCTCCATTCTAAATGGCCCTTTATTCTTAAACTGTGGCCCCCTGGTTCTGGACTCCCCCAACATCGGGAACATAAATTGTCGCTAGTGTGTGCGGGATAGTATTAGTATACGGGGTGATCGCTGGTGGACCGAAGGGCCTGTGTATGCGCTGCATCTCTAATGTCTGTGCCACCATGGCTCTGCTGAACATGATGCCAAGACCAACTCTTATCTGCCTGCACATAATCCATGTCCCTCCATTGCTTGCATATCAATGTGTCTATTTAAAAATCTCTTCATCCACACTATCATTTCTGTCTCAACCCCCAAACCTGGCAGCTCGTTCCAGGCACCCACCACCCTCTGTGTAAAAAGAAACGTGCCCCGCTCATCTCCATCCAACTTTTGCCCCTCTTATCTTAAAGCTACGCCCTCTAGAATCTAGGGAAATTGGTTCTGACTATCTACCCTGCCTATACCTCTCATGGTCTTATACACTTCCATCGAGTACAAAGGTAGGCCTCTGGGTCGTGTTGTAGAGCAGGGGGATCTAGGAGTACAGGTGCACGGTTCCATGCAGGTCGAGTCACAGGTAGATAAGGTGGTCAAGAAGGCTTTAGGCACTTTGGCCTTCATCAGTCAGAGCATTGAGTATGGAGGTTGGGAGGTCACGTTACAGTTGTATAAGACGTCGGTGAGACCGCATTTATAATATTGTGTTCAGTTCTGGGCACTGTGTTACAGGAAAGATATTGTCAAACTGGAAAGGGTTCAGAAAAGATTTACGAGGATGTTGCCAGGACTAGAGGGTGTGAGCTATAGGGAGAGGTTGAGCAGGCTGGGTCTCTATTCCAGAATGCGCAGGAGGATGAGGGGAGATCTTATAGAGGTGTATAAAATCATGAGAGGAATCGATCGGGTAGATGCACAGAGTCTCTTGCTCAGAGTAGGGGAATCGGGGACCAGAGGACATAGGTTCAAGGTGAAGGGAAAAAGATTTAATAGGAATCTGTGGGGTAACTTTTTCACAGAGGGTGGTGGGTGTATGGCACAAGCTGCCAGAGGAGGTGGTTGAGGCTGGGACTATCCCATCGTTTAAGATACATTTAGATAGGTACATGGATAGGACAAGTTTAGAGGGATATGGGCCAAATGCAGGTAGGTGGGACTAGTGTAGCTGGGATATGTTGGCCGGTGTGGGTAAATTGGGCTGAAGGGCCTGTTTCCACACTGTTTAAGAAAGAACTGCAGATGCTGGAAAAATCGGAGGGAGGACAAAAATGCTGGAGAAACAGCGGGTGAGGCAGCATCTATGGAGCGAAGGAATAGGTGACGTTTCGGGTCGAGACCTTTCTTCAGACTTCAAACTGTTTCCACACTGTATCACTCTATGACTAGTGTAGCTGGGACATTGTTGGGCCGGTGTGGGTGAGTTGGGCCGAAGGGCCTGTTTCCACACTGTATCACTCTGTGAGTAGCTGAGTATAGACCTTTGCCACCCCTCTCGCCGCCTCCCACTCTCGGTTCACGCTAACCTGGATTGCTGCTGAACCTTCTGGAATGTTCCGAGTATGATCTCCAGTCTCTAATCTGTGCCTCGTGACCCGCGTCTGAGTCTGTCTGCAATTAACCACCTACTCTCCACATTCCTTCCGGTCATAGACTGGACAGAGTGGATGTGGAGAGGATGTTTCCACCAGTGGGAGAGTCTAGGACCAGAGGGCACAGCCTGGGAATTAAAGGACGTTCCTTTAGGATGGAGATGAGGAGAAATGTCTTTAGTCAGACGGGGGTGAATTTGTGGAATTCTTTGCCACAGACGGCTGTGGCGGCCAAGTCAGTGGATATTTTTCAGGCAGAGATTGACAGATTCTTGATTAGTTTAATTTAGAGATACAATGCAGAAACAGGCCCTTCGGCCCTCTGTGTGAAGAAATGTTTCCTCATCTCTTTTCCAAACGGCTTACCCCTTAAGGGCCTGTCCCACTTGCATGCGTTTGGCGAGACCAACCGGAAGCGGAGGTCGCGCTAAGTTCGCGCGTGATGTCATTTACGTCATGATTACAAATCAGCTGGGCTGGAGGCGGGCCGACTGAATTTGGGCGTCGCACGGTGACGTCCTCACGCAATGCCATGCTGGTCGGTGATGTCATCACGCAACGCCATGCGCTAGGCGTACGCCGCCAAGACGCTGCTTACGATGTCAAGACGCTGCGTACTACCGCAATGCGCCTGCGTACGTACGTGGGCCGACAGGCCGCTGGCACGCGAAGATTTTGGCCACAGCAAGAATTTCGGAGCCCCGCGCGATATCGGGACCAGCCCTGCACAACTCCGCGCTTCTAAGTGGGACCGGCCCCACGCGGCCATACGCTGCCCGTACGCCCCAAGCGACCACGAGGTCGCGTAATTTGCGAGCCAAGGTCGCGTAAGTGGGACAGGCCCTTTATTCTTAACTTTCAGGGAACTGTGTACGTACACTCCCTCTGCCCTACAACACTCCGCAGATCCCTGACATTCACTGTGAAGATCCTGCCCCGCTCTAACTTCCCAAAATACAATTCCTCGCCCTCATCTGCATTAAACTCCATTAGCAGTACTTCAGCTGACATGTCCAGCTGATCAAGATCCTGCTGTAACTTGGTAATCATCTTCACTGTCTATGTTACCACCTACTCTGTGACTGAGGCAGTGCAGCGTAGGTTCACGAGATTGATCCCTGGGATGGCGGGACTGTCATATGAGGAAAGATTGAAAAGACTAGGCTTGTATTCACTGGAGTTTAGAAGGATGAGGGGGGTTCTTATAGAAACATATAAAATTGTAAAAGGACTGGACAAGCTAGATGCAGGAAAAATGTTCCCAATGTTGCCTGGGTCCTAAACCAGGGGCACAGTCTTAGAATAAAGGGGAGGTCATTTAAGGCTGAGGTGAGAAAAAACTTTTTCGCCCAGAGAGTTGTGAATTTATGGAATTCCCTGCCACAGAGGGCAGTGGAGGCCATGGTCACTGGATGGATTTAAGAGAGAGTTAGATAGAGCTCTAGCGGCTAGTGGAGTCAAGGGATATGGGGAGAAGGCAGGCACGGGTTATTGATAGCGGATGATCAGCCATGATCACATTGAATGGCGGTGCTGGCTCGAAGGGCCGAATGGTCTCCTCCTGCACCTATTTTCTACGTAGTGTTGCCAACTGTCCCGTATTAGCCGGGACATCCCGTATATTGGGCCCGTACGGGACCGTCTTTGCCCCGTATTTGACTGCTACTACTCGGGTCGAGGGGGATGTGGGGTCGGAGCGCAGCGTCCAGCCCCCGCCTCGCCCGTCCCGACGTGATGCAGCAGCAGCGCCTCGCCCGTGGCCCCGTCGGTCGGTCGGCAGCCCGGCCAGCTGTCCGACCTTCAGACCTTCGCTTACCGCCGGCACCATCACCACCACCCCTCCTTCTCATGGCCGATCATCGGTTCATGAGTTGGACGGGGCGCCGGACAGCTGAGGAGTTTTGGCCCGGGTCGCGCTCAAAGTCCGGTGCCCGGGGCCAAAACCCCTCAGCTGGCCCGCCGGCTGGCCTTTGTGTGCAGTCCCGCACCCTGAGCCAACTCATCAGTCACCCAGCCACGGCCAAGTGGTCAACGAATTGCCGTCGGGAATTTGTCCCAAATTTTGACCTTTTGTCCTTATTTGGGAGTGAGAAAGTTGGCGACCCTAATGGGCCTGTCCCACTTGGGCGTCTTTTTAGGCGACTGCAGGAGACTGCGGTTGCCACATGTTCGCGGGTGGTTGCCGGGGGGGTCGCCCTCATGGTCGCGAGGAGTTCCCGCGTTCTGGGAACTGGTCGCGGCCACATTATGGTCAGCGCAAATTTTTATAACACGTTGAAAAATTAGCGGCGAGTAGAATGAAGCCGCCATGGAGAGTCGCGAGAATTCTCGTGCCGTAGGTGGGTCGCCAGGAGGTCCTAGTGGGTCGCCAGGAGGTCGGAGATTCTCGTAGGTTGCCAGAGGTGGTTGAGGCAGGGACTCTAACAGCATTTAAAAAACACTTGGACAGGTACATTGAACATAGAGTGCTGGAACGGGCCCTTCGGACCACTATGTTTCTGCTGAACATGATGCTTAGTTAAACTGATCATATCTGCTTGTCAACTTCTCTACATCGGTGAGACCAAGCGCAGGCTTGGCGATCGCTTCGCCCGACACCTCCGCTCGGTCCGCATTAACCAACCTGATCTCCCGGTGGCTCAGCACTTCAACTCCCCCTCCCATTCCGTATCCGACCTTTCTGTCCTGGGCCTCCTCCACGGCCAGAGTGAGTCCCACTGCAAATTGGAGGAGCAGCAGAGCCTCATATTTCGCTTGGGTAGTTTACACCCCAGCGGTATGAACATTGACTTCTTCAACTTCAGGTAGTCCTTGCTTTCTCCCTCCTTCCCCTCCCCTTCCCAGCTCCCCCACAGCCCACTGTCTCCGCCTCTTCCTTCCTTCTTCCCGCCCCCACATCAGTCTGAAGAAGGGTCTCGACCCGAAACGTCGCCTATTTCCTTCGCTCCACAGATGCTGCCTCACCCGCTGAGTTTCTCCAGCATTTTTGTCTACCTTTGATTTTTCCAGCAACTGCAGTTCTTACTTAAACACATCTGCATGGATTACATGGTAGGGATATGGGCCAAACGCGAGTAGGTGGGGCAGGCTTATTGGTTGACATGCTTGAGTTGGACCTGTTTCTAAGGCCGTATGGCTTGAGATTAGTACAGTTTAGTTAATTAATCGTCACGTGTACCGAGGTACAGTGAAAAGCTTTTTTGTCGCGTGCTATCCAGTCAGCGGAAAGACTGTACATGATCACAATCGAGCCGCCCCCCGTGTATGGATACAGGATAAAGGGAATAACGTTTAGTGCAAGGTAAATTCCAGTTAGAGAGAGGGTCTCCAATGAGGTAGATGGGAGGTCAGGACCGCTCTTCAGTTGGTGAAAGGACGGTTCAGTTGCCTGATAACAGCCGGGAAGAAACTGTCCCTGAATCTGGAGGTGTGCGCGTTTTCACACTTCTGTACCTCTTGCCCGATGGGAGAGGGGAGAAGAGGGAAGTGGCCGGGGGTGAGACTGGTCCTTGATGATGCTGCTGGCCTTGCCGAGGCAGCGTGAGGTGTAGATGGAGTCGATGGAAGGGAGGTCGGTCTGTGTGATGCTGGGCTCCATTTGCTCCGGCAGATTCCTTGCACTGCTCATAGGTTCTGGGAGGAGAATTAGGCCATTCGGCCCATCAAGCTTACTCCGCCATTCAAACCTGGCTGCTCTATCTCTCCCTCTCAATCCCATTCTCCTGCCTTCTCCCCGTACCACCCTGACACCCGGACTAATCAAGAAAGAGTCTGTCGATCTCCGCCTTAAAAATACTAAAGACTTAGCCTGCACAGACGTCTGTGGCAATAAATTCCACAGATTCACCACCTTCTTACGAAATAAATTCCTCCTCATCTCTAGGCCTGTCACCATTACTAATCAACCACTGTCTACACATGTGGATCGGCTAATAATCTGACGCAGGTGGCACGGTGGCGCAGCGGTAGAGTTGCTGCCTCACAGCGCCAGACCACGGCTGCTGTCTGTACGGAGTTTGTACGTTCTCCCCGTGCCCTGCGTGGGTTTCCTCCCACACTCCAAAGACGTGTGGGTTTGTAGATTAATTGGCTTGGTATAAAATGTAAAAAAATTGTCCCTAGTGTGTGTAGGCAAGTGTTAGTGTGCGGGGATCGCTGGTCGGCACGGACTCGATGGGCCGAAGGGCCTGTTTCCACGCTGTATCTCTCAAACTACACCAGTGTGTGGGGATCGCTGGTCGGCGTTGTATCTCTCAGCTAAACTAAAAACTAAAGCTGTTGCTGGGAGCTGTGGTGCAACGCTGGTGTGGGATGTTTCTTCATGCTGTCTGCCGGCTGTGGTCAGGAGCGCATTGTCGGGCAGGGAGGAGGCAGCGCCTGAATCTCTCTCTGCCTGCACTGTTGCAGAGCCACCAACGTGGGCCAGGCGCTGGCTGCCGCTCCATGCAGACAGCATCACTCTGCTGGTCCCAGGGGGCTCTTAAATATTAAACTTGGCAGGCATTCCCGACAGGAAGCTTGCTGGTAATATATCCATGGGCCGACATTGAACTTTCCCATCTCCCTTTCTTTTCATCATTGTCATAGAGTGATCCAGAGTGGAAACAGGCCCTTCGGCCCAACTCACCCTCACTGGCCCATCTACACTAGTCCCACCTGCCTGCGCTTGGTCCATATCCTCTAAACCTGTCCTATCCATGTACCTGTCTAACTGTTTCTTAAACGTTGGGATAGCCCCAGCCTCAAATACCTCCTCTGGCAGCTCGTTCCACACACCCACCACCCTCTGTGTGAAAAATTTACCCCTTGGATTCCTATTAAATCTTTTCACCTTCACCGTGAACCTATGTCCTCTGGTCCTCGATTCCTCTACTCTGGGTAAATGACTCTGTGCGTCTACCCAATCTATTCCTCTCATGATTTTGTACACCTCTATAAGATCTCCCCTCATCCTCCTGCGCTCCATGGAATAGAGTCATCAGACAATACAGCACAGAAACAGGCCACTCGGCCCACTCATCCATGCTGACCAAGATGCCCCATCTACACGGCTCAGCGGTAGAGTTGCTGCCTCACAGCGCCAGAGACCCGGGTTTGATCCTGACCTCAGGTGCTGTTTGTACAGAGTTTGTACGTTCTCAGGGCTCGAAATTAGCGGTTGCCCGGGTGCCAATGGCAACCTACAGTCCCGCCGGGCAATCTAAAAGCCATGCCATTTTGCCCGGCTTGGCAAGCAACCGGGACACCCGCCCGCCATACGTGTCCGGGTCTCGGCTCTCGGCTCGGCGCTAGCTCTCGGCGCTAGGCTCTCCGCTCGGCGCTAGGCTCTCCGCTCGGGTGTCGGGTCTCCGCTCGGCACGGCCGGCCGCCTTATACATGCGCACTGCCACGGCCAGCACGTCATCGGCCGGGGTTGTGCGCACGTGCGGCCCTTTCTCCCTCCCTTTGCATTGTGGGAGTTCTGGCCGCCATTGCTGTCCGGTCGCTGCCTCACCACGACCGCTGAAAACCAACGTACAATCACTCCCTGGAGCTGGAGTTACTCCCTGGAGTAACTCTTGCTTCTTGGTTTCCACGTCCTCCAAAAATATTCAAAATGGAATTTAAACTGGTGGACCCACCACCACCAAACTCTGAAAAATAACAGCCTATTGCATTTTATCTGTTTATTTATTGTGTATATATTTGGTGTATAGTATATAGACACATTGAACCTTTATCTCCTGTTCTGTATTATGTTTCCATATTCTGTTGTGCTGCAGCAAGCAAGAATGTCATTGCCCTATCTGGGACACATGACAATAAAACTCTCTTGACTCTTGACTTGGACTTAAGCTAGAAAGGGTTCTTGGGGGGAAAAAAAGAGCTATCTTAAATGTAGTTGCGTCTGGTTGGTCCCTATGGTAGGGTGAAGACTATTCCAAGCTTTAATTATGCGGGGGAACTCCATGGAGCAGCCAGCATCTCTGGATAGAAGAAATTGGGTGACGTTTCGGGTAGAAACCCTTCTTTACATTTCCTCTGGTTTTAGTGTTTTTAATTTAAGATGCAGTGTGGAAACAGGCCCTTCGGCCCATCGAGTCCATGCCGACCACTGATCACCCGTACTCTAGTTCTATCCCACACATCAGCGACGTAAGTCCAGAGTGTTTTATTCTCTCACGCCCCAGTTAGAACAATGAAATCCATACTTGCAGCAGCACAACACAATATGTAAACTTAGTACTCTGCAAACAATGTTATAAACGAGAAAACAAAACTCCATACAGACAGCACCCATATTCAGGATCAATTGGCAATTGTAGGCAGCAACTTTATGGCCAATGTATTGCCCAATAGCCTTGAACTGAATTAAAACATACAGTAGCTGTAAAGGGGGACATAGCGTCACTTAGAGAATTAAGACTGAAAATGGATAGTTTCTTTTTTTTTTAGTACCAAAGTTATCAACATATTTTTTTGTGTGTCGGACAATAAAATATAGCTGGTGGACTTGCTGCCTCACACGCCAGAGATCTGTGTTCGATCCTGTTCTCGGGCACTGTCTGTGTTGAATTTGCACATTCTCCCTGCAAGCATGTGGGTTTCCTCCCACACCCCAAAGACACATTGGCTTTGTAGGTTAACTTGTCTCTGTAAAATTGCCCCTAATGTGCAGGGAGTGGGTGAGGAAAGTGGGATAACAGAACTTGTGTGAATGGGTAGACAAAAATGCTGGAGAAACTCAGCAGCATCTATGGAGCGAAGGAAAGGCAACGTTTCGGGTCGAAACCCTTCTTCAGACTGAAGTATGGAAGGGTGGGGGGCGGGAAAAAGAAAGGAAGCGGCGTAGACAGTAGGCTGTGGGAGAGCTGGGAATGGGAGGGGAAGGAGGGAGAAGCAGGGACTACCTGAAATTGGAGAAGCCAATGTTCTTACCGCTGGGGTGTAAACTGCCCAAGCAAAATATGAGGTGCTGCTCCTTCAATTTGCGGTGGGACTCACTCTGGCCATGGAGGAGGCCCAGGACAGAAAGGTCGGATGCGGAATGGGAGGGGGAGTTGAAGTGCTGAGCCACCGGGAGATCAGGTTGGTTAGTGCGAACTGAGTGGAGGTGTTGTGTGAAGCGATCGCCAAGCCTGCGCTTGGTCTCACCGAGATTGATCATACGCTGAATAACCATATTTTTGTTTGGAAGTGGAAAGAAATAATAGAAATTGCATTCATTGCAACGTGTAAAAAGAGATGAGATACTGTATTGTAATTTTGCTGCATGTCATTGCGGTATATATCATGTATTGATTGGTGAATATGTTTAGTTTGTGACTTTATCTGAAGCAGAAATAATATGTGAATGCTTCATTGAGCATAATTCCGACTGATAACTACGCACTTTGTCCGAGCACATTATCGCACGCGTCATGCAAGCCGTCTTAAATGACCACCTAAACTGTAATTTGGCAACTTAAAAAGCTGCCGAGGGTGCCCGGCTGGCAACAGGGAAAAAAGTTAGGCGAGAGCCCTGGTTCTCTCTGTGACTGCATGGGTTTTATCCGGATGCTCCGGTTTCCTCCCACACTCCAAAGAGGTACAGGCTTGCAGATTAATTGGCTCCAGTAAAAATTATAAACTGTCCCTTAGTTTGGAGGATACTGCTAGTATACGGTGGGATCGCTGGTCGGCGCAGACTCGGTGGGCCGAAGGGCCTGTTACTGCGCTTTATCTCTAAGCTAAACTAATTTGTGGGCACCATTTGCCCACATTCGATCCAAATCCCTCTAAACCCTTTCCTATCCATGTTAGTTTAGTTTAGAGATACAGCATGGCAACAGACCCTTCGCCCACCGAGTCCGCACCGACTAGCGATCGCCCGTTCACACTGGTTCTATGCTGTTCCACTTTCCCATCCACTCCCTGCACACCAGAGGCAACTTACTGGGACAATTCACCTCCAAACCCGCGTGCCTTTGTAGTGTGGGAGGAAACCGGAGCACCCGGAGGTAACCCACGCGGCCACAGGGAGAACGTGCAAACTCCACACAGACGGCACCCGAGGGCAGGTTTGCACCCGGGTCACTGTGCTGCGATCCTCTTTTATGTTAAAGGAGATTAGTTTATCTTGGCATCATGTACACACAAGATAGACGCTAAAAGCTGGAGTAACTCAGCGGGACGGGCAGCATCCCTGGAGAGAAGGAAAGGGTGACATTTCGGATCGAGACCCTTCTTCAGACTGATAGACATTTCAGTCTCGACCCGATACATCACCCATTCCCTCTCTCCGGAGATGCTGCCTGTCCCGCTGAGTTAGACAATAGACAATAGCCGGCACCGCCATTCAATGTGATCATGGCTGATCATCCCCAATCAGTACCCCGTTCCTGCCTTCTCCCCAAATCCCCTGACTCCGCTATCCTTAAGAGCCCTATCTATCTCTCTCTTGAAAGCATCCAGAGCACCGGCCTCCATCGCCCTCTGAGGCAGAGAATTCCACAGACTCACAACTCTCTGTGAGAAAAAAATGTTTCCTCGTCTCCGTTCTTAAGGTATGAGGGGATAGGATTTCACAGGAAAATGGACAAAATGTAACTTTTTTACAGAGAGGATTGTGAGTTTAGTTTAGTTTAGTTTAGAGATACAACGCGGGAACAGACCAGCGATCCCCGCTCACTAACACTCTCCTACACCCACTAGGGCCAATTTTTACACTTACTAAGCCAATTAACCTACAAACCTGCACGCCTTTGGAGTGTGGGAGGATCTCGGAGAAAACCGACGCAGGTCACGGGGAGAACGTACAAACTGCGTACAGACAGCACCCGTAGTCGGGATGGAACTCTACAGCTAAGGCAGCAACTCTACTGCTGAGCCACTGTGACCGCCTGTATGGGACTAGTGTAGATGGGACATGTTGGTCGGCGTGGGCAGGTTTAGTTGAGTTTATTGTCACGTGTGCCAATAAGCTTTGTGGTGCGTGTCAGCGGAAAGACAGGACATGATTACAATCAAAGCCGTTTAATGTGTATAGATACATGATAAGGGAATAACGTTCAGTGTGAGATGAAGCCGGCACACTCCCTTATCAAGGATAGTGCGAGGATCGCTAGAATTTAGAAGACTGAGGGGGGATCTTATAGAAACGTACAAAATTCTCAAGGGGTTGGATAGGCTAGATGCAGGAAGATTGTTCCCGATGTTGGGGAAGTCCAGAACAAGGGGTCACAGTTTAAGGATAAGGGGGAATTCCTTTAGGACCGAGATGAGGAAAACATTTTTCACACAGAGAGTGGTGAGTCTGTGGAATTCTCTGCCACAGAAGGTAGTTGAGGCCAGTTCATTGGCCATATTTAAGAGGGAGTTGGATGTGGCCCTTGTGGCTAAAGGGATCAGGGGGTATGGAGAGAAGGCAGGTACAGGATACTGAGTTGGATGATCAGCCATGATCATATTGAATGGCGGTGCAGGCTCGAAGGGCTGAATGGCCTGCTCCTGCACCTATTGTCTGTGTTTCTATGATCACCAAGTCCGAGGTAGATAGTAGTTCAGCGCTGCTCTCAGGTTGTGGTAGGATGGGATGTTGATCTGAGGGGCCTGTTTCCACACTATATGAACTTTTCCACACAAAGGGTGGTGGGTGTATGGAACGAGCTGCCGGAGGAGGTAGTTGAAGCTGGGACTATCGCAACGTTTAAGGAACATTTAGACAGGTACATGGATAGGACAGGTTTGGAGGGATATGGACCAAGCGCAGGCAGGTGGGACTAGTGTAGATAGAAACATAGAAACATAGAAATTAGGGTGCAGGAGTAGGCCATTCAGCCCTTCGAGCCTGCACCGCCATTCAATATGATCATGGCTGATCATCCAACTCAGTATCCCGTACCTGCCTTCTCTCCATACCCTCTGATCCCCTTAGCCACAAGGGCCACATCCAACTCACTCTTAAATATAGCTGGGACTTAAATATAGATGGGACGTGTTGGCCGGTGTGGGCAAGTTGGGCTGCCGGGGCCTGTTTGCACGCTGTATCACACTGTGACTCCATGGCATTGTGTCGACTCTGGGGATGTTGTCTGACTTTGACAGGGTTGATCATCGTGGGGGGGGGAGGGAGATCGAGTCACTGCTTCCTGCTGATAAAGCCCAGGGCAGTGACACCAATCCTCCCACAACCCTGATTAGATCCCGCAATGTCTTCATGCCGTTGTTCTTGCGTAATTATTCAGTATCATAGAGCGATACAGTGTGGAAACAGGCCCTTCGGCCCAACTCACCCATGATACCCTAATCCCACTAGCCTGCGCTTGGTTCATAACCCTCCAAACCTGTTTTACCCATGTAGCTGTCTAACTGTCTCTTAAACTCTGTGATAGTCCCAGCCTCAACAACCTCCTCTGGCAGTTTCTTCCATACACCCACCACCCTCAGTGTGAAAAAGCTACCCCTTGGATTCCTATTAAATCTTTTCCCCTTCACCTTGAACCTCTGCCCTCTGGTCCTCGATTCCCCTACTCTGGGCAAGAGACTCTGTGCGTCTACCCGATCTATTCCTCTCATGATTTTGTACACCTCTATAAGATCTCCCCTCATCCTCCTGCGCTCCATGGAATAGAGACCCAGCCTGCTCACCCTCTCCCTGCAGCTCACACTCTCTAATCCTGGCAACATCCTCGTAAATCTTTTCTGAACCCTTTCAAGCTTGACAATATCTTTCCTGTAACACGGTGCCCAGAACTGGACTCAATATTCTAAATGCGGTCTCACCAACGTCTTATACAACTGTAACATGACCTCTAATTTTTCTTCCCACTCCCCCCCCCATCCCCCACCCCACAAGCCCATGCACAGTGGTAAGGCAGCATCTGTGGCAGACATGGTAGACAATCCAAGCCTTTTCTTCCTGTAATGGTATAAAAAAATCAAACACGACAGGGCATGGCATGAAGATGAGAGAGGCAATGATTAAAGAGGATGTGCGGAGATAAGTTTATTTTACACAGAGGGTGGTGGGCGCCTGGAACGCGCTGCCAGGGGTGGTGGTGGAGGCAGATACGGCAGAGATATTTGGATAGGCAGATAGATGTGCAGGGAATGGCGGGATTTGGGTTTTGTGCAAGCAGATTAGATTTGGTCTTGGCCTCATGCTCGGTATGGACGTTGTGGGCCGAAGGGCCTCTTCTTGTGCTGTACTGTTCTATGTTCTATATCCCTGATCCATATTAGGACTTGGGTTAATAGAGTGATACAGTTTGGAAACAGGCCCTTCTGCCCAACTTGCCCACACCGGCTAACATGCCCCATCTACACTAGTCCCACCTGCCGGCGTTTGGCCCATATCCCTCTAAACCTGTCCTATCAATGTACCTGTCTAACTTTTCCTTAAAACTTTGGGATATTCCCAGCCTTAACTACCTCCTCCGGCAGCTAGTTTTATACATCCACCACCCTTTATGTAAAAAGTTGCCACTCAAGTTTGTATTAAATCTTCCCCCCCTCACCTTAAAACTATGTCCCCTTGTCCTCGATTGCCCCTACTCTGGGCAAAAGTCTCTGCATGTTTACCTTATCTATTCCTCTCATGATTTTGTGCACCTCTATAAGATCAACCCTCGTCCTCCTGCGCTCCAAGGAATAGATTCCCAGCCTGCCCCAACCGCTCCCAATAGCTCAGGCCATCGAGCCCTGGCAACATCCTCATAAACTTTCTCTGCACCCATTCCAGCTTGACATCTTTCCTACAACATGGTGGCCAACACACAAAAGATGGGGCATATTGGTCGGTGTGGGCTGAAGGGCCTGTTTCCACCCTGGATGTCCACAAAACGCTGTGACTACAGGACTAGGACTGGCAGTATGTGCTGTGTGTCACCACCTTCTGATTAAAGAAATTCCTCCTCACTTCCTTTCTAAAGGTTACTAAACGTTATTCCCTTTACATAGAAACATAGAAAATAGGTGCAGGAGGAGGACATTCGGCCCTTCGAGCCAGCAACGCCATTCATTGTGATCATGGCTGATCGTCCCTTATTAATAACCGGGTGGTCGGGAAGAAGCTGTTCCTGACTCCTTAAGTGGAGGATAATTGAGCCGGAGGAAGCACACAATGCCTCAATATTTTCATCTGGACTTGGCCCGAGTTCAAGTGAATGCTGCTGAAAATAGACCAGCATTGATTACAGGCCCGGCGTGAGGGGGAAGCAGGCGGATAGGGTTCCAACTGCAGTCTCTTTATCACAGTCAGCAGGCTGATGAGTGACCTCATTGAGATATGCAAGGTCACGAGGGGCACGGATAAAGTGAACGCTCATCACAGTCCTACCCCCTTTTCCCCTATCCCCCCCTCGTAGAGGAACTTCTAAGGAACTGCAAGAGGGCACTGATATGAGAATAGGAAAGGCTTATGGCAAAGAGAGGGAAGAGTGATGAGAAAAATCGTTGCGGATAATTTCTTCATTTAGTTCACACAGGAGAGAGTGGTGCACCGCCATTCAATAGTCATGTGATCATCCAACTCAGAATTTCTTCTCTGCCACAGCCACATCCAACTCCCTCTTAAAATGGTACTGGCCTCAAACTACCTTTTGAGAATTCCACAGACTCACCCTCCTGTGTGAAAAAGTTTTCCTCATTCGTTGGCTATATTTAAGAGGGAGTTGGAATGTGAAATATGCCCTTCAGTGGATATTTCTTTGAAGGGATTAGAAAGGGCGTCAGAAGGCAGAGGGGAGAGAAGTATAAGCAGGTACAGGAAGGAAGAAAACTAAAATAGAGAGTTAGATAAGATAGAGTGGAGAACGTGAAAAGAAAGAGCCCGTAAAGACGGTCGACACCCAATAAAAGGGATGTACCCACTTCATATCTTACACCCCCCCTCACCAGGTCCTGAAAACCGTTTATTAAGAAATGTCATATTGAATGGCGTGTACATTTTAGTGCGAATTTAAGTCTTGAATTAATGAAGCCATAATTAAGGAAACTCTTTTGGAACAAAGTCAGCTCAAAGCCGACTTCCATTGTTCCAAAAATAATCGATCCTGCGTTCGGTTTCAATTTTATTTATAAGTAATTTTGTAAAAATGTCAAAGATTTCATTCCAAAAATTGTGGATTTTTAGGCAAGAAAACAAAGGAATGTGCGATAGGGAAAATGAGATTACGAGGCAGAGATCAGCCACGATTGAATGGCGGAGTGGACTCGATGGGCCGAATGGCCTATTTCTGCTCCTGTAACTCGTGAACTTGTGAAATGCGGCCTGACGTAAATCCTATCAAGCTGCTTCCGGACTTCCTGACACTTGCCCTCAATGGTCCCGACAACGAAGGCAAGCATTCCATAAGCCGTCTTTATATCCCTTGTGCTGCCAACTTTAATGGGCCGCGAACCTGGACTCCAAGAGAGGGCCATTAACTGTGCATTCAATGCAGCGTAAAAATGCTGATGAATGCAGTTCAAAGAGGTTAAATGTGAGTTAATGTACTCAGGAGATGCGGGTAGGATATGCACCATCATTGCTTGAGCCTTGATTGCAGTCATGCTTAAAGGACAGCATGCAGATGCTGGAAAAATCGAAGCAGACAAAATGCTGGAGTGTGAGCAGCATCTATGGAGCGAAGGAATAGGCGACATTTCCTTCTTCAGACTGATGTCGGGGGGCAATGGGGGGGGGCGGGAAAAAGAAAGGAAGAGGCGGAACAGTAGGCTTGTGGGAGGACTATAGAGGGTTGTGGGTGGATGGAATGAGGTAGTAGTATAACAGCATTGAAAAGACATTTGTGAGTCTGTGGAATTCTCTGCCTCAGAGGACGGTGGAGGCCGGTTCTCTGGATACTTTCAAGAGAGAGCTAGATAGGGCTCTTAAAGATAGCGGAGTCAGGGGATAGGGGGAGAAGGCAGGAACGGGGTACTGATGGGGGATGATCAGCCATGATCACATTGAATGGCTGTGCTGGCTCGAAGGGCTGATTGGCCTCCTCCTGCACCTATTGTCTATTGACATTTGGACAAGTACATGGATAGGAAAGGTTTGGAGGGAGATGGGCCAAACATGGGGGGGGGGGGCTAGTGTAGATGGGCACCTCGCTGGACATATAATTCTTTCAGTTTAGTTTAGAGATACAGAGCGGAAACAGGCCTGTCGAGCCACTGAGTCCGCGCCGGCCACTCTGGAGTTTAGAAGGATGAGGGGATAGCTGAAACATTGAGCGGGTGCAAATAAGGAGCGAAGGAGATAGGCGATTGACCCATCTTTTGTTTTTTTTTTTTTTTTTTTTTAAATTTGCACCATGTTTTAACAGAAGACAAACGATCAATTTATAATACCATACAGTGCTGGGAGCGAAGGGAAGCCCGGAGGGCTTATACAAAGTCCGCTCCCATCTGAAAATGTGCGTTAATAGCAAATCGGGGGGTAGGAGAAATTAAAAAAGACAATAATAAAGAATAATACAGTTTAAGAATGGAAATTAAAAATATGAAATTAAAAATATGAAAATAAATAAAATAATAAGGTATTCCCATCATAACATTATCTTATTTCGATCACGATGATTAAATGTGGTATCGTTTGTGCGCTCTTGATTATCATGTTAGAATGCTGCTAAAATCCAAGCCAACTTCAACCAATTGTCAGTAGTGTTAGTTACGGTCCTCCTTCATTCCACTATAACACTATGTGGTCTCAACCATCGGGGATGGAGACAAGCCCATTCCAGGAGAATTTAATATTTACCTGATCTTCGTCTTTGGTTATCGTATGAGATAAGGTATAATGAGATAAGAGTCAACAGAAGTATTTGAGCTCATATATAGCATTACAAAAAGCTGAGGTCTACTCAGGACGACTTTTTAAGCTCAATCTTAAAGGTGGCTAAGGAGGTGTGAGACTTTAATGACAGAGGCAGGGTATTCCAAAATTTAGGACCTTTAAAAGAAATGCAATGTTGGTGTCTGGATGTTCGACAGAACGGAAGATGAAGATCATTTCTTCTTCTGTTGGGTAACGGTGAATATTAGAAGGAAGGGTGAAAACGATCATGAAGAGAAACAGGCAAATCATGTTTTCATTTAAGATATTTGAAAATAAAAATACCTATTTGGAATGCATTCAGTTTATCTACAGACAAAATTGAGTACTTCTTGAAGAGAGGGGCAAAGGTTCTTGTGAATTTGAATGAGAAATTAATCTCATAAATTTCTTCTGTATGACGAGTAGCTTAGAAAGATAGGAGGGATAGGTAGAACCCCAAACAATATTACAATACTTGAAATAAGGAAAAATCAAACTGTAATATATTGTTAGATGGGAAGACGGGTGAATAAATGTACAAACCTTTCTCTGAATACCAAGCATTTTCATTCATCTTCTACAGACAATATTGATATGGTCTTTCCAAGTTAAGTTTTGATCAATGGTTACATGTGATTGCATTTTTTGATATTGAGAGAGAGCCTGTTCACTTCAAACCACTGAGAGACATGAGACATTTCTTCATCAACAAATTCAACCAATGATTTTAGATCACTATGTGAAGCGATAAGATTGGTGTCATCGGCAAACAGGATAGGAAGAAGTACTCTACAGGTGTAGGATAAGTCATTTATATAGATCAAGAATAGTAAAGGACCTCAAGGGCTTGGACATGCTAGAGGCAGGAAACATGTTCCAGATGTTGGGGGAGTCCAGAACCAGGGGCCACAGTCTAAGAATAAGGAGTAAGCCATTTAGAACGGAGACGAGGAAACACTTTTTCTCACAGAGAGTGGTGAGTCTGTGGAATTCTCTGCCTCAGAGAGCGGTGGAGGCCGGTTCTCCGGATGCTTTCAAGGGAGAGCTAGATAGGGCTCTTAAAGATAGCGGAGTCAGGGGATATGGGGAGAAGGCAGGAACGGGGCACTGATTGGGGATGATCAGCCATGATCACATTGAATGGCGGTGCTGGCTCGAAGGGCCGAATGGCCGACTCCTGCACCTATTGTCTATTGACCAGCGATCCCCGGAACATTAGCACTAACCTACACACACTAGGGACAACTTACAATTATTAACCTAGCATCTTTGGAGTATGGGGGGAAACGGGAGGAAACCCACGCAGGTGACGGGGAGAAGGTACAAACTCCGATCTGACAGCACCCGTAGTCAGGTTCGAAGCCGGGTCTCTGGCGCCGTGCGGCAGTAACTCTGCTGCCGCGCCAGCGCGCCGCTCCAATTGCAGGCGTTGCGGGTTTTCCCCGAGTCATGGGCTGATCTTGTTCCCCCCCCCGCCCCACAGATGGTACAAGTTGTCGTCGAAGCCGGGCAAGAAGGAGAAGGAGCGGGGCGAGATCCAGTTGAGCGTGCAGTTTGTGCGCAACAGCCTGACGGCCAGCATGTTCGACCTGTCGTCCAAGGAGAAGCACCGTTCCCCGCTGGCCAAGCTGCGGGACAAGGTGAAGGGCAAGAAGAGGCAGGAGTGGCCGGCGGGCGACTCGGCCTCCGCCATCGTGCCCAGCAGCGTCGGGCAGCTGACCAGCGACGACGACCTCAGCGACAAGGGCGTGCCCGAGAAGAGGTCCAAGAAGGGCTTCTTCTCCAGGCACAAGCTCCACCGGTCGTCCCTGACCAAGTCCAACACCTCGCTCGGCTCGCAGCACAGCCTGAGGTCCACGGAGAGTGCGGACAGCAACGTGGCAGCGGCTGGGCTTCCGTCGCCCACCACGCCCACCAGCCCAGGGCTCGTCCATCCACCAACACCCGTGCCAAGTAAGTCCATAGGAGCAGAATGAGGCCATTCGGCCCGTCGAGTCTACTCCCCCAATCAATCATGGCTGAAGGTAGAAAAAATTGCTGGGGAAACTCAGTGGGTGAGGCAGCATAGAAACATAGATAATAGGTGCAGAATGTGCGCGTGACAATTGTGCTCTACAATGTTGAGAACTATATTCTGCGCTCTGCATCTTCCCCTGGGCTCATCCTTCATATTAGAAACATAGAAAATAGGTGCAGGAGGCAGACCATTCGGCCCTTCGAGCCAGCACTGCCATTCATTGCGATCATGGCTGATCGTCCCCAATCAATAACCCGTGCCTGCCTTCTCCCCATATCCCTTGACTCCACTAGCCCCTAGAGCTCTATCTAACTCTCTCTTAAATCCATCCAGTGACTTGGCCTCCACTGCCCTCTGTGGCAGGGAATTCCATAAATTCACAACTCTCTGGGTGAAAAAGTTTTTTCTCACCTCAGTCTTAAATGACCTCCCCTTTATTCGAAGACTGTGGCCCCTGGTTCTGGACCCGCCCAACATTGGGAACATTTTTCCTGCATCTAGCTTGTCCGGTCCTTTTATAATTTTATATGTTTCTATAAGATTCCCCTCATCCTTCTAAACTCCAGTGAATACAAGCCTAGTCTTTTCAATCTATGGAGCGAAGGAATAGGTGACGTTTCGGGTCGAGACCCTTCTTCAGACTGATGTGGGGGGGGGGGGGGGGGGGGGGAAGAAGAAAGGAAGAGGCGGAGACAGTGGGCTGTGGGAGAGCTGGGAAGGAGAGGGGAAGGAGGGAGAAAGCAAGGACTACCTGAAATTGGAGAAGTCAATGTTCATACTGCTGGTATGGCTAAGCAATCTTTCCCTCTCAACCTCATTCTCCATGCCCTCTCCCCATAACCCCTGACGGCAGACTGATCAAGAATCTATCTATCTCTGCCCTAAAAACATCCACTGACTTGGCCTCCACAGCCTTCTGTGGCAAAGACTTCCACAGATTCACCGCCCTCTGACCAAAGAAATGCCTCTTCATCTCTTTTCAAAGAGAACGTCCTTTAATTCTGAGGCTGTGACCTCGAGTCCTAGACTCTCCCACTAGTGGAATCATCCTCTCCACATCCACTCTATCCAGGCCTTTCACTATTCTGTACGTTTCAATGAGGTTCCCCCGCCCCCATCCTTCTAAACTCCAGCGAGTCCAGGCCCAGTGCCGTCAAACGCTCATCACATGTTAACCCACTCATTCCTGGGATCATTCTTGTAAACCTCCTCTGGACCCTCTCCAGAGCCGGCACATCCTTCCTCAGATATTGGGGCCCAGAATTGCTCACAATACTGAATATAATAAATGGGCGAGCTGCCAGAGGAGGTAGTTGAGGCCAGCAGACGAACAACATTTAAAAGACATTTGAACAGGTACATGGATAGAAAAGATTTAGAGAGATAGACACAAATTCCTGGATTAACTCAGCCAGTCAGGCAGCATCTCTGGAGATAAAGGATAGATGACATTTTGGGTCAGGACTAATTGTTTCTGCAAGATTTAGTGATATGGGTCAAATATGGCCACATGGATCAGCGTAGATGTGGCACCTTGGTCAGCATGGGTGGGTTGGGCTGAAGGGCCTGTTTCTGTGCTGTATTACTCGTATGTGTAACTCTAAATGCTGTTGTAAGATTATCAAGGGTTTGGACACGCTAGAGGCAGGAAACATGTGCACGTTGTTGGGGGAATCCAGAACCAGGGGTCACAGTTTAAGAATAAGGGGTAAGCCATTTAGAACGGAGACGAGGATACACTTTTTCTCACAGAGAGTTGTGAGTCTGTGGAATTCTCTGCCTCAGAGGGCGGTGGAGGCAGGTTCACTGAACACTTTCAAGGGAGAGCTAGATAGGGCTCTTAAAGATAGCGGAGTCAACGTATTTGGGGAGAAGGCAGGAACTGATTGGGGATGATCAGCCATGATCACATTGAATGCGGTGCTGGCTCGAGTAGCCAAATGGCCTGGTCCTATTTTCTATGTTATAGTTTCTGCTTCAACTACCTCTACTGGCAGCTCGTTCCATACACCCACCACCCTCTGTGTGAAAAAGTCATCCCACGGGTTCCTACTAAATCTTTCCCCCCTCACCTTAAACCTATGTCCTCTCTGGTTCACGATTTATTCTGGGCAAGAGGCTTTGTGCGTCTATCCAATCTATTCCTCTCATGGTTGTGCACATGAAAATAAATTATCAGGTTTGACCAAAGATAGACACAAAATGCTGGAATAACTCAGCAGGTCAGGCAGCATCTATGGAGAAAAGAAATAGGTGACGTTTCGGGTCGAGAGCCCTCATCGGGATGTTATTATCGAGTCGGCGTATCATACTCAAAGTAACAGAGATTGCGACCTTCACGTGGTCGGCCCTGTTTCGACGAATACAATCAACCCGGCCGAGCACAGTCACATAAGATCAAACAGAACAGGTTGTCCTACAACTTTAGGCTGTGCACGCCACGCGCGAGAAGAAGTGTGGCGGCAGATTTTCATATCTTTCGGGAAATTTACTCCCTCATCGCTAAATGGATGAGCATGTCGGCCTTTATAACAAGAGGAATCGAATATAGGAGCAAAGAGGTCCTTCTGCAGTTGTACAGAGCCCTAGTGAGACCGCACCTGGAGTATTGTGTGCAGTTTTGGTCCCCTAATGTGAGGAAGGACATTCTTGCTATTGAGGGAGTGCAGCGTAGGTTTACAAGGTTAATTCCCGGGATGGCAGGACTGTCATATGCTGGGAGAATGGAGCGGCTGGGCTTATACACTCTGGAGTTTAGAAGGATGAGAGGGAATCTCATTGAAACATATAAGATTGTTAAGGGTTTGGACACGCTAGAGGCAGGAAACATGTTCCCGATATTGGGGGAGTCCAGAACCAGGGGCCACATTTTAAGAATAAGGAGTAAGCCATTTAGAAGGGAGACGAGGAAACACTTTTTCTCACAGAGAGTGGTGAGTCTGTGGAATTCTCTGCCTCAGAGGGCGGTGGAGGCCGGTTCTCTGGATGCTTTCAAGAGAGAGCTAGATAGGGCTCTTAAAAATAGCGGGGTCAGGGGATATGGGGAGAAGGCAGGAACGGGGTACTGATTGGGGATGATCAGCCATGATCACATTGAATGACGGTGCTGGTTCGAAGGGCTGAATGGCCTCCTCCAGCACCTATTTTTATGTTTCTAGAGGTCTAATGAAGGGTCTCGATCCGAAAATCCACCTATACCATTTCTCCAGAGATGCCGCCTGTCCCGTTGAGCTACTCCAGCATTTTATGTCTATCTTCGATGTAAATGAATGAATGAGTACGTTTATTGGCCAAGTATTCACATACAAGGAATTTGCCTTGGTGCTCCGCCCGCAAGTGACACCATGACATAGAGTGACAGTGAGGAGTGACACATAAAACCTGCATCTGCAGTTCAGGAGGTTTGTCACTGGCTAACCAGTCATTGTGACACTGTGTTTCTTCTCCTTGTCCAACAGGTACCAATCCATCCTTGGCCAAGTTACTGACACACAAGAGGGCTCTCAGCGATGAGGTCAACCAGGTTCTGGAGATCCACCCAAGTCACATGGCCCTCAAGACGAGTACCATATCCCGGTCTTTGCTCTGCATCAACGGCAGTCATGTCTACCGCGAGGATTCTTCCACCAAACCCGCTAGCGGTTTGCCGCCCGCGCCCGCCCCTCCGTGTCACGGCCATCACCACGCGGGCGGCAAGGCGGAGGCTCCGGGGGCCTCGGCCGAGGGTGGGCAGCGGCCGGCGAGCGGAGCCCACGAGCCGGAGGTCAGGGTGGTCCCTCCGGTCATCGCGGTGAGCGCCGGGGAGGGGGCGCGGCCCAGCGCCGGCGGCCAGAGGACGCAGACGGAGACGGCGGGGGGCGGGCAGGGGGCCAAGCCGGTGCACGCCGCGGTCCCCATCCTCTCCACCGCCGACCCCCCCAGAGCCCAGCCGCCACCCGAGGACAAGAAAGCCGGCAACTCCCCCTTCGGAAGCGACCCGGAGACCCGGCGTCCACGGACCCCCTCCCCTGTGCGCACGTCCAGCTCGCTGGCGGAGAGGAGCAAAGCCAGTGGGTGGTTTCTGAAGGACAACACTCACAAGCCAAGGTCAGTCACACCATCAACATTCGGGATGAATTGTGCAGATGGAAGCAGGGGAAATGTGAATGGAGGAGATGGACTGGTTTGGGTTTAGATTTGTTATTGCAGAGTTATGGACGCAGCCCAGACCAACCTCCCTTCCATTGACTCCATCCTGCACCACACGTTGCCTCGGCAAGGCCAGCAGCATCATCAAGGACCAGTCGCACCCCGGCCACTCCCTCTTCACCCTTCTCTCCAGGGATGTTGCCTGTCCCGCTGAGTTACTCCAGCGCTTTGTATCTACCTTTGATTTAAACCAGCACCTGCTGTTCTTTCCTACACATCCTTCTCATTCCCCACCACATCGTACCAACACTCGATCACTGGGGACAAGTTAACCTACAAACCACACATCTTTGGGACAAACATGGAAGAGAACAGCACGGAAATGGGCCCTTTGCCCCACCGCTGCTTTGCCGAGGCAGCGTAAAGTGGAGATGGAGTCGATGGTGGGGAGCGTGGATATGGGGAAAAAGCAGGAACGGGGTACTATAGACAATAGGTGTAAGAGTAGGCCATTCGGCCCTTCGCACCTGCACCACCATTCACTGTGATCATGGCTGATCATCCCCAATCAGTACCCCGTTCCTGCCTTCTCCCCATATCCCCTGACTCCGCTATCTTTAAGAGCCCTATCTAGCTCTCTCTTGAAAGCATCCAGAGAACCGGCCTCCACCGCCCTCTGAGGCGGAGAATTCCACAGACTCACAACTCTCTGTGAGGAAAAAGTGTTTCCTCGTCTCCGTTCTAAATGGCTTACTCCTTATTCTTAAACTGTGGCCCCTGGTTCTGGACTCCCCCAACATCGGGAACATGTTTCCTGCCTCTAGCGTGTCCAAACCCTTAATAATCTTGTATGTTTCAATAAGATCCCCCTCTCATCCTTCTAAATTCCAGAGTGTACAAGCCCAGCCGCTCCATTCTCTCAGCGTTTTAGATGATCAGCCTCGATCATTTGATCTGATTTTAGACGATCAGCCATGATCACATTGAATGGCGGTGCAGGCTCGAAGGGCCGAATGGCCTACTCCTGCACCTAATTTCTATGTTTCTACACTGAGGGTGGCGAGTATTGTACCACATTGCCGGGGGTGGGGGGGGGGGGGGGTGATTACTGCAGATTACTGTGAACGGGTGCTTTTGATAATCGGTGTGGACTTGATGGACTATACGTCCTGTGTGCCTGCTGTATCATTATGTGAACTATGAACTCCGCCTATCATTGCCCTCTGCAGATCATTGCTTATCTTGAAGGCACAAAATGCTGGAGTTACTCGACGGGTCAGGCAGCAATCTCTGGAGAAAAGGAATAGTTGACGTTATTGGACTTCACCCTTCCTGAGGTCCATTATGGACTCCACCCTTCCTGAGGTCATCAGTTGCTGCCACTGATTTGTTCTGGCCTTTTCTCACATCTAGCTTCCGCCCCCCCCCCCCCCCACCTCGCCCCCAGCTCTATCTTTGAGTCTGAAGAATGTTACCAACTCGAAACGTCACCAATTCCTTTTCCTCCAGAGATGCTGTCTGACCCGCTGAGTTACATCGGCATTTTGCGCCTGTCTTTGGCATAAACCGGCATCTGTAGTTCCTTCCTACGCATCACCATTGCCTTTCTTAACCAACTAGAACGGAGGAGGCCAAGTGTGTTACCATCTACACAAGTGCAGGGAGGTACAGGTATAATGAAAACCCCACTTGCAGCAGCATCGCAGGCACTTGTACAGGGCCCTAGTGGGACCACACCTGGAGTATTGTGTGCAGTTTTGGTCCCCTAATTCGAGGAAGGACATTCTTGCTATTGAGGGAGTGCAGCGTAGGTTTACAAGGTTAATTCCCGGGATGGCGGGACTGTCATATGCTGAGAGAATGGAGCGGCTGGGCTTGTACACTCTGGAGTTTAGAAGGATGAGAGGGGGATCTTATTGAAACATATAAGATTATTAAGGGTTTGGACACGCTAGAGGCAGGAAACATGTTCCTGATGTTGGGGAAGTCCAGAACCAGGGGCCACAGTTTAAGAATAAACTGTGGCTCCTGGTTCTGAACTCCCCCAACACCAGGAACATGTTTCCTGCCTCTAGCGTGTCCAAACCCTTAATAATCTTACAGTGGTATAAGGGGTAAACCATTTGGAACGGAGACGAAGAAACACTTTTTCACACAGAGAGTTGTGAGTCTGTGGAATTCTCTGCCTCAGAGGGCGGTGGAGGCAGGTTCTCTGAAAACTTTCAAGAGAGAGCTAGGTAGGGCTCTTAAAGATAGCGGAGTCAGCGGATATGGGGAGAAGGCAGGAACGGGGTACTGATTGTGGATGATCAGCCATGATCACATTGAATGGCGGTGCTGGCTCAACGGGCCAAATGGCCTCCTCCTGCACTTATTGCCTATTGTCACTTAGACTCAGGCAACACATGAAAAACAATTCCAGAACACATTTCTCTGCAACATTTTAGCAGGGGGTGGTGAGTGCCTGGAATGCCTGCCAGGGTAGAGGTGGAGGTGGATGCAGTATGATAGTGGCATTTAAAAGCTTTTGCGAACACATGGATATGGAGGTTATAGCGATTATGTGCAGGCAGGCAGATTATTTAACTTGGCATGGAGCTGCTGGCTTGTATTCACTGGAATTTTGAAGGATAAGCGGGGATCTTATCGGAACATTTACAATTATTAAGGGATTGGACACGCTAGATGCAGGAAACATGTTCCTGATGTTGGAGGAGCCCAGAACCAGGGGCCACAGTTTAAGAATAAAGGGGTAGACCATTTAGACCTGAGATGAGGAAAAGAAAAACCACACAGAGTTGTGAGTCGGTGGAATTCTCTGCCTCAGAGGGCGGTGGAGGCCGATTCACTGGATACTTTCAAGAGAGAGTTAGATAGAGCTGCTAGGGCTAGCGGAATCAAGGGATACGGGGAGAGGGCAGGAACGGCGTACTGAATGTGGATGATCAGCCATGATCACATTGAATCCAGTTGAGGCCAGTTCATTGGCCATATTTAAGAGGGAGTTGGATGTGGCCCTTGTGGCTAAAGGGATCAGGGGGTATGGAGAGAAGGCAGGTACAGGATACTGAGTTGGATGATCAGCCATGATCATATTGAATGGCGGTGCAGGCTCGAAGGGCCGAATGGCCTGCTCCTGCACCTAATTTCTATGTTTCTATGAATGGCGGTGCAGGCTCGAAGGGCCGAAAGGCCTACTCCTGCACCTATTGTCTCTGCATCTATGTATCATGTTGCGCACGGACATTGTGGGCTGAAGGGCCTGTACTTGTGCTGTACCGTCCTGTGTTCCTGTTCTGTGTTCTAAAGTCTAGAAACACATAATTTAAGAAACATTTAGACAGGTACTTGGATAGGACAGGTTTAGAGGAACATGGGCCAAACGCAGGCAGGCGGGACTGGTGTAGATGGGACATGTTGGGCAGTGTGGGCAAGTTGGGCTGAAGAGCCTGTTTCCACACTGTAAGACTATATGAATGTGTATGAACGTATGAATAAATACTGGGCCTCCTCCGTGGTCAGAGTGAGGCCCACTGCAAATTGGAGGAGCAGCACCTCATATTTCGCTTGGGTAGTTTAATTCTCCAATGAATTCCCCAATTTCAGGTAGTCCCTGCTTTCTCCCCCCCCTTCCCAGCTCTCCCACAGCCCACTGTCTCCGCCCATTCCTTTCTTCTTCCCGACCCCCCCCCACCCCCCACATCAGTCTGAAAAAGGGTCTCGACCCGAAACGTCACCTATTCCTTCGCTCCATAGATGCTGCCTCACCCGCTGAGTTTCTCCAGCATTTTTTAATGTATGATGTTAGTGCAGAAACATATTTAGAAAATAGTTAGAAAAAAAACTAGTTAATGATTCGTGAAAGAAGTGGTACGTAGTGTTCCGTTGTTGAGGTGCAGGGGCGGAAATCCCGGGGGGGGAGAATGGGCAGGCGTGACATTCTCCCCCCCCCCCCTATTTTTAGAGGTAGGGGACGATCCCCCCATGTTTGTAATCCGGATTTTAAAACCCGGCGAAATCTCCGCTTTCCGCGAGACAGTGGGGGTGGGACTGATGGTCGGGGGCGCCGATTGGACGAGAGAGACATCGGTCAGCAGGCAATGGGGGGGGGGGGGACCATGATAATTCAGCGCGATGATTGGAGGAGGGATGTGTGGGTCAGAGGCGGAAGTAGGGCGGTGGGACTGAGGATAGAGCGCGGTGATTGGAGGAGGGAGATGTCCGAGGGGCAAAGATTAGAGCCGAGCTTGAATTGCATGCCCAGGTCAAGCGAGAAAAAAACCTCGGCAGCCCTGGACACAGACCTGCGCCTCATCCGCAGCCAGGATCGATCCCGGATCTCCGACGCCGCTATCGCTGCCGATCCGCCATCCCAGTCCCCACCCGAGTGCCCCCGTTCCCCCGCCCCCCCCCCCCCGCCTCCACGCCCGGGGGTCGCCAGAGATGTCGGGGGTCAGACGGGAGGGGTGCCCCCACGCCCACAGCCAGCGCAGAGAAGTTGTGCTACACCCAGCTCAACTCTGCCTGCCAACGACGGCCCAGGTTTACAACCAGCAGGAGAAGCAGCGCTAGCTGCACGGCTCCGGACTGGTGCCCCGTCAGTACAGCAGGGCTGTAGGTTAATCCGGCAAGACAGGCAGAGTTGAGCTACACTTAGTGCTGCTTCTCACGCTGGCTGTGGGCCTTACGCAATTTTTTTGGCGATTTACCGTCCATAGGGTACACGGCTGAAGCCTCGTGTGTGCGTGTGTGCGTGAATGAGTGTGCGCATGCATGCGTGGCCACCAAGAAATTGTGTCCCCCCCGTCCCCCCCCATGTTTTGATAGCGATTTCCGTGCCTGCTGAGGTGGGATTAGGGTTGTGCGGGTCGGTTCGAGAACCTGATGGTTGTAGAAAGTATCTATTCCTGAACCCGGACGTGTGGGGCTTCAGGCTTCTGTACCTCCGACCCGGTGGGAGGACTGAGCCCGTGATGGACCGGGATGCCTCTTGCATTCCAGCGGGTTGTACCAGGCCGTGATACAACCAGTCAGAATACATTCTACATTGCATCTCTAGAAGCTTATTAGAGTATTCAGTGACATGCCTAATCTTAAAGGGCCTGTTCCACTTGCCGATTTTTTTCAGGTCACCTAAAAATTTGCGGCGTGAGGACGTATTCACGCGCGGCGTTTTCTTTTCGAGTGTCGCAACATTTTTTTTGTCGCCGCTCGATTTTGAAATGTTCAAAATCTTTTGGTATGTCGCCAAAAAAGTCACCAAGTGGGACAGGCCCTTAAACGTCAAATAAAGCAGCGGTGTTGACGTGCGTTATTCATGATTCCATCGCCGTGCTGGGCCCAAAACGGGTCAGACAAGATCTTAGCACCCAGAAATTCACCATCAAGTCCGACGTGGTGGCTCAGCGCCGGGGACCCGGGTTCAATCCTGACCACGGAGTTTGCACGTCCTCCCCGTGACCTGCGTGGGTTTTCTCCGGGTGCTCCGGTTTCCTCCCGCGCTCCACAGACGTGCAGGTAATTGACTTTGGTAACATTGTAAATGGTGTGTGTAGGATAGTGTTGGTGCGCGGGGATCGCTGGTCGGCGCGGACACGGTGGGCCGAAGGGCCTGTTTCCGCTCTGTATCTCTAATATAAACTAATTCGAAGCCAGCAACCTCTCTCCACCATTGACCCACCAATGAAATCTGGCAATGATCTCCTGACGTTCCCCCTATGTAGTCAGCGTTCAGTTTCATGGTCTTATCTACCGAATAGTGAAAGGCCAGGATCGCGTGGGCGTGGAGAGGGTGTCCTGTCCACCAGTGCGTGAGTCTAGGACTAGAGGTCACAGCCTCAGAATAAAGGGACATACCTTTAGAAAGGAGATGAGGAGGAATTTCTGTGGAACTCATTGCCCCAGACAGCTGTGGAGGCCAAGACAGTGGAAATATTTAAGGCAGAGATTGACAATGGACAATAGGTGCAGGAGTAGGCCATTCGGCCCTTAGAGCCAGCACCGCCATTCAATGTGATCATGGCTGATCATCCCCAATCAGTAACCCCGTTCCTGCCTTCTCCCCATATCCCCTGACTCCGCTATCTTTAAGAGCCATATCTTGATTAGTGCGGGTGTCAGGGGTTATGGGGAGAAGGCAGGAGAATGGGGTTAGGAGGGAGAGATAGATCAGCCTTGATTGAATGGCGGAGTAGACTTGATGGGCTGAATGGCCTAATTCGAGCGGTCGAATGGCCTATCATTTATGAATTGATAAGCTGATTTGTTTTGCTGATTTTCCGAGCAAGATTGTTCTGTCAGTTTATTGATCTTCCTCCCATCTTCTGGCTCACCGTTACCCATTAGTTGTGATGGAACAACCCTCTCATGCCATGAATTAGCTGAGTGAATGTGTTTTGGACTTCCTCCAGTGCGAAGATAGCCTTTTGTAAGGAACGTGTAGTTTAGTTTCGAGACACAGCCCGGAAAGCAGGCCCTTCGGCCCTCGGTTGAGCTGCGGTACCACAAAAAAGCTGCAGTAACTCAGCGGGACGGGCAGCATTCTCTGGAGAGAAGGAAAGGGTGACGTATCGGGTCAAGACCCTTCTTCAGACCCACCGCGTCCGCGCCGACCAGCCTTCCTCACACGCTAACACTATCCTACACACACTGGGGACAATTTACAATTTTACGGAAGCCAATTAATCTGAAAAAACCTGCGCGTGGGAGGAAACCGGAGCACCCGGAGAAAACCCACGCAGGTCAGGGGGAGAACGTACAAACTCTGTACAGACAGCACCCGTGGTCAGGATCGAACCCGGGTCTCTGGCGCTGTGAGGCAGCGACTCTCCCGCTGTGCCGGACAAAGTGGTTTGGGAAGGGAGGGGAGAGGTAAAAAAATAAGTGTCACCACTAGGAGGAAATAATTGCTAAACCATTAAAGTGGGTGGTATTGTTAATGGCACGACAGTGGGTGGCATTGTAGACAGCGAAGATGGTAATCAAAAATTACAGTAAGCACTTGATTAGTTGGGCAGGTCGGCTAAGGAATGGCTGATGGTGTTTAATGCGGATAAGTGTGAGGTGTGGCATTTTGGGAAGTTAAACTAGGGCAGGAGGAATCTAGGAGTTCAGGTACATAGTACACCTGAAAGTGGCGTCACAGTTTGATCGGGTGGTGAAGAAGGCTTTTGGTACATTGGCCCGCCATCAGTCGGGGTAATGAGTATAGAGGTCTGCCCGTTATGTCGCAGTTGTACAAGGCATTGGTGAGGCCACACTTGGAGGACTGTTGTTCAGTTGAGGTCACCCTGCTGTAGGAAGGGCGTCGTTCAACTGGAAAGATGCAGAGAAGGTTTGACAATAGACAATAGGTGCAGGAGTCCAGCACCGCCATTCAATGTGATCATGGCTGATCATCCTATCCTAGCGCCCTAACCATGGGCTGTTTGCCCTCCTACCATCGGGGAGGCGGTACAGGAGCCTCAGGTCCCGCACCAGCAGGATGAGGAGTAGCTTCTACAATAACACCATCACACTGCTGAACTCGGAGACACGCCGATAGATTCCCACATCTGTATTTATTTATCTGTATTTATCTATATATTGCTATCACTACGTACTGACACTAAACTGCATTCCGTTGTACCCATACTTGTATCTGTGCAATGACATTAAAGTTGAATTGAATTGAAATCCCCAATCAGTACCCCGTTCCTGCCTTCTCCCCATATCCCCTGACTCCGCTATCTTTAAGAACCCTATCTAGCTCTCTCTTGAAAGTATCCAGAGAACCAGCCTCCACCGCCCTCTGAGGCAGAGAATTCCACAGACTCACCACTCTCTGAGTGAAAAAGTGTTTCCTCGTCTCCATTCTAAATGGCTTACCCCTTATTCTTAAACTGTGGCCCCTGGTTCTGGACTCCCCCAACATCGGGAACATGTTTCTGGCCTCGAGCCTGTCAAAACCCTTAACAATCTTATATGTTTCAATGAGATCCCCTCTCATCCTTCTAAACTCCCGAGTGTACAAGCCCAGCCGCTCCATTCTCTCAGCATATGGCAGTCCCGCCATCCCGGGAATTAACCTTGTGAACCTACGCTGCACTCCCTCAATGGCAAGAATGTCCTTCCTCAAATTCGGAGACCAAAACTGCAAACAATATTCCAGGTGTGGTCTCACTGGGGCTCTGTACAACTGCAGAAGGACCTTTGTGCTCCTATACTCAACTCCTCTTGTTATAAGGGCTACTTGAAGTTAGAGATGTTAGAACTTAGAAAATGATTGTTTAGGTGGTGTCGTCAGGTTTCTAGTCAAATACACTAGAATGTCAAGTGAGCATGGATTTATGAAAGGTAAATCATGTCTGACGAATATTATAGAATTTTTAGAGGATGTAACTAGAAGAGTGAACCAGTGGATGTGTTATATCTGCACTTTCAGAAGGCTTTCGACAAGGTCCCACATAAGAGATTAGCATACAAACTTGGGGGTTCAGTATTGATGTGGATAGAGAACTGGCTGGCAGACAGGAAGCAAAGGGTAGGAGAAAACGGGTCCTTTTCAGAATGGCAGGCAGTGGCTAGTGGGGTACCGCAAGGCTCAGTGCTGGGACCCCAGCTATTTACAATATATATTAATGATCTGGACGAGGGAATTGAATGCAACATCTCCAAGTTGGCGGATGACACGAAGCTGGGGGGCAGTGTTAGCTGTGAGGAGGATGCTAGGAGGCTGCAAGGTGACTTGGATAGGTTGGGTGAGTGGGCAAATGCATGGCAGATGCAGTATAATGTGGATAAATGTGAGGTTATCCACTTTGGTGACAAAAACAGGAGAGTAGACCATTATCTGAATGGTGGCAGATTAGGAAAAGGGGAGATGCAATGAGACCTGGGTGTCACGGTACACCAGTCATTGAAAGTAGGCATGCAGGTGCAGCAGGCTGTGAAGAAAGCGAATGGTATGTTGGCATTCATAGCAAAAGGATTTGGGTATAAGAGCAGGGAGGTACTACTGCAGTTGTACAGGGTCTTGGTGAGGCCACACCTGGAGTATTGCGTACAGTTTTTGGTCTCCAAATCTGAGGAAGACATTCTTGCCATAGAGGGAGTACAGAGAAGGTTCAGACTGATTCCTGGGATGTGAGGGCTTTCATATGAAGAGACTGGATATACTCGGCTTGTACTCGCTAGAATTTAGAAGATTGAGGGGGGATCTTATAGAAACTTACAAAATTCTTAAGGGTTGGACAGGCTAGATGCAGGAATATTGTTCCCGATGTTGGGGAAGTCCAGAACAAGGGGTCACAGTTTAAGGATAAGGGGGAAGTCTTTTAGGACCGAGATGAGAAAAACATTTTTCACACAGAGAGTGGTGAATCTGTGGAATTCTCTGCCACAGAAGGTAGTTGAGGCCAGTTCATTGGCTATATTTAAGAGGGAGTTAGATGTGGCCCTTGCGGTTAAAGGGATCAGGAGGTATGGAGAGAAGGCAGGTACAGGATACTGAGTTGGATGATCAGCCATGATCATATTGAATGGTGGTGCAGGCTCGAAGGGCCGAATGGCCTGCTCCTGCACCTATTTTCTATGTTTCTATGTGGTACAGCGCCAATGAAAATTCCAGTAATTCCCGGGGATGGTTGGGGGGTGCGTCCTGCTGCCTGGGGAGGGGTACGGCTTCAGGCAGGGGCCGGTGGGGAGCACTTCCATGGCCTACCGCTACCTAGCCCTTACACTGCCTACCACTGCCGTGGCCTGCCGCTGCCAAGCCCTGCCCCGGCCTACCGCGGCCCACTGGCGTCAGACGGGGACCGGTGGTAAGCATCCTGCAGCTGGGGACGGGGACGGCTTCAGGTGGGGACTTGTAGGGGGGCGGCATCCTACAGCTGGGGACAGGATGGCTTCAGGCAGGGGCCGGTGGGGGTGTGCATCCTGCAGCCGGGGAAGGGGGGGCGGCTTCAGTCTGGGGCTGTCAGGGGCCGGTGGATTGGGGGGGGGTGGGCAGCGTACTGCATTCACTGCATCCCCTCTCAGCCCCCCCCCCCCCCCCCCCCATCCACTCTTAGCGACTCTCTGGCGGCACAGCCATTCCTGCCCATTGGGTCGTAGAACACACAGGTATTACTGCGCAGGGTCAGCTGACGTGCACGGGGTGTGTGTGTTTGAGGGAAGGAGAGGTGTGTGTGGAAGGGGGGTGAGGGGGGTACGGCGTCACTCAGCAGCTCCGGCTCCTGGCCTCACTCACTCAGCTGCTCCAGCTCCCGGCCTCACGCACTCAGCGGCTCCCGGCCGCGCTCACTCATTGGCTCCCGGCCTCACTCACTCATTGGCTCCCGGCCTCACTCACTCACGGCTCCCGGCCTCGCTCACTCAGCGGCTCCCGGCCTCGCTCACTCATTGGCTCCCGGATTGGCTCCCGGCATCACTCACTCATTGGCTCCCGGCCTCACTCACTCATGGCTCCCGCCTCACTCACTCATTGGGCCTCAACTTGGCTCCCTGCCTCACTCACTCAGCGGCTCCCGGCCTCGCTCACTCAGCGGCTCCCGGCCTCACTCACTCAGCGACTCCCGGCCTCGCTCACTCATTGGCTCCCGGCCTCGCTCACTCAGCGGCTCCCGGCCTCGCTCACTCATTGGCTCCCGGCCTCACTCACTCAGCGGCTCCCGGCCTCACTCACTCAGCGACTCCCAGCCTCGCTCACTCAGCGGCTCCCGGCCTCGCTCACTCAGCAGCTCCCGGCCTCGCTCACTCAGCAGCTCCTGGCCTCACACATTCACCAGCTGCCTGCCGGCCGCACTCACTCACTCACTCAGCGGCACGTCGTGATGGCCGGCGCGCACTCCGCTCCTTCAGCTTTATTCTCCTCTCCGTCGGTGATTGACAGCGGGTGCCAGAAGGGGCGTTTTTTTACGATATTTACACCTTCATAATTTTTGTGATCAGAACAAAACTTGGTGCACTTGCAGCACCGGAGATTGGTGAGTATGGCGCTATCGCGTACCGTTTTTGCGCAAATCTAAAAACGCAAACCAGTAGAGGACAAGATGAGAGTTTTAGTTAAGTATAGATTAACATTGTCACGTGTTCCGAGGCACAGTGGAAAGCTATTTTTGTTGCGTGCGATCCAGTCAGCAATGTGGCATGGTCTGAATAAGATAACTGGTTGCAAAGCAAGATCATTGGTGACAGTGCGGATCTGCCCGATCTATGCTCGCTTCGAGCTGAAGGCCAATGGCGGTGACACCTGGCTCTTCACATCCCAGCGGGCCTCTTCCCAGAGTGGCTGTAGCAGATGTTAGATCGGCCTTCCCGAGGGTAAACCCACGGTAAACATCTGGCCCAGACGGAGTCCCTGGCGTGTCCTTCGTAGCTGCGCGGACCGGCTGGCGGGATTATCCGCGGGCATCTTTAACTCCTCCCTACTCCTGCTGCAACAAGACCACCAACATCCCAGTGCCGAAAGAAAGGCACGACCTCGCGCCTAAACGACCACCGTCCAGTGGCCTTGACATCCGCCATCATGAAACGGTTTGAGAGGCAGGTTCTGGAACGCGTTAAATCCAGTCTACCCAGCGGTCTTGACCCACTGCAGTTCACCTGCCGCCACAACAGGTCCGCGGACGATGCCATCGCCCTGGCCCTACACACATCCCTGGTTAAGATGGACACCTGCATTCATAGATTACAGCTCTGCCTTTAATACCATTATACCAGGGGTTCCCAACCTTTTTCGTCCCTTTTACCCCAGGCAACTTTAATAGCACATAACAGTGTTATTTCATTTATGTATGAACAACTAATGATGAAAAGATACCGGTATACCGGAACCAAACACAGTCAGTCAATGAGAAAAAATATCTACAAATCCTGAATCAACACATTTACCCCCTGGGTAGGCAAAATGTACCCCCCTGGGGGTACATGTACCCCAGGTTGGGAACACTTGCATTATACCATCCAAGCTGATCACCAAACACGCGGGACGGTGTCAGCACTCATCTCTTCAACTGGATCCTCGACTTACTGGCCATCGGACCCCAATCAGTGAGGATAGTGGACAAGTCATCCTCCACGACAATCCTCAACACCGGAGCTCCGCAAGGCTGCGTTCTCAGCCCCCGTCTTTACTCCTTGTACACTCACCACTGTGCAGCCATGTACAAATCTAATTCAATTTGCAAATTCACAGACGACACCACCATCGTGGGCCGGATATCAAATAATGATGAGACGGATGTACAGGGAGGAGATCGAGAACCTTGTGTGCTGGTGTCGAGACGACAACCTTTCTCTCAACGCCAGCAAGACAAAGGAGATAGTGATGGAGTTCAGGAAGTGAAGCGGTCCACACGCCCCAGTCTGCATTGATGGCGCTGAAGTAGAGATGGTTGAAAGCTTCACATTCCCTAGGAGTCAATATCACCAACAACTTCTCCTGGACCACCCATACTGAAGCGACGACCAAGAGAGCACACCAACGCCTACACTCCCTTAGAAGGCTTACGAAGTTCGACATGTCCCCGATAACTCTCCCCAACTTCTACAGATGCGCCGCAGGAAGCATTTTATCAGGATGCATCACAGCACGGTTTGGGAACAGCTCCATCCAAGACCGCAAGAAATTGCAGAGAATTGTGGATGCAGCCCAGACCATCGCACAAACCAACCTCCCTTCCATTGACTCCATCTACACCTCACGCTGCCTCGGCAAGGCCAGCAGCATCATCAAGGACCAGTCGCACCCCGGCCACTCCCTCTTCACCCCTCTCCCATCAGGCAAGAGGTACAGAAGTGTGAAAACGCACACACCTCCAGATTCAGGGACAGTTTTCTTCCCGGCTGGTTTAAGGCAACTGAATCATCCTACCACAACCAGAGAGCAGTCCTGAACTACTGTCTACCTCATTGGTGACCCTCGGACTATCCTTGATCGGACTTTACTGGCTTCACCTAGCACTAAACATTATTCCCTTATCATGTTAGCTGTGTTAGCTGTGAGGAGGATGCTAGGAGGCTGCAAGGTGACTTGGATAGGCTGGGTGAGTGGGCAAATGTTTGGCAGATGCAGTATAATGTGGATAAATGTGAGGTTATCCACTTTGGTGGCAGAAACAGGAAAGCAGACTATTATCTGAATGGTGGCCGATTAGGAAAAGGGGAGATGCAGCGAGACCTGGGTGTCATGGTACACCAGTCATTGAAAGTAGGCATGCAGGTACAGCAGGCAGTGAAAAAAGCGAATGGAGGATTTGAGTATAGGAGCAGGGAGGTTCTACTGCAGTGGTACAGAGTCTTGGTGAGACCACACCTGGAGTATTGCGTACAGTTTTGGTCTCCAAATTTGAGGAAGGACATTATTGCCATAGAGGGAGTGCAGAGAAGGTTCACCAGACTGATTCCTGGGATGTCAGGACTTTCATATGAGGAAAGACTGGATAGACTCGGCTTGTACTCGCTAGAATTTAGAAGACTGAGGGGGGATCTTATAGAAACTTACAAAATTCTTAAGGGGTTGGACAGGCTAGATGCAGGAAGATTTTTCTCGATGTTGGGGAAGTCCAGGGCAAGGGGTCACAGCTTAAGGATAAGGGGGAAATCCTTTAAGACCGAGATGAGAAAGACTTTTTTCACACAGAGAGTGGTGAGTCTCTGGAACTCTCTGCCACAGAGGGTAGTTGAGGCCAGTTCATTGGCTATATTTAAGAGGGAGTTAGATGTGGCCCTTGTGGCTGAAGGGATCAGGGGGTATGGAGTGAAGGCAGGTACAGGATACTGAGTTGGATGATCAGCCATGATCATGTTGAATGGCGGTGCAGGCTCGAAGGGCCGAATGGCCTACTCCTGCACCTGATTTCTATGCTTCTATGTATCCATACACTGCGAATGATTCGATAGTAATCATGTATTGTCTCTCCGCTGACGGGGTAGCACGTAATAAAAAGCTTTTCACTGTTAGAAGGGACTCGACCCGAAACATCACCTATTTCCTTCGCTCCAAAGATGCTACCTCACCCGCTGAGTTTCTCCAGCATTTTTGTCTACCTTCACTGTTACTCCGTACACAAGACAATAAACTAAACGGAACTGAACTGAAAAAACTGAAGTGAAAAAAAACCGGAAAAGTCTGTACATGATTACAATCAAGCTGTCCACAGTGTACAGAGACAGGATAAATAGAGTCCAGTAAAGTCTGATTAAAGATAGTTCAAAGATCTCCAATGAGGTCGGTGGGAGGTCAGGACCGCTCTCTAGTTGGTGGGAGAACAGTTTACTTGCCTGATAACGGCTGGGAAGAAACTTCCCCTGAAAAGACTAGGCTTGTATTCACTGGAGTTTAGAAGGATGGGGGGGGGGGGGGGGGGGGATCTTATAGAAACATATAAAATTATAAAAGGACTGGACAAGCTAGATGCAGGAAAAATGTTCCCAATGTTGGGCGAGTCCAGAACCAGGGGCCACACAGTCTTAGAATAAAGGGGAGGTCATTTAAGACTGAGGTGAGAAAAAAACTTTTTCACCCAGAGAGTTGTGAATTTGTGGAATTCCCTGCCACAGAGGGCAGTGGAGGCCAAGTCACTGGATGGATTTAAGAGAGAGTTGGATAGAGCTCTAGGGGCTAGTGGAGTCAAGGGATATGGGGAGAAGGCAGGCACGGGTTATTGATTGGGGACGATCAGCCATGATCGCAATGAATGGCGGTGCTGGCTCGAAGGGCTGAATGGCCTCCTCCTGCACCTATTTTCTATGTTTCTAATATGGAGGATGAGCCCAGGGGAAGATACCGAGTGCAGAATATAGTTCTCAACATTGTCGAGCACAATTGTCACGCGCAAATTCCGCAAGATAGTAAAAAGAAAAGGAATATGCAAAAGACATCAAGGGCGGCAGGGTGGGGTGGCGGTAGAGTCGCTGCCTCACTGCGCCATTGACCCGGGTTCCATCCTGACTACGGGTGTTGTCTGTACGGAATTTGCACGTTCTCCCCGTGACCTGCGTGGGTTTTCTCCGGGCGCTCCCACACTCCAAAGACGTGCAGGTTTGTAGGTTAATTGGCCCTCGGTAAATTTGTAAATTGTCCCTGGTAGTGTGCGGGATGGCGTCAGTGCGCGGGGATCGCTGGTCGGCGCCGACTCGGTGGGCCAAAGCGCTTGTTTCCGCGCTGTAGCTCCAAACTCAACATTAGTTTACAAATACACCATCAGAAAACAGTCCAGTCGGCAGAGAGTAAGGGGCGGGAGTATTCACTGCAGGGATGAGATAAAATGTTGGGGGAAGGTTTGTGTGTGGTATCAGCGAACACAGAAACCACTGATCTGTTTCTGGGCTGTAATGAACTGGAAGGGTGTTCCTGTCTCTGGTTAATCCCAACATGATAACAATGGTCACCATCAGTACACACTCCAAACACAGGCCAAGCTGTTCAGAGGGATAACTCAAAAACCTTAACCAACAGTGTTTTAATAATGATGTAATGAGAGTTAGAACGTGCAACATAGAATAGATAGGATGATCAAAACGGATGGGCAAAATGGATAGACTCGGCTTGTACTCGCTGGAATTTAGAAGATTGAGGGGGGATCTTATAGAAACTTACCAAATTCTTAAGGGCTTGGACAGGCTAGATGCAGGAAGATTGTTCCCGATGTTGGGGAAGTCCAGAACAAGGTGTCTTTTAGGACCAAGATGAGAAAAAAAATGTTTTTTCAACAGACTCACAACTCTCTGTGTGAAAAAGTGTTTTCTCATCCCTGTCCTAAATGGCTTACTCCTTATTCTTAAACTGTGGCTCCCTGGTTCTGGACTCCTCCAACATCGGGAACATGTTTCCTGCCTCTAGCGTGTCCAAACCCTTAACAATCTTATATGTTTCAATAAGATCCCCTCTCATCCTTCTAAACTCCAGAGTGTACAAGCTCAGCCGCTCTATTCTCTCAGCACATGCCAGTCCCGCCATTCCTGGAATTAACCTTGTAAACCTTTAATATCAGACGTTGGTGAGGCTGCATTTAAAGTACTATGTTCAGTTCTTGGCACCCTCTTAAAGGAAAGCTGTTGAGTTGGAAAGGGTAAAGAGAATATACGAGGATGTTGCCAGGACTCGAGTTTCTGAGCTATAGGGAGAGGTTGGGCAGACTGGGACACTTATTCCTTAAGTGCGCAGGAGGATGAGGGGTGATCTTCTCGAGGTGTGCATGAGAGGAATAGATCGGGTAGTCACACAGAGTCTCTTGCCCAGAGTAGTGGAATCGAAGGGCAGAGGTTTAAGGTGAAGGGGGAAAGATTTAATTAGGAATCTGAGGGGTAACATTTTCAGACTAAAGGTGGTGGGTGTATGGAAAAGCTGCTAGAGGAGGTAGATGAGGCAGGGACTATCGTGACATTTAAGTAGCATTTAGACACTTACATGGGTAGGACAGGTTTAGAGGGATATGGGGCAAACGCAGGCAGGTGGGACTAGTGTAGATGGGACATGTTGGTTGGTGTGGGCAAGTTGGGCCGAAGGGCCTGTTCCCATGCTGTGTGATTGTAAATGGGTATCAGATGTGGAGAGAAGAGGAGTTGTGAAATCTAAAGCCAGAGGGAAGGATTGTAACATTGGTGCGGGTGTCAGCGGCTAATGGTGAAGGCAGGAGAATGGGGTTAGTATGGAGAGATAGATCATCCACGATTGAATGGCAGAGTAGACTTGATGGGCCGAATGGCCAAATGGAATAATTCTGCTCCTAGAACTTATGAACTTATATTATTTACAGTCCTTCGCCTGTTCGAAGACCTCAGCAGTGGAACAGGCGGAGGGCGATGGCTGACCTCAGTGGAGCGTCACAGCGGCTGGGGAGGCGGATGAAGGCTGCAGCAGAAAAGGGTCTCCGGTCGTCTTGGACCCACGCCACTGGATCCTGACCCAGATCTGTCAAGGACCGTGGGGTGGCCGTCTGTGCGCCAGTCTCCCCACGTTAAACAAAGTCACGCACGGGCGTCCTCCATATTGGGAATAGCACCCATGGTCAGCCATGACCAAAGGAGGCTTAAGCTAATATTATTTTTGTTCCTGCCTCACCAATGTCCTCGGGCAGCTCATCCCACTCACCCACCACCAGTGTGGAAAAAGGTTGCCCTTCAGGTGCCTATTAAGTCTCTTCAAAATATGACTACTTTGAGGAAGTTTCTTTAGTCAGAGGGTGGTGAATCTGTGGAATTCTTTGCCACAGAAGGTTGTGGAGGCCAAGTCAGTGATTACATTTAAGGCAGAGATAGATAGATTTTTGATTAGTATGGGAGTCAGAGGTTATGGGGAGAAGGCAGGAGAATGGGGTTAGGAGGGAGAGATAGATCAGCCATGATTGAATGGCGGAGTAGGCTTGATGGGCCGAATGGCCTAATTCTGCTCCTGTCACTTATGATCTAAGTTCTCCCCTATCTGAAGGTGTTCCAAGCTGGAATTCCAATAGACAACAGGTGCAGGAGGAGGCCATTCGGCCCTTTGAGCCAGCACCGCCATTCATTGTGATCATGGTAGTATCAGTACCCCGCTCCTGCCTTCTCCCCATATCCCCTGACTCCGCTATCTTTAAGAGCTCTATCTAGCTCTCTCTTGAAAGCATCCAGCGAACCGGCCTCCACCGCCCTCTGAAGCAGAGATTGTCAACGCCCACCACTTAATTTAGAGAACTAAGGGACAAAAGTTTAGGGGTAACATGAGGGGGATCTTCTTTACTCAGAGAGTGGTGGCTGTGTGGAATGAGCTTCCAGTGGAAGTGGTGGCGGCAGGATCGATTTTATCATTTAAAAATAAATTGGATAGGTATATGGACGGGAAAGGAATGGAGGGTTATGGCCTGAGAGCAGGTAGATGGGACTAGGTGGGAGTAAGTGTTCGGCACGGACTAGAAGGGCCGAGAGGGCCTGTTTCCGTGCTGTAATTGCCATATGGTTATATGGATGCTGCCTGCCCTGCTGGGTTCCTCCAGCACTTTGTGTTTTGCAGTTTGAGCTGTCTGATGCGATTGTGATTGTGTGGGGAGGGGGGTTAGCTTGTACATTTGTTGTCTCCGTCACTAAACGCGACACTAACCAGGAGGACCCTTCTGTCTTCCCTCCACAGCCTGGAAGTGTCTCCTGCGGTAGAAACCAGTTCAGATTCTCCCTCGCCCACTCCTTGCTTGCCATTGCATCCCCCCCCTGCACCTCTCCTCCCGCCTGCTCCTCCTTTGCCCCCCCACCCCGACTGTCCGAGTGACACAACTAACACTAACCCATTCACGGCTGCCGAGAGAGTGCCTGGGCCACCCCCCAAGCCCGCCACCAATCCTTTCTTCAGCGCCCTGCAGAGTAACCCTTTCTTTGAGGACCTGGTGGCTGATGAGACACTAAAGACCCCTCCGTTCACGCCCTCTCTCTCCAGTTTGCCCCTGGGCTCTCACGGTGCGTCCGAGGACCCAGCGCCCACCCCAAGTGCCGCCGGGAAGGATCGGACTGGGCTGGGAAAAGCCGCAGCAGAAGAAGCCGCTCCTCCCGGCCTTCCCGCGTCCACAGAGGCCACGTCGAGTGGACCACGCTCCTTCCAGGGTCCAGATTCATCCGCTGAGACGGGTCCATCGGCAGCCACGCGGTCCTCTGCCTTACATTCGCCTGGACCTGCGGCTGCATCGGGTGGAAACCTGGAAACGCCTTCTCCGTGGGCGCCCGCTAGTGCCGTGCCAGCGGGCCATTCAACCCATCAAGTGCCTTCTCCTGCGCTGGGGGACAGGGAAGTGGAGTGTCCGGAGGGAGGTGGGAACTTCTCCTGGTCTGCCCAGGTGGGAGGGAGCCCTCCAGTGGAACCAGCCCAGGCCAGGACCAAAGCCAGCAGCTCTTTGATGAGATCGACCGAACCAAGGGCCCAGGGTAACGAGTCACCAGATGTTGTTTGGGCCGTCCCTTCTACCAACGATGCAAGTGGCGTGGATTTTGGTATCCAACCTGCTCCAGTCATGGACAACGTGTCCCTGGATGAAAGCGTTGATCTGCAAAGTGTCTCCTCGACCGACGACGGGCTTGGAGTGAAGACAGGCCGTGCCTCCGCCAATCGGCACGGGGTAGAGATGGCAGGGGGGCCGACGGGCCGCGACCTCCGGAGGTCTTTGGTGCCGACGGAAGATTCCGGAAGCGCGGCCGACGGGGTTGGAGACGGGTTTCCCGGGGCGGCACGCCCCTCGTCGCCAAGACCTGAGCCGCGAGTGACTGATGCCGGAGGTGGCGTCGCCAGCCCTGCGCCCGTCTTCGCGCAGAGCGGGGAGAGTGAGAGCATCCGTGGTGACGCCCGCCCCGATGCTCCTCCGCCCGTCGTCTCTCCGTCTTCGCTTCCCCGCCGCGCGGCCGCGCGGTCCTGCGAGAGTGGACTAAACGTCAGACTGGGGGACGGGTGGCGGGGCATGGCGGCGCTCGGCGAAGCTGTCCCGGAGGGTCCCGAGACCAGCGGAGGCGAGGAGGGGAAGCCGACCGGCCCGCCACCGCCCACCAAGCCGCCCCGGCTGCTCGCGTCTTCCCATCAGGCCGTGGGGGAAGCGGCTGGCGTGGCGGAGGAGCAGGCATTGGACCACCCGTCATCTGCCGTGCAGCCACGGGAGGGGCAGCGGGGGGACCAAGGGTTGGAACGGAAGGTCTCCCTGGTGGTCACCGGCCCACCCACCGAGATACACCCCCAGCAGCCTGGCTCTCCCTCCGCACCCTCTGCCACTGAGGAACCATTTGGAATGTCAAGTTATGAGGCAAGCAAGGAGAAATCCTCATGTGGGACCTTTGAGTTTAGTCTCAATGAGAAAACTGGCATGGAGCACTACAGGACTTGTCTGTCGAACCTCTCCGTAGAGGCAATGACTACATTAAGGGGTGGTGATGAAACTGCAAACAGATTGGGTCACTTCCAGTCCACGGGGCCGGTGGAAGTCCACCAGCTCGTTGAGGTACAAACTGCGACGTTGGTGACAACTGCGGCCAGGGTGAAGCCGCTGGAAACCGTCTCGCTGGTGGAGGACCTATCCCCAACGGTCCTGGAGGGACGGGCTGTGTTTTCCGAGAGCAGCCAGAGCGAACAGTCGGAGCAGGACTTTGTGTTGGCCGTCGAGGAGCTGCCGCACAAGTCCAGCCCCGTCTTCCCCGAGCCCGGGGTGACCGTGGCGAGCGGCGGCGAGCCGGGAGAGGAGAGGAGAGGGGAGCGGTCCGCGAGGATGGGGAACGGAGGGAGAGGCGGCCAAGGAGGCGGGAGTGCGGAGCTGAAGGCTGGGCTGGGGACGTCACTGAGTGGTGAGCCAACGAGGGCCGGGATGGACGTGGAGAGGCGTGAAGCGGGGGAGCAACGTGCCTCGGGGCGGCTTGGTGGGGGACAGGTTCCCTCCTTGGAACTCCAAGGATCCGGGGACTGTCCTGGCTCGGAACAGCGTGACGGGGGAAAGGATGTCGACAGGGAAGAGGGTTCCCCATTGGAAAACCAAGAGGATTCCACGCGGGAGCAGCAGGTTGTGGGAGAGGATTTTGTCTCGGAGCAACGGAAGGCAGGAAAGAATCCCTCCTCGGAACAGCGACGTGGACGGAAGAGTTGTGGCTCTGAGCAGCGGGTTATGGGAGAGGGTTCTGCCTCGACACACCGAGGTATGGGACAGGATTTAGCCTTGGAACAGCGGGATGGAGGAAAATATGCCACCGTGGAGAAGCGGGATGGGGGAGAGGGTCCCTCCTTGGATCAGCGAGATTCTGGAGCTATTTCCCCATTGGAACAGCAAGATGGGGGAGAAAGGTCGGACTTGCCAGAGAACCCTCCATCTGGGACGAGCTCACCATTGGCAAGGACCCGTAGGGTTCTGGGGAAGGTGGACCCTAACCCACACCGTGGCCACCCCGCTGTCCGTGACGCCCGCCTCCAGGCGCTGGGCGTCGGGGAGCCCGTACCGGGGGAGGGTTCCTCAGCCGCCCCCGTCGACCCCTCCCTGGAGGAAGGGCTGAGCTTCAAGGAGCTCCACCAGAAGGCCGCCCCGCCAGCCGGCGAGCCCGCGGCGCGGCGACATACGCCGCTGGCTTTCTCCACCCCTCACCCCGCGGCTGCTACTAACGCCGGAGCGCCTGACCTCCCCTCCCCCATCCTGCCCGTCTCCAGCGGGGCTGCTGCACCCCCCCCGGGGCCCACCCGGACGGCAGCCGGCTCCCAACGCTCGCCGCGGCCCGCTGCTTCGAGAGGACCCCCGCTGACGGTTTCACCTCTGGAGACACAGCCGGCTGAGGCATCCTTCCCACAACAGCGGACCAGGTGAGACAACACGGCCCGAATAGCTTCAGTTCAGTTTTAGGGTGGACAAAAATGCTGGAGAAACTCAGCGGGTGAGGCAGCACCTCTGGAGCGAAGTAAAAAGGCGACCTTTCGGGTCGAGACCCTTCTTCAGACTGATGTGGGGGCGGGAAGGAAGAGGCGGAGACAGTGGGCTGTGGGAGAGCTGGGAAGGGGAGGGGAAGGAGGGAGAAAGCAAGGACTACCTGAAATTGGAGAAGGCAATGTTCATACCGCTGGGGTGTAAACTGCCCAAGCGAAATGTGAGGTGCTGCTCAGTTTTTCTTCCGTTTATTGTCACGTCTACTTTTGTCGCGTGCCAACCAGTCAGCGGAAAGACTATACATGATGACAATCGAGCCCTCCACAGTGTACCGATACAGGATAAAAGGAATAACGTTTAGTGCAAGGTAAAGCCAGTAAATGTCCGATCAAGGGTAGGTCGATGAAGGATATTCCTTCGCTCCATAGATGCTGCCTCACCGGCTGAGTTTCTCCACCTTTTTTTGTCTACCTTCGATTTTTCCAGCATCTGCAGTTCCTTCTCAAACAAAGGATCTGGCCCACTGCGGTGGTGTCAACCGGCAACTGGTAAATGATGTTAGAGCAGATTTTGGTTGCACAGTTGTTGCATTATCAATAGACAATAGGTGCAGGAGGAAGCCATTCGGCCCTTCAAGCCAGCACCGCCATTCAATGTGATCATGGCTGATCATCCCCAATCAGTACCCCGTTCCTGCCTTCTCCCCATATCCCCTGACTCCGCTATCTTTAAGAGCCCTATCTAGCTCTCTCTTGAAAGCATCCAGAGAACCGGCCTCCACCGCCCTCTGAGGCAGAGAATTCCCACAGACTGGAGGTGGAGGCAGATACGATAGCGCCGTTTAATTATCTTTCGGATCGGCACATGGATATGCTGGGAATGGAGGGATATAGATCGCGTGCAGTTGGGCACACGATGCTGGAGTAACTCAGCTGGTCGGGCAGCATCTATGGAGAACATTGAGTGTGACGTTTGGTTCGGGACCCATCCTCTGACTGAGGGTAGGTCCTGAACCAAAACGTCACCCAATCATGTTGTCCAAGATGCCACCCGAGTTACTCCAGCACTTTCTATCTTTTTTGGTAAACTGACATCCGCAGTTCCTTGTGTCTCCAGAGAAGTGTTGATACCATGTTTGGCACATACATTGTATGCCTGAAGGGCCTGTTACTGTGTTGTTCCAATGCGATCCTGCGTGCCTGCAATGCTCAACCATGCCTGCGACACGTAAGGTGGACACAGAATGCTGGAGTAACTCAACGGGTGAGGCGGCATCTCTGGAGGGAAGGAACGGGTGACGTTTCGGGTCGAGACCCTTCTTCAGACTGATGTCGGGGGAGGGGGTGGAACAATGATAGAATGTAGGCGGAGACAGTGAGACTAGTGGGAGGACTGGGAAGAGGGAGGGGATGGAGAGAGAAAGCAAGGGTTATCTGAAGTTAGGGAAGTCCTAACTTCAATGACAACTACCCAAGCAAAATATGAGGTGCTGAGAGTCAGGGGAAGCGGAAACCAGGGGTATGAAAAGGTACAAAGAACAAATGAATAAATGGCTTGAGAACAAATCAAAGCCAGCAACGATAATCGAGGAAAGGTGGAGCCCACAATGGTCCATTGTTGGCTGTAGAAACGGGGAGGATGACTAAATACAAACAGTGAAACTGAGCAGAACGCCAGTGAAACTAGTAGGATGATAGGCTGGGGGGATGGATGGAGAGAGCGAGGGGATGCAAGGGCTACTTGAAGTTAGAGGAATCAAAATACATACCGCTGCCCAAGGGAAATACGTGGTGCTGTTCCTCCAATTTGCGTTTGGCCTGGCTCTGACAGTGGCGTGTTCGTGCAGTGTGACACGATGACTCTATGCGCGTGACCTTCTCTCTGCTCTGCCTCCAGCCCTCACCCTGTGAAGCCCATCACTGCCGCAGCCCTGGGGGTCACGGAGAAGAGGTCTGCCCGCTCACACCTCAGCAACACGCTGACCAGTGGGCTTGAGAAGCTGAAGAGCGTGACGACCGGACACATCAGCCCAATGAGGTCGCCCGTGTCAGGACCCGAGGAGCAGGAAGCCGTGAAGGTAATACATGTGCGTCAACCAAAACCCCCGCTCAATCGCCCAGACTGTTTATTAGAGCATAGAAGAGGGCAACACAGGAACAGGCCCTTCGGCCCTCCATATCAGTGCCCAACGTAAGGGCCTGTCCCACTGACGCCACTTTTCAGCCGACTGTCTTCGACCGTCAAGGTGGAGGGCACTCGCCTGAAAAACCTCGAGCTGGATCGACCGTCAGCGATGAAACCACGAACCGGTACACACACACATGCACGCACACACACGCACGCGCACGCACGCACGCACGCACGCACGCACACATGCATGCACGCACACACACACACACGCACACGCACGCACGCACACACACGCACGCATGCACGCACACACACACACACGCACAACACACACACACGCGCGCACACGCACGCACGCGCACACACACACACACACGCACGCACACACACACACACACACACACGCACACACACACACACGCACGCACACACACACACAGACACACGCACGCACGCACACACACACGCACGCACACACACATAACACACACACACACACACACACACACATACACACACACACACACACACACACACACACACACACACACACACACACACACACACACACACACACACACACATCATACACACACACACACACGCACGCAGAGACACACACACACACACACACACACACACACGCACGCAGAGACACACACACACACACACACACACACACACACACACAGACACACACACACACACACACACACACACACACACACACACACACACACACACACACACACACACACACACACACACAGTGAAGGCGGGGGCCAGGGAAAGCGGGGGAGCACTGTCTGAAATTCACACTCGCGATGAATAGGAAGGTAAATGACGGCTGGCACAGTTACGGTAAGTCCTTTAGGGAGTGCGGAGGGGGGGAGAGAGCGGGAGGAGAAGGAGTGGAGACACTTTTAAGAAGCCAGACAAATTTTAATAAAGTTTAGCGATCATGTAACATTACCGGTCGGTTTACTTCCTTTTTTCCTCAACGAGCTTTACCTTCGACTACCTTCGATTGCCATCGATTACCTACGATAGCATTATGATCTACTAGGACCTACCTCGACTAAACCTATAAGTAAAAAAAATAGGTTTTTTCCTTGTCGACCTTTTTTTACTCGCGGACATTTTTCAGCTTGCTGAAAACAATGCCGCGACCTTGCTGAGGCCTCGAGTACGCGGGGACTACTCTCGAGCATGAAGGATAGTTAGAAAGACCTCCTAGGACGTCGTGTCGACCATGCTGCGAGTATGAGTCGTGGGCAAACTCTTCTGAAGTCGAGAATTAGCTCCCCGCAGTGGGATAGGTCCTTTAGACAAACTCTTATAGAAACATAGAAACATAGAAAATAGGTGCAGGAGTAGGCCATTCGGCCCTTCGAGCCTGCACCGCCATTCAATATGATCATGGCTGATCATCCAACTCAGTATCCCGTACCTGCCTTCTCTCCATACCCCCTGATCCCTTCAGCCACAAGGGCCACATCTAACTCCCTCTTAAATATAGCCAACAAACTGGCCTCAACTACTTTCTGTGGCTGAGAATTCCACAGACTCACCACTCTCTGTGTGAATTTTATTTTTCTCATCTCGGTCCTAAAAGACTTCCCCCTTATCCTTAAACTGTGACCCCTTGTTCTGGACTTCCCCAACATCGGGAACAATCTTCCTGCATCGAGCCTGTCCAACCCCTTAAGAATTTTGTAAGTTTCTATAAGATCCCCCCTCAATCTTCTAAATTCTAGCGAGTACAAGCCGAGTCTATCCAGTCTTTCTTCATATGAAGACTTTATCTGTGTGGGAAGAATCGGCAGATGCTGGTTTAAATCGACGGTAGACACAAAATGCTGGTTTAAATCAGCGGGACAGGCAGCATCTCTGGAGAGAAGGAATGGGTGACGTATCGGGTCAAGACCCTTCTTCAGACTGATTCAAACTCTTATCTGCCTGTACATAACCCATATTCCTCCAATTCCCTCTGTGGACGAAATTAATTTAAGAGAGAAATAAACGGAAAAGGAAAAGTTACAGACTTCGCAAGTTTGCTTCCAGAGACTTTATTGCATGATATCATGGAGAGATGGTGCCAGGAAACTGCTCACCAGTTCTCCCCATGATGTCATGCAATGAAGTCTCTTGAAGAAAACCTGCGAAGTCTGTAACTGTTCGTTTTCCGTTTATTTCTCTCTAAATTAATTTTGTCCACGCTCTGTATATCCATGTGCCTATCTAAAAGCCTCTCAAAGAACAATGATCATATCTGCCTCCACCCACCACTGGCAGTGCGTTCCAGGCACCCACCACCCTCTGTGTAAAACGGAAACTTGCCCTGCTTATCTCCTTTAACACTGCCACTCTTCTTCAAGCTATTTTGCAAAGAGTAGGAGTAAACGGGTCACTCTGCTGCCCTCGGGCAAAAGACATCGTAGCATAAGGAGCAGAACATCAAGGTTCTGCGACAGCTTCTTCCCCACGAGCCATCAGACTCCTGAATGCCATGTAAAGGGCTGCCACCATTGTCTATTTATCCTGTTATCCATTTTATCCTTTTATCCATTTTATCCTTCTGTTAATTATCGTGTGGCACGGAGAGCCAAATGCAACAGAATTTCGTTTGGAATTGCATATACCAATGTATTTCTAAATGACAATAAAGTTCATTTGACGTTGAGGTTCTCAGGATGGCAGGCAGTGACTAGTAGGTGCCGCAAGGCTCGGTGCTGGGACCCCAGCTATTTACAATATATATTAATGATCTGGACGAGGGAATTGAATGCAACATCTCCAAGTTTGCGGATGACACGAAGCTGGGGGGCAGTGTTAGCTGTGAGGAGGATGCTAGGAGGCTGTAAGGTGACTTAGATAGGTTGGGTGAGTGGGCAAATGCATGGCAGATGCAGTATAATGTGGGTAAATGTGAGGTTATCCACTTTGGTGGCAAGAACAGGAAAGTAGACTATTATCTGAATGGTGACCGATTAGGAAAAGGGGAGATGCAGCGAGACCTGGGTGTCATGGTACACCAGTCATTGAAAGTAGGCATGCAGGTGCAGCAGGCTGTGAAGAAAGCAAATGGTATGTTAGCATTCATAGCAAAAGGATTTGAGTATAGGAGCAGGGAGGTTCTACTGCAGTTGTACAGGGTCTTGGTGAGGCCACACTTGGAGTTTTGCGTACAGTTTTGGTCTCCAAATCTGAGGAAGGACATTCTTGCCATAGAGGGAGTACAGAGAAGGTTCACCAGACTGATTCCTGGGATGGCAGGACTTCCATATGAAGAAAGACTGGATAGACTTGGCTTGTACTCACTGGAATTTAGAAGATTGAGGAGGGATCTTAAAGAGAGACACAAATTTCTTAAGGGGTTGGACAGGCTAGATGCAGGAAGATTGTTCCTGATGTTGGGGAGGTCCAGAACAGTTTAAGGATAAGGGGGAAATCTTTTAGGACCGAGATGAGAAAATCATTTTTCACACAGAGAGTGGTGAGTCTGTGGAATTCTCTGCCACAGAAGGTAGTTGAGGCCAGTTCGTTAGCTATATTTAAGAGGGAGTTAGATGTGGCCCTTGTGGCTAAAGGGATCGGGGGTATGGAGAGAAGGCAGGTACAGGATACTGAGTTGGATGATCAGCCATGATCATATTGAATGGCGGTGCAGGCTCGAAGTCTATTGAAACGTCGCCTATTCCTTCTGTCCAGAGCTGCTGCCTGACCCGCTGAGTTACTCCAGCTTTTCGCGTCTATCTTTGGTTGGAACCGGCGTCGGGAGTTCCTCCCCTACACCCGTTGTGTTCTTGTTGGGTAACGGCTTCTTCTGATTGCAGGAGTGCAAGCCGGCAGACCCCCTGCTGCACTACTACCACCTGACCCACGATGAACTCATCAGGAAGATCCTACAGCAGGAGTCGCAGATACAGAAGACGGAGGAGCACGTGCGGGACCTGGAGGAGTACATCGACCTCTTGCTGGTGCACATCATGGAGCAGAACCCAAGCATTCTCCAGACAGTGAGCGAGAAGGTGAAGGCCAAGACAGCTACCAAATGAACCCCCCTCAAAATGTGCCTCACCCTTTCGTACCCTGGAATGTTGGAGTGACATGCAAACCGTGCAGCGGGTATAAAAGGATCACTTCACTTGCTGTAAACTGACCAGGTCTTTTGATGGTCATTTGACATCAAGAGACGGCAATAGACAAGAGGTGGGAAAGGGGGAACCAGACTCGGGAGTGTTCATAAGTTCAGTTCATAAGTTATGGGAGCAGAATTAGGCCATTTGGCCCATTCAATCATGGCTGATCTATCTCTCCCTCTCAACCCCAATTCTCCTGCCTCCTCCCCGTAACGCCTGACAACAAAGAGCGCCTCAGGTTTGGGACAAACCGTTAAGTGTACACAAACCGCCTGACGTTGGGCGGCTGTTTCCCAGCTGGAGTGGATGCAGAGAATTCACGAGCACCAGTTCTTTTTTGACGTGACCACAATGAGACTGCTGTGAGAAATGAAAAGAATAACGATTCCAACGAGCTAGTGCAGGAAGAAATCTTCCCTAGAATTGAGGGGGAAAGTTGCGTGAAATATTGCATTGACCCTGCGCCACGCCAGACTCCCGTGCCTTTGCAAGCATGTAACATAATCCGTTTAAGATAGTAGAAAGCACTGAAATGACAGTATTTTGTTTTTTGCATTCCAGCCAACCTGCTTTAATACTTCGGGAGATACGTATCTCTTGTTTAGAAGATTCATTCGAGTGTCCCAATCAAAGGCAATCTGATGTTTGTCTTCCCCCCCCCTGTCTGTTTTGGCTGCATAGCCTTTGTAAATAGCTAGGTATGAGAAATATCTTCTATGCAATTCAAAGTATCAATGCCGCACTACTGTGCTGTAAAAACGGCGGTAAGGGTGCTACCAATAATACATTCTGCAGCCGAAGCTTTGCCGAACTTGCCATGCACTGCTTGGGGCAACAGCATCCTGGTGATTCGGTGCAGGTTCCTGTTGGACGCATGAGCCCTTGGGTACGTATCATAATCTGATCACAGCATGGGATAGTCATCGAGAGGATGAACGTGCCAGAGCCCAGAAATCCACACGAGAACACTGTCCAGCAAAGGTTTAAGCTAGCAAAGGGGAGGTCGGAGTGTTCACCTCAATATATGGTGAGCCTGGCAATGATCCACTAGCGTACAGCTTCAGGTGGTACTTTTCACAGTGAAGGAAGGGGGGCAATGCTGGAGGGACATGAACATGCTTCCGAGTTTCACTCCTTTTTTGAAGTGTTGACATTAGCCGAGTAACGTGAGAACAATCCTTTGCTCAACCACGCTTGCATTCAATCACCTCAAATGAAAAATGCGCAGAACAGCTTTTTAGTTTCTTAGGCCAAATCGCACACGTTTTAGCAGGAGCTACGTTCGTGAGTTGAAGACATTGCTGAGTCTCTCAGGAAATCACTTAAATATTACAGCTGCAGTTATTTTTGTAAGGGGAGCGGTGGGTGGGGTGGGGAGTCTCTCAACTGGATGCCATTTCTAAAGATTACATATCACAGCATCCAGAAGATTTTGTTGTCTTATTTTATATAATGCTACCTTGACTTTTAAGTATTTGAAAACTGACTGTTCTCAAGGCAAATCCGCTGGGAGGGGGGGGGGGGGGGGGGAGTAAATGTAAACCCGAGCAAATTAAAATGTAAACAAAAGGTTAAACATTCAGTGTGCAAGAAGGAACTGCTGATGCTGGATAAAGACTGAAGATAGGCACAAAATGATGGAGCAACTCAGCGGGTCAGGCAGCATCTCTGGAGAAAGGTTATCGGTAACGTTCCTGGTCGAGACCCTTCATCAGACTGAGAGTCAGGGAGAGGAAAAACTAGGGGTATGGGAAGGTGCAGCAGCCATGACTCAGGAAAGGAGGAGCCCACAATGATCCATTGTTGGCTGGGGACGAGATGATAATGAAGTCATGCAAACGGTAAAATTAGCAAGAGGACTAGGGTGGGGGAGGGGGCGGTGAGAGGGAAAGCAAGAGTTACACTTGACCGAAATGACTTGAGTTACGACCCGAAAATGTCACCTATTCCTTTATTCCACAGCCGCTGCCTAACCTGCTGAGTTACTCCAGCATTTTGTACCTATCAGGAGTTCAGTATTCTGCTGCACAGTTGGACCTGGTTTTTAAGTGTGGGAATATTGCAGGAATTAAGTTGTCATCCTCGGTGAGGTTTCACCAGCCACGTAGGGCTGGAGGAACATCAATGCAACACTTGCGGTGTGGATTTAAATTATTGGTGAGAAAGTAAACCCATAATTATCGCGTGGGCTCGCTTTGAAGAGGGAGATGTATTGATTTCCCCCACTCCGTTGGTTCCTGCCGTACAACCATTGTGTAGACTCCTGCTACACTTTGCAAAACTCCCAGCTCACATTGTGCGATGGGATTGCAACATGCCTTGTGGTATTATTAGCTAGAGAATCCCGTCCAAACGATTTCCCCAATTGCCTTTGCCATTGTAACTGGTGTGTACATATATATAATGAAAATAAATTGCGTGAAGATGGAGCATTCACAAATTGCTACCTGTTAATAAAATTATATCATGAATAATAAAACGAGCTTTTTTCTTTCAAGATGCGTGTGTGGGTGTTGCAATTATTCAAGCTGTCATACGTTTAGTTTGGTGATGCAGCCCAACCAATCACCCGTTCACACCGTGTACATCAGCGAGACCAAACACAGGCTCTGAACGCCTCCGTTCAGTCCGTCTTAACATACCATGTGATCAGCCGTGATCACATTGAATGGCGGTGCTGGCTCGAAGGGCCGAATGGCCTACTCCTGCGTCTATTGTCCATTGTCTATTAACCTAACTGATCTCCCGGTTACTCATCACTTTAACTCCCCCTCCCATTCCCAATCTGACCTTTCTGTCCTGGGCCTCCTCCATTGTCAGGGATGCCTGGGATGGCAGGACTTCCATATGAAGAAAGACTGGATAGACTCGGCTTGTACTCGCTGGAATTTACAAGATTGAGGGGGGATCTTATAGGGACTTACAAAGTTCTTAAGGGGTTGGACAGGCTAGATGCAGGAAGATTGTTCCCAATGTTGGGGAACTCCAGAACAAGGGGTCACAGTTTAAGGATAAGGTGATTGGGTGTAAACTGCCCAAGCGCAATATGAGGTGCTGTTCCTCCAATTTGCGCTGGGCCTCACTCTGACATAGAAACATGGAAAATAGGTGCAGGAGTAGGCCATTCGGCCCTTCGAGCCTGCACCGCCATTCAATATGATCATGGCTGATCATCCAACTCAGTATCCTGTACCTGCCTTCTCTCCATACCCCCTGATCCCTTTAGCCACAAGGGCCACATCTAACTCCCTCTTAAATATAGCCAATGAACTGGCCTCAACTACCTTCTGTGGCAGAGAATTCCACACATTCACCACTCTCTGTGTGAAAAAGATCTTCTCATCTCGGTCCTAAAAGACTTCCCCCTTATCCTTAAACTGTGACCCCTTGTTCTGGACTTCCCCAACATCGGGAACAATCTTCCTGCATCTAGCCTGTCCAACCCCTTAAGAATTTTGTAAGTCTCTATAAGATCCTCCCTCAATCTCCTAAATTCCAGCGGGTACAAGCCGAGTCTATCCAGTCTTTCTTCATATGGAAGTCCTGCCATCCCAGGAATCAGTCTGGTGAACCTTCTCTGTACCCCCTCTATGGCAAGAATGGTCATGGGGAGAACTTTGAAACTCCACACAGACAGCACCTGAGGTCAGGATTGAACCCAAGTCTCTGCGGGCATGAGGCAGCAGCTCTGCCAGCTGCAACACTGTCGAGAAACAACAGGTTTCGAGAATGATGGCGAAAGAACACTTCAAGGCGATAAAGAAACTAAGGTTATTAAACTACAGTCAAATACAATAAAAGGGTTGGTAAAGGATTAAACAAGTCGCAACTCTCCTGCTCATTGTGTCTCTTCACTGATATGAGCGGCGGCTGCTAATAACTAGTCTGCCTTTCTGCTGCACACTGGGGTCCTGACACCGTTCCACATCCCCAGTCTGAGGTGATGTCCAGTAAGCTTGTCGCATGCACTTATTTACTGAATAAGCCTGTGCCTCTTCTACAAACAGCTGTCAGCTAGGCTTTTTTAAAGCTAGCTTTCATCAGTCTGAATCTGACCTGAATCATCACCTACCTCTGTCCTCCAGAGATTCTGCCTGCCCTGCTGAGTTACTCCAGGACTTTGTGCTTTTTTTGTTTGCAGTTCCCTGTGCATCCTCCTTAGTGAATGGGAAGATGGAGCAGAGAACAGTGCAGCACGGGAACCTGTCCTTCAGCCACAGGTCCTTTATGTCTGTGTCACAAACATAATGTTTAAGATAAACTAATGACCTCTGCCAGCACGTGATCCATTTTGCTCCATTCTATGGAGTTATTCCCTTGTCATGTATCTGTACACTGCAAATGGCTGAGCTATAATCATGTATTATCTTTCCGCTGACTGGACGGCACCCAGCTTTTCACTGTACACGTGACATTAAAATTACACTGATACTGCATATCCATGTGTATGCCTAAAAGCCCCCCCAAACACCACTATCGTATCTGCCTCCACCACCACCCCTGGCAGCGCGTTCCAGGGCACCCACCACTGTCTGTGTAAAATAAAAACTAGCTCCACATGCCTCCTTTAAACTTTTCCCCTCTCACCTTAAAGCTGCGCTCTTTTCTTACGGTCGGCAGTCGAGCTAATCTCGGTCGTCTCTGGGAACAAACGTTTGTCATGTCTGACTGCTCGATGTCCTTGAGGCTGTATGACCTGAAGCTTTGTGATCTACTAGTGCTTCCAAGTGAGCACAATCATTTCCATAAGCACCTAATTGTTTTTCTAAGCCTCCAGAGCAGACAACTCCATTTTAGTTGAAAAGCCTGATTTAACACTTACATTGCTGTTTAGAAACACAGAAACATAGAAAATAAGTGCCGGAGGAGGCCATTCGGCCCTTCGAGCCAGCACCGCCATTCATTGTGATATTGGCTGATCGTCCACAATCAATAACCCGTGCCTGCCTTCTCATAGCCCCTGACTTTGCTATTTTTAAGAGCCCTATCTAGCTCTCTCTGGAAAGCATCCAGGGAACCTGCCTCCACCACCCTCTGAGGCAGAGAATTCCACAGACTCAACACTCTCCGTGAGAAAAAGTGTTTCCTCGTCTCTGTTCCAAATGGCTTACTCCTTATTCTTAAACTGTGGCCCCTAGTTCTGGACTCCCCTAACATCGGGAACATGTTTCCTGCCTCTAGCCTGTCCAAACCCTTAACAATCTTATATGGTTCAATGACATCCCCTCTCATCCTTCTAAACTCCAGAGTGTACAAGCCCAGCCGTTCCATTCTCTCAGCATATGACAGTCCCGCCATCCCGGGAATTAACCTTGTAAACCTACACTGCACTCCCTCTATAGCAAGAATGTCCTTCCTCAAATTAGGGGACCAATACTCTAGGTGCGGTCTCACTTGGGCTCTGTACAACTGCAGAAGGACCTCTTTGTTCCTATATTTGACTCCTCTTGTCATAAGGTTCACCAGACTGATTCCTGGGATGTCAGGACTTTCATATGAGGAAAGATTGGATAGACTCGGCTTGTACTCGCTAGAATTTAGAAGACTGAGGGGGGATCTTATAGAAACTTACAAAATTCTTAAGGGGTTGGATAAGCTAGATGCAGGAAGATTGTTCCCTATGTTGGGGAGGTCCAGAACAAGGGGTCACAGTCTAAGGATAAGGGGGAATTTGTTTAGGACCGAGATGAGGAAAACATTTTTCACACAGAGAGTAATGAGTCTCTGGAATTCTCTGCCACAGAAGGTAGTTGAGGCCAGTTCATTGGCTATATTTAAGAGGGAGTTAGATGTGGCCCTTGTGGCTAAAGGGATCAGCGGGAATGGAGAGAAGACAGGTACAGGATACTGAGTTGGATGATCAGCCATGATCATATTGAATGGCCTATTCCTGCACCTATTTTTTATATTTCTATGTTTCTATAAAGGCCAACATGCCATTCGCTTTCTTCACTGCCTGCTGCACCTGCATGCTTACTTTCATAGACTGATGAACAAGGACCCCCAGGTCCCGTTGTACTTCCCCTTTTCCCAACTTGACGCCATTTAGTTAGTAATCTGCCTTTTTGCTGCCAAAGTGGATAACCTCACATTTATCCGCATTAAACCTCATCTGCCATGCATCTGCCCACTCCCCCAACCTGTCCAAGTCACCCTGCATTCTCATAGCATCCCCCTCACAGTTCACACTGCCACCCAGCTTTGTGTCATCTGCAAATTTGCTAATGTTACTTTGAATCCCTTCATCCAAATCATTGATGTATATTGTAAATAGCTGCGGTCCCAGCACCGAGCCTTGCGGTACCCCACTAGTCACTGCCTGCCATTCTGAAAGGGACCCGTTAATCCCTACTCTTTGTTTCCTGTCTGCCAACCAATTTTCTATCCATGTCAGCACTCTACCCCCAATACCATGTGCCCTAATTTTGCCCACTAATCTCATGTTGGACCTTATCAAATAACCATATAACCATATAACAATTACAGCACGGAAACAGGCCCTCTCGGCCCTTCCAGTCCGTGCCGACCATTTGTTTTCCCCTAGTCCCATCTACCTGCACTCAGACCATACCCCTCCATTCCCTTCTCTTCATATACCTATCCACTTTAGTCTTAAATGTTAAAATCGATCCTGCCTCCACCACTTCTGCTGGAAGCTCATTCCACACAGCCATCACCCTCTGAGTAAAGAAGTTCCCCCTCACGTTACCCCGAAACCGTCTGTCCCTTAATTCTCATGTCATGCCCTCTTGTTTGAATCTTCCCTACCCTCAATGGGAAAAACGTATCCACGTCAACTCTGTCTATCCCTTTCATCATTTTAAAGACCTCAATCAAGCCCCCCTTAACCTTCTGCGCTCCAAAGAATAAAGACCTAACTTGTTCAACCTTTCTCTGTAACATAGTTGCTGGAACCCTGGCAACATTCTAGTAAATCTCCTCTGTACTCTCTCTATTTTGTTGACATCCTTCCTATAACTAGGCGACCAAAATTGTACACCATACTCCAGAATTGGTCTTACCAATGCCTTGTACAATTTTAACATTACTTCCCTACTCCCATATTCAATGCTCTGATTTATAAAGGCCAGCACACCAAAGGCTTTCTTTACCACCCTATCTACATGCGATTCCACCTTCAGGGAACTATGCACAGTTATTCCTAGATCCCTCTTTCCACAGCATTCCTCAATTCCCTACCATTTACCATGTACTTCCTATTTTGATTTGTCCTGCCAAGATGTAGCACTTCACATTTAACAGCATTAAACTCCATCTGCCATCTTTCAGCCCACTTTTCCAAATGGCCCAAATCTCTCTGTAGACTTTGAAAATCTACTTCATTATCCACAACACCACCTATCTTAGTATCATCTGCATACTTACTTATCCAATTTTCCACCCCACCATCCAGATCATTGATGTACATGACAAACAACAGTGGACCCAACACAGATCCCTGAGGCACCCCACTGGTCACCGGCTTCCAACCTGACAAACAGCCATCCACCATTACTCTCTGACATCTCCCATTCAGCCACTGTTGAATCCATCTTGCTACTCCGCCATTAACACCCAAAGATTGAACCTTCTTAACCAACCTTCCATGGGGAACCTTGTCAAAGGCCTTACTGAAATCCATATAGACAACATCCACTGCTTTACCCTCATCAATTTCCCTAGTTACCGCTTCAAAAAATTCAAGAAGGTTTGTCAAACATGACCTTCCAGGCACAAATCCATGTTGGACTGTTCCTGATCAGACCCTGTTTATCCAGATGCTTATATATATTATCTCTAAGTATCCTTTCCATTAATTTGCCCACCACTGACATCAAACTAATGGGTCTATAATTGCTAGGTTTATTCTTTGAACCCTTTTTAAACAATGGAACAACATGCGCAGTACGCCAATCCTCCGGCACTATTCCCGTTTCTAATGACATTTGAAATATTTCTGTCATAGCTCCTGCTATTTCTACACTAACTTCCCTCAGTGTCCTAGGGAATATCCTGTCAGGACCTGGAGACTTATCCACTTTTATATTTTTCAAAAGTGTCAGTACTTCCTCCTCTTTGAATCTCATAGTTTCCATAGCTACTCTACTTTTTCCCCTTACCTCACAGAGTTCCAATATCCTTCTCCTTGGTGAATACCGAAGAAAAGAAATTGTTCAATATCTCCCCCATCTCTTTTGGCTCTGCAGATAGCTGTCCATTCTGGTTCTCTAATGGTCCAATTTTATCCCTCGTTATCCTTTTGCTATTAATATAGCTGTAGAAACCCTTTGGGTTTACTTTCACCTTTCTTGCCAAAGCAACCTCATATCTTTGCTTGAATGCTTTCTGAAAATCCAGGTACACTACATCCACTGGCTCTCCCTTGTCCATTTACCTAGTTACATCTTCAAAAAATTCCAGAAGATTAGTCAAGCATGATTTCCCCTTCGTAAATCCATGCTGACTCGGACCGATCCTGTTACTGCTATCCAAATGTGCGGCTATCTCATCTTTTATAATCGACTCCAGCATCTTCCCCACCACCGATGTCAGGCTAACTGGTCTATAATACCCTGTTTTCTCTCTCCCGCCTTTCTCAAAAAGTGGGATAACATTAGCTACCCTCCAATCCACGGGAACTGATCCTGAGTCTATCGCTTGACTCCACTAGCCCCTAGAGCTCTATCTAACTCGCTCTTAAATCCATCCAGTGACTTGGCCTCCACTGCCCTCTGTGGCAGGGAATTCCACAAATTCACAACTCTCTGGGTGAAAACGTTTTTTCTCACCTCAGCCTTAAATGGCCTCCCCTTTATTCTAAGACAAGACTATTGTCAAGTGTACCCAGATGCAGTGGAACACGTTTGTTTGCATGCTATCCAGTGAAAACATACAACGCATGCTAGATTTAGGTTTAGGTTTATTATTGTCATGTGTACGGAGGTAGAGTGAAAAGTTTTGTTTGTCTGCTATCTAGGCAGAGCAGGTAATACTTTGCATAAATACAAGCAAGACAATAGATAGAGCAATGGCGAGTAAAATTATTTTACTCACCTCCATAAGATCTTCTTCTAGAGATCTTCTAGCTCATGAACTATAGGGACGGGTTTGAGCAGGCTAGGATTCTATTCCTTGGAGCACAGGAGGCCGAGGGGTGATCTTACAGAAGTGTACAAAATTGTGAGAGGAATGCATTGGGTAAACTCACTGAGTCTCTTGCCCAGAGTAGGGGAATCGAGATTCATGATGACGGTCGTATGAATTCAGAACTGGCTCACTAAGTGAAAAGGGGCAAAGGGTTGTGGTGGGAGGTCAGGCTGGAGGTCTGTGACCAGTGAAGGTCTGCAGGTATCTGTGGTGAGACATTTTTTTCAAATGACAAGTGTATAAAATCATGAGAGGAATAGATTGGGTAGACGCACAGTCTCTTGACCAAAGTAGGAGAATTGAGAACCAGACATAGATTTAAGGTGAAGGGGAAAAGATTTAATAGGAATCTGAGGGGGTGACTGTCACATAGGTACACCGGTGTGGGTGAAGAAAGCTAATGGAATGTTGGAACAGAGGAGGTTCTTCTGCAGTTGAGGGCTGGGGACCACATCTTGTTTACAGTTTTGGTCTCCTAATTTGAGGAAGGACATCCTTGTGATTGAGGCAGTGCAGCGTAGGTTCACGAGATTGATCCCTGGGATGGTGGGACTGTCATATGAGGAAAGATTGAAAAGACTAGGCTTGTATTCACTGGAGTTTAGAAGGATAATGGGGGATCTTATAGAAACATGTAAAATTATAAAAGGACTGGACAAGCTAGATGCAGGAAAAAGTTCCCAATGTTGGGCGAGTCCAGAACCAGGGACCACAGTCTTAGAATAAAGGGGAGGCCGTTTAAGACTGAGGTGAGAAAAAACTTTTTCACCCAGAGAGTTGTGAATTTGTGGAATTCCCTGCCACAGAGGGCAGTGGAGGCCAAGTCACTGGATGGATTTAAGAGAGATAGAGCTCTATGGGCTAGTGGAGCCAAGGGATATGGGGAGAAGGCAGGCACAGGTTATTGATAGGGGACGATCAGCCATGATCACAATGAATGGCGGTGATGGCTCGAAGGGCCAAATGGCCTCCTCCCGCACCTATTTTCTATGTTTCTATGGTACTCAGCGAGATATAGGTCAGCTACAGAAACAGATGGAAAAATGGCAGATGGAATCTAATTGTCTGTCCATCCACTCCCAAGATGCTGCCTGGCCCACTGAGTTTCTCCAGCACTCTAATTTTGCTCAAGATACCAGCATCTGCAGTTTCTTGTGTCTCCAAGCTGTTTAGTCTTTTTTTTCCAGCTGCGCACAGTGTGAATGTCAATCAGAGCATGTGCTTCTGAGGCTAACTCCAGTATGACTGGTCAAGAACGCACTGATGTGTGCTACATACTAGTAGATGGCACTTTTTTTTCCCCAGGGTGAAAATGTCAAAGACTAGAGGGCATAGCTTAAAGGGCCTGTCCCATTTGCATGCGATTGTGTGCGTTTGGCGCGCCCAAACGGAAGCGGAGTTCACGCGAAGTTCACGCTAAGTAAGCGCCAAGTATGCGCTAAGTACGCCCTAAGTTTGCGCTATGTTCAAGCGTGACGTCATTTGCCAATCAGCTGGGCAGGATGCGGGCCGACTGAATTTGTGCATTGCACGGCGTCGGGCGATGACGTCATCACGCAATGTCACACCGGGCAGTGACGTCATCGCGCAACGCCACGCGCTAGGCGTACGCCGTCAAGACGCTGCGTACGACCGCAATGCTCCTGCGTGCCGACAGGCCGTTGGCGCGCGAAGATTTCGGCCACAGCAAGAATTTCGGAGCCCCGCGCGATGTCGGGACCAGCCCCGCACAACTCTGCGCTTCTAAGTGGGACCGGCCCCGCGCGGCTATACGCTGCCCGTACGCCTCAAGCGACCATGAGGTCGCGTAATTTGCCAGCTAAGGTCGCGTAAGTGGGGCAGGCCCTTTAGAGTCAGAGGGAGATGTGCGGGGCAGGTTTGTTTGCACAGAGAGTGGTGATGCCTGGAACGCTCTGCCAAGGGCGATGGTGGAGGCGACACAATAGTGGCGTTTAAAGGGCTTTTAAATAGGCACATGGATGTGCAGCGAATAGACAGATATGGATTACATGCAGTCAGAGGAGATTAGTTTAATTTGGCATCATGTTCAGCTCAGACATTGTGGGCTGAAGGGTGTGTTCCTGTGCGGAAATATGTTCATATTTAACAATTGTCTTTCTTTAGAGCTTTTACTTTAAGCTCTCTATATATACCAACTTGTGACCATTACTGAAATATGTGAAACTGATTGTTAAAACTGTTTCAAATGATAAATAAAAAAAAGGAACAATCTAATTTCTTAAATGAATGTGTGAAAATTTCTAATAAGGTTTCTAAGTGCTGTTTCTAGTGTTACCTCCAACGATTTTCCAATGACAGAGAGAGAATGAGAAAGGAGTGTTACTAATGTAATAAAAACAGTGCTGCAAATATTCAGTAGGTTAGGCTGCAATAATAAAAGAGTAATGGCCCTGTCCCACGGTATGAGTTCATTTCAAGAGCTCTCCCGAGTTTAAAAAAAAATCAAACTCGTGGTAAGCACGGAGAATGAACGTAGCGGGTATGTCGGAGCTCGGGGACGTCTCTTAGCGGCTCGTAACGCTAACGGCAGGTACTCGGGAAGACTCGCTAACGGCAGGTAAGGTCAGGAAGACTCGTGAAGATTTTTCAACATGTTTAAAAATGTCCACGAGACCCGAGTACCGACGAGCGGCCATTACCGTAAATCTCCGAGTTCAAATCAGGGCAAACTTGGGAGAACTCTTGGAATTAACTCGTACTGTGGGACAAGGCCATAAGAGTCATATGAAGAAGGGTCTTGACCTGAAACGTCACCTATTCCTTTTCTCCAGAGATGCTGTCTGACCCGCTGAGTTACTCCAGCTTTGTACTTCCCGCGGCAGCTGAGGAAGCACAATCTGCCACAGGCAATGATGGTCCAATTCTACACGGCCATCGTAGAGTCTGTCCTCACCTTCTCCATCATGGTCTTGTTTGGCTCAGCCACCAAGCACGACACCTGGAGGCTGCAGCGAATCGTCCGATCAGCAGAGAGGATTATTGGCTGCAACCTTCCCTCCATTGACGTACTGTACACTGCAAGGGCCAGGAAGCGAGCGAGCAAGATCATCTCTGACCCCTCTCACCCTGGCCACAAACTCTTTGAATCACTTCCCTCTGGAAGGCGACTCCGGACTGTCAAAGCTGCCGTAACTACAATAACCACTCAATAACCAAAAACCTGTAGCCTCCTTTTGCTCTGGCATTTTATTTTTCTGGCATTCACATGTTTAATTGAAAAGGTTTTATTATTAATGTTTAATGTTTTATGTGTCATTCCTAACTGTCACTGTATGTCATGTTGTCACTTGCGGGCGGAGCACCAAGGCAAATTCCTTGTATGTGAATACTTATTCATTCATTCATTCTTTTCATGTCTGTCTTCGGTTTAAACCAGCATCTGCAGTTCCTTCCTATTCATAGCAATAAGGCCTTTGACCCAACTCATCTATGTCGACAAAGATGCCCCATCTAAGTTAGTCCCATTTGCCCATGTTTGGACCTTCTCCCTCTAAGCCTGTTCTATCTACATGTCCGTCCAAATGTATTTTAAGTGCTGCTATAGCACTTGCCTCAACTACTTCCTTTGCCAGCTCGTTCCATATACCCGCTGCCTCTGAGTGAAAAAGTTGCCCCTCATCCCTGTTAAATCTTTCCTGTCGAAACTTAAACCTATACCCTCGAGTCCTTGATTCCCCTACGCTGGGACAAAGACTCTGCATTCATCTTATGTATGGCCCTCAGGATTTTACATCAGCTCACGGACATAGAACAGGACAATACAGGAATAGGCCCTTCCATCAACATGTGTCAAACAATGCCTAGATAAACTGCCCCCCTCTGCCTGCACGTGATCCATATCCCTCATGCATATCCATGCGCCTATCTAAAAGTCTCTTAAACACCACGATCGTATCTGCCTCCACCACCACCCCTGACAGCGCGTTCCTGGCACTCACCACAATCTGTGTAAAAAACTTGCCCCGCACACCTCCTTTGCCCTTCTCACCTTAAAGCTGCGGCCTCTAGTATTTGATATTTCCATCCTGGCAAAAAGGTTCTTTTGACATTAATAAACAATTAAACACTAATAAACCAATACCCATACCATCAAGAAGCTGAAACATCCACATCCACTGGGGTTATTCACAGTTGCTTTCTCACAGTCACTATTCAAACATAATCATAGGCTCTATGTTAGGACTTGACACATTATGTCCTTTAATCTTTATAAGCAAGAAACTGCAGAAGTTGATTTATAAGGAAAGACACAAAATGCTGGAGTAACTCAGCGCATCATGGATTTAAGAGAGATAGATAGAGCTCTAGGGGCTAGTGGAGTCAAGGGATGTGGGGAGAAGGCAGGCACGGGTTATTGATAGGGGACGATTAGCCGTGATCACAATGAATGGCGGTGCTGGCTCGAAGGGCCGAATGGCCTCCTCCTGCACCTATTTTCTATGTTTCTTTGTTTCTATGTCAGGCTGTATACCTGGAGGTGCCGTTTCGGGTCGGGACCCTTCTCCAGGCTGATCACTGCTGTTTCCACCCTGTCTTTTCACACATTCCGTCCACTTTCTGGATATTTCCAGCTTTTTCTGCTTATGTTTCAGATTTTCAACATCTGCAGTGTTTTGCTTTAGAGTTATCGATGTGCATACCTCCCTTATGATAGTTGCATGGATGTCATGATGCTTACCATGGTCAGTGTGAATCTGCACAGTCTGCACTAGGTGGCAGACGCTGCATTGCCTCTGAGCAGTGGTACCCATCACTCACCGTACATGGTCTTTCCCAACCTCACCGAAAACTAGTGATGAGCAAATTAATGAGGATGTTGCCAGGACTCGAGGATGTGAGCTACAGGGAGAGGTTGTGCAGGCTGGGTCTCTATTCCTTGGAGCGCAGGAAGATGAGGGGCGATTTTATAGTGGTGTACAAAATCATCAGAGGAATAGATCGGATTGACGCACAGAGATTACAGGAGAAAACGAGAACCAAAGAACCAAGTTTTAGGTGGGTGGGGGGGGGGGGAGAAAGATTTAATAGGAACCCGAGGGGTAACTTTTTCACACAAAGTGAAACAAAACAAAACTCAAACTCAATGTAGCCTTTGTGATGGGAAGACAAAGAGAACTACATCCAAAACACCCCATCTGTCTCCACCTGTAGCAGTCTGCCAATCCCACTTTAACCTCATAGAAACATAGAAAATAAGTGCAGGAGGAGGCCATTCGGCCCTTCGAGCCAGCACCGCCATTCATTGTGATCATGGCTGATCGTCCCCAATCAATAACCTGTGCCTGCCTTCTCCCCACATCCCTTGATTGCACTAGCCCCTAGAGCTCCATCTAACTCTCTAACTAAGATAGGGTGAATGCACAGGATCTTTTACCCAGGGGGAGGGGTGAAGATGGGATCTGGTGACTGGGTGGGAGTGAAGACTACAGCACGAGGTCATTCTCAGAGTGCAGTTCTGGCTTTTTCCCACACACGCACACACACATCACCCAGGCTGGCGTTTCATCAGTGATAGGAACAGAATGTAGCCATTCGGCCCATCATTTCTACTCCGCCATTCACTCGTGGCTGATCTATCTCTCCCTCTCAACCCCATTCTCCAACCTTCTCCCCATAACCTCTGACACCCGTACTAATCAAGAATCTATCTCTGCCTTGAATATATCCACTGAACTGGTGTTTAAGAAAGAACTGCAGATGAGTCACCCTCAAAGCCCTCAGCTTCAGAGTGGAGGCATGTCCTTCTCAGGACTAAAGCAATGCTAAAGTAGGAAATGGTTACCCTGTTGCAGTGACAAGTTTGATTCTCCTATTTAAAATTCCAATTGTGCTCATAAAAACAAAGTGAACTTGAATGTCAAGTTGGGTTTGCACTAAGATGTAATACTCGGATGCCAACTGGAATTCAAACTGGCAAGCCTTTTCTAGGTGCTTACATGAACCTCCTAATCTGAAGGTGCTGGAAGTTCTCAGACCTCAGGGTGGCACAATGGTGCAGCCAGTAGAGTAACTGCCTCTATCGTAGGCAAACCTGGTTTAATCCTGACCCAGGGTGCTGTTGGAATTTACACGTTCGTGAGCGGTTCTGCTTGGGTACACGTATTGTATATATTTATCATTCGAATAAAGTATATTTTGAAATTAAAAAAAAATTTTAAAAAAGTGAGCGGTTCTGCTTGGGGTTTGGGTCATATAATCATAGAAAATAGGTGCAGGAGTAGGCCATTCGGCCCTTCGAGCCTGCACCGCCATTCAACATGGTCATGGCTGATCATTGAGCAATGATCAGTGAGCAATTCCGGTCCAGTGAGTAAGACAGATCGGAATCGCTCCACACTCACAGGAACATAGAAAATAGGTGCAGGAGTAGGCCATTCGGCCCTTCGAGCCAGCGCCGCCATTCAATATGATCATGGATGATCATCTAAAATCAGTTCCCCGTTCTTGCTTTCTCCCCATATCCCTTGATTCCGCAAGCCCCAAGAGCTAAATCTAACTCACAGGGGCCCCTGACACCCACCGTGACTGGATGTGGACCAGACAAGGAAACACGAAGTGTAAGTGGAGTCAATATTGGGCAGTCTGGCCTGTGTGATGGATTGGGCTACATCTGCAATTTCTCGGTGCACCTGTAGAGGTTGGTAAGAGTCATTGGTGACATTTGGTTTAGTTTAGATACAGCACGGAAACAGGCCCTTCAGCCCACCGGGTCCGCGCCAACCAGCGATCCCCGCACAACAGCACTCTCCGACACACTATGGACAACTTACAATTCTACCAAAGCCAATTAAGCTACAAACCTGTACATCTTTGGAGTGTGGGAGAAAACTGGAGCACCCGGAGAAAACCCACTCAAGTCACAGGGAGAAAATACAAACTCCGTACAGACTGCGCACGTGGTCAGGATCGAACCTGTGTCTCTGGCGCTGTAAGGCAGCAACTCTACCACTGCGCCACTGTGCTACCCACATTCCGAACTTCCTGAGTATCCTGATAAATAATGGTTCGGATGAGTGATTTAGCAGGAGAGACCAGGCAGGGTGTGCCACTTTTACCAAGCAGGAATGCCAGATGTGATCGGAAGTTCAGCTCAACACCGACAAGACTGAAGCCCCTGTCCTACGATGCGAGTTTAGCCAAGAGCTCTCCCGAATTTTAAAAAAGATCAAACTCGTGGTAAGTATGTAGAATGTACGTAGCGGGTACATCGAAGCTCGTGGATGTCTCGTAGTTGCTCGTAACACTAACGGCAGGTACTCGGGAAACGCAGAAACTCATGAAGTTTCTTCAACAGCGTGAAAAAATTCCAAGAGTAAATACTCGTGATGAAGTACCACGAGTTTGATTTTTTTTAAACTCAGGAGAGCTCTTGGGCAAACTTGTATCGTGGGCCTGGGGCTTAAGGAGTTAGTGGTGGACTTTAGCAGGAGTGGAACACCCCTGTCCCTTGTCTTGGAGGTGATCTTGGAGGGAAGGATGCTCCTCAAACTGCGGAGCATCTTGGGCAATACTGCTCACCCCCTCCTTGATACACTGATCAACCCGAGGAGTACCTTCATCAACAAACTGGTTCCACCAAGATGCAGTACAGAACGCCACAGAAAGGGCGGTGGGTGTATGGAACAAGCTGCCAGAGGAGGTAGTTGAGGTTGGGACTATCCCATCATTTAAGAAACAGTCAGACAGGTACATGGATCGGACAGGTTTGGAGGGATATGGACCAAGTGCAGGCAAGTGGGACTAGTGTAGCCAGTGTGGGCAAGTTGGGCCGAAGGGCCTGTTTCCACACTGTATCACTCTAAGATCCTTCTTCCCTGTGGCTATCAAACTGTACAACTCCTTCCCCTTCTGTCATGAGGTAGACTGACTGCCCTGACTTCCCACCACTGATCCAAAACTTCACGCTGCCTCAGGAAAGTAGCCAACGAAATTGAAGAATGGTGATGGCACAGTGGTAGAGTTACTGCCTCACAGCACCAGAGACCCAGGTTCCATCCCGGCACCTGCGTGGGTTTTTCTCCGAGATCTTCAGTTTCCTCCCACACTCCAAAGACGTACAGATTTGTTGGTTAATTGGCTTGGTATAATTGTAAATTATCCCGAGTGTGTATAGGATAGTGTTAGTGCGCAGGGGTTGTTGGTCGTTGAGGGCCGCAGGGCCTGTTTCCGCGCTGTATCTCTCAACTAAACTAAACTAAAAAGACACAAAGTGCTGGAGTGTAGACTGATTGTATAGTGGGAGAGGGGGTGGTGAAGAAAGCTAAGAGGGGCAGGACAAAACCGAACAGGCAATAGATTGATACAGGTGAGGGAGGGTTTTGATAGGCAGATGTTGGACAAAGGCCAGGACATAATCAAAGACCTGTCCCATCCGAGTTATTCCTTCTCCCTGCCAATGGTAGGAGTGCAATGTGAGCCTGGCCAGGGTGGTATGGATCTTTGATAATATTGGCTGCCTTTTTCTTGAGCCCTCAGTAGATCCCTTCAGGGGTGGGGAGGCCCCTTCAACCCAATCCCAGCCTAATTGGACCTGCTCACTCAGCACTGCACATGTGCTAGTTGACAGCGCAGGAAATGGTACAGAGAAGATTTTCAAGGATGTTGCCAAGAGTAGAGGGTCTGAGCTATTGGGAGAGGTTGAGCAGGCTGGGACTCTATTCCTTGGAGCGCAGATGGCTGTGGGGGAGTAGCTGTTCCTGAACCTGGATGTTGCAGATTTCAGGCTCCTGTATCTTCTACCTGATGGCAACGGAGAGATGAGTGTGTGGCCAGGATGGTGTGGGTCCTTGATGCTGCTGCCAGCCTTTTTGAGGCAGCGACTGTGGTAGAGCCTCTCGATGGTAGGGAGGTCAAAATCGATGATGGACTGGGCAACATTTGAGCTGCCTCCTGATTTCGCCTTGGAGGAAGTGATGGCATTCAAGCCCCGCCACAGTTACCGAACATCCGTCTCATCCTCCAGCTTGGAGCAAAAGTCCCTTTTGGCCTTTTTGATGGCCTTACCAAGGTCGTATCTGGACCTCTTGTAGATCTCTGTATCTTTGGACATGAATGCCCCGTGTCTGATCTTGAGAAGAATGCGGATCTCATAGTTCATCCAAGGCTTTTGATTGGGAAACACTCGGAAGGTTTTTGTTGGGATGAAGTCCTCCACACATTTCTTAATGAAGTCTGTAACGACTGTGGCGTATTCGTTCAGGTCTGTTGCCGAGTCACTGAACATTGCCCAGTCTACAGACGCCAAACAGTCCTGGAGTTATTCCTCAGCCTCCCCCCCCCCCCCACAACCAGCTCTGAACAGTCCGCACCTCAAGGGGTGCGCTCTTTAATTGCTGCCTGTAGGCAGGAAGAAGCAGCACCGCGGTATGGTCGGATTTTCCAAAGTGAGGGTGAGGGATAGAACGATAGGCATCCTTAATGGTGGTGTAGCAATTGTCGAGGGTGTTTGTTCCTCTGGTGCTGCAGGAGACATGTTGGTGGAAGTTAGGGAGCGATTTCGTAGGATTGGCTTTGTTGAAATCCCCGGCTATGGTGGTAAATGCCTCGGGGTAAGCCATCTGGTGCTTATTGGCCACAGCATGCAGCTCCTCCAGTGCCAGATGGACATTAGCCTGGGGAGGGATGTAGACCGCGGTCAGGATGATGGAGGTGAATTCCCTTGGTAGATAGAAGGGACAGCACTTCACACCCAGGTGTTTCAGGTGTGGAAAGCAGGAGTTGGACAGGACTGCCACATCTGAGCACCACGCAGTTGACCATGAGCAGACGCACCCTCCTCTCCCTTTCCCAGATGCCTGCAAACGGTCCATGCGATGGATGGAGAAACCATCAGGCTGGACTGCTGAGTCTGGGGAGCTGGGGGTGAGCCATGTCTCTGTTAAACAGAACAGAGCATTCCCTCAGCACCCTTTGATAAAGCAGCCTGGCTCTTAAGTCCTCCACTTTGTTCTCTAGTGACTGTACGTTGACCAGTAGGATGGTAGAGAGAGGGGGTCGAAGTCCCCTGCACTTCAGTCTGACCTGAAGTCCTGCCTGTCGGCCACGTTTCGGGACACAATGGAGGCCTCCCCGTAGCTTCCATGTCCTGTGTTTACTGTACCTGCTGTTTCTGCGAACCTGCGCTGGAACGGGGATTCCCTTGCAGATGGCAGCTCCAGCTCCGTTATGAACGGGGGTTCGCTCGCAGACGTCAGCTCCAGTTCCGTTGCTCCAGGGAGGTCCTGCTCGTCGGCTCCGGAGGTCTTCCTGGTGTTTCCAGGTATATTCCATTGTACAGTGTTTCTATTCAGTCCATCTAATTTACTCCGCCATTCAATCATGGCTGATCCTGCCTTCTCCCATTCCCCATAACCATTGACACCCATTGAACTAATCAAGAAGTTGTCTATCTAGAAATATGGACAATAGGTGCAGGAGGAGGCCATTCATTGTGATCATGGCTGATCATCCACAATCAGTAACCCGTGCCTGCCTTCTCCCCATATCCCCTCTCTGCTTAAATATATCCACTGACTTGGCCTCCACAGCCATCTGTGGAAATGAGTTCCACAGATTAACTCCCCTCTGACTAAATAAGTTCCTCCTCACCTCCTTTCTAAAAGAGCACCCTTTAATTCTGAGGCTATGACCTTTAGTCCAAGACTCTCCCACCAGTGGAAACCTCCTCTCCACATCCACTCTACCCAAGCCTTTCATTATTCAGTAAGTTTCAATGAGGTCCCCCCTCAACCTTCTAAATTCCAAGGAATACAGGCCCAGTCCTGTCAAATGCTCATCATATGTTAACTCACTCATTCCTGGGATCATTCTTGTTAACCTCCTCTGGACCCTCTCCAGAGCCAGCACATCCTTCCTCAGATATGGGGCCCAGATTTGCTCACAGTACTCCAAATGTCGACAGAGGTGTATAAAATCAATACTTGTAGGAATAGATTGGCACAGAGTCTCTTGCCCATAGTAAGGAAATCAAGAACCAGAGGACATAGGTTCAAGGTGAAGGGGAAAAGATTTAATAGGAATCTGAGGGGTAACTTTTCCACACAAAGAGTGGTGGGTGTATGGAACAAACTGCTATAGGAGGTTGTTGAGGCAGGGACTATTGCAATGTTTAAGAAACTATGGCTTGGATGGATATGGGCCAAATGCAGGCATGTGGGACTCATGTAGATGGGGCATGGACAAGTCGGTCGCGTTGGACAAGTCGGACTGAAGGGCCTGTTTCCACTGTGTGATTTGAGTACGGACATTAATATAGATGGGTTGGATAGTAGGTTTGCAGATGACACCAAGACTGCTGGGATCACAGTCTGTGAGAAAGGTTATCAAGGTATTTAGCGAGATATAGATCAGCTACAGAAATGGATGGAGTTGGTACGTTCTCCCCATGACCTGCGTGGGTTTTCTTCGGGATCTCCAGTTTCCTCCCACACTCCAAAAACGTGCAGGTTTGTAGGCTAATTGTCTTAGTATAAATGTAAATTATCCCAAGTATCTGTAGGACAGTGCTAGTGTGCGGGGATCGCTGGTCGGCTTGGACCCGGTGGGCAGAAGGGCCTGTCCCTGCGCTGTAGCTCTAAACTAAATGTTGTGAGGCAAATGTAAAATTTTCGAATTTGCTTAAACTTTATTTAAGCTTTAAGCAACTCATTTCTGTAATACACATCTTCAAAGTGCCTGGAAATTGTCGCTGATTCCGCAGGCCTCGCTGGTCCGAGGCCCCGCACATGCACACACTTCATTCTCTCCCCCCAATTTGGAAGTTGAGACGGTCAAGAGGTTTAGTACGTCTTGACGACCGTCGCAGCACTGGTGCTTCAGGAGATAATGGTGTTTCGATAGCTGGTGGTACATATATTGCTTGGTCATCAACTTTCAATTTTAGACATAGAAATTTTGAGAGGGGATGATGGGAGTGTTGAAGGAAGTTCTCAATTAATATTATCAAGGGGTGACGGAGTTGATGGGGAAGACGGACATGGTGCAAGCTCACGAAGTGAGACAGTTGACAGGCGTCCATCCTGATACTTGATAGTTGCATAAGATGGGTTGGCATCAGTCAGTTCAACTTCATCAACAAAAGGCTCGTTCTTATTTGATCGGACATAACGACGAAGCAACACGGTCCCAGGGCTAGTCAACCATGATGGCAGAGAAGTGCCACTATAAGAACGCCATTTGAAGTTAAAGAACCGCTCATGTGGAGTAGTATTGGTAGCAGTTGAAAGTAGAGATCTGATGGAGTGTAATGCATCTGGTAGAACACATTCCCAATGCTGATCTGGTATGTCATTTGGCTTTAAAGCCAGTTTCACTGCTTTCCAAATGATTCCGTTATACCTCTCAACCTGACCAGTTCCAATAGGTGTTGTTTTACTTGTGTTGCAATTCCTCTCTTAGAAAGGCAGTCCTTTAAATCTTTTGACATGAATGAGGTGCCCCTATCAGAATGTATGTAACTTGGAAATCCACAGAATGAAAACAGTTGATCTAAACATTTGATAACTGCAGCAGCTGACATATTTGGACAAGGAAAGGCACATGGAAACCTCGAATATTCATCAACTATGGTAACTATTCATCCAGCATGGTCACTGCTTCAATAATTGCTTTTTGATTCCTTTCGACGGGTGGGTAGTGCAATTCACTACCTTAGAGAGTAAGAGACATGAAAGCCACTGGTCGTCCTCCTTGATTTAATGTTGCTGATATTGCTAAATCAGAGGCATCACATTCAACAACAAAGGGGAGATGTAATGTCGCAGATTCTAATTGTTTCTTTAAAGAAGTAAAGGCACCAATTTCTGTAAAGTCGGGGGGAAAGATTTTGTTCTAACCAAAGGTTGAATGTTGTCAGAAAAATTTGGTATCCATTTAGCAAAATATGCAAACATACCAAGAATCCTTCGTAGAGAGTTTAATGTAGCTGGAACAGGTATCTCTTGGAGTGGGCGGTGTCTTTCTGGATCAGGCTCGATTATATTATTTCCAACCCAATAACCAAGAATATTAATTGATGACACTGATGTTATTGACTTAGCCTCATTTAATGTTAGATTTTTAGAATGTACAACTTCTAAAAACCGTTGTACATTTTCATCATGTTCAGCTTGGTCTTTTCCTGCAATAGTCATATTATCAAGATAAGGGAAAGTATCTTTAAGGTTTTCCTGTTCAACAAGTTTGTCCATCTCCCTCTGAAAAACAGCCACATCATTAGTTACACCAAAAGGAACTCTGCAGTAGTGATATAATTTCCCATTTGCTTCAAACGCAGTGTATTTCTTCTCTGATTCCTTCAAAGGAATTTAGTAGTAAGCACTTTTTAGGTCAAAAGTAGAGAATATCTTATACTGAGCTAATGTATAATCTCTTCTGTACGAGGTAATGGATATGCATCAAGCTCCGTGAACTGGTTTAGAGTTTGAGAGTAATTAATGCAGAGTCTCTTTCTATGTCTCTCCAAGGGGTCCTTAACCACGACAACTTGTGCCCACTATGATACCTTCTCGTAAAAGATTAGTTAATAAAGTTGATAACGTTTCTGTCATCTTTACTAAAATGTCTTGGTTTTGTAGCAATTGGCTACAAGGATAAATTAATGAATAATGAAGGACATTCAACAGATGCAGCAGAAAAAACACACAATACTGGTGGCTTTGAAAATACAAGGTCAGGCATAGTTCCTTCATACATTGTTTGAAGCGATCTGTGATAATATTCCTAATATGATTAATTTTGAGTCTGGAGTCAGAGATTATCTTAAAAATTTCTATCCAAAAGTTAGTCATTTTTATACATTTTGTGAATGAATGCGTTAGATTAGCTTCTAAATGCTGATATTTATCACATATAGCAGAAACATTTGAAAAAATTCTGTTTAATTTGGATTTTGAAAAGTGTAATCTATGTAAAACTTTAAATTGTATCAAAGAGTGTCTGGTATTTAATGAGCAGTGGTGTATATGTTGTAAACTTTCATTCCATACTTCTACACTAATTGTTTGACCTAATTCGTTTTCCCATGCTTGCCTATATATTTCCGAGTTTGGTAAATCATTTTCCAATAAAATATTATAAATATATATTAATTTTTCTGTATTCGGATATTTATTTAGACATTCATCTAAAATGTCTGTCTTTCTATTTCTAAAATCATGTGTGTTTGATTTAACATAATCTCTATTTTGTAGATATCTAAAGTACTCTTTTGAGTGTAATCCGTAATTTTGTTGTAATTCCTGAAATGAAAGAAAGAGACTTTCCCTGTAGAGATCACCCATCTTATTTATTCCATAGTTCTTCCATTTAAAAAAACCTTTATCCATCATTGAAGGTTTAAAAGTAATGTTGTTTTCAATGGGAAGAGCCAGTGGTATACTTTCTAATTTTAATGTTTTCTTTAATTGTTTCCAGATACGTATCCCACTTTCTATTATTGGATTTCCTCTATAAATTTTGTTATATATTTTAGTATTGGCAAATAAAATCGAGCTAATTTCGAAAGGTGAACACTCTTCCTTTTTCATTTTTAACCAGTTTGGCTGTTTATCTAATTCTTGCCGCAACTATTACAAGTTGCCACTCGAGCAGGACATAGCTCACTATTATGAATATTACCCCCGCAAAAGTAACACTTCCTTTTTGAATAAGTATATGCTGCAGCAAGGGCACCTTTATCAGTAGAAATTGTTTCAGCTGGCTCCATATTAGTACTTGGGTGAGATTCTTTTGTAGTAGTTGCCGCAGAATACACATTAGATGAGCCATAAGCATCTGAATTTTTCTGAGCCAAGTCTAATGAGTACGCTTGATTGTAAGCTGACTGTAAATCCAAGGTTTTGTTTTATAATAGTCTCTGTCGTATTAAAGGCGATGCCAAACCATTGATAAAAGAGTCTCGAATACGTTCCTGTCGATATTGATCAGCTGTAACTGGTTTGAAGGCACAGTCTTTACTAAGTCTTTGAAGTTCTTGTAAAAATTCATCAAGTGACTCACCAGGTTTTTGTTTACGAGTAGCAAGGAGGTGTCGAGCAAATATTACATTGGGTGTCTTAACGAAGAGTCTGCTTAGTACATCAATAGCAGAATCATAAGTTGTACATTCCTCTATGTAATCATATACATCATAAGAGACAGAGCTTATTAATGTCCTGAATTTGTCTGGTGCATTGTCGCCACACTCATCAAAAAAGTTATTTAGTGTACAAAGCCAGTGCTTCCATTCCTTTGCAGCAGTAGGTGAGTTGGGATCCAGTTCCAAGCGTTGAGGTTTCAATAGTTTCTCCATCTCGATGTCACACTGCTTAACCTCTGAGACTGAGTTGCTTAAATTGTTGTGAGGCAAATGAAAAATTCGAATTTACTTAAACTTTATTTAAGCTTTAAGCAACTCATTTCTGTAACACACATCTTCAAAGCGCCTGGAAATTGTCGGATTCCACAAGCCTCGCGCATGCGCACACTCTGGAAATTATCGCTGATTCCGCCGGCACGAGGCCCCGCACATGCGCACACTTCACTAAACTAAAAAAAAGCGGGGACTATCCCTACATTTAAGAAGTTATTAGATAGATACAAGAATAGGACAGCTTTAGAGGGATATGGGACAAATGCAGGCAGGTGGGACTATTGTAGATGGGACATGTTTGGCCGGTGTGGACATTGTTGGGCTGAAGGGTCTGTTTCCACACTGTATCACTTTTATATCAATGGTGGAAAGGGTCATCAGCTTCAAATTCTTGGGTGTGCACATCTCTGAAGATCTCTCCTAGTCTGAGAACACCGATGCAATTATAAAGAAGGCACCTCAGCGCCTCTACTTCCTGAGAAGATTACGGAGAGTCGGTATGTCAAGGCGGACTCGCTCGAACTTCTGCAGGTGCACAGTATAGAGCATGCTGACCGGTTGCATCGTGGCTTGGTTCGGCAACTTGTGCACCCAGGAGCGGAAAAGACTGCAAAAAGTTGTAAACACTGCCCAGTCCATCATCGACCTCCCTACCATCGAGGGGATCTACCGCAGTCGCTTCCTTAAAAAGGCTGCCAGCATCATCAAGGATCCACACCATCCTGGCCACTCACTCATCTCCCCGCTGCCTTCAGGTAGAAGGTACAGGAGCCTGAAATCTGCAACATCTAGGTTCAGGAATAGCTCTTCCCCACAGCCATCAGGCTATTAAACTCCTCAACCAAAACTCTGAACATTAATAGCCCATTGCACTTGATCTGCTTATTTATGTGTGTATATATACATATATATTCAATGGTATAGGTTCACACTGATCAGTTCTGTATTTATTTATGCCTACAATATTCTGTTGTGCTGAAGCAAAGCAAGAATTTCATTGTCCTATCCGGGACACATGACAATAAACTCCCTTGAATCTTGAATCTATGACTAGAGTAGGTGGGACATTGTTGGGCCAGTGTGGGTGAATTGGGCCGAAGGGCCTGTTTTCACACTGTATCACTCTATGACTAGTATAGCTGGGACATTGTTGGGCCAGTGTGGGTGAATTGGGCCGAAGGGCCTGTTTCCACACTGTATCACTCTGTGACTAGTGTAGCTGGGACATTGTTGGGCCGGTGGGGCCGAACGGCCTGTTTCCACACTGTATCATGATGCGACGCCCATGAGCACCTGGCCTCTCTCCACTGGCTCACTGTGCGGTTCCGAATAAATTTCAAGATCCTCCTTCATGTCTGCAAAGCCCTTAACGGGCTTGCCCCCACCTACATTAAAAGTCTGCTCACCCACCACACCACCTCCAGGTCCCTCAGGTCGGCCGACTTGGGGTTACTGATCATCCCGACCATCGTCTAGGCATAAGCTCAGGGGCGACCGACCGCGTCTTTGCGGTTGCAGTTCCCAGACTGTGGAACAGCATCCCTCTTCCCATCAGAACTGCCTCCTCCATCAACTCCTTTAAGTCGAGACTAAAAACTCATCTCCACTCCCAAGCCTTTCTTGACGTCCTCTGTGCGAGGGCTATATGTATGTAGTGATGTTTGTATTTAATCTATGAACCACTGTTGTTTGTTATACTATTCCAAAGGTCCAAAGGTCAAAGGTTTAAAGGTTATTTATTGGTCACATACACCAATTGGTGTAGTGAAATGCTTCTTGCCAATGCAGCACAGAAAAAAAGAATACTGACATAACAATAATAAAGAGATTTAAACATAAAAAAACATCCCCACACAATGGTTCCCATTATGAGGAAAGGCACAAAGTCCAGTCCCCATCCCATGTCCACCCATAGTCGGGCCCATTGAGGCCTCCGCGGTCGCCTTCACGGAGGCCCGATGTTCCAGGCCGTTCTCGCCGGGTGATGGTGCTCCGGCATCGGGAGAATCCTCCCAGTGGCTTGGGACACCTGGAACGGCCGCTTCCTTACTGGGGACCGCGGCTTCCGAAGCCAACAAGGCTGCGCCGGATGGAGCTCCCCCACTGGCTCCTAATGTTAAAGTTCAGCGCCGCCGCCCGCAGCTGGCCGCTCCACAGACCCGCGGCCCCGCAATGTTTTCTGTCGGCGGTCTTCAGCTCACCGGAATTTCAGCGCGGTGACCCAGGCAAGGCATCGCCCGCTCTGCTCCGCTCCGCGATGGCGCTCCAGCGCTGCGACGCCGCCGAGGCTGAGGTTCCGGCCAGTCCCATCAGGAAACGCCGCTCCAGACCCGCCGGTAGGCTGCAGGCTGGGCAACCATACGAACTGGACGGCGCCCCCTATCTTCTTATACCAATGTAAAGCACTTTGGCCAACGAGAGTTGTTTTTAAAATGTGCTACATAAATAAACGTGACTTGACTTGAGCACCTGCGCAGCGCTCAGCACCCGTAAGACTCTGCCTACAATCTGCCTGCATCGTGGCTTGGTTCGGCAACTTGAGTGCCCTGGAGAGGAAAAGACTACAAAAAGTAGCAAGCACTGCCCAGTCCATCATTGGCTCTAACCTTCCTTCCATCGAGGGGATTTACCGCAGTCGCCGCCTCAAAAAGGCTGGCAGCATCATCAAGGACCCACACCACCCTGGCCACACACTCATCTCCCTGCTACCTTCAGGTAGAAGGTACAGAAGCCTGAGGACTGCAACGACCAGGTTCAGGAATAGCTACTTCCTCACAGCCATCAGGCTATTAAACCTGGCTCGGACAAAACTCTGAACATTAATAGCCCATTATCTGTTTATTTGCACTTTTATCAGTTTATTTGTTCATGTGCGTATTTATGTATATAACGGTATATGGACACACTGATCTGTTCTGTAGTCAATGCCTACTATGTTCTATTGTGCTGAAGCAGAGCAAGCATGTCATTGTGCTGTCAGGGACACACGTGACAATAAACCCTCTTGACTTTTCTCAATTCTGTTAACCCTTGCTGTCTCCTCCCCTTCCCACCTCTCCCTCAGCCCTCGGGCCCTGGCATTCCCTCTCTCTCTATCTCTCCCCCACCCTAGTCGCACTAGCTTCTCATTTTCACACCACAAACAGCTTACAAAGGCTTGTTCCCTTTATCATCGATACTTTTTTGCATATCTTTCATTCATTGTTCTTTATCTCTCCACATCACCGTCTATATCTCTTGTTTCCCCGACCCCTTGACCAGTCTGCAGAAGGGTCTCGACCCGAAACGTTGCCCATCTCCTTCACTCCTTGGATGCTGCTGCACCCGCTGAGTTTCTCCAGCCTTTTGTGTAACCCTCGATTATCCAGCATCTGCAGTTCCTTCTTTAACACTGCATCGGGGGGGGGGGGGGGGGGGGGGGGGGGGGGGGGGGGGGGGGGGGATGTCAGTTCCCTGGCGCCGGCAATCATAGAAGCATAGAAAATATTAAAGAAGGAACTGCATATCTCTCGTTTCCCTGATCCCTGACCAGTCTGAAGAAGGGTCTCGACCCGAAACGTCGCCTATCTCCTTCGCTCCTTAGATGCTGCTGCACCCGCTGAGTTTCTCCAGCTTTTTGTGTAACCCAAGCATGGAAAATAGGTGCAGGAGGAGGCCATTCGGCCCTTTGAGGGAGCACCGCCATTCATTGTGATCATGGCTGATCGTCCCCTATCAATAACCCGTGCCTGCCTTCTCCCCCATATCCCTTGGCTCCACTAGCCCCTAGAGCTCTATCTAACTCTCTCTTAAATCCATCCAGAGATTTGGCCTCCACTGCCCTCTGTGGCAGGGAATTCCACACATTCACAACCGTCTGGGTGGAAAAGCCTCTGCTGTTCCTTCTTCAACCCTCTTGACGTGACGTGTTGAGCACCAGTCACAGTGACGTCACAGTCTGCCTACAACTCCCGACACGGCCCGCGCGCGCTTCCGGCCGTCCCTCCCCCGCGCGTCCGCCTTCCCTGCAACTGCCAGTGCCCCAGGGGCGGGCCGGCGGGCACAGGCCGCTCCCCCTCGCCCTTTAAATGTGGGAGGGACGGAGCGAGGGTGAGAGAGAGAGAGCTACTTGCGAGCAGAGACCCACCATGGCAGCGGCGGCAGTAGCAGCAGAGTATCCTCCGTTCGTGCTGGGCAGAGCACGCTTCGATCAGGTACGGCGGGCGGGCCGCCTCGATGAAGCGCCGTCTCCTCGCCGTCTCCCCGCCGTCTCCCGGCCGTCCAACCGCCGCCGCCGCCGCCGCGCGCTCCAGCCCGATTCAAACAGTCACGTGGCCCGCGCCAGGTCCCGCCCCCGCCCCGCCCCCCTGCCCCCATTGGACCATGCCCCCCGCCCCGCTCCCCAGCTCCGCCGTCGCTCCTTCCTATTGGTCCTCGCGTCTGTCCATCTTGAGAAGGGGGTGGTGCCAGGGTCTCACACACACACACACACACACACACACACACAGTGTGGAAACTGGCCCTTCGGCCCCACTGCCCCACGCTGGCCCATCTACACCAGTGATACAGTGTGGAAACTGGCCCTTCGGCCCCACTGTCCCACGCTGGCCCATCTACACTAGTGATACAGTGTGGAAACTAGCCCTTCGGCCCCACTGTCCCACGCTGGCCCATCTACACCAGTGATACAGTGTGGAAACTGGCCCTTCGGCCCCACTATTCCACACTGGTCCATCTACACTAGTGATAGAAACATAGACATAGAAACATAGAAAATAGGTGCAGGAGTAGGCCATTCGGCCCTTCGAGCCAGCACCGCCATTGAATATGATCATGGCTGATCATCCAACTCAGTATCCTGTACCTGCCTTCTCTCCATACCCCCTGATCCCTTTACCACAAGGGCCACATCTAACTCCCTCTTAAATATAGCCAATGAACTGGCCTCAACTACCTTCTGTGGCAGAGAATTCCAGAGATTCACCACTCTCTATGTGAAAAATGTTTTTCTCACCTCGGTCCTAAAAGACTTCACCCTTATCCTTGAAATTATAGAGTGATACAGTGTGGAAACAGGCCCAACTTTCCCACGCTGGCCCAACAATGTCCCAGCTACAATAGTCATAGAGTGATACAGTGTAGAAACCGACCCTTTGGCCCCACTATCTCACAATGGCCCAATAGAAATAGACAATAGGTGCAGGAGGAGGCCCTTCGAGCCAGTACCACCATTTAATGTGATCATGGCTGATTATCCCCAATCAGTTCCTGCCTTCTCCCCATATCCCCTGACTCCGCTATCTTTAAGAGCCCTATCTAGCTCTCTCTTGAAAGCATCCAGAGAACCTGCCTCTGAGGTAGATAATTCCACAGACTCACAACTCTCTGTAAGTGTTTCCTCGTCTCAGCTACACAGAGAGAGTGACGCACTGGCCCAACAATGTCCCATCTACATTCGTCCCACTTGCCTGCGTTCAGTCCAAACCTGTCCTATCCCTGTACCTGTCTAACTGTTTCTTAAATGTTGGGATAGTCCCAGCCTCAACTACCTCCTCCTGGCAGCTCGTTTCATACACCCACCACCCTTTGTGTGTAAAAGTTACCCCCTCGGATTCCTATTAAATCTTTTCCCTTTACCATTGAACCTATGTCCTCTGGTCCTCGATTCCCCTACTCTGGGCAAGAGACTCTGTGCATCCACCTGATCTATTCCTCTCATGATTTTGTACACCTCTATACAATCACCCCTCATCCTCATGTGCTCCAAGGAATAGAGACCCAGCATAAAGGAGGGTCTCGACCTGAAACGTCACCCATTCCTTCTCTCCAGAGATGCTGCCTATCCCGCTTAGTTACTCCAGCATTTTGTGTCTCCCACCCTACTTAATCTCTCCGTATAGCTCAGGCACTCCAGTCCTGGCAACCTTCTCCGAGCCCTTTCAAGCATGACGATATATTTCCTACAACATGGTGCCCAGAACTGAACACTATATAACATTGTGTTGCTGGTGTCAGTCTGCCGACCTTTATTCTTAAAGGCTGGCCTTTATTCTTAAAAGCTGGTCTTAAAGGCTCAAAGCAATTTGCCACTGCTGTATTCTGTACCAAAACGTTGGTGTCAAACTTCATGAGTCAACAAGGGGCTGAGACATGAAACATTAACTGAATCTTTCCTTCCAGACTTTAACCTTCGGAATGTTTCCAAAGTATTAGAGACGCAAGGAACTGCAAATGCTGCAATCTTGTGTGAAACAGAATTACATTAATATTTGAGGAACTCATCCAAAAATGTTTTAATTCAATATCTAATGTCCTGGGAGGATGCAACATGGCAAAGAATGTGCAAAAAATACATGAAGTATTGTATAGTGCATCACAGGAACAGGCCCTTAGACCACAATATTCTGTGCCAAACATGATGCTAAGTTAAACTATTCTCTTCTGTGTGCGTATTATACAACTACTTCCATTTTCGGTCAGGTCGGGGGAAGTTCCCAACCCCCGCCACTACGGGTACCATGTAATCCCGTGCTACCTGCTCCATGGTCAGATAGTCGGCGACTAAACCATCTCCCCCACCTGGACCCCCAACAGGACCAAAAACGAGACCTGTCAAACCGATGAGCTCCTAGCGAGCCAACGGCCATGCACATTTCAGTAGAAGTTGCGATCACTGTTGTACATGGCATTGTAGGAATGATGATAAAGCACACACACACACACACCACAATCCTGTACACCACACATCTCTGTCCTCCAGTTCCTGCGGCAGAAGTCCGCAGGAACTGGAGGACAGAGATGTGTGGTGCATCCGTCACCGTTCCCGTTGGAAACCAGCACCACTGCGTCGCTAATGTTGTCAACGGTGATGAATTAATTAATTCATTTCTTGCGTATCCACGTGCCTATATTAATGTCCTCCTAAATGCCACTGTTGCATCTTTCTCCACCACCATCCCTGACTGTGTTCTAGGGACTTGAGCACAGTACAAATAGAGTTTGGGTGGGGGGGGGTGGTCTGAAGTCTGCCAATCTTTTTTCTTCTCCTCTTGGCTAGTTTTAAAAGCTCAAAGGAATTGGCTCCTGCTCTGTTCTGCACCATAGGTTGGTGTCAAGCTTCATCAAAATGGTGACCAAGAGGCTGAGACCTGAAACATGAACTCTACCTTACCTTACAGATTGGGCCCACAATGTCTGCACCAAACATGATGCCAAGATAAACTATTAATAATAATAATAATATCTTTTATTGTCATTGCACATAAGTGCAACGAGATTTGGTTTGCAACTTCCATCCGATGTCATAATTTGATCGACAAATAAAATTTAGATTTAGATACCCCGAGAACAAGGTTTGTAAAACGAACATTAGACCAGTAAAGCCAAAACAGACTAAAGTGCAGGTGCGTCTGTGCGACGTGACCATCTGGGGGAGACAGTCCATGGGGGTGGGGGGTACTCAGCAGGGCCGGTTCAGAGCCGCTATAGCTCTGGGAATGAAGCTGTTCCTGAGTCTGGAGGTGCGGGCGTAGAAGGCCTTGTAACGTCTGCCGGAAAGGAGTAGTTCGAACTGTCCATTACAAGGGTGTGAGGAGCCTTTATGGATGCTGACGGCCTTCCTGAGGCACCGTGTGTGGTAGATGCCCTCCAAGGCTGGTAGCGGTGCCCCAATAATCTTCTGCACTCTGTGGACGACGCGCTGAAGAGCTCTCCTCTCCGCCTCCGTGCAGCTGAGATACCACACAGAGATGCCATACGTTAGTATGCTCTCCGTGGTGCAGCGGTAGAAGGTTGTCAGCAGCTGTTGGGGCAGACCAGTCCGTTACAATGTTCTCAGGAAGAACAGTCGTTGCTGTGCCTTTTTGACCAGCGTAGCGGTGTTGGTGGACCATGTGAGGTTCTCTGAGATGTGTGCCCAGAAACTTAAAGCTGGACACTCTCTCCACACTGTCCCCGTAGATGGAGAGTGGGACGTATTCCCCATTCTGTGACCTCCTGAAGTTGATAATCAGCTCCTTGGTCTTGGAGGTGTTTAGCGACAAGTTGTTCCGTGAGCACCAGTCCGCCAGGTTCTGCACCTCCCCTCTGTAGTGTGTTTCATCACCGTTGGTGTTCAGCCCGATCACCATTGTGTCGTTTGCAAACTTGACAATGGTGTTGTTGTCGAATGCAGGGACACAGTCGTGAGTGAAGAGGGAGTAGAGCATGGGGCTCAGAACACAGCCCTGTGGTGTGCCGGTGCTCAGGGTGATAGTGGAGGACAGGTGCGGCCCCAATCTCACTGCCTGCGGTCGCTCCGTCAGAAAATTCAGGATCCAGTCACATATCAGTGAGCTGAGGCCTAGCTGGTGAAGTTTGGTGGTGAGCTTGGTGGGGATGACCGTATTGAAGGCAGAGCTATAGTCAATGAAGAGCATCCTCACGTAGGTGCCCTGTCTTTCCAGGTGGGTCAGGACAGTGTGAAGAGCCACAGAGATGGCATCCTCTGTGGATCTATTTGCCCTGTATGCAAATTGATGGGAGTCCAATGATGCAGGGATGCTGGATTTGATATGGGAGAGGACCAGCCTTTCAAAGCACTTCATTGGTATCGGAGTTAGGGCAACCGGGCGGTAGTCATTCAGGTTGGTGACTTTAGACTTCTTCGGCACCGGCACTATGGTAGCTGTCTTCAGGCACTTGGGGACCGTTGCCAGAGATAGAGACAGGTTGAAGATCCTCGTAAATACCTCCGCCAGCTGTACAGCACAGTCCTTTAGTACCCTACCCTGGACTCCATTCGGGCCTGCACAGAGCAGAGCGCACTGCACCTCCTGAGTACTCAGTGTTAAGGCCTGTCCCTCTGCCATGGCCGGGGTTGTTCCTCTCCTGGTGGTGCTGCCAGTTTTGAAGCGTGCGAAGAAGGTGTTTAATTCATTGGCAGTGTGATATGTGGGGACAGGTGGGGCTGCTCTTGTAGTCAGTGATGTCCCTGACACCGTGCCACATGCTTCTGGTGTCCGCGGTGTTGAAGTGGTCTTCCACCCTTTGCCTGTGGGCTTTTTTATGCCTTTGTTCAGGTTTGACCTGGCAGCACTGTAGGCTGAAGTGTCCCTGGATTTAAAGGCAATTTTGCATGCCCTTAGCAGGTTCTGAACCTCCTTGTTCATCCACGGTTTGCTTGTCCAGTGTGACAGTCTCCACACAGCAGTTGATGTAGGAGAGCACAGTGGATGTGTACTTCTCCAAGTCTACCTCTGTACCACTGGTAACCTGTTGTGCAAACAGGTCCCAGTCGGTGCGATCAAAGCAGTCCTGGAGTTGTAGGGTGGCGTCCTCGGGCCATATTTTGACCGTCTTTATTGCAGGTTTGGTCTTGCGGATGAGGGGTTTGTACGCAGGCAGTAGAAACAGTGAGAGGTGATCGGATTGTCCCAGGGATGGGCAGCGGAGAGCTCTGTATGCGTCCTTGATGTTGGTGTACACTTTATCCAGCGTGTTTGAGCCCCTGGTAGGGCACTGCACATGCTGGTGGAATTTGCGGAGTGCAGCTCGTAGGTCGACCTGGTTAAAGTCCCCTGCAACAATGAAGGCTCCGTCGGGGTGAGCATCCTGATGCTTGCTGATGGCCGAGTGCAGCTGTGCTAGCGCTAGGTTAGCATTAGCCTGTGGTGGGATGTATATGGCCATGATGATAGCTACAGTAAAGTCCCGAGGCAGGTAAAACGGCCTACATTTAAGCAGTAGGTATTCCAGGTCTGGGGAACACTATTTTTCACTGCCCGCATATGATCCATATCCCTCCATTCTCCATGGCTATCTGGATTACACTTGCTTCCTGTAAGGACTCTATCCCCTCCTCCCAATTCCTCCATTTACGCCACATCTTCACCCAGGATGAGGTGTTCCAAACCAGGGCATCGGAGATGTCCCCCCCACTCGAGGGCAGAGTCCCCCTTTGTCCTCACCTTCCATCCTACCAGCCGTCACATACAACGGATAATCCTCTGACATTTTCGCAACCTCCAACGGGATCCCACCACTGGTCTCATCTTCCCATCTCCTCCCCTTTCGGCTTTCGGCAGAGACCGCTCCCTCCATAACTCCTTGGTCAATTTGTCTCTTCCCACCCAAACCACCCCGTCCACTGGTGCTTTCCCTTGCAACCGCAGGAAATGCTACACTTGTCGCTTTACCTCACCCCTTGACTCCAAGGACCTAAGCAGTCTTTCCAGGTGCGGCAGAGGTTCACCAGCACCTCCTCCAACCTCATCTATTGTATCCGCTGCTCTAGGTGTCAACTGCTCTACATTGGTGAGACCAAGCACAGGCTTGGCGATCGCTTCGCCCGACACCTCCGCTCGGTTCCCAATAACCAACCTGATCTCCTAGTGGCCCAGCACTTCAACTCCCCCTCCCATTCCAATTCCGACCTTTCTGTCCTGGGCCTCCTCCATGGCCAGAGTGAGTCCCCCTACAAATTGGAGGAACAGCGGAGCCTCATATTTTGTTTGGGCAGTTTACACCCCAGCGGTATGAACATTGACTTCTCCAATTTCAGGTTGTCCTTGCTTTCTCCCTCCTTCCCTTTCCCTTCCCAGCTCTCCCACAGCCCACTGACTCCACCTCTTCCTTTCTTCTTCCCGCCCTCCCTCCCACCCCCCCCCCCCCCTCCTCACATCAGTCTGAAGGGTCTCGACCCAAAACGTCACCTATTCCTTTGCTCCATAGATGCTGCCTCACCCGCTGAGTTTCTCCAGCATTTTTGTCTACCCTCCATTCTTAACATATCTATGTGCCTATCCTAATGTCTCAAATGCTACTATTGTATCTGTCTGCACCACCACCCCTAGGCACCCATCGCCAAAAATACTAGAGGAATATCTTCTAGTATCTTTGCCCATCACTGTGTTTAAAGAATAGACTTGCACCATGTATCTCCTTTAACCTTTGTCCCTCTTGCCTTGTGTCTATGCCCTCTGGTCTATAGTTATACATATATGGGTGTAAATAGAGTAGAGAAGGAGGATTAACATGCAGCTGTGATGTAGAGTCATAGAGTGATACAGTGTGGAAACAAGTCCCTGGGCCCAATTTACCCACACCGGCCAACATGTCCCAGCTACACTAGTCCCACCTGCCCGCGTTTGGTGCATATCCCTGTCCTATCCGTGGGGACCTGCAGATGCCGGTTGACCAAAAAGAACAGAGTCCAAGTAACTCGGCGGGTCAGGCAGCATCTCTGGAGACCATTGTTAGGAGATGTTTCATGATGGGACCCTTTGTCAGACTGTTTGGAGAATGGGAGGGGAGAGAGAGGGGGACAAATCCTGGTGAGTGACAGGTGGGTAAGAATGGAGGGGGGGGGGGGTTGATGGGCATAATGGTTGCACCGACCAGAGATGAAAAGATAAAAAGTGTAAGATAAGAACAGAAGAGGAGCTAATTGTGAAGGGAGTGGGGCCTAAATGGGTGAGCAGAGATGGGGGTGTGGGAGAATTAGAGTGAGAGAATGGGGGGGGGGGGGGGGGGGGGGGGTGGGGGGGGGTGGGGGGGGGGGGTGGAGGGGGGGGTGGGGGGGGGGGGGATGGGGAGAGAAGGGGAGGGGAGAAGAGGAGAAGCTGAGAAGAAAGAAGCGTAGGTGGTCATCCCGCAGATAGTTGTTGATGAGAACACAGAATAATAGAGTAATAATGGTAAAAGGTGCCTTGGCACATAAACTTGTCCATGCTGCTGCAAGCAAGATGCCCACTCCAATCTGAGCCCAGTCCAAAACCCTGGAGTCCTGCCCAATTTGCCTACACTGACCTATGTGTCCAAAAATACACCCAATAAAACACACCAACCTCCCCCCCCCCCCCCCCCCCCCCCCCCCCCCCCCCCCCCCCCCCCCCCCCCCCCCCCTCCCCTCCCCCCCTCCCCCCCCCCCCCCTACCCCCCCCCCCTCCCCCCCCCCCCCCACCTCACCTTAAACCTATGTCCTTTGATTCTTATCCCCCCATTCCCCCACCCTAGGTAAAAGACTCAGTGCTCACCCTAATTCCGTCATGGTTCTATACACCTCTATAAGATCGCCCTCTGAGCCTCATCCCTCTAAACTATCCAAGCGTTCGGTGGGCTGAATGGATGCTGTGGATATGAAATGATGATGCTGTGATTGATGAAATGAAAACTGGATTTATTTGGCCCCCTGTGGATATCTTAAACCTTTTTACAGTTACTGTTTTAATTAGTTTTGTTTGCGTAGCTGATATTGAATTGAAGAAATTATGATTTTTTTTTGTGATTTTTTGTGTTGTTTTTTTTGAGTGTGAGCTATACCAAGTGGTAATGACTTTCCAGGCTTTTAAGAGTGAGCTTTGGCCAGGCCACCGGGAAGAGCTTCACCTTTCATCAGATCCATGGTCACGGATCATTTGTTCAAACGAGTGCTTTGGAATCTTTCACATCCACTTGAGAAAACCGAAGCGGCCTTTTAGCAACAGGCTGACCACAGAACTGTTTAGCAATGTTTAGCAACTTTCCAAAAATGAATTGTTGGAAAGGGTACAAAAGAGCAATGGAGGTGAATAATTGATTGAATCGCTAAAAGACGAGGCATGGTGATGAGGCACATTTTCTGAACTATGTGGTGTTTCCAGCATTTCTCAGATGAATGGTGCATTTGCCTTGCTAGAAATGTGGCGCATGATAAAAACAAAGGCAATCACAAGTATAAACTTCTCGTGTTGAAGGTTTTTTGGATTTTCAGCACTGTTAAATTCTTGCACAGTCCATCATGCAAACCAATCTCTCTCCTCCTCCCCCACAGACTCCATTTACAATTCGCGTTTTCAGGAAAGCAACAACAACAATCTGACCTCACATACATTCCCTCTTCCACTGTGCATAAGATACAACAGTCTGAAGAAGTGTTTTGATCCGAAACGTCACCTATGCCTTCGCTCCATAGATGCTGAGTTTATCCAGCATTTTTGTCGACCTTCGATTTTTCCAGCATCTGCAGTTCCTCCATTCGTAAACAGTTTGAAGGCACATACCAGCAGGTTGAAGAACCAGCTTCTTCCCCACTGTTATCCCAGACCCTTGAACAGACCTCTTATTATATGCTAAGGAATTTCCTATTATCCTTCTTTCCCCCCCCCCCCCCCACCCCCCCGGTCCCAAATCCATCTTGTTGCAATCCTGACACTCTTTCATTTATCTGCACTTTCTCTGTAGCAGTAACACTGAATTCTGCAGGATTGCGTTGCAAGCTACAACATGGAAACGGGTCCTACCGAATCCACACTGACCATCAATCACTCCTTGACATTAGTTCTGTTTTATCCCACTTTCTCGTCCACTCCTTGCACACTAGGGTTAATTTACGGAAGGTCAATTAAACTACAAACCCGCACGTCTTTGGGATGTGGCGCCTGGAGGAAACCCACGCAGTCACAAGGAGAAGGTGCAACCTTCACACAGACAGCACCCGAGGTCAGGATCGAGCCTAGGTTTTGGGCACTGAGGTAGCAGCTGTACCAGCTATGCGTGGTTTGATAATATTCGTGTATGGGTGACCAACCTGGATAGAAGGGTAAGCAAAGCTTTTCACTGCACCAAGAGTCGTACAGTGTGGCAACAGGCCTTTTGTCCAACTTGCCCACGCTGTAACTCAGCTGGTTAGGCAGCATCTCCAGAGCGAATGGACAGGCGACGTCTCACATCGGGACCCTTCTTCAGTCTGAGTCTGGGACTGGGTCTCGACTTGAAACATCACCTGTCCACCCCCTCTACAGATGTTGCCTGACCCAACGGGTTGTGTCCAACTGCATCTGCAGTTCCTTGTGTCTCCACCTATAGCCTACTGGTTCCTGCCTCACCCCGCCATCTCTCCGCCTCTACACTCTCAGACCTAATGCAGGCTATCAACTCTTTGCCTTGACCTGATGAGTTGTTCCAGCGGTTTGTTTCTTTGTTCCAGGCATCTGCAGCCTCTTGAGTCTACATTGAGTCTACAGGCTTTTTGAAAGTCCAGACACACCACATCCACTGGCTCTCCCTTATCCATTCTACTTGTTGCATCCTCAAAAAAATTCCAAACGATTAGCCAAGCATCCCTTCATAAATCCCTTCATAAATCCATGCTGACTTCGACCGATCCTGTCACTGCTTTCCAAATATGCTGCTATAACATCTTTAACACCAGCAAGGCTGACTGGTCTATAATTCCCTGTTTTCTCCCTTCCTCCTTTCTTTAAAAAGTGGAGTTACATCGGCTACCCTCCACAGGAACTGATCCAGAGTCAAGAAAACATTGGAAAATGATCACCAATACAGAAGGGTCTCGACCCGAAACGTCACCTATTCCTTCTCTCCATAGTTGCTGCCTCACCCGCTGAGTTTCTCAAGCATTTTTGTCTACCACCAATGCGTCCACGATTTCTAGGGCCAACTCCTTGAGTACACTGGGATGCAGACCTGGGGGTTTATCTGCCTTCAGTCCCAACAATTTACCTTAATACCATTTCCTGACTAATGTGGATTCCCTTCAGTTCCTCCCTCCCACTAGATCCTCGGTCTCCTACTATTTCCGGGAGATTGTTTGTGTCTTCCTTAGTGAAGACAGAACCAAATAACTCATTTAACTGGTCTGCCATTTCCTTGTCTCCCATTATAAATTCACCTGTCTTGGTGGAGGTACTAATGTTATACAACATTGGTTCATAGATTAAGTACAGACATTAATACATACATATAGCCCTCCCTCAGAGGACGTCAAGAAAGGCTTGAGAGTAAAGATGAGTTTTATGTCTCGACTTAAAGGAGTCGATGGAGGGGGCAGTTCTGATGGGACGAGGGATGCTGTTCCACAGTCTAGGAGCTGCAACCGCAAAGGCGCGGTCGGTCGCCCCTGAGTTTATGCCTAGACCGCGGGATGTTCAGTAACACCAAGTCGGCTGATCTGAGGGACCTGTAGGTGGTGTGGTGGGTACGCAGACTTTTGATGTAGGTGGGGGCAAGCCCATTAAGGGCTTTGTAGACCTAAAGGAGGATCTTGAAATTTATTCGGAAGCGCACAGGGAGCCAGTGGAGAGAGGCCAGGATCGGGGTGATGTGGTCCCTTTTCCAGGTGCCCGTCAGGAGTCTCGCTGCGGCGTTTTGGACCAGTTGCAGGGGAGAGGGAAGATTGGCTGATGCCAGTGTAAAGGGAGTTGCAGTAATCTAGGCGGGAGGAGATAAATGTGTAGATGATCTTTTTGAGGTCATCAAACTGGAGAAATTGTTTTATTTTAGCGATCGTCCAAAGCTGGAAAAAGCTAGCTTTTACCATGGCATTGACTTGTTTGTCAAATTTCAATGCCGAGTCAAATATCATGCCAAGATTTTTGACGTGAGGTTTGAGTAATGGGGTAAGGCTTCCTAGGCTGCCTGCTATCATTTTGATTGAGCCACGAGGGGCCGAGAAGAATGACCTCAGACCTCAGACTTGCTCTCGTTTTGTTTGAGGAAGTTCTGGGCCATCCAACACTTTATATCCTTGAGGCATTGGATAAGGTTAAGCAGATTTGATCAGTTTTTTGGCTTCGGGGGAGATAGAGTTGTGTATCGTCTGTGTAGGAAATGTGGTGCCTTTGAATGACTTGGCCTAAGGGGAGCATATACAGGGAGAAGAGAGTGGGGCCAAGGATGAAACCTTGTGGAACCCCACAGCAGAGGCTAGCTGGGGAGGAGAAAGAGTGTCCTATGTTTGTAGAGAAACTCCTACCTTTGAGGAAGGAGATGAACCAGCTCAGGGCAGTGCCATCAATACCAACCCCGTACCGGAGACGGTTAATTGGGATGGTGTGGTCGACTGTATCAAATGCTGCGCTGAGGTCGCGAAGGAGTAGGATTGCACAGTCGCCGGAATCAACGGTGAGCAGTAAGTCATTATGTACCTTCAACAAGGCGACTCTGTGCTGTGGTGGGCCCTGAAACCTGATTGCAAAGTTTCCAAGTTAGTATTTTGGTGAAGGCAAGGCATAAGTTGACTTAAAATTACCTTTTCAAGGGCTTTTTGGAAAGGCAGTTTTGGTCTGTGGTTGCCTGGCAAGGTGGGGTCGAAGTTAGTTTTTTTTTCAGGAGAGGCTGGACCACCGCGTGCTTGAAGCAGGTAGGAATAGTGCCAGTAGCCAGAGAACTGTTGAAGATGGCAAGGATGCTGGGACTGGCTATTGTAATGACATCCTTCAGAAGGGCAGAGGGGACAGTGTCGAGGGGGCAGGTAGTAGGTTTCATGGTGGTGACCAGTTTTACAAGGGAGGGTAGAGTAACAGGTTGGAAGCGGTCTAATTTTGAAGAACAGACCAATGAGACAGCCAGGTCACGGATGGGAGGGGAAATATTACTCTGACTGTAAGGGACCTACATTTATCTTCACTAATCTTTTCCTTTTTACATACCTATAGAAACATTTACAGACAGTTTTTTATATTTTCCGCAAGCTTTCTTTCATGCTTTATTTATCCCCCTTTTAATTAACCCCTTTGTCCTCCTCTGTTGAGTTCTAATGCATCTTCTATTGTTGCACTAACCACTAGTACAGTGTGCAACTGCTGTTAAAACGTCATTCGGCACAATGGACTGAGGATGAATATTTGTCTCGCATTCTTTGGTTCACAAAGAGATGCCCTCAGGAGAAACAACTTCTACGTTTGAATATTTGAAATTCTATAATGCTGGCTGAATTCATACTGAACCTAGAAAAATAAAATGTATATGGGGAAAAAGCCTATTTAAACCTACAAATAATAGTGGTACAAGAATCAGACAGTGGCCCCAGGGTAGAGTTGCTGCCTTATACCAGGACCCGGATTCAATCCTCACTACAGGTGCTGTCTGTACAGAGTTTGTAATTGTCCTTGTGACAACGTGGGTTTTCTCTGGACGCCTCGGTTTCCTCGCACACTCAAGTTGTGCAGGTTTGTAGGTTAATTGGCTTCAGTAAAAGATTGTAAATTGTCCCACATCTCTCGGATAGTGCTTGTGTTCAGTGTGATCTTTGGTCGGTGCAAACTCGGTGGTCCAAAGGACCTACTTCCGTGCTAAACTAAACTAAGTTGTTCAATGCATTCTGTTCATTTCACATCACCCTTGTTTCCCTTGCCCCTAATCAGTCTGAAGAAGGGTCTCGACCCGAAATGTCACCAATTCCTTCTGTCCAGAGATGCTGCTTGTCCCGCTGAGTTACTCCAGCATTCTGTGTCTATCTTCTGTTCATTTAACCTTGTTTCTTGTAACATATTGTAATAGTGCACTGACTGGTTTCTAAAGAGCTCATTGACGCTTAATTAGTCTTGTCATGTAGCCTTGGCAGAACATTGTGAAAAAGAAATTCTGCAGGCAAGAGTCACAAACTGTCCCCAGGTTGAATTGCTCGAATTGAGATGTGTTTCGGGCTGGACAGTGCTGGTTTGTCACCTGTGTGAAGCATATGTGCTTTGTCTGGTCGAATGATCACCAGTAACAGGTAAACCAGACACGGCAGAAGACAGAGTGGGGAGTCACGTCCTTGGCTTGCAAATTACGTGACCTTGTGGTTGCTTGAGGCTTACGGGCACTGCGCTGCGCCGGTCCCACTTAGAAGCGCGGAGGGGTATGGAGTTGTGCGGAGCTCTGAAATTCTTGAAGTGAACGAAATCTTCGCGCGCCAACGGCCTCTCGCGGAACTGACGGCCAAAGTGGGACAGGCCCAAGACCCTGGCGTGACGCAACGTCTCACCTTCAACAGCAGCAGAAGCAGCAAACGATCGCCGAGCTCGGCCTGGGGCTCACGGCCGTTGCAGTCCGGATCCGCCCCCACTTCTACTCCCAGAGCGGGGCCAGGAGCGGAGCTGTGCTGCTGGCCGGGAGGATTTGATGAACTTTTCGGAAGGTGGGGAGGAACAAAAGCAGTCAGACTTTGCAGTTCAGAGCTCTGTCAGGCTGCAGAGGCTTTCTTTGTTCAAAGAGTCCTCTAATTAGTAAGGTTTGTCTGTGTGTATCTGGAAAGTCGTAGGAGCTGCAGTGGCTGGCGGAAGGCCAAGATTCACTTGAGCTGGTGGGAGCTGAGTCTGGAACGGGTTTGAAGTTAATGACATCGGAAAGCTCCCTCCTACACCGACTTGCCCGGTCCAGGTGTGACTTTGGGTAAGTGCGGCAACAGTGCCTTGGATTTGTTGAAGCCGGGGCGGGAGGCGCCGGAGACCTGGGGGAAGAAGCCTCTGGAAGCTCGTTTTTGACGGCGGGAGGATTGACACGGACATTCCTATCTTATCAGGAGGAGACTGTTTTTCTGTTGCTTTGCCAAGGAAAGCCTTCACAAGACTCATTTTTAACTGTTGCAAAAGAGTGGAGGTGCAGCAACAGCAGAAAGACTGCTTTTGATTTAAAAAGGACGGATATACTGTGTGTTGTGCCGCGCCCTAAAGATGGCGACCCCTCAGAGTTATGCAGCTGTCGCACGGTCGGCAGTCCCCGAGACTGAGGGCCATGAGTTGATGGGGCGCACACATGGGGATAAAAATGTACATGCAGAGCAAACCTGCCCTTCAAGGCCTTTCTAGATGCGCTGGGTGAGACTGTTGGCAAGGAAAAGCCATTAGTCTCGGGCGCGGTGGTCAGTGGGAAGGTGGTTGTTCTACTGAAGACTCAACAGGCGGTGGCTCTGGCTCTGGAAAGGGGCATAACAGCGGGTGGGAATTTTGCGGCGGTGGACCCATGGGGGGGTCCGTGCTGCCGGTCATTCTGTCCAACGTTCCCACTTTTTGTTCCGGATCAGCGCTCCTGCTCCCACATGTAGGAAGCTGGGGGAGGTGGGGAGGTGGGTCGGGGCTCACAAAATTGTTGTATAGGTTTGATGATCCTGAGATGCAGCATATATATACGTTCAAGGTCGTGTGTATATGCAGATGGCACAGGGGTACGGACACGGAGGGGAGTTTTGATGTGGAGGTGGATATGATTTCTTTTCTCCTATCTGCGTGTTTTGGAACGCGGGCCAAGGCGTTGTCACGCTTGCAAAAAGTGTGGGGCATTTTCGCAGAATTGTCCCAGGATCGGGCTCTGCCACTTCCACCCACGGTGGCCCGGGAGAGCACTGCTGGCCATCTGGGGCTGCTGGTTCTACCACTGTAGCTCGTGAAGGCTCTATTCCCTACCATCCACCCCCCATCCCCCCACCACCCATGTCCCCTACCTGCGGCGGTGGATGCGGGTGAAGTGCGTGGGGTGGACAGGGACGGTTGGGAGCTTCAGGTGGGGAGGGAAAGTCAAGAAAAAGAAAGAAGGGCGGGCCCCAGGAAGAAGACCACCTCCAAGCGGGACCCCAGGCAGTGTATAAAATTGTGCTCGCCTCTGAGCCCGGCCCAGGGAAGCATAAGGGCCTAGGGTCCCAACGGGGGGCTGGAGAGGTTGAACAAGTAGACGGTAGTGTGGAGGTAGAGGCTTCCGCAATGGAGATCACTGTGCCACCGCACGCACTCCAGTGGTTCAAAGAGGAGGAGACATGGGTCTCTCCGATATAGAGAAGGGGCCTGAAGTTCAGGAGCAACCTGAAGGGGGGCCTTCCCCTCCTGTTGAGGTGGGGGACCCAGGACACTCCTCCTCTGAGGGGGAGGATGCCTCTGTAGTGCAGGGAACACCTGAGAGTGGCGATACATTACCCTTGGGGGTTGTTCCCCAGAGAGTGCGTCTGCTAGCTTAGAGGATGACCAGGGGCGGCCTGAAGAGGGGGACTTGGGTGAGGGGGGAGGGTCCCCAGTCTGAGCTCCTCGTTGAGGCTGTAAGCCCAGATGAGGGGCGTTGTGTGGTGGGGGTTGTGATGTTCCCATGGTCGAGGGAGCAGGGGGGACTTCAATAACATCGGCCCCTGAGGGTCACAGTGAGGTGATTCACCCTGGTGGTGGGGGTAGGGGCCTCTCTGGGTGATAGTGTTGGGGCGGGTAGCCTGGGGCGCGGAGGAGGGCAAGGTCGTTTCGGATCGTGTCCTTCGGTCGGACTCTAGGCAGGCCCGCTTACAGCAAGGCCCGGAGACTTGCTCCGACTTCACTGTTCCCAATCCGGTTACAGAGGGCGGTGGGGAGAGTGCAGGAGACTGGCCAATTAGCAGATAGCTTGCCGCAGTCAAGAGGCACCGGAACCTGCCCCTGTCACTGATCCTGGGGGGTGGGAAGGTGACAGAGGAGGGACCGTGTGATGTGGGCTGGAACGCCCACCTCACAAGGAGAGGTGAGCGAGGTGGCTGAGAGTAGCAACCTTCCGGACTCGGGCTCGGACATTGAGTGCGAGGAGGAGGGGTACGCGGAGTCCGTCGACAGTGCGTTGACTGACTGCCCCACCCGCGGCCCTGTGTCACGACTTGTCGAAGTCTGGAACTTCGGAAGTTCTTAAAGGGATACGAGAGGGAGTAGGAACAAGGTGGATTTGGCTGTCGACCGCTGGTCGGACCTGAGGGTGCCCATGCGGTCCATTTATGCCATCCTTCAGAAGAAGGGGAATGAGGCGGGGCTAATACGGAATGAGCGGCGCCAGTTCCAAGAGCTTTTTAAGGCCCTTAAGAGAGGGCAGAAGGCTAGGGGAGGCTTCCACTCCTTCACTGGGGGCTGGTAAAAGATCTAGTGTACACTCAAAATGAAACTCACTATAGCCAGCCTTAATATCAATGGGGGCAGGGGGTCTCTCCGTAGGTATCACCATCTCTCAGTGCTCGGGGACGGAGGGGTACGCGGTGAGCTTCCTGCAGGAAACACACACTGTGGCTAGTGATGAACCCACCTGGCTCCTGGAGTGGGAAGGGGGGGTCTACATGAGCCATCTCAGCTCCCAATTCGAGTGGAGTGGCATTCCTGTTGGCCCCGTCTTTCCAACCGGAGATCCTCAGAGTGGCAGGACATTGTACCGGGCCGTTTGCTGTATCTGGCCGTGCGTTTGGATGGCGTGCCATTACACTTCATTAATGTGTACGCCCCCAAGATCGGCGCAATGCAGACGCGCTTAACAAGGGAAGTGACCACGTTGTTGAACACTATCGACCGTGGGGAGTGTGTTTTCCTTGGGGGAGATTTTAATTGTACCCTCGAGGTGAGAGATCGCTCTGGCATTCAGCGTGACCCGGCTGCAGTAAAGTCTTTAAGGGAGATGGTGGACTCTTTTGAGCTGGTAGATGCTTGGCGGAATTTCCATCCTGACTCTAACGCCTTCTCGTACAGGTTTGAGGTGGTGTTTCCTGTATTGACCGTTTATACGTGTCCAAGGCCTATGTCTCCTGTGTTTCGGTGGCCTCCATGCGGCGGCGCCATGCTCGGACCATTGCCTGGTGCGAGTGGATTTTATCCCGACGCGCACACGGGCTGGGTCCCGCGTACTGGCATTTTAATAGCCAGCTGCTGGAGGATCGCCGATTCCGGGATTCCTTCAGGCAGTTTCTGGGCGAGGTGGGAGAGAGAGGCAGGGGCGTTTCCTTTCCCTAAGGCAGTGGTGGGACGTGGGGAAGGCCTACGTCCGTCTGTTTTGTCAGGACTATGCAAGGGGGTCGACCAAGGGGCGGAACTCCGAGATCGGACGGCTTGAGAGGGAGTTGCTCGACTCAGAGGCTCGTCTGGATCAGACTGGTGGGGCTTCGTGTGAGTGGAAGGGAGTACCAGGAGAAGAAAACATAGAAACATAGAAATTAGGTGCAGGAGTAGGCCATTCAGCCCTTCGAGCCTGCACCGCCATTCAATATGATCATGGCTGATCATCCAACTCAGTATCCCGTACCTGCCTTCTCTCCATACCCTCTGATCCCCTTAGCCACAAGGGCCACATCCCAACCGGAGATCCTCAGAGTGCAGGACATTGTACGGGCCGTTTGCTGTATATGGCCGTGCGTTTGGATGGCGTGCCATTACACTTCATTAATGTGTACGCCCCCAAGATCGGCGCAAGAAGGGAGCACTGAGGGACTTGCAGCTTAGGAGGTCCCGGGGCGCATATGTGAGGTCGCGAGTCCAGATGTTGCACGATCTGGACCGAGCCTCCCCCTTTTTCTTTTTCTCTGGAGAAGGGGCGAGGAGCCCGCAGGCAGCTTGTAGAGTTGCTTGCGGATGATGGCTCCTCTGTCACGGATCCAGAGCGCATTGGTGCCTCGGTTCAGTCTTTCTACAGGACTCTGTTCTCGGCAGGCACATCGAATGCGGAGGCGCAAGAGGTCCTGTGGGAGGGCTTACCCGCTGTGTGCAATGATGTGGCTGAACACCTGGATGATCCCTAACTCTGGACGAGTTGACTGGTGCCTTGCACCAGCTCAGGGGGGGCAAGTCTCCAGGGCTGGATGGACTGACTGTGGAGTACCTTAGAGCCTTCTGGGATGTCCTGGGGGGTGACTATATGAAGGTCCTGGGGGGAGAGCCTGGCGGACCGGGGAGGATGCCCTTCTCATGGCGCAGGGCAGTAGTTGTCCTGTTGCCTAAGAAGGGCGATCTCCGCCTTTTGAAGAACTGGCGCCCAGTCTCTCTCCTCAGCACGGACTATAAAGTTTTTGCACGGGCATTGGCGAATCGCCTGGGTCCCGTGCTGTCTCAGGTGATCCACCCTGACCAGTCTTACACCGTCCCGGGCCGGTCCATCCAGGACAATATCCATCTGCTCCGGGACCTGATCCATCTGTCCCAGGGGGCTGGACAGTCAGTCGCCTTTCTCTCCCTCGACCAGGAGAAGGCGTTCGACAGGGTGGAGCACGAATACCTTCTCGGGACTCTGCAGGCGTTCGGATTTGGACCGTATTTTTGTGTCCTGGGTCCGACTTTTATACACTGCTGCAGAGTGCCTTGTTAAGGTCAACGGCTCTTTATTGGCCCCCATTCCCTTTGGGAGGGGGGTTCGTCAGGGATGTCCCATGTCCGGTCAGCTGTATTCCATCTGTGTAGAGCCTTTCCTGTGCCTTCTCCGGAGGCGGTTGACGGGCCTGGTTGTGGCGGGGCCGGGGATGGATGGAGGTGGTTCTCTCGGCCTACGCCGATGATGTCATTTTGATGTTCACCGACCCTGTTGACCTGCGGAGGATGCGTGAGTGCCAGCAGGTTTTCTCAGCTGCATCCTCCGCCAAGATCAACTGGGGGAAATGTTCTGGTCTCTTGGTGGGTCAGTGGGAGGTGGACTCCCTGCCGGAGGAGATGGCAGGTTTTGCGTGGAGCACCACGCACCTCCTCTATCTGGGGGTCTACCTGAGTCCCACTGAGGGGGCGTGGCCGGCGAAACTGGCAGGAGCTGGAGGCGAAAGTTGTCGCCCGGCTGGGACGTTGGTCAGGCCTCCTTGGTGTGCTCTCTTACCGGGGCAGGGCTGTAGTTTATAAACCAGCTGGTGGCCTCTATGCTGTGGTTACCGGCTGGCCACTATGGTCCCGTCCTCTTTATTTATAATCAGGTTACAGAGGAGATTGGTCAACTTCTTCTGGGTGAGAGGAACCACTGGGTCTCTGCGGGGATTCTGAGTCTCCCGTTGGAGGAGGGTGGTCAGGCGCTGGTCTGTGTTCGTACCCAGGTGGCGGCTCTCCGACTAAGGACCCTGCAGAGATACGTCTACTCAGACTACCCTCCTAAATGGCACGTGCTGGCGACGTACTTTTGCCGCCAGGGGCGCTGCCTTCAGGAGGGCTCAAAGCTCCCAGTAGCAGGTATGAGTCGACGTGCTCGGCGGGAGTTGCCTGGCTTTTACCGTGACCTCCTGAAGGCCAGGAATCGGGTCACCTTCAGCCAGGGCGCTGCTCCTCAGGGGGAGGGGGGTGTTGTGGCTGTGACGGTGGGTGTTGAGGAGAGGCGTGTGTGTGGAGCGATTCCGGATGAGCTTACCCCCGCTCCATCGGAATTGTTCATAGGACCCATGGCCCGGCTCCCTCCCCGAGAGCCGGCCCCACGCAACATGAGCCGCCTTTCCGAGATGCCCAGCGTGCCGTTCCGTGATGCGGAGAGGCGCGTGTTGTACAGGTTGCTCTTGCACACTCTCCACTTCCTCGCCTTCGTCTTCCGTCCAGACACGCCCTGGCGGTCCGTGTTACCACCTGACGAGGGGAAAGGTCCTCAGTGGAGGTCTCTCTATAAGGGAGTCCTCCCCCTTTACATCGGGGACCTGGGGTGGAGAGTGTTGCACAAAGGTGTGGCATGCAACAGGTACTTGAGCCGGTTCACGGACTCGTCCGCCGCCTGTCACTTTTGCGGCGAGGAGGAGACCGTGTTCCATGTCTACATGGAGTGTGAGAGGTTGCAGCCCCTGTTCGAGTATCTGAAGGGGCTGCTCCTCAAGTTTTGGCTCCACTTTAGTCCGACGCTATTTGGGCACCCGGTGCAGAGGGGGGGAGGGTCGGGAGGGAGGAGGGGGGGTCTCCCTGTCGGTCTGCTCCTGGGCCTGGCCAAGATGGCCATTTCGCGGGTCCAGGCAGCGGGCAGTCGACGGCCGCACAGCAGTCGGCTGCCTGCCCCTCTTCCGGGGTTACGTCCGTGCCCGCGTGTCCCTAGAGAGGGAACACGCCGTGTCCACGGGGACTGTGGAGGCTTTCCGTGAACGCTGGTCACCGCAGGAGGTCGAATATTATTGATAAAGATGATAATATTTTAATTTGAGAACTTTCTTTGTAAATGCCAATATAGGCATTCTCTGATCGTGTTACTGTTTTGTATTTTTTGGCTATTTACAATATATATTAATGATCTGGATGAGGGAATTGAAGGCAATATCTCCAAGTTTGCGGATGACACTAAGCTGGGGGCAGTGTTCGCTGTGAGGAGGATGCTAGGAGACTGCAAGGTGACTTGGATAGGCTGGGTGAGTGGGCAAATGTTTGGCAGATGCAGTATAATGTGGATAAATGTGAGGTTATCCACTTTGGTGGCAAAAACAGGAAAGCAGACTATTATTTAAATGGTGGCCGATTAGGAAAAGGGGAGATGCAGCGAGACCTGGGTGTCATGGTACACCAGTCATTGAAAGTAGGCATGCAGGTGCAGCAGGCAGTGAAAAAAGCGAATGGTATGTTAGCTTTCATAGCAAAAGGATTGAGTACAGGAGCAGGGAGGTTCTACTTCAGTTGTACAGGGTCTTGGTGAGACCACACCTGGAGTATTACGTGCAGTTTTGGTCTCCAAATCTGAGGAAGGACATTATTGCCATAGAGGGAGTGCAGAGAAGGTTCACCAGACTGATTCCTGGGATGTCAGGACTGTCTTATGAAGAAAGACTGGATAGACTCGGTTTAATACTCTCTGGAATTTAGGAGATTAAGAGGGGATCTTATAGAAACTTACAAAATTCTTAAGGGGTTGGACAGGCTAGATGCAGGAAGATTGTTCCCGATGCGGCCCGTAACGCTAACGGCAGGTACTCGTGGAAATGCGGAGTGGTGGGGGGGGGGAGGAGTAAGGTGGTATGCAGAGTACTGCCCTGCCAACTACAGATTCAGAAGAAGATTCATGTGGAGGGGGGAAGGTGTTTGGGGAAAGAGGAAGGGGAAGGAAGATGTTTGTGGAAGTTACCTAAAATTGGAGAGTTTCATGTCCACACCGTTGAGTTGTAAGCTATCCAAGCAAAATATGAGGTGCTGTTCCTCCAGTTTGCCTGTGGCCTCACTCTGACAATGGAGGAGGCCCAGGACTGAAAGGTTAGTTGTGACAAGGAGGGAAGGGGAGTTAAGTGGTTAGCCACCTGAAGATCCTGGAATATTTTAATTGGGTATGACTTGTCAGGATCTAATTTTCTCCATTTTTGATTTTAAAGCCCTCTTATTTTCGAATTCTATCAGGGCAATGCCTCCACGCGTTATTCCTCATCCTTTAATTCGATTTATAGATTTTTTTCCAGTTCCACCATTGATGTTGGTGTCCCTGTTTTTTTTATTTATTTTGTTTTTTTCTCTCCCACATCCGCAATTCCTGGAATTCTCTAAGCCCCTCAGTCTTCCAACATCTCGCTTGCCCTTTAATCAGTTCCTATCTTCCTCGCCATGCTTTCAATTGTACAAAGTGCCCTGGGACAATTTTCTGTTATATAAATGCAAATTCTTGGTTCTGAATATTGTTTGTAAAATTCTAACTGAATTAAGATTTCAGCTGTAACATGCACCTGCATATTATTTTTTGTTGCCAGCTTATGTGGATAATGCTTTTATCTGCTTTTGGTTAATATGAATGTTTGTTTCTGATTTTTCTTTTAAAATGTATTTTTTCCTTTTTTTTCTTTCAGTCTACTTTTCACGGGCGATTCAGACATTTCCTGGACATCATTGATCCTCGAACTCTCTTTGTCACCGAGGTATTCTATGCAGCAGATTGTTTTAAGCTCTCTTTTGTTCGATGCTTCCCATGGATCAAGTGCGATCCTTTGAAACGTTACGAGCATCCACTCTGTCAATCTATGACTGTTTTATATCTTCACGGTTTTGGATGAGAAGACTGGGCGGTACAGCGGTTGAGTTGCTGCCTTCCAGCACCAGAGACCCTGGTTCCATCCTGACTATGGGTGCTGTCTGTATGGAGCTTGTACCTTCTCCCAGGGAGTGCAGCGTAGGTTCGCCAGGTTAATTCCTGGGATGGCAGGACTGTCATATGCTGTGAGAATGGAGCGGCTGGGCTAGTATTCCCTGGAATGTAGAATTTTAAGAAGACATAGGTTTAAGGTGATGGGGGAAGGATTTAATAGGAACGCAGGGGGGTAACTGTCTTACATAAAGGGCGGTGGGTGTATGGAACGAGCTGCTGTTGGAGGTAGTTGAGGTAAGTACAATTGCAACGTTTAAGAAACAATTAGGCAGGTGCATGGATAGGACGGGTTTAGAGGGATATGGGTCAAACGCAGGCAGATGGGAATAGTGTAGATGGGGCATGGGCAAGTGAAGCCAAAGGGCCTTTTTCCTGGCTTTATGACCGTAACCCTATGATTGGTTGGAGGCTGGGTATTCTGCAGTGAGTGACATGATTCCTGATGCCCCAAAACGTTTCTGCCTTCCACAAAGTCCAAGTAAGAGGTGTGGAATAATCTCCACATGCCTCAATGTCTGCAGCTTCAACAATACACAAAGCTTCACGAGGTCCAGGACACAGGAGCGTACTTAATTGATACCCTATCTACCATCCTTGGCATCATTCAATCATTCCCTCTTCTCCCCTCTCCTGTTGGGCAGATGACACAAAAGCTTGAAAGCACATACTCAGCAACGATGGTGGCGCAGCGGTAGAGTCGCTGCCTCACAGCGTCGGAGACCCGGGTCCCATCCCGACTCAGGGTGCTGTCTGTATGGAGTTTGTACCTTCTCCCCGTGACCTGCGTGGCTTTTCTCCGAGATTTTTTCGGTTTCCTCCCACACTCCAAAGACGTGCAGGTTTGTAGGTTAATTGGCTTGGTAAATGTAAACATTGTCCCTAGTGTGTGTGTGTGTGTGTAGCATAGTGTTAATGTGCGGGGATCGCTAGTCGGCGCGGACCCGGTGGGCCGAAGAACCTGTTTCCACGCTGTATCTCTAAACTAAACTACCCGACTGTAATCAGATTGAAGAACAAATCCGCACTCTCCTCCCAACCCCATAAGCTAGGGTGTCGAGCTGATCTTCCATCCCACCTTATTGCAGGACATTGTACTCCAACTGTAATAATGTTATTTTGTAACACTATATTCTGCATACTTTGCATTACCTGTTATACGTGTGCAAGATACAGAATGCTGCTGTAATTCAGCAGGTCACGCAGCATCGCAGGAAATAGGTGCAGGAGTAGGCCTTTCGGACCTTCGAGCCAGCACCGCCATTCAACGTGATCATGGCTGATCATCCACAATCGGCACCCTGTTCCTGCCTTCTCCCCATATCCCCTGACTCCACTATCTTTAAGAGCTCTATCTAATTCTCTCTTGAAAGCATCCAGGGAATCGACCTCCACTTCTGAGGCAGAGAATTCCACACACTCGCAATTTCGTGGTCTTATCTACAGAATAGTGAAAGGCCAGGATAGAGTGGGTGTGGAGAGGGTGTCCACCAGTGGGTGAGTCTAGGACTAGAGGTCATAGCCTCAGAATAAAGGGACGTACCTTTCGAAAGGAGATGAGGAGGAATTTCTGTGGAACACATTGCCACAGAGCGTTGTGGAGGCCAAGACGGTGGATTAATTAGAATGGGCGTCAAGGGTTATGGAGTTAATTACCCTATTTCACCTCATGATTTTATTCACCGATATAAGATTAGCCCTCGGCCTCCTGCACTCCAAGGAACAGTCCTCGCCTGCCCAACTGCCCCTACAGCTCAGGCCATCAGACTACCTCTCCCAATACATCAGAACTAATTGGTTAAACATGTAGTAGCCATTTAGCTTAACTAAGAATGTTATAATTATAACCAGTTACCTTTCATTATTATCTGCCTGTGCTAATGTGGGTGGGATTTTTTTTTTTTGCAGTCTGAGGCGTGTTTGTGGCTAGGATTCTGGCGCAGACTCCCAAGTAGTTTATTTTTAATTTTTTTAATATTTATTTTATTAGAAGCAATTGTGCAAGGAGAAAGTAATCGACATAACAATTATACAATTTTCGTACAGCTTCTGTTTTAACATTTTATAAACTAATAAGTACATCGGGAAAAAAGAAAAAAGGAAAGAAGGGAAAGTAAGAAGAAAGGAAAAAGAAAAGAAAGAACTTCAAAAAAGATACGAAAAAGAAAAACCCCTGAACTAACGAAGAAGTGGGGGAAAAAAGCGGAGATATGTCCCACTACCCTTTCTTGCGCCCGACCCTAGCGTCGGTTTTAGAATTTGTGTTCAACCATAACGTTGTTGAAGAAATTCAATGAAAGGAGACCATATTCTGGAAAATTGTCAGACAAAACAAGCCTTTTTTTTTCTAAATGTAGTGTCTCGGTCATTTCTGTGATCCACATCTTCACTGTGGGAACTGCTATCTTTTTCCAGAATTTAAGTATACGTTTTTTCGCAGTTATTAAACCATAGTCAAGGAAGCGTCTTTGGAATATCGTTAACTTAGGGCAGCCCTCTGACATTCCTAGTATTATTAACTTTGAATCTGGCTCCAATTGAATTTTGAGTGTTTTAGAAATTGTATTGAATATTCCCGTCCAGAAGTTTTGTGTTTTTATACAGGATACAAAATAATGGGTTAGGGTAGCTTCTTGGAAGTGCCATTTATCACAGAGACGGGAGACAGTTGGGAAGATCTTGTTCAATTAGGTCTTTGAGTAGTATAACCTATGCAATACTTTGAATTGTATCAGGCAATGCCTGTCATTTAAAGAACAGTGATGTATGTATAGTAGGCTGTCCTCCCATATATCTTTTGAAATGGGTAAACCCAACTCGTCCTCCCATGGTCGCCTATAAATCTCAGAAGGTGGGGATCGATATTTAATAGAGTGTTATAAATGTAAGATATCAACTTACTTGTATCGGCATGTCTATTCAATCGTCTAATATATCTGGACCCATAAGAGGACAGTCTTGTGTGTATGTTTTCACATCATCTCGGATTTGAAGGTATCTAAAAATATTGTTGGTGTTCAAGTGGTATTTCTCCTGTAGTTCTTGAAAAGAAGAGTCCCCTTCTTATAGAGGATTGTTTGCCTTTATACTAAAAGGCAAACAATCTTCCCTCTCCAATTTTAACCAATTTACATGTTGACATGTATCGTCCAACCAGAAAGTTATATTTTTAACATTAGTTGCCCAGTAGTAAAAAAGAAAATTAAGTGGAGCCAATCCTCCATTTTCTTTGGATTTGCACAAATGCCTTTTTTGTATTCTATGGGTTTTGTAGTCCCAAATAAAGTTAGTGACAACAGAATCATTTTTTTAAAAAAGCTTTTTGGGAGATATATAGATTGGAATAAGTATAAAAGTTGCGGAAGGAAGATCATCTTTATGGCATTTAATCTACCAATAAGGGAGATAGAAAGTGTTTTCCAAAATTGAATGTGGGCATATAGTTTAGTGATTAATGGTGGGAAGTTTATTTTAAACAGAGAGGAATACTTTCTAGTCGCGTCAATTCCAAGATATCTGAACTTTTCAGTAACAATTCTGCAAGGAAATTGTTGGAGTTGAGAAGGGTCTTGTTCTTTTATTGGCATGATTTCACTTTTATTCCAATTTATTTCTGTATCCAGAGAAAGAACCAAATTGTTCTATAATGTTTAGAACATTTGGAATGCGAGCTTGTGGATTAGTAATGTATAAAAGTACATCATCTGCATATAACAAGATTTTATTGGTGGTATATTTGGTATTGTATCCATGAATGCCTGAATGGGACCTGATACTCTCGGCTAGAGGTTCTGTGGCTAAAGCAAATAACATTGGAGAAAGGGCACATCCTTGACTGTTAACCCTAGATGTATAAAATTTGGGTGAAAGCATTTGATTTGTCAGTATATCTAGCTGTCAGATTAGTGTATAAAAGCTTCACCCATAAAGTAAAGTGTTCCCCCAATTTGAAATGTTTCCAACACTGTGAAACGATAAGACCATTCCGCTTGGCTGAAAGCTTTTTCTGCATCTAGAGAAATAATTGTTAGATCTTCATTTGGCATTCTCTGCGAATATATTATGTTAAACAAACATCTCAAATTATAAAACGAGTAGTAGTAGTTAGTTTAGTTCGATGAAGATCATGGGAGAGACATAAGGGGCTGTCCCACTTTTGTCATTTGTCAAGGGGATGTTATTTGCGCGTCACTTACGCGACATCATTTATGCGTCACGACGTGTGCATTACGTGCGCATGGTGCGTGGTGACGCGCGGTCGCGCATGGCACCCCAGGATTTTGGGACTCACAAAATCTTCACGCGCCACCTGCGTGACGCGCAAATGACACCCAAGTGGGACAGGCGCTATAGTTTTCGACCATGCACGAGCAAGACCATGAGTATGATTGAAATGTACTCGTACAAGAAGAAGCTTTTATGAACTAATCGTACTGCTTTGTACTTCTATAAATAAACTATTAATCAAGAGACTATTTTTGGAAGATTCGTGTTTTCAGGGCATTGACTATCTCGTGGAGAGCTCGTGCATGCATAAAGATCCTGTGCCACTTGCCTTTTTTTTTTTTTTTTCCAGCGACTGCCGGCATCATATCAGTGTCACAAAAATATTTAGAACTTTTCAAAATCCAACGGCGATAAACAAAATGTTGCGAAAACACCGCGCGCCATACGTCATCACGCCGCAAATATTTTGGTGACCTGATACGTCAGTGAATGATGCCGGCAGTCGCCGATAAAATCGGCAAGTGGGACAGGCCCTTAACATTAACCTTCTGACCCATAATCGGCAAATTAGTGACTATCGAGGATTAAATCCTTGAGACGTCGTAAAGACTGTCACTGCAAAACACAATACCGCATTTGCACACATGCATGGTGCAGCTCTGTGGACGTGTATCTCATGATGCAGCTCTAAGAGACTTTAGTTAGGCCGCATTCGGAGTATTGGGTGCTGTTCTGGCCGCCCCAATGCAGGAAGGATGTGGTGGCTTTGGAGGGGCTGCTGAGGAGGTTGCCCAGAATGCTGCCTGGATGACACTGGTCTGTCCACAAGTACAGGGCCCTAGTGAGCCCACACCTGGAGTATTGTGTGCAGTTTTGGTCACCTAATTTGAGGAAGGACATTCTTGCTATTGAAGGGATGCAGCGTAGGTTTACAAGGTTAATTCCCGGGATGGCGGGACTGTCATATGTTGAGAGAATGGAGCGGCTGGGCTTGTATACACTGGAGTTTAGAAGGATGAGAGGGGATCTTATTGAAAAATATAAGATTATTAAGGGTTTGGAGACGCTAGAGGCAGGAAACGTGTTCCCGAAATTGGGGGAGTCCAGAACCAGGGGCCACAGTTTAAGAATAAGGGGGTACGCCTTTTAGGACAGAGACGAAGAAACACTTTTTCTCACAGAGAGTTGTGAGTCTGTGGAATTCTCTGTCTCAGAGGGCGGTGAAGGCCGGTTCTCTGGTTACTTTCAAGAGAGACCTAGATAGGGGGTCTTAAGGATAGAGGAGTCATGGGATATGGGGAGAAGGCGGGAACGAGGTACTGATTGGAGATGATCAGCCATGATCACATTGAATGGAGTTGCTGGCTCGAGGGGCCGAATGGCCTACTCCTGCACCTATTGTCTGTTGTCTATTGTTGGATACAATTAGATTTTTCTTGAAATGTCAGAGGTTGAGGGGAAACATTGATAGAAGTATATAAAATAATGAGAGGCAAGATAGGGTAGGCAGTCAGAATCTTTTCCTTGGGGTGGAAATCTCAGACTTGAGGGCATAACTTGAGAAGGGGAAAGTTTAATGGAAACCTGTGAGGCAAGTTTTCTTTTAACACAGAGGCTGGAACACACTGCCAGGAATGGTGGTGGACTGTTTAAGAGTCTTTGGGATAGGCACATGGAAGTGCATGGAATAGATGGCTAGAGATCATGTAGATCTGTAGATCAGGCAGATGTGATCAGTTTAAAAGAATGAGGGGGGGCCTCATTAAAACACACAGAAAAGTGAAAGGCTTGGAGAGAGTGGATGTGGAGAGGATGTTTCCACTGGTGGGAGAGTCGAGGACCAGAGGTCATAGCCTCCACATTAAAGGACGTCCCTTTAGGAAAGATATTAGAATCATAGGATGATTTAGCCATAGGATGATTAATCTGTGGAATTCTTTGCCACAGAAGGCTGTGGAGGCCGTCAGTGGATATTTTTAAGGCAGAGATAGATAGATTCTTGATTAGTACGAGTGTCAGAGGTTATGGGGAGAAGGCAGGAGAATGGGGTTAGGAGGAAGAGATAGATCAGCCACGATTGAATGGCAGAGTAGACTTGATGGGGCGAATGGCCGAATTCTACTCTCCCGTATGACCTTTATGAGTTTAACTTGGCATCTTGTCCAGCACAGACATTGTGGGCTGACAGGCCTGTGCTGTGCTGTTCGATGCATTGTTCTGGGTTGCCACCTTTTGGCTCCAATCTTGCAGCAGAATCATTAGAGCTTTTCTGCTGGCTCCAGGGAGCTGGTGTTTATGCTGTGAAATCTGGCTCCTTACCTTGGCAAGTGAAATAAGCGATCCAGTTTTTTTTTTTGGTCTGTTTCACTAAAGAGTTGGCAAGTGGCCACGGTAATGTTTATGTTTGAAGGTGAGACTTGTTGCACTGACATGGGAAATGGGTAAGCTTATCGAGACCCTAGATAGAGCCACTAATTATTGGTTATAGCCGCTCGCAGGTACTCGGGGCTCTCGTGGACATTTTTCAACATGTTGATAAATCTTCACGAGTCTTCCCGAGCTTACCGCGTTTCCCGAGTACCTGCCATTAGCGTTACGAGCCGCTAAAAGACGTCCCGAGCTCCGACGTACCCGCTACGTACATTCTACATGCTTACCAGCAGTTTGATTTATTTTTTTTAAACTCGGGAGAGCTCTTGAATTACCTCGTACAGTGGGACAGGCACTTATGTTCCTGTAGGGTAGAAAGCCACATGTTCACCAAGCACATTTGGCGTGTGTTAGATGTTTCTTGAGGGTTTCTAGTGCATTCAGAAAGTATTTGGACCCCTTTCCTTTTTCCGCATTTTGTTATACAGCCTTATTTTAAATTGGATTAAAAAAATGTTTTATACCATCAATCTACACACAATACCTCAGAATGAAGAAGCGATAACAGGTGTTTAAACATTTTTGCAAAGTAATTAAAAATAAATATCTGAAATATCATATTTACATAAGTATTCAGACCTGAACGACCAGGTTCAGGAGTAGCTACTTCCCCACAGCCATCAGACTATTAAACCTGGCTCGGACAAAACAGTCTGAAGAAGGGTCTCGACCCGAAACGTCGCCTATCTCCTTCGCTCCTTAGATGCTGCTGCACCCGCTGAGTTTCTCCAGCTTTTTGTGTACCCTCGGACAAAACTATGATCATTAATAACCCATTATCTGTTATCAGTTATTTGCACTTTATCAGTTTATTTATTCATGTGTGTGTGTATATACATATATAATGGTATATGGACACACTGATCTGTTCTGTAGTCAATGCCTACTATGTTCTGTGTGCCGAAGCAAAGCAAGAATGTCATTGACCTATCAGGGACACACGACAATAAACTCACTTGAACTTTGCTATGACTCTCAAAATTGAGCTTTGGCTCATTCTGTTTCCATTGATTATCCTTGAGATGTTTCTGCAACTTGATTGGAGTCCACCAGTGGTAAATTAAATTGATTGGGCATGATTTGGAAAGGCACACACACTGTCAACCGTGGGATCTTATATAGACAGTGCATGTCAGAGCAAAAGCCAAGCCATGAAGACGAAGGAATTGTCCGTAGACCTCCGAGACAGGATTGTGTCGAGACACAGATCTGGGGAAGGGTATAAAACAATTTCTGCAGCATTGCAGGTCCCGGGGAGCACAGTGGCCTCCGTCAATCTTAAATGGAAGAACGTTGGAACCACCAGGACCCTTCATAGAGCTGGCCGCCCGGCCAAACTGAGCAATCGGGGGAGAAGGGCCTTGGTCAGGGAGGTGACCAAGAACCCGATGGAGCTCCAGAGTTCCTCTGTGGAGATGGGAGAACCTTCCAGAAGGACAACTATATCTGCAGCACTCCACCAATCGGGCCTTTATGGTCGAGTGGCCAGATGGACGCCACTCCTCAGTATAAGGCACATGACAGCCCGCTTAGAGTTTGTCGAAAGTCATTGGAAACAAGATTCTCTGGTCTGATGAAACCAAGATTGAACTCTGGCCTGAATACCAAGCGTCACGTCCGGAGGAGACCAGGCACCGCTCATCACCTGGCCAATACCATACCTACGGTGAAGCATGGTGGTGGCAGCATCATGCTGTGGGGATGTGTTTCAGTGGCAGGAACTGGGAAACTAGTCAGGATTGAGGGAAAGATGAACGGAACAAAGTACAGAGAGATCCTTGATGAAAACCTGCTTCTGGACCTTAGACTGAGGCGGAGGTTCACCTTCCAACAGGACAACGACCCTGAGCACACAGCCAAGACAATGCAGGAGTGGCTTCGTGACAAGTCTGTGAATGTCCTTGAGTGGCCCAGCCTGAGCCCGGACCTGAACCTGATCGAACATCTCTCGAGGGAACTGAAAATAGCTGTGCATCAACGCTCCCCATCCAACTTGACAGAGCTTGAGAGGATCTGCAGAGAAGAATGGGAGAAATTAGCCAAATACAGGTGTGCCAAGCCCATAGCGCCACACCCAAGAAGACTTGAGGCTGTAATCGCTGCCCAAGGTGCCTCAACAAAGCACTGAGTAAAGGGGCTGAATGCTTATGTAAATGTGATATTTCAGTTATTTATTTTTAATTACTTTGCAAACATTTCAAAACACCTGTTTTTGCTTTTTTATTATGGGGTATTGTATGTAGAATGATGATTTAAAAAAGAAAATAATTGAATCAATTTTAGAATAAGGCTGTAACATAACAAAATGTGAAAAATGTGTAGGGGTCCGAATACTTTCTGAATGCACTGTAGGTATTGGTTGATTATTGCAACCTCTACTGGGATGCACAAATCAGAGCCTTTCTTCCAGGAAGGAAATATCAAATACAAGTGGGAAATATCACATATCAGAATACTTCCTCAGTCTGAAGAAGGGTGTCGACTCCCTCGAACATCTTCATCATCACACTCAACACCTATTCCGTTTCTATTTTCTCCCCCAGAGATTTGCTGCCTAATGACCTGCTGATCTATTCACTCTCAGAATGTTGTGTCTTAGATCTTCGATGTAGCCAGCATCTGCAGTTACCTTCCCTCCAAATACTAGAGGGTTCACTTTCAGATGCGAGGTGGAAAAGTTTAAAGGAGATGTGATTGAGCGGGGCCAGAAAGTTTTTGTTGGAGTACAAGGGGTCGGTGTGAGGAGGGATCTCGTGGAAAGCGCGACTACGCTTTTTGGATTGCTCTCTGGAGAGGTGTGTTTGTGGGAGGTGCTGAGCGGAGTTGCGAATTGGTGTAAGGTGTTTTCAGGGAGTACTTTTGGTGTTCTGATGGTAGTAGTTGGAGGTGGAAATGCGTATTATGAGAGGAAGTGCAGGGCAGATGTTTAGACTCGTTGTCTTGGCGCAATCATGTGTTGTACGTACGGACATTTGGGAAGAAGGGCCTCGGTGCGTTGTTAAGTGTTGTCGCTTTGTATTTGGTATTGATGTGAATTGTGTGAAAATTGGGCTTGTTTGTGTGGATCCATATTCCATCGCAGCAAATGGAAGTACTCTGAGTTCTGGAGGTTTGGTCGAAAGCTCAGAGAATGTGGACGCAGCCTAAACACTCAACTAGGTTGCTCATTCACTCATGCTCAGGTCTAGATGGGAAATGAAGGGTATTGTTTGGGGGTACGCTACTTGTAGAATCTCACTGTGTATCTGTTAATGTTTGATGACGTGACTGAGGTTAATTGCTGTGTTAACCACTGAAGTTCGGTTAGCTGTCCTTTATGCCACTAGTCTGAGCTGTATTATAAGGTTAGAGAGAGACTGGGCTCGCGCTACTTGGCGCCGCACGCGCGTATATTAGCTGTTGTACTCGCTATTTCTGCGCTGACGTATTTTGTCTAGCTGGTTAGTCGTGCTTGACACTGGATATTTTTAGACTCATGGTTAGTAGCTATACTATTATGCCTGCCATTACGTTGCTTAATGGGTTACTACTTACTATTGACTGCTCGACTTATTATACGGCTATTATTACTTACTATCTACAGAGTGTATGATTATGAGTAGAATCGCTAGTGATCGACTATTGAAATTGCTCTACTTAGTTATGTCACTGCGAGCGGTGTGTTTTAGTTTATGTACTGATTACTGGCTTCTATTATTACTACTACTGTTACTACTGCTATTACTACTACTACTAGCTTTTGTGAGATCCAATCAGAGTACTCTGCATGAGTATAATAGTGTTTTTAACTGACTGGTGAGCACACAACAAAAACCTTTTCGCTGTCATTCGATGCATGTGACAATATTAAACAAAACTAAAACAAAAAAAACGTTTTTTTAAGTGCAGAGTATTATGTTACAGTTACAGAGGAAGTTCAGAGAAAGAAAAGTGCAAGGTAGGTTGGGAGATCAAGATTACACTTTGGTTTTGGAGGAATGTACAACAAGTCTGGACAACATGGGAAGAAGCTTCTATCCTGAATCTGGCATTTCAAACAATGCAATGGTCGTGTGTTTTTAAATGAGCACCTATTAAGGTAATGATATGATACGTTTAACTAAAGTTAACCAGATAGATACCATATAAAACTCAATTACAGAACGGAGACAGCCCTCTGGCCCGCCCATTCAGTCCGTTTGCCCGACCATTCTGGTTTTCCCTTGTCCCATCATTACTGCATTCAGGACCGCTCATACCCCTCATGTCCCTTCAACGTCATTATACCTATCCACTTTACGTTTAAATGTAAAATCGATCATGCCTTCCACAACCTTGCGGGAAGTCTCATTCCACACAGCCACCACCCCTCTGAGTAAAGAAGTTCCCCCTCACGTTACCCCTAAACTTCTGTCCCTTAATTCTCATGTCAGTTCTGTAGCCCCGGTACAGATGTGTGGCCCCTTAGATCAAGGGTTCCCAACCTGGGATACATGTACCCCCAGGGGGGTAAATGTTGCCTGCCCAGGGGTAAATGTGTTGATTCAGGACTTGTAGATATTTTTTCTCATTGACTGACTGTGTTTGGTTCCGGTATACCGGTATCTGTTCATCATTAGTTGTTCATAAATAAGTGAAATAACACTGTTATGTGCTATTAAAGTTGCCTGGGGTAAACGGGAAGAAAAAGTTGGCATCCTCTGCCGTAGATAGTAAGTTGGCCGGGACAACGTTGTCATGGAGTTGTACAGTGCGGAATGATCTCTTTGAGCCACCATCTCCATGCTGGCTGATACAGTGTGCATGCAGCAGCAATATAAATACAACGGTGGGTGCAAAGCAGCGAGATTACAGTGCAATCTGAAAAATACTACTGTACAATGAAGTGAAGAGTGAAAGTATGCGGCAGCATCTCTGGGAATAGACAATAGGTGCAGGAGTAGGCCATTCGGCCCTTCATGCCAGCACGGCTATTCAATGTGATCATGGCTGATCGTCCCCAATCAGTACCCCGTTCCTGCCTTAACCATATAACCATATAACAATTACAGCACGGAAACAGGCCCTCTCGGCCCTTCTAGTCCGTGCCAACCATTTGTTTTCCCCTAGTCCCATCTACCTGCACTCAGACCATACCCCTCCATTCCCTTCACGTCCATATACCTATCCACTTTACTTTTAAATGTTAAAATCGATCCTGCCTCCCCACTTCTGCTGGAAAGCTCATTCCACAACAGCACCACCCTCTGAGGTAAAGATGTCCCCCTCACGTTACCCCTAAACTTCTGTCCCTTAATTCTCATGTCATGCCCTCTTGTTTGAATCTTCCCTACCCTCAATGGGAACAGCTTATCCACGTCAACTCTGTAAACGCCTTCTCCCCATATCCCCTGACTCCGTTATCTTTAAGACCCCTATCTAGCTCTCTCTTGAAAGTATCCAGAGAACTGGCCTCCTGTGAGGCAGAGAATTCCACAAACTCACAACTCTCTGTGAGAAAAAGTGTTTCCTCGTCTCCGTTCTAAATGCCTTACTCCTTATGCCCCTGTCCCACTTGGGAAACCTGAACGGAAACCTCTGGGGACTTTGCGCCCCACCCAAGGTTTCCGTGTGGTTCCCGGAGGTTTTTGTCAGTCTCCCTAATGGTCGAAAGTGGTTTTTGTTTTAAAAATCGGTAATTTGTTAGTCGAAGCCGGTTGCGATGCTAGTTGAAGGTGGTTGCCGAAGGACAAAAACCTCCGGGAACTGCACGGAACCCTTGGTGGGGCGCAAAGTCTCCAGAGGTTTCCGTTCAGCTTTCCTAAGTGGGACAGGGGCATTTATTCATAAACAGTGGCCCCTGGTTCTGGAATGTGGTGTAAAAGGAGTGATTCGATGGCGGCAGGGAAGAAGATGTTTTTGAGTCTGTGTCGGGGCTTTCCAGCACTTGCATCTTCTTCATGAAGGCAGAAGAGAGAAAAGGGCAGCAGGCCATCCTCGACACTACTTCCAGCCTCCCTGAATTACTCCCAGTCTCCCTCAGCTCCCGCTCAGATCCACTTTATACCTCCTACCTTTCACATTAAACCTATGCCCCTTTATAGACTCAAAATGCCGGAGTAACTCAGCGGGACAGGCAGCATCTCTGGAGAAAAGGAATGGGTGACGTTTCGGGTCGAGACCCTTCTTCAGACTTCTGCAGTCTGACCCGAAATGTCACCCATTCCTTCCCTCTGGTGATGCTGCCTGACCCGCTGAGTTACTCCAGCATTTTGTGTCCACCTTCAATTTAAACCAGCATCTGCAATTCTTTCTTAAACAGTATGCCCCCTTATCCTAGACCACAGCACATCATAATGAGGGGGATGGGGGGGGGGGGGGAGAAAGATTCTTGTTATTTTATCAATCCTATTATAATTGTTAATATCTGGAATTTCAAGTGCTTTTAGATGGATAAGGGTCAATTGGGGATAGTGATCATGGTTTTGTACGTGGGAGGTTGTGTCCTGAATCTGAGTTTTTATGAAGATCTGAGAAAAAAGGCAGAAACATAGAAAATAGGTGCAGGAGTAGGCCATTCGGCCCTTCGAGCCTGCACTGCCATTCAATATGATCATGGCTGATCATCCAACTCAGTATCCTGTACCTGCCTTCTCTCCATACCCACTGATCCCTTTAGCCCCAAGGGCCACATCTAACTCCCTCTTAAATATAGCCAACGAACTGGCCTCAACTACCTTCTGTGGCAGAGAATTCCACAGATTCACCACTCTCTGTGTGAAAAAAGATTTTCTCATCTCGGCCCAGAAAGAGCTGCAGGGCTGTAGATGATATCTGTGTGGTCTTCAGCAAGGCAGTTGTCAAGGTTTTGCATGGTAGGCTGTTCTGGAAAATTAGATTGCATGGGATCGAAGAAGGGATAACAGAATGGATGGAAAATTAGGCTTCATGGAGGGATGTGCATTATGTGCAGGTAGATAAGAGCTAGTCCGGGCAATACAGGTTCAACAGACAGTGTAGGACGAGAGGCGGCTGTTCTTTCGTTGCGCTGTTCTATTCTACGTTCTATGAGTAGTTAGTGGTAAAGAAGGTGTTTAGTATGTTTTCCTTCATCAGTTACGGCCGTCTGAAGAAGGGTGCCGACCCAAAAACATCACCAATCCATTTTCTCCAGGCTTGCGGCACCTGACTCTCTCATTTAAAGGGCCTGTCCCCCAACTTACGCGACCTTGGCTCGCAAATTTCGATGGAGGGGCATAACGGGGACAGTAAATGGGCACGCGGGGCTGGTCCCACTTAGAAGCGCGGAGTTGTGCGGGGCTAGGTCCCGACATCGATTCGAAATTCTTGCAGATAGCCGAAATCTCACGCGCCGACTGCCTGTCGGCATGTAGGCGCTATTGAGGTCTGGACGCAGCGGTCTGTAAGTATACACTAGCGCGTGGCGTGGCGTGATGATGTCATCCGACGTGCGAAGCCCACATTCAGTCGGCCCGCCTCCTGCACTGCTGATTGGTAAGCATGACGTAAATGACGTCACGTGCGTACTTAGCGCGAACTTTGCGTGAACTCCGCTTCCAGTTGGTCACGTTCAAACGCACACAATCGCATGCAAGTGGGATAGGCCCTTTACTCCAGCTTTTTGTCTTTCCAATATGAACTCATGCTCTTTCCTCAATTCTATTAAATGTCAGACATTTTAGATAAGTAAGATTATTGGCCAAGGAATTTGACTTGGTGCTCCACCCAAAAGTAACAACATGAGAAAGCGAATGGTATGTTGGCATTCATAGCAAAAGGATTTGAGTACAAGAGCAGGGAGATTCTACTGCAGTTGTACAGGGTCTTGGTGAGGCCACACCTGGAGTAGTGCGTTAACAGTTGTGGTATTCTATTCTGTGGAAAGACATTCTTGCCATAGAGGGGGTTACAGAGAAGGTTCACAGACTGATTCATGGGTTGGCTGGGATTCCATATGAAGAAAGACTGGATGACTGGCTTGTACTCGCTGGAATTTAGGAGATTTGAGGGGGGATCGTATAGAGGCTTACAAAAGTCTTAAGGGGTTGGGGACAGGTAGTTGTAGGTTGATTGTTCCCGATTGTTGGGGAACTTCAGAACAATGGGTCAAAGTGTAAGGATAAGGGGATAAGTCTTGTCGGACCAGTTGAGAGATCTTTTTTCACACTGAGAGAGGTGAGTCTGTGGAATTTCTCTGCCACAGAAGGGTTGGTTGAGGCCAGTTCCATTGGGCTATATTTAAGAGGGAGTTAGAATGTGACCCTTGTGGTGAAGGGATCAGGGGGTATGGAGAGAAGGCAGGTGCAGGCATACTGAGTTGGGATGATAGCCATGATCCTATTGAATCGGCGGTGCAGGCTACGGAAGGGCCGAATGGCCTATCCTGCACCTTGTTTCTATGATTCTTATGACATACAGTGGACAGTTACAAAGGACGCAGGAAAACACTAAAACTTAATAATAATAATACGCATTAATGATAAAACACATTGATAAGCATGTGAACCAACAAAATACCAGATCAAAGGGAGGCGAAGATTTCTGGCTGTTGAGTAGAGCATACTCGTGGATAAAAAACTGTTTTTATGTCTGGCTGTGGCAGCTTTGACAGTCCGGAGTTCACCTTCCAAGGGAAGTGATTCAAAGGCGTTTGTGGCCAGGGTGAGAGGGGTCGGAGATTGGAGATGACCTTGCCGCCGCTTCTGGCCCTTGCAGTGTACAGTTATCAATGGAGGGAAGGTTGCGGCCAATAAACTTCTCTGTGATCGGACGAATCGCTCTGCAGCCTGAGGTGTCGTTGTATGGTGGCTGAGCCAAACCAGACCATGGATGGAGAGATGTGGACTGATTCTACGCTGCGTGTGAATTGCTGTGGCAGATTGTTGTTTTCCTCACAGCTGTGTGGGATTACATCCTCGTTGTGCCTTTTTGCTGTGGAGACGGTGGTTCGCCCACCAGCTTAA
>CM069131.1:189873589-189886089 GCA_035221665.1 Okamejei kenojei
CAACAGTCATTGAAAAGTTAGGCCATGCAGGTGCAGCAGGCAGTGAAAAAAGCGAATGGTATGTTAGCTTTCATAGCAAAAGGATTTGAAGTAAAGGAGCAGGGAGAGGTTCTTACTTCAGTTGTACAGGGTCTTGGTGAGGGACCCCAACTGGAGTATTGCGTGCAGTTTGGTCTCAAATCTGAGAGGAAGGACATTATTGCCATAGAGGGAGTGCTGAGAAGGTTCACCAGACTGATTCCTGGGATGTCAGGACGTCTTATGAAGGAAAGGACTGGATAGACTTGGTTTATACTCTCTGGAATTTAGGAGATAAGAGGGGATCTTATAGAAACTTAACAAAATTCTTAAGGGGTCTGGACAGGCTAGATGCCGGGAAGATTGTCCCGATGTTGGGGGAAGTCCAGGTCTAGGGGTCACAGTTAAGATAGGGGGAATTTCCTTTAAGTCCGTGATTGGAGAAGACTTTCTTCACACAGAGAGAGTGGTGAGTCTCTGGAAACTCTCTGCCACAGAGGGTAGTTGAGGCAGTTCATTGGCTATATTTAAGAGTGAGCTGGATGTGGCCTTGTGGCTAAGGGGATCAGAGGGTATGGAGAGAAAGGCAGGTACGGGATCTGAGTTGGATGATCAAAGCCATGATCATATTGAATGGCGGTGCAGGCTCGATGGGCTGAATGGGCCTACTTCCTGCACTAATTCTCTATGTTTCTTTTGTTTTTCTATGACATGAGAATTTAAGGGACAGAAGTTTAGGGGTAAGTGAGGGGGAACGTCTTTTACTCAGAGGGTGGTGCTGTGTGTGGAATCATGCTTCCAGCGAAGTGGTGGAGGCCAGATCGAATTTTTTATAACATTTAAAAGTAAAGTGGATAGGAATATGGACGGGAAGGGAATGGAGGGGTATGGTCTGAGTGAGGTAGTTAGATGGGACTAGGGAAAACAAATGGTCGGCACGGACTGGAAGGGCCGATGGAGGGCCTGTTTCCGTGCTTGTAATTGTTTATTATGGTTTATATTGGGTTATATGAGGTTAATTCGTCTACCTCGGGTGGCAGTAGTAGAGGCCGTTCTCTGGTGCTTTTCAATAGATAGGAATGTTGGATCGAGTCTTAAAGATAGGGAGTCAAGGGATTATGGGGAGAAGGCTATGATGGGGTACTGATTGGGGATGATCAGCCATGATCACATTGAATGGCGATGTGGCTCGAACGGGCCGAGATGGCCGCCTCCTGCACTATTGGTCTATTGTCTATTGGATAAATAAACCGCCGCCCATTCCTTCACTCCAGAGATGCTGCCTGTCCCGCTGAGTTGCCCCAGCATTTTGTGTCTCTCTTCAAACGTAACCAGACACAGTCTCTCTCCCAGTCAATGCTGAGCTCAGACTCACCATCTCACGCCAACAACATGATTAGATTCAGTGAGCTGGGGATTAGATTCTGTCTAATTGGGAACCTGTACGATATCAGGATCAGAAACTCCCGCTAATTTGTCTGGAAGCATGGCGATGGATAATGGAATTAGATCCAGCTTTGCGATATTGCGTAACAGATTTGGCACGGCAGAGGGAGTGTTTGTATTAGTGAACGGGAAAGGGCGGGTGTGTGGGGAATGTTGTGGGAGGAGGGTTGGACAAATGTGGGTTCTCTATTCCTTGGAGCGCAGGAGGATGAAGGGTGATCTTATGGAGGTGTATAAAATCATGAGAGGAACAGTTAGGGTGAACATAGAATTTAGGAGATTGAGGGGGGATCTTATAGAGACTTACAAAATTCTTAAGGGGTTGGACAGGCTAGATGCAGGAAGATTGTTCCCGATGTTGGGGAAGTCCAGGACAAGGGGTCACAGTTCAAGGATAAGGGGGAAGTCTTTTAGGACCGAGATGAGAAAAACATTTTTCACACAGAGAGTGGTGAGTCTGTGGAATTCTCTGCCACAGAAGGTAGTTGAGGCCAGTTCATTGGCTATACTTAAGAGGGAGTTAGATGTGGCCCCTTGTGGCTTAAAAGGGATCAGGAGGGTATGGAGAGAAGGCAGGTACGGATACTGGTTGGATTGATCAGCATGATCATATTGAAATGGCAGGTGCAGGCTCGAAGGGCCGAATGGCCTACTCCTGCACCTATTGTCTGTGTTTCTATGTTTCTATGAATGCACAGCCTTTTACCCAGAGTGGGGGAATCCGGAACCAGAGGACATAGAGGAGAAAGCTTTCATAGGAACCTGAGGGGCAATGGTTTCACATAGATCAGGCGGTCGGCAACAGTAGACAATAGGTGCAGGAGCAGGCCATTCGGCCCTTCCAGCCAGAACCTACGGCCCCCGGGCCAAATGCGACCCGTAACCCGAAATCATCCGGCCCGCCAGGCGGATTTTGTTTCCCGTTAATTCTCATCATCCGGCCCCGCGAGCGCGCTCCGCGAGCGCGTCCGATGCGCTTTCCCCGGACAGCGGCCCGAGCTCTGGCCGTACGGCATACGGGCAAAGCCGCCGGCACGGGCCTCGCACGTTCTGTGAACCACCGTGCTTAACGGAGAAAGAAACTGCAGATGCTGGAAAAATTGAAGGTGGACAAAAAATGCCGGGGAAACTCAGCGGGTGGGACATGCGAGGATTGCACGAGGCTGCCTCACCCGCTGAGTTTCCCCAGCATTTTGTGTCCACCTTCTGTGATTTGCTGCCTGCCATCCGGGGCGGGATGGGGGCGGGATCCATGTGTACACGTGGTAGATGTGGCCCGCCATCCGCTCGCAGACATGCGTCCCGGCCCCTTAGCAGAACAAGGTTGCCCACCCCTGATACAGGCGGTGGAGGGTGCATGGAACGAGTTGCCAGGCATGAGAGTTGAGGCAGGTACCATAACAGCTTTTAAAAGACACTTCAACAGGTACACGGATAGGACAGGTTTATGGGATTAAGGGCCAAACGCAGGTTTGGTTTAGTTTAGTTTAGAGATACAGTGTGGAAACAGGCCCTTCGGCCCATCGAGTCCATGCCGACCAGCGATCCCCTCACCATAACACTAGCCTGCACACACTAGGGACCATTTTTACACTCATACCAGGCCAATTAACCTACAAACCTGCACGTCTTTGGAGTGTGGGAGGAACCCGGAGAACTTGGAGAAAAAAAAAAAAAAAAAACCCACGCAGGTCACGGGTAGAGAACGTGCAAACTCCGTACAGACAGCACCCCGTAGTCAGGATGGAACCCGGGCCTCTGGCGCTGTGAGGCAGCAACTCTACCGCTGCGCCTCCGTGCTGAAGGGAGGTGGGACTAGTGCAGGTGGGATATGTTGGTCGGCGTGGGCTGACGTTTCGGGTGACGTTTCGGGTCGAGACCCTCCTTCAGAGGGCGAAACGCCATTCATTCCTTCTCTCCAGAGATTCTGCCTGTCCTGCTGTCCAGCAATTTGAGTCTACCTTTGATTTACAGTAAACCAGTATCTGCAGTTAGACAGTAGACAAAAGGTGCAGGAGGAGGCCATTCGGCCCTTCGAGCCAGCACCGCCATTCAAAGTGATCATGGCTGATCGTCCCCAATCAGTACCCCGTTCCTGCCTTCTCCCCATATCCCCTGACTCCGCTATCTTTAAGAGCCCTATCTAGCTCTCTCTTGCAAGCATCCAGAGAACCAGCCTCCACCGCCCTCTGAGGCAAAGAATTCCACAGACTCACAACTCTCCGTGAGAAAAAGTGTTTCCTCGTCTCCGTTCTAAATGGCTTACCCCATATTCTTAAACTGTGGCCCCTGGTTCTGGACTCTCCCAACATCGGGAACATGCCTCTAGCGTGTTCAAACCCTTAATAATCTTATATGTTTCAATAAGATCCCCTCTCATCCAGTTGTTTCCTACAGCAGGATGTTCCAGGGCTTGTGGCCTAGTGTTACAGGGTGAGGTTTGGATAGGCTGGGACCTTTTTCTCTGAAGCGCAGGAGGCTGAGGGGTGACCCAGTCAGGTGTACACTATCATGAGGGGATAAAGTGAACGCTCACAGTCTTTCCCCCAGCTTAGAGGGTTCTAAAACTAGAGGGCACAGGCTTAAGGTGAAAGGGGAGAGACTTAAGAAGAATCCAAGGGGCAACTTTTTCACTCATAGGGTGGACCGTATCTGGAACGAGCTGCCACAGGAACCTGTAGAAGCGGCTAGAATTATGAATTTTAGAAGACTTGGACAGATATATGGATAAGAATGTTTAGAGGGGTGTGGACAAAATGTCCTTTTTTGCCAACCTGGTCTGCATGCACTGGGTGGGCCTAAGGGCAAGTTTCCATCATTTAATCACTCCCTGTATGAGTCTGTGGCTTTATGACTCTGTGTCTCTGTGTCTCTGTGTCTGTGTCTCTGTGTCTGTGTGTCTGTGTCTCTGTGTGTCTCTGTGTCTCTGTGACTGTGTCTCTGTGTCTCTGTGTCTCTGTGTCTCTGTGACTGTGTCTCTGTGTCTCTGTGTCTCTGTGTCTCTGTGTCTCTGTGACTGTGTCTCTGTGTCTCTGTGTCTCTGTGTCTCTGTGTCTCTGTGTCTCTGTGTCTCTGTGTCTCTGTGTCTCTGTGTCTCTGTGACTGTGTCTCTGTGTCTCTGTGTCTCTGTGTCTCTGTGTCTCTGTGTCTCTGTGTCTCTGTGTCTCTGTGTCTGTGTCTGTTGTCTGTGTCTCTGTGTCTCTGTGTCTCTGTGTCTCTGTGTCTCTGTGTCTCTGTGTCTGTGTCTCTGTGTCTCTGTGTGTCCTCTGTGTCTCTGTGTCCTAGTGTCTCTGTGTCTCTGTGTCCCCCCCCCCCCTCTGTGTCTGTCTGTGTCTCTGTGTCTCTCTGTGTCTCTGTTGTCTGTGTCTCTGTGTCCCGTTGTGTCTCTGTGTGTCTGTGTCTCTGTGTCGTGTCTGTTGTGTCGGTGTCGTGTCTTCTGTGTGTCTCTGTGTCTCTGTGTTCTGTGTCACTGTGTCTCGTCTCTGTTGTGTCTGTGTCTCTGTGTGTCTCTGTGTCTCTCTGTGTCTCTGTGTGTCTCTGTGTCTCTGTGTCTGTGTTGTCTCTGTCTCTGTGTCTCTGTGTCTCTGTGTCTGTGTCCTGTGTCTCTGTGTCTCTGTGTCTCTGTGTCTCTGTGGGTCTCTGTCTCTGTGTCTCTGTGTCTCTGTGTGTGTTCTGTGGCTCTGTGTGTCTATGTGTTCTGTGTCTCTGTGTCTCTGTGTCTCTGTTGTCTCTGTGTCTCTGTGTTCTGTGTCTCTGTGTGTGTGTCTGTGTCTGTGTCTCTGTGTCTCTGTGACTGTGTCTCTGTGTGTGTGTGTCTCTGTGTCTCTGTGGTGTCTCTGTGTCTCTGTGTCTCTGTGTCTCTGTGACTGTGTGTCTCTGTGACTGTGACCGTGTGTCTCTGTGTCTCTGTGTCTCTGTGACTGTGTCTCTGTGTCTCTGTGTCTCTGTGTCTCTGTGTCTCTGTGTCTCTGTGACTGTGTCTCTGTGTCTCTGTGTCTCTGTGTCTCTGTGTCTGTGTCTCTGTGTCCTGTGTCTCTGTGTCTCTGTGTCTCTGTGTCTGTGTCTCTGTGTCTCTGTGTCTCTGTGTCTCTGTGACTCTGTGTCTCTGTGTCTCTGTGTCTCTGTGACTCTGTCTGTGACTCTGTGTCTCTGTGACTGTGTCTCTGTGTCTCTGTGACTGTGTCTCTGTGTCTCTGTCTCTGTGTCTGTGTCTCTGTCTGACTCTGTGTCTCTGTGTCTCTGTGTCTCTGTGTCTCTGTGTTTCCTGTGTCTCTGTGTCTCTGTGTCTCTGTGTCTCCCTCTGTGTCTCTGTGTCTCTGTGTCTGTGTCTGTCTCTGTCTCTGTGTGTCTGTGTTCTGTGTCTCTGTGTCTCTGTGACTGTGTGTCTCTGTGTCTCTGTGACTGTCTCTGTGTCTCTGTGACTGTGTCTCTGTGTCTCTGTGACTGTCTCTGTGTGTCTCTGTGTCTCTGTGTCTCTGTGTCTCTGTGTGTCTCTGTGTCTCTGTGTCTCTGTGTCTCTGTGTCTCTGTGTCTCTGTGTCTCTGTGTCTCTGTGTCTCTGTGTCTCTGTGACTGTGTCTCTGTGTCTCTGTGTCTCTGTGTCTCTGTGACTGTGTCTCTGTGTCTCTGTGTCTCTGTGTCTCTGTGTCTCTGTGACTGTGTCTCTGTGTCTCTGTGTCTCTGTGTCTCTGTGTCTCTGTGTCTCTGTGTCTCTGTGTCTCTGTGTCTCTGTGTCTCTGTCTGTCTCTGTGTCTCTGTGTCTCTGTGTCTCTGTGTCTCTGTGTCTCTGTGTCTGTGTCTCTGTGTCTCTGTGTCTCTGTGTCCTGTGTCTCTGTGTCTCTGTGACTCTGTGACTCTGTGTCTCTGTGTGTCTCTGTGTCTCTGTGACTCTGTGACTCTGTGACTGTGGACTGTGTCTCTGTGTCTCTGTGTCTCTGTGTCTCTGTGTCTCTGTGTCTCTGTGTCTGTCTGTGTCTCTGTGTCTCTGTGTCTCTGTGTCTGTGTCTCTGTGTCTCTGTGTCTCTGTCTCTGTCTCTGTGTCTCTGTGACTCTGTGTCTCTGTGTCTCTGTGTCTCTGTGACTCTGTGACTGTGTCTCTGTGTCTCTGTGTCTCTGTGTCTCTGTCTCTGTGTGTCTCTGTGTCTCTGTGTCTCTGTGTCTCTGTGTCTCTGTGTCTCTGTGTCTCTGTGTCTCTGTGTGTGTCTCTGTGACTCTGTGTCTCTGTGTCTCTGTGTCTCTGTGTCTCTGTGTCTCTGTCTCTGTGTCTCCGTGACTGTGTCTCTGTGTCTCTGTGTCTCTGTGTCTCTGTGTCTCTGTGTCTCTGTGTCTCTGTGTCTCTGTGTCTCTGTGTCTCTGTGTCTCTGTGTCTCTGTGTCTGTGACTCTGTGTCTGTGTCTCTGTGTCTCTGGTGTCTCTGTGTCTGTGACGTGCTGTGTCTCTGTGTCTCTGTGTCTCTGTGTCTCTGTGTCTCTGTGTCTCTGTCTGTGACTCTGTGTCTGTGTCTCCGTGTCTCTGTGTCTCTGTCTCTGTGTCTGTGTCTCTGTGTCTCTGTGTCTCTGTGTCTCTGTGACTGTGACTGTGACTCTGTGAGTCTCTATACTGAACATATTGTCCTGGGTCGTGCCGTGATGTGTGCTGGGCGGTGAGCCTGCACTAACAGGGGGCTGGTGGGGTTGCCGCTGGGGTGTAATGGGATTACATGGGGCTGGAGGACAAGGAGATTGATCCGGCCGGCACCTTGCGAAACCAGACTGGCCACAGGAGTCAGAGCCCAGCACCCCCTGGGATCTTGGAGCCCAAAGATCTATGATCTTTGCTGGAGCCCCAGCCTCTCCAGAGCTGCCCCCCACTGAGGCAACGGCAAGCTGGGCTTTGTCGCCCTAAGCTCCACTTTGACTCCAGCCAGAGGCGCAGAGGCACGAAACAGGCTTGGGCTGCTCACTCACTCACTCACTCACTCACTCGCCCACCCCAGCCCATCTGCTGAGTAACAGCTCGGGGAGGGGGAGGGGGAGGAGGGGAGGGATGGAGGGAGGGATGGAAAGCGGGAGAAGGAAGGACGGATAGAGGAATGGAGGGAGAAAGAAGGAGAAAGAGAGCTAGAGAGGGAGAGATGGAGGGAGAGAAAACAAGGACAAGACTGTCAAGTGTCACTTTTATTTCCATAGCACGTTTAAAAAACAACTCTCGTTGGCCACAGTGCTTTACATTGGTGGAGGTACTAACGTTATACAACATTTGTTCATAGATTAAGCACATACATTAATACGTACAAATTGCCCTCCCTCAGAGGATGTCAAGAAAGGCTTGAGAGTAATGCCCCTGTCCCACTTAGGAAACCTGAACAGAAACCTCTGGAGACTTTGCGCCCCACCCAAGGTTTCCGTGCGGTTCCCGGAGGTTTTTGTCCTCCGGCAACCACCTTCAACTAGCATCGCAACCGGCTTCGACTAAAAAAGTTACCGATTTTTAAAACGGAAACCACTTTCGACCATTAGGGAGACTGACAAAAACCTCCGGGAACCGCACGGAAACCTTAGGTGGGGCGCAAAGTCGCCAGAGGTTTCCGCTCAGGTTTCCTAAGTGGGACAGGGACTTTAAGGTGAGTTTTAAGTCTCGACTTAAAAGAATCGATGGAGGGGGCAGTTCTGATGGGAAGGGGGATGCTGACAGGGAGAGAGAGAGAGAGTGTGAGTGAGAGAGAGAGAGAGAGAGAGAGAGAGAGAGAGAGAGAGAGAGAGAGAGAGAGAGAGAGAGAGAGAGGGAGGGCAAGACGGAGAGAGGGAGGAGAGCGAGAGAGGAAAGATCATAAGTGATAGGAGCTGAATTAGGCCATTCAGCCCATCAAGTCGACTCTGCCATTCAATCACGGCTGATCTATCTCTCTCCATTCCAACCCCATTCTCCGGCCTTCTCCCCATAACCTCTGACACCCGCACTAATCAAGAATCTATCTATCTCTGCCTTAAAAATATCCACTGACTTGGCCTCCACAGCCTTCTGTGGCAAAGAATTCCACAGATTCACCACCCTCTGACGAAAGAAATTCCTCCTCATCTCCTTCCTAAAAGAACGTCCTTCAATTCTGAGGCTGTGCCCTCTGGTCCTAGACTCTCCCACTAGTGGAAACATCCTCTCCACATCCACTCTATCCAGGCCTTTCACTATTCTGTAAGTTTCAGTGAGGTCCCCCCTCATCCTTCTAAACTCCAGCGAGTACAGGCCCAGTGCCGACAAACGCTCATCGTATGTTAACCCACTCATTCCTGGGATCGTTCTTGTAAACCTCCTCTGGACCCTCTCCAGAGCCGGCACATCCTTCCTCAGATATGGGGCCCACAATTGCTCACAATATTCCAAATGCGGCCTGACCAGCGCCTTATAGAGCCCCAGCATTACATCCCCGTTATTGTACACAAGCCCTCTTCAAATAAATGCTAGCGTTTATGCTTTTGTTTACTTACTTACTATGTTTATGTTTTTGTTTTGTTACTACCGATTCGACTTTTTGGGAATCCTGCACCAGCGCTCCCAAGTCCCTCTCCACCTCCGATCTCTGGATTCTCTCCCCATTTAGAAAATAGTCCACGCCGTTATTGTTACGACCAAAATGCACGGCTCCACACTTTGCCGCACTATATTCCATCTGCCGCTTCTCTGCCCACCGTCCCAACCTGTCCTAGTCCTTCTCCAGTGTCCCTGCTTTCTCTACACTACCTGCCCCTCCACCTAGTTTCGTCTCATCCGCAAACTTGGCCACACAGCCTTCAATCCCCTCGTCCAAATTGTGAATGTACAATATACTTTGATGTATTTTTTTTTAGTAGGCCCGCCTCGGCCATGACTGACCATGGGTGATGCATCCTGGTCGGGTGGATACAAGCCTGGGCGATCGATGTCATATGGAGGACAGACTGTTGCCCGTGCAGCACGTTCCCCCCCATCTCCACGTCGCTGATCGATCCAAAGGAACAGCAGGGCCGTTACAGTTTGGCACCAGCGCCGTCTCAGGAGCTGCCAGAGCGAGGTTGTAGACAACGACAAACTGCCTTAGGGGCTCCGACTCCGGGTTTTCTCGAGGTTTACTCCAGGAGCCTTTTCCATGACTGGATACGGCCACACGGCAGTGGAGGTTTAAATCAGAGTTTCCCCTCTCCTAGATGGACTGCCTTCCCAGGCTGACGAGCCCCATCTGCCCGAGACTCGTGGGGGCGGGAGCGTCTACCTTCCCGTGCAGGTCTATAGCACCTGCCCATATTTAAGAGAAAAACTGCAGAAGCTGGAAAAATCAAAGGTAGACAAAAAATGCTGGAGAAACTCAGCGGGTCAGGCAGCATCTATGGAGCGAAGGAATAGGCGACGTTTCGGGTCGAGATCTATTCCTTCGCTCCATAGATGTTGCCTCACCCGCTGAGTTTCTCCAGCATTTTTGTCTACCTTTAATACATAATATGGAGGGGGGTGTGAAGGGTTAATCCCTGTGCTCCCCATAACCGCAGCTGATAGGATTAGTCTGTCTTGTCTGTGTTCATCCTTTCTACCCAAAGCCCTTCAATTTGTGAAGTGGGTCAGGTCAGGTTGCTGGAGTCACTCATCTGTTCAGCTCCACATCACACAAAGCCGCTCGGGGCAACGCCGCCTTCTCACCGGGACAGCAGTGGCCCCTCTCCACCTGGGGGTAGGGTGTTGACATGGAGAGAAAATTGGTTGGCAGACCGGAAGCAAAGAGTAGGAGTAAACGGGACCTTTTCAGAATGGCAGGCAGTGGCGAGTGGCGTGCCGCAAGGCTCGGTGTTGGGGCCGCAACTATTTTCCAAATAGAATATTGATTTGGAAGAGGGAATTAGGAGCAACACTAGCAAGCGAGACCTGGGTGTCCTTGTACACCGGTCACTGAAAGTTGGCGTGCAGGTACAGCAGGAGGTGAAGAAAGCTCATGGAATGTTGGCCTTCATAACGAGAGGATTTCATTACAGGAGTAAAGAGGTTCTTCTGCAGTTGTACAGGGCTCTGGTGAGACCGCATCTGGAGTATTGTGTACAGTTTTGGTCTCCTAATTTGAGGAAGGACATCCTTGTGATTGAGGCAGTGCAGCGTAGGTTCACGAGATTGATCCCTGCGATGGCGGGACTGTCATATGAGGAAAGATTGAAAAGACTAGGCTTGTATTCACTGGAGTTTAGAAGGATGAGGGGGAATTTTATAGAAACATATAAAATTATAAAAGGACAGGACAAGCTAGATGCAGGAAAAATGTTCCCAATGTTGGGCGAGTCCAGAACCAGGGGCCACAGTCTTAGAATAAAGGGGAGGTCATTTAAGACTGAGGTGAGAAAAAATTATTTCACCCAGAGAGTTGTAAATTTATAGAATTCCCTGCCACAGAGGGCAGTGGAGGCCAAGTCACTGGATGGATTTAAGAGAGAGTTAGATAGAGCTCTAGGGGCTAGTGGAGTCAAGGGATATGGGGAGAAGGCAGGCACGGGTTATTGATAGGGGACGATCAGCCATGATCACAGTGAATGGCCGAATGGCCTCCTCCTGGTTGGATGGTCTGGTTTGGCTCAGCCACCAAGCACGACACCTGGAGGCTGCAGCGAATCGTCCGATCAGCAGAGAAGGTTATTGGCTGCAACCTTCCCTCCATTGATGAACTGTACACTGCAAGGGCCAGGAAGCGAGCGGGCAAGATCATCTCTGACCCCTCTCACCCTGGCCACAAACTCTTTGAATCACTTCCCTCTGGAAGGCGACTCCGGACTGTCAAAGCCGCCACAGCCAGACATAAAAACAGTTTTTATCCACGAGTAGTTGCTCTACTCAACAGCCAAAAATCTGTAGCCTCCCTTTGATCTGGTATTTTGTTGGTTCACATGCTTGATCAATGGTGTTTTATCATGAATGTTTTATTATTATTAATGTTTAGTGTTTTCTGAGTCATTCGTAACTGTCACTGTGTGTCATGTTGTTACTTGTGGGCGGAGCACCAAGGCAAATTCCTTGTATGTGAATACTTGGCCAATAAACTTACTTACGTACTTCCTCCTGCACCTATTTTATATGTATCTAAGTATCTAAGGGAAAGGATCAGAATTAGGCCATTCAGCCCATCAAGTCTACTCTGCCATTCAAGCACGGAAATCGCTGTCACAATTTTTTGGCAGCCGCGTGCACACACACACGCACGTGCGCGCGTGCACACACACGCGAGGTTTCGGCCATGGGCCGTATGGACGGTAACATCGGCAGCTGACCTGGTTGGTGACCGACTCCGAACTCCGGCAACAGCACTTTCGTCCGCCCCCGAATCGTGTGGCTTCAATCGGCTCGTCCGCGGGGCCTTACACCGCCCGACAGGGCCTTCAACATCGGGAGACTCAATCGCCTCGACGCAGTAATTTGATCGCGGGGCGGTGGAAGATCACGAGGTCGATTTTAAGCCGGGCCGGGCGATGAAAGGCCCCGCGAACGGGCCGATTCAAGCTCCGCTCCATGATCTTTGCTCCGCCAGGATGTCTCCCTCCTCCAATCACCGCGCTCTATGCTGAGTCCCATCCCTCCTCTGGCCCACACCTCCCTCCTCCAATCATCGCGCTGAATCATCATGGCCTCCCCCATTGCCTGCTGACCGACGTCTCTCTCGTCCAATCAACGCCCCGACCATCATTAACATGGTAAATGGTAGCAAGTTGAGGAACGCAGTTGAACAGTGGGATCTAGGAATAACTGTGCATTGTCCCTGAAGGTGGAATCGCATGTAGATAGGGTGGTAAAAAAAGCCTTTGGTGTGCTGGCCTTTATAAATCAGAGCATTGAATATAGGAGTAGGGAAGTCATGTTAAAATTGTACAAGGCATTGGTAAGACCAATTCTGGAGTATGGTGTACAATTTTGGTCGCCTAATTATAGGAAGGATGTCAACAAAATAGAGAGAGTACAGAGGAGATTTACTAGAATGTTGCCAGGGTTCCAGCAACTATGTTACAGAGAAAGGTTGAACAAGTTAGGTCTTTATTCTTTGGAGCGCAGAAGGTTAAG
>CM069131.1:189893589-189932569 GCA_035221665.1 Okamejei kenojei
GAGTTGGCCGAAGGGCCAGTTCCCATGGTGCATGGCTCCATGACATAATTGATGATCTAACCCGGCATGGCTGGTTGAGTGAATGCCTGAAGCAGGCAACCCCATTGTGGCCGAGCAGCCTGCTCTCATCACATTCTCTCAGCCCTTCATCTCCTCACCTGAACAAATTACAGCCACTAATAGTGTGTTTGCTTTGACTTAATTAAAGAGAAAATGTCACACTGCTGTGCGAAGGGGAAGTTAGCACTGGGTACAGGATGCAAAAGATTAGCAATTGTTAATGAGGGACTGGGTCAGTGAAAGAATATTCCAACCATCATTAGAAAGTTGACACAAACTGATTGTTGGGTGAGGGGTAGGGACGTGTTACTATTTCGGGCCTTCAGTTCCTCCTTCATGTTTCCTTTCTGTGACATGGCACCTTATTTGGAACATCATCAGATGTTCGCCGAGATCTCCGGTTTCCTCCCGCACTGCAAAGACGTGCAGGTTTGTAGGTTAATCGGCTTGGTATAAATGTAACATTGTCGCCAGTGTGTGTAGGATAGTGATAATGAGCGGGGATCGCTGGTCGACTGAAGGGCCTGTTTCGGCGCTGTGTCTCTGAAACTTAAAACTAAAAATCATAAGATCAAAAGCTCATAAGTGTGTAGGAAGGAACTGCAGACGCTGGTTCAAACCAAGGATAGACACCAAATGCTGGAGGAACTCAGCGGGACAGGCAGCATCTCTGGAGAGAAGGAATGGGTGATGTTTCGGGTCGAGACCCTTCTTCATACTCCAGGTGAGGTCTGTGGAAGGGTCTGCCTTCTCTCCAGAGATGCTGCCTGTCCCGCTGAGTCACTCCAGCTTTTTGTATATACAAGCTCATAGGTAATAGGAGCAGAATTAGACCATTCGGCCCATCAAGTCTACTCCGCCGTCCAATCAAGGCAGATCTGTCTCTCGCTCCTAACCACATTCTCCTGCCTTCTCCCTGTAACCTCTGACATCTGTGGCTTAAATATATCCACTGACTTGGCCTCCACAGCCTTCTGTGGCAATGAATTCCACAGATTCACCACCCTATATAAGCACTCAGATACATATTAGACATGTAGGGGGGAACGGGGTACTGATTTTAGTTGATCAGCCATGATCACATTGAATGGCGGAGCTGGCTCAAAGGGCCGAATGGCCTCCTCCTGCACCTATTGTCTATGTTTCTATGTGTACTAAGGGTAGAGAGAAATTCATTTTTGTATACAGTTCAGTACAAGGATCACTCTACACTTAGATACATCTTAGATCAGCATCCCAGATACAGTACAAGTGTTCAGCAGTAGTTCACTGAGACAGTGTACAGGTTCGCCAGCTTGGGGCCATTTCCAAGATCCAGTTATTGTAAGTGCAGGGATCTTGATCTGACCATGAAGGCCCGTTACCATGGCGACGTTGCAGGGTCGGCCTGGCCAAGAGTAGCCTTGGTGCCCTCCATCGCTGTAGGCCACGTGCATGTGGGTCAGCATGGACAAGTTGGGAGGAAGGGCCTGTTTCTACGCTGTATGAATCAATTTGGACAGGTACATGGATAGGAATAGTTTAGAGGGATATGGGCCAAATGTGAGTAGGTGGGATTAGTGTAGATGGGGCATCTTGGTTGGCATGGGCAAGTTGGGCTGAAGGGCCTGTTTCCGTGATACATCACTCCATGAGTAAGTGACGGCGTGTCTGGCCACTCTACCCTGAGCTATAGCGAGAGGTTGAGCAGGCTGGGACTCTATTTCTTGGATTGTAGGATAAGGTGTATAAAATCATGAGAGGAATAGATCGGGTAGATGCACAGAGTCTCTTCTCCAGAGAAGGTGAATCGAGGACCAGAGGACATAGGAATAAGTTAAAGGGAAAAGGATTTAATAGGAACCTGAGGGGTAACTTTTTCATTCAGAGGGTGGTGGGTGTATGGAACGAGCTGCCAGAGGAGAAGGCTGGGATTGTCCCAACGTTTAAGAAACAGTCAGACAGGTACATGGATAGGGCAGGTTTGGAGGGAAATGGGTCAAACGCAGGCAAGTGGGACTAGTGTAGCTGGGGCATTGTTGCCCAGTGTGGGCAAGTTGGGTCGAAGTGCCGGTTTCCACGCTGTATCACACTATGACCCTGGGACTGGTAGTGGGGGGGAGAAGGGGTGTGGGGGGCTTGTCTGCACAGCAAGATCCCACTGAAGGGCATTCCGTGCAGGAAACGACCAATGCCACCAGCTATTGGAAACACAGACTGTACAAATATATTATGCAGAGTCGCCAGTTTGGGGCCATTTTCAAGTCCCAGTTGGTGTAAGTGCAGGGATCTTGACCTGACCAAGTAGGCCCGTTGTCATGGCGACGTTACATGGTCAGCCTGGCCTAGCGTAGCCGTGGTGCCCCCCGCCGCTGCTCCACCGCTGTAGGCCGCGTGCGGTCCACGTGCTCGGCCTCTTGGAGCGGCGCCCGGTCCAGGCGAGCACTCTAATCCCAGCACTTCCACGTGCCGATCTAAAACCCTCTTAAACATCGCTATCGCACCTGCCTCCACCCACCAACCCCTGGCAAGCGCATTCCAGGCCCCCCACCACCCTCAGTGTTAAAAAACCTGCCCCTCTCGTTGTAAAACTGAGGGGAGATACAGTGCGCAAACAGGCCCTTTGGCCCACCGAGACCACGCCGACCAGCGACCACCCCGTGCCCTGGCACTGTCCACCCTACACGCTGGGGACAATTTATGATTTTTACTGAAGCCAATTAGCCCACAAACCTGCACGACTTTGGAGTGTTCAAGAGTTCAAGATTCAAGAGAGTTTATTGTCACGTGTCCCAGACAGGACAATGACATTCTTGCTTTGCTTCAGCACAACAGAATGTTGTAGGCATAAAAAAATACACAACAGATCAGTGTGTCCATATACCATTGAATATATACATATACACACACACATAAACAAGCATATAAAGTGCAATAGGCTATTAAATTTCAGATTTTTGTTTGAGTTGAGTTTAATAGTCTGATGTCTGAGAGTCTGATTTCTGAGGGGAAGTAGCTGTTCCTGAACCTGAATGTTGCAGATTTCAGGGTCTTGTACCTTCTACCTGAAACATAGAAACATGGAAAATAGGTGCAGGAGTAGGCCATTCGGCCCTTCGAGCCAGCACTGCCACTCAATATGATCATGGCTGATCATCCAACTCAGTATCCTGTACCTGCCTTCTCTCCATACCCCCTGATCCCTTTAGCCACAAGGGCCACATCTAACTCCCTCTTAAATATAGCCAACGAACTGGCCTCAACTACTTATGAAGGCAGCGGAGAGATGAGTGTGTGGCCAGGATGGGAGGAACCGGGGAGGACGTACAAACTCCGTACAGACAGCACCCGTAGTCAGGATCGAACCCGAGTCCCTGGCGCTGTGGGGCAGCAACTCTAGCACTGCGCCACTCTAGCATGTTGTGTCTATCTTCGGTTTCATCCAGCATCTGCAGTTCCTTCCTACACTACATCGCGCCACTGAACCGCCCAGGGATGGATAATAAATCTCGGCAATATCTCCAACCACCGAGTGAAACAGTGGACCCACCCACACAAGGGACTGCAGATGCTGGAAACCCGAGTAAAACACCGACTGCTGGAGGATGTCAGTGGGTGGGGACCTTGCATCCAGCCTCAACAACGTGGGCTGATGCCCCCCCTGCTGGAACATAGCATCGTAACAGGCCCTCAACCCACAATGTCCACGCTGACCAGTCGAACATCTCTTTAGACTAGTTTGACACGACAATAAACTAAACTGAACTGATCTAGTTATGGTTTAGGGTGGCACAGTGGCGCAGCGGTAGAGTTCCGACCTTACACCGCCAGCACCGCCACTCAATGTGATCATGGCTGATCATCCACAATCAGTACCCTGTTCCTCCCTTCTCCCCATACCCCTTGATTCCGTTAGCCCCAAGAGCTCTATCTAACTCTCGTTTGAATGCATCCAGTAAACCGGCCTCCACAGTCTTCTGTGGCAGAGAATTCCACAGATTTCACAACTCTCTGGGTGAAAATGTTTTTCTTCATCTCAGTTCTAAATGGACTACCACTTATTCTTAAACTGTGTGACAAGGAATTTGACAACATGACAGTTAGGAATGACACATAAAACATGAATAATAAAACATTATGGATTGTTGGAGTTGGAGTGATTGGTGGCTGGGGGCCGGGGCCGGGCGCTGATTGGTCGCTGGGGGTCGGGGCCGGGCGCTGATTGGCCGCTGGGGGCCGGGGCCGGGCGCTGATTGGTCGCTGGGGGCCAGGGCCGGGCGCTGATTGGTCGCTGGAGCCCCGGCGCTGATTGGTCGCCGGGGCCGGGCGCTGATTGGTCACTGGGGACCGGAGCCGGGCGCTTATTGGTCTCTGGAGCCCGGCGCTGATTGGTCGCTGGGGTCGGGGCCGGGGCCGGGCGCTGATTGGCCGCTGGGGGCCGGGCGGGCGGGCGGGAGAGGCGGCAAGATGGCGGCGCCCATGGACGAGATGTTCTCCCGCTGCTCCCAGCCCCGGGCCGCCGCTGCCCGGCTACACGTACACGCTGCGGCCCGCGCCAAGGTGGGTGTAGGGAGAGGGGGGAGAGGAGGGGGAGCGAGACAAGGGAGAGGGGGGAAGAAAGGAGAGAGGGTAGTGAGAGGAGGGGGAGTGGTGGAGAGGCTGGAGAGGGGGGGGGAGAGGAGAGGAGGGGGGGGAGAGAGCTATTGAGGGGGAGGGAGGAAAGATTAGAGCGAAGGGTGGGTGGTGAAGCTGGGGAGGGGGGGGGGGTGATAAGGAGAGGCGGGAGTGGGAGGGTGCAGAGTGTTTGGACGAGGGTAGATGGGGAGATGGGATGAAAGACGGGTTGGGGGTGAAGAATGAAGGAGGGGAGGGAGGAGTGCGGGGGGGGGGGGAGAGGGGAGTAGGTGGAGGGTGGAGGGAAAGGGGAAGGGGAGAGAGAGGGAAGAATGGGGCGGAGAAGAGGACGGAAGGAGCCTGGGGAGGAATGGAGCAGGAGGTGGATGGGGGTGCCTGGAGAGAGAGGGCGAGACGTGAGAGGAAGAGACAGGTGAGGGTTGGGGAGGAACAATGATGGGGGTGATGGGGGGGAGGGGATGGAGCAATGGGTGATGGGGTAAAAACACAGGAACGTTGGAGAGGTTAAGGAGGTTGGGGATTGGGAAAGGGAGAAGGGATAGGGATAGTAATAGGGAAGGGAAAGAGTGAGGTATGGGAGGAAGGTTGGAGGGGGTTTCAGGACGGAAGAGGGGGAAAGAGAGAGGAAGGATTGTTTCCTGCGTATAAAATGTTGCCCCCTGAGGTCCCTCTTAAATCTCTCCCCTCTCATCTTAACCCTGTGCCCTCTGGTTTTAGAATACTCTACCCTGGGGACAAAAACTGTGAGCGTTCACTTTATCCGTGCCCCTCATGATCTTGTACACCTCAATAATGTCGCCCCTCAGACTCCTCAGAAGCGATTTGCCAGAGGAAGCCATAGAAGCGGTTACAATTACAACTTTTGAGACATTTGGACAGTTTTATGGATAGGAATTGTTGGAGGGATATGGGCCAAATGTAGGAAGAAAATGTCCCAGCATAAGTGGTGTTTAAGAGGCTTTTGAAAGTCCCTTAAACGCCACTATTGTATCTGTCTCCGCCACCAGCCGCATATTCCAGGCATCCACCACTCTCTGTGTAGAAACAAACTTGTCCCGCACATCTCCGTTAGACTTCGCCCCTCTCACCTCTGGGTAAGGCTTGCTCCAGAGCCGGTATCCTGACACTCTTAGAACAAGGAGATCCATTCCTGAGAGCAGACTCAGCGAGCGGCCAATGTTACTGCTCCTAGAGTGAAACAGGCCCTTCGGCCCAACTTGCCCACACCGGCCAACACGACCCATCTACAATAGTCCCACCTATCCATGTTTGGCCCATACCCCTCTAAACCTGTCCTATCCATGTACCTGTCCAATGGTCTTTTAAATTTTATAGTAAGTTAAGTAAGTAAGTTTATTGGCCAAGTATTCACATACATGGAATTTGCCTTGGTGCTCCGCCCACAAGTAACAACAGGACATACAGTGACAGTTACAAATGACTCAGAAAACACTAAACATTAACAATAATAAAACATTAATGATAAAACACCATTGATCAAGCATGTGAACCAACAAAATACCAGATCAAAGGGAGGCTACAGATTTTTGGCTGTTCAGTACAGCAACTACTCGTGGATAAAAACTGTTTTTATGTCTGGCTGTGGCAGTTTTGACAGTCCGGAGTCGCCTTCCAGAGGGAAGTGATTCAAAGAGTTTGTGGCCAGGGTGAGAGGAGTCAGAGATGATCTTGCCCGCACGCTTCCTGGCCCTTGCAGTGTACAGTTTATCAATGGAAGGAAGGTTGCAGCCTCAACTACCTCCTCTGGCAGCTCGTTCTATACACCCACCACCCTGTGTGTGGGAAAAGTTGCCCCTCAGGTTTCTGTTACATTTTTCCCCTCTCAACTTAAACCTATGTCCTCTGGTTCTTGATTCCCCTACTCTGGGCAATATACCCTGTGCAGTCATCCTATCTATTTCTCTCATGATTTTGTACACCTTCGTAAGATCAACTCTCATCCTCCTGTGCTCCCAGCCTCTCCATATAGCTCAGACCCTTGAGTCCTGGCAACATTCTCGTAAGCAATGATTGACCTATTCTTTCACCCTCTTGTCTCCCAGGGAAAAGGGCTGTTTGCCACTAAAAGCGATAAGGAAAGGGGAGACGATCTTTGTGGAGAAGCCCCTCGTTTCCGCTCAGTTTCTTTGGAACTCCTTGTACAAATACAAAGGTAAGGAACGGATTCAGGACTCCCGGTTTCCTTGGTTACCCCGTGAACAGACTGTCTTTCCGGGCTAATGCAAGAGGTTGGTTCATTAGGGATAGGAGCAGAATTAGGCCATTCGGCCCATCGAGTCCACTCTGCCATTCAATCATGACTGATCTATCTCTCCCTCCGAACCCCATTCTCCTGCCTTCTCCCCATAACCCCTGACACGCATACTAATCAAGAATCTATCTATTTCTGCCATAAAAATATTCATTGATGGCCACAGCCGTCTGTGGCAATGAATTCCACAGATTCACCATCTTCTGACTAAAGAAATTCCTCCGCATCACCATTCTAAAAGACCGTCCATTAATTCTGAGGCTGTGACTTCTGGTCCTAGACTCTCCCACTAGTGGAAACATCCTCTCCACATCCACTCTATCCAAGCCTTTCACTATTCTGTATGTTTCAATGAGGTTCCTCTCATCCTTCTAAACTCCAGCGAGTATAGGCCCAGCTCCGTCAAACACACATCTCATGTTAACTCATCATAAGATCTTCATCTTGTGTGCAGTTTTGGTCCCCTAAGTTGAAGAAGGACATTCTTGCTATTGAGGGAGTACGGCGTAGGTTTACAAGGTTAATTCCCGGGATAGCAGGACTGTCATATGTCACTAGCTTGTCCAAACCCTTAGTAATCTTATATGTTTCAATAAGATCCCCTCTCATCCTTCTAAATTCCAGAGTGTACAAGCCCAGCCGGGGACCCTGCATCCGGCCTCAACAACAATAGACAATAGGTGCAGGAGTAGGCCATTCAGCCCTTCGAGCCAGTAACGCCATTCAATATGATCATGGCTGATCATCCTCAATCAGTACCCCGTTCCGGCTTTTTCCCCATATCCCTTGATTCCTTTAGCCCCAAGAACTAAATCTAACTCTCTCTTGAAAACATCCAGTGAATTGGCCTCCACTGCCTTCTATGGCAGAGAATTCCACAGATGCACAACTCTCTGGACAAATAACTTTTTCCTCATCTCAGTCCGAAATTCTTACCCCTTATTCTTAAACTGTGACCCCTGGTTCTGGACTCCTCCAACATCGGGAACATGTTTCCTGCATCAAGCCTGTTCAATCCTTTAAGAATTTTATATATTTCTATAAGATCCACTCTCATCCTTCCAAATTCGAGTGAATACGATACAATGGTACTTTTCGTCAGACCGAGGTCTGAAATTTGTTTTTGCATACAGCCATACACTAGAATAAAGAACACAGCACACAGCCCTGGTGAGACCACACCTGGTGTATTGTGTACAATTTTGGTCTCATTTGTGGAAGGCCAAACTGAGCAATCGGGGGAGAAGGGCCTTGGTCAGGGAGGTGACCAAGAACCCGATGGTCAATCTGACAGAGCTTCAGAGTTCCTCTGTGGAGATGGGAGAACCTTCCAGAAGGACAACTATAACTGCAGCACTCCACCAATCAGGCCTTTATGGTCGAGTGGCCAGACGGACGCCACTCCTCAGTATAAGGCACATGACAGCCCGCTTTGAGTTTGTCGAAAGTCATTGGAAACAAGATGCTCTGGTCTGATGAAACCAAGATTGAACTCTGGCCTGAATACCATGCATCATGTCTGGAGGAGACCAGGCACCGCTCATCACCTGGCCAATACCATACCTACGGTGAAGCATGGTGGTGGCAGCATCATGCTGTGGGGATGTTTTTCAGTGGCAGGAACTGGGAGACTAGTCGGGATCGAGGGAAAGATGAACGGAACAAAGTACAGAGAGATCCTTGATGAAAACCTGCTCCAGAGCGTTCAGGACCTCAGACTGCGGCAGAGGTTCACCTTCCAACAGGACACAGGCAAGACAACGCAGGAGTGGCTTCATGACGAGTCTGTGAATGTCCTTGAGTGGCCCAGCCAGAGCCGGGACTTGAACCTGATCGAACATCTCCTGAGGGACCTGAAAATAGCTGTGAATCGATGCTCCCCATCCAACCTGACAGAGCTTGAGAGGATCTGCAGAGAAGAATGGGAGAAATTAGCCAAATAGAGGTGTGCCAAGCTCATAGCGTCACACCCAAGAAGACTTGAGGCTGTAATCGCTGCCCAAGGTGCCTCAACAAAGTACTGAGTAAAGGGGCTGAATGCTTATGTAAATGTGATATTTCAGTTATTTATTTTTAATTACTTTGCAAACATTTCTAAGCACCTGTTATTGTTTTTTTTTATTATGGGATATTGTGTAGACTGATGATTAAAAAAAAGAGTTTAATCCATATTAGAATAAGGTTGTAACGTAACAAAATGTGGAAAAAGTGAAGGGGTCTGAATACTTTCTGAATACACTGTAAATCATAGGTAGACACAAAATGCTGGGGTAACTCAGCGGGACAGGCAGCATCTCTGTAGAGAAGGAATGGGTGACGTTTTGGGTCTGAAGAAGGGTCTCGACTTGAAACGTCGTCCATTCCTTTTTCTCCAGAGATGCTGCCTCACCCGTTGAGTTATCCCAGCATTTTGTGTCGACCGTATAAACTAAGTAAGTAAGTTTATTGGCCAAGTATTCACTTACAAGGAATTTGCCTTGGTGCTCCGCCCACAAGTAACAACATGACATACAGTGGTGACAGTTACGAATGACTCCGAAAACACTAAACATTAATAATAATAAAACATTATTTATTTTATTTATTTATACATTATACTTATGGGCGCCTTATCAAAGACTCAAAGACGCCTTACAAAATTTAATAAGCAGATTACAAAACATATAAGCAGAATAAAACAAAATACAAAACAAAAATAGCAGGGACAAGACACAATTCAAAGAGAGAGCAGCGGCAGCTAAACGCGCCAGCGTTCACTCTCCCTTCCGGCAGCCATCTTGGAGACAAAAAAAGCAAAACATCTTTTAACATTGAACATCCACCATAGTGACTCCTACACATCCTCATGTGGTGGAAGGCAGAAAAAAATTTTTTATAATTCAAGTCTCCCCCTTGCTCTTCCGCGGCCTCGAGCCCCCGTTGACGGGACGATTTTGGCTCCCGGAGCCGGTGTTCGGGCCCTCCGCATCGAGGCGCTCCACTCCCGCATCGGTGGGTTGTCGGCTCACCTATGGCGGGTGGACAAACCTCGCGTCGGGGCAGGTCAAGCCTTCCGCGGCGTTGGAGCTCCGAACCAGCCTCGCCCCGAGACTGCGAGCCCTTGCTGATAAAGTCCGCAGCGGTCATGATAGGATGTTAAGTCCAGGCCCCGCGGTGGGGCTCACGACAGTCCGAGGAGGCTTCCTGCTCCAGCGATGGTAGGCCACAGAGCCCGGAGAATGTGATCCGAAAAGTGATCACATCTCAGGAAAGGTAAGGACTTGAAAAAACACCATTGATCAAGCATGTGAACCAACGAAATACCAGATCAAAGACTACGATGCCAACTTGGGCAGGGTGGGCTGAAGGGCCTGTTTCTGTGCTGTACGTTGCTGGGATTAATGGTCCTGGGTTGTGTTTGTCCCCAGCGTGTGATCACTGTATGAGGTCCCTGGAGACGGCGGAGGAGAACAGCCGCAGACTGTCGGGGAATCCCGCCCTGAGCCTGCCCCACCCGGAGCAGTGCACCGTCCGCAAGGAGCTGCTCCACCCCTGTCCCATGTGCCAGGTAAGCCTTGCCCGACCAGAGAAAACACACACTGTCAATAGACAATAGGTGCAGGGGTAGGCTGATCATCCCCAATCAGTACCCCGTTCCTTTCCTTTCCCCGTATCCCCTGACTCCGCTATCTTTATAAAGCCCTATCTAGCTCTCTCTTGAAAGTGTCCAGAGAACCTGCCTCCACTGCCCTCTGAGGCAGAGAATTCCACAGACTCACCCCTCTCTTTGTGGAAAATGTGTTTCCTCATCTCCGTTCTGAAATGGGCTTGCCCCTTATTCTTTATTCTTAAACTGTGGCCCCTGGTTCTGGACTCCCACAACATGGGGAACATGTTTCCTGCCTCTAGTGTGTCCAAACCCTTAATAATCTTAAATGTTTCAATAAGATCCCCTCTCATCCTTCTAAGATCGCCGATCATCCTTCTAAATTCCAGAGAGAACAAAGCCCAATTTCTGTCATGGCAAATTTCAATTCTGCCAGTGTCCAAACTTTCCGTTGCATTACTACACTACTGGCTCGAAGGGCGGAATGGCCTACTGAGTGCAGAATACTGAGTGCAGAATAAAGTCTGAAATGAATGGAAAAATAGATCAGCCTAGATTGACTGGTGGAGTAGACTCGATGGGATTTTCTCCTGAGCGGTTAGCACGCAACTAAAGCTTTTCACTCTACCTCGCTACACGTGACAATAAATTGTGCTCTGATGACTCGTAGTGGCTTTGCCCTGGTCAACCTTTCTGCGTCCTGCATCCCTGCTGCATTGCTGGCTGTCTCACCGCTGCTGCGTTGTTGCCACAGGTCCTTTACTGCAGCACGGACTGCAGGCAGGCAGCACTGAAGCAGTACCATCAGGTCCTGTGTCTTGGCCCCTCGGTGGACGATCCTCAGCATCCCCTCAACAAGCTGCAGGAAGGATGGAGGTGAGTGCACCACCAGGGGGCGCAGCACGATTGGCAGCCTCGCCAACGGTCTGTCCGTTTTTTTTGGCTTTTTTTTTTGTTATTTTTAGCGTGTTTTAAAAGTTTGCGTTAATGTTCTCTGGTTTCTTATAGAAACATATCAAATTATAAAAGGACTGGCCAAGCTAGATGCAGGAAAAATGTTCCCAATGTGGGGCGAGTCCAGAACCAGGGGCCACAGTCTTAGAATAAAGGGGAGGCCATTTAAGACTGAGGTGAGAAAAAACTTTTTCACTCAGAGAGTTGCGAATCTGTGGAATTCCCTGCCACAGAGGGCAGTGGAGGCCAAGTCACTGGATGGATTTAAGAGAGAGTTAGATAGAGCTCTAGGGGCTAGTTGGAGTCAAGGATATGGGGAGAAGGCAGGCACGGGTTTATTGATAGGGGGACGATCAGCAATGATCACAAAATAGGGATGGTGGTGCTGGCTCGAAGGGCCGAATGGCCTCCTCCTGCACCTATTTTCTATGCTTATTTTATGTGGGAGTGGGGGAGGGGGTCAGGGGGAAACTTTTTTTCAGTCTTACCCTGCTGGAGATGCGATTGTTTTCCGGATCGCATCCCCGGTCGCTCTGAGGCCTAACATTGTGGAGCTGGAGGCCTTGCTCGGGACTGACTTTGAGCCCCACCGTGGGGCCGTGGACTTACCGTGGGAGCCTGCGATCCCTTGCCTGGGATCGATGCTCCAACTGCGGCCTGCGGTCTTCACTATCAAAACCCAACCCGGGGTCAGATTGCCCGGCTACGGGAGCCAAGATCGCCACGTCTCTGGAATTGGCACGAGGCCCTCGGACGACGGGAGAAAAAGGAGGAGAGATTGATTTTTTTTTTTCCGCCTTCCATCACAGTGTGAGGAATGTGGAGGGGAGGTCACTGGTGGATGTTCCTGTTAACATGTATTTTGTGTTTTGTTACTTTTACTTGTATGGCTGATCTTCGCAATGAAATTCCTCATATATGTTGCAAAATATACTTGTGGCTAGTAAAGTATTATTGTTATGTATTGTATTTTGAGTGAGGAAACACTCAATTCCTAAAGGAATTCCCCTTATCCTTGGACTGTGACCCTTTGTTCTGGGCTCCCCCAACATCGGGAACAATCTTCCTGCATCTAGCTTGTCCAAACCCCATTAAGAAATTTTGTAAGTTTCTATCAGATCCCCCCTCAATCTTCTAAATTCCAGTGAGTACAAGCCGAGTCTATCCAGTCTTTCTTCATATGAAAGTCCTCCTGACATCCCAGGAATCAATCTGGTGAACCTTCTCTTGAACCCCCTCTGTGGCAAGAATGTCTTGCCTCAGATTTGGAGACCAAAACTGTACGCAATTACTCCAGGTGTGGTCTCACCAAAACCCTGTACAACTGCAGGGTAGAACCTCCCTGCTCCTATACTCAAATCCTTTTCGCTATGAATGCTAACATACCATTCGCTTTCTTCACTGCCTGCTGCACCTGCATGCCTACTTTCAATGACTGGTGTACATGACTCCCAGGTCTCGTTGCACATCTCCCCTTTTCCTAAATCTGCCACCATTCATGATAATAGTCTACCCTCATGTTTTTGCCACCAAAGTGGATAACCTCACATTTATCCACATTCTATTACTGCATCTGCCATGCATCTGCCCACTCACCCAGCCTATCAATCACCCTGCAGCCTCCTAGCATCATCCTCACAGCTAACACTGCCCCCCAGAGCTTGGTGTCATCTGCAAATTTGGAGATGTTTGCATTTTCTATTCCCTCGTCCAAATTATTATGTCTATATTGTAAAATAGCTGGTGGTCCCCAGCACTGGGCCTTGTGGTATCACACTAACCTCACTGCCTGCCATTCTGAAAAGGACCCCGTTTACTCCTACACTTTGCGTCCTGTTCTGCCAGCCCAGTTCTCTTCCACATCATTATTGAACCCACCAATTTACCGTGTGCTTTAAGTTTATCTTACTAATCTCTTATATGTGGGGACCTTGTCGAAAGCCTTCTGAAAGTCCAGATATAACACATCCACTGGTTCTCCCTTATCCACTCTGCGTTACATCCTCGAAAAATTCTATGGCAATGTAACGTTACAGAATAGTGAAAGGCCTGGATAGAGAGGATGTTTCCACTAGTGGGAGAGTTGAGGACAAGGGTTCCCAACCTTGGGTACATGTACCCCCAAGGGGGTAAAATGTTGCCTATACCAGAGGGTAAATGTGTTGATTCAGGATTTGATGAGATATTTTTTCTCATTGACTGACTGTGTTTGTTCCGGGATATATACGGTATCTGTTCATCACTTAGTTGTTCATAAATAAGTGAAAAATTAAAATAACCACTGTTATGTGATATTAAAGTTGCCTGGGGTAAACGGGACGAAAAAGGTTGCGAATTCCTGGTCAAGGACTAGAGGGTACAGCCTCAGAATAAATTAAAGGACGTTACTTTTAGGAAAGAGATGAGGAGGAATTTTCTTTAGTCAGAGGGTGGTGTGAATCTGTGGAATTCTTTACCACAGTAGTCAGTGGATATTTTTAAGGCAGAGATAGATAGATTCTTGATTTGTGCGGGTGTCCAGGGGTTATGAGAAGAAGGCAGGAGAATGGGGTTCGAGGGGAGGGATGATTCAGCCATGATTGAAATGCGGGGGTTGACTTGATGGGCCGAATGGCCTAATTCTGCTCTTATCACTTTTGGCAATTATGACTTTGTCTTATCTCTGCTCTTTATCCTGCAAGCTGAACTGAACTAAACCATGAATATTATTCTCCCTGTATTGTAGGAACATGCATTACCCTCCAGAAAACGGCCAGCATTTGCTCCTAGGCCAGAATGGTTTTTTGCCATGGTGATTAACAGGTGAGTACATAGACCCCCTGACGTGGGAGGAGACTGAAGGATGAATGGTCAGCACAACAAAACAAAAGCTTTTCACCGAACCTCTGTATCGTGATCAATAAGCTGAACTGATTGAGTTTGTTTGCCTGGCGGAGAGCTGCAGGTTTGTTTGGTGTGGGTTCGTGAGAGGTGCGATGACCACTCCCTCTTTGCCTCTCCTGCCTTTAGGCCAAAGACAAAGAGCACTGGAAGAAGCTCTTCTCTCAGTTCTGCAGCCCGGGACCGCCAACGAGGAGGAGGAGATCGTTCACAAGCTGATCGGAGACAGGTTCAAGGTGCGTCACTGACATCGCTGCCTTCACGCCATTAGCTCTGGCCGTCAGCAAGCCTCACAGTAAAAGGACCTTTGAGGAAGGACATTCTTGCTATTGAGGGAGTGCAGCGTAGGTTCACCAGGTTAATTCCGGGATGGCGGGGACTAGTCATATGTTTGAAAGGAAAAATTGGAGCGGTCTGGGCTTGTACACTCTCTGGAGTTTAGAAGGATGACAATAAGGACAATAGGTGCAGGAGTAGCCATTTTCGGCCCTGTTGAGCCAGCACCCGCCATTTCAATGTGTATTCATGGGCTGATCATCCACAAATCAGTACCCCGTTCTGGCCCTTCTCCCCATATCCCCTGACTCCGCTATCTTTTAAGAAGCCCTATTCTAGCTTATCTCTTGAAGTTTCCAGGAACCTGCCTCCACTGCCAGTGGCAGAGATTCCACAGACTCACAACAAGGGACTGGGAATAAAGATGGTTCCTCATCTCCGTTCGAAATGGCTTACACTTATTCTTACATGTGGCCCTGGATGAGAGGGGATCTTTGTCGAAACATAAAATTATTAAGGGATTGGAACACGCTCGATGCAGGAAACATGTTCCCGATGGTTCGGGGGAAGTCCAGATCCAGGGGCCACGTTTAAGGAATTAGTGGGGTAAGTAATTTAGAATCTGAGATGAGGAAAAAACCTTTTCACCCAGAGAGTTGTTGAATCTGTGGTAGTTCTCATGCCTAAGAAGGCATGGAGGCCATCTTCATACTGGATGCTTTCAAGAGAGAGTTAGATATTAATTCTTAGGCAAGCGGAATCAAGGATTATGGGGAGAAGGCAGGATCGGGGTGCTGATTGGGGATTGATCAGCCATGATCACTTTGAATGGCGGTGCTGTGGCTCGAAGGAAACCGAATGGGCCTACTCCTGCACCTTATGTCTTACGTTATCTATGTACCTTCCTTTAGGATGAGATGAGGAGGAGTTTTCCTTTAGAGAGAACACCAAAAATGCGGAAGTAACTCAGTGGGGACAGGCAGCATCTCGACTTGGAGCGAAGGAATGGGTGATGTTTCGGGTCGAGACCCTTCTTTAGAACCTTAGTCAGAGGGTGGTGAATCTGTGGAATCATTGCCACAGAAGGCTGTGGAGGCCAATGGATATATTTAGGCAGAGAATGATGGATTCTTGATTAGTCCGGGTGTCAGCGGAGGAAGGCAGGAGAATGGGGGTTGGGAGGGAGAGATAGATCAGCCGTGATTAAATGGCGGAGTAGATTACTTGATGGGCCGTCACAGTCCATAGAAGATCATAGTTGCTGAGGATAGTGTTGTGCAGATGTCCAAGAGCCTGATGGTTTTTTGTGGGGAAGAAAGCTGTTCTTGAACCTGGAGGTCTCGGTTCTCAGGCTCCTGTACCTTCTTCCCCATGGTAGCCAGTGAGATGGGAATGTGGTCTCTGACGATGCTGGCTGCCTTTAGTTTAGTTTAGAGATACAACGCGGAAACAGACCCTTCGGCCCCACGGGGTACGTGCCGACCAGTGATTGCCCGTTTTACACCAGCATGGGACAACTGACATTTTTACTAAAGCCAAATAACCTACAAACCTGCACGTCTTCGGAGTGTGGGAGGAAAACCAGAGCACCCGGAGAAAACCCACGCAGGTCACGGGTAAAATAGGCAATAGGTGAAGGAGTAGGTAGAGGTCAAACCTATTTTTAGTCGCGGCCGGTTCGCCCTGGCCTTTTTGAATTTTTTGAAATAATCGCCGGAACAAAAAAAAGGAAGCGGAAACCACTTTCGACCATTACGGGGAGACCGACAAAAACCTCCGGGAACCGCGCGGAAACCTTGGGTGGGGCGCAAAGTCTCCAGAGGTTTGCGTTCAGGTTTACTAAGTGGGATAGGGGCATTGGTGTGTGGGGATCACTGGTTGGTGCGGACCCGGTGGGCCGCAGGGCCTGTTTCCACGCTGTATCTCCGGCACCACCATTCAATGTGATCATGTGGCCCCTGGTTCTGGACTCCCCCAATATCGGGAACGTGTTTCCTGCCTCTAGCGTGTCCAAACCTTTAATAATCTTAGGGTACACAAAAGGCTGGAGAAACTCAGCGGGTGCAGCAGCATCTAAGGAGCGAAGGAGATAGGCAACGTTTCGGGCCGAAACCCTTCTTCAGACTTTAATAATCTTATATGTTTCAATAAGATTCCCGCTCATCCTTCTAAACTCCAGAGTGTACAAGCCCAGCCACTCCATTCTCTCAGCATAAGACAGTCCTGCCATCCCGGGAATTAACCTTGTAAACCTACGCTGCACTCCCTCAATAGAAAGAATGTCCTTCCTCAAATTAGGGGACCAAAACTGCACACAATACTCTAGGTATGGTCTCACTAGGGCCCTGTACAACTGCAGAATTGGACATCTTTACTCCTATACTCAACTCCTTTGGGAAAGTGCATTGGAAAGTGTGTTTGAAATCATTGGACAAAGTCAGCATGGATTTACAAAAGGTAAATCATGTTCTGACGAATCTTGTGGAATTTTTCGAGGATGTTGAGGGGATTGTAACTAGTAGCGTGGATAAGGGAGAACCCAGTGGATGTGGGTATATCTGGACTTCCCAGAAGGCTTTCGACAAGGTCCCACATAAGAGATTAGTATACAAAACTTAAAGCATACGGTATTAGGGGTTCAGTATTGATTGTGGATAGAGAACTGGCTGGCAAACAGGAAGCAAAGAGTAGGAGTAAACGGGTCCTTTTCACAATGGCAGGCAGTACTAGTGGTTAGGTACCGCAGGGCTCAGTGCTGGGACCCCAGCTATTTTTACAATATATATTAATGATCTGGATGAGGGAATTGAAGGCAATATCTCCAAGTTTGCGGATGACACTAAGCTGGGGGGCAGTGTTCGCTGCGAGAGAGGATGCTAGGAGACTGCAAGGTGACTTGGATAGGCTGGTGAGTGGCAAATGTTTGGCAGATGCAGTATAATGTGGATAAAATTGAGGTTATCCACTTTGGTGGCAAAAACAGGAAAGCAGGAATATTATTTAAATGGTGGCCGATTAGGAAAAGGGGAGATGCAGCGAGACCTGGGTGTCATGGTTTTACACCAGTCATTGAAAGTAGGCATGCAGGTGCAGCAGGCAGTGAAAAAAGCGAATGGTTATGTTAGCTTTCATAGCAAAAGGATTTGAGTACAGGAGCAGGGAGGTTCTACTTCAGTTGTACAGGGTCTTGGTGAGACCACACCTGGAGTATTGCGTGCAGTTTTGGTCTCCAAATCTGAGGAAGGGACATTATTGCCATAGAGGGAGTGCAGAGAAGGTTCACCAGACTGATTCCTGGGATTGTCAGGGACTGTCTTATGAGAAAGACTGGATAGACTTGGTTTATTACTCTCTGGAATTTAGGAGATTAAGAGGGATCTTATAGAAACTTACAAAATTCTTAAGGGGATGGACAGGCTAGATGCAGGAAGATTGTTCCCGATGTTGGGGGAAGTCCAGGACAAGGGTCACAGCTTAAGGATAAGGGGGAAATCCTTTAAGACCGAGATGAGAAAAGACTTTCTTCACACAGAGAGTGGTGAGTCTCACTGGAAACTCTCTGCCACAGAGGGTAGTTGAGGCCAGTTCATTGGCTATATTTTTTTTTTTTTTTAAGAGTGAGTTGGATGTGGGCCCTTGTGGGCTAAGGGGATCAGAGGGTTTATGGAGAGAAGGCAGAGTCGGGATATGAGTTGGATGATCCAGCCATGATCATATTGAATGGCGGTGCAGGCTCGAAGGCTGAATGGCCTACTCCTGCACCTAATTTCTATGTTTCTATGTTTCCTCTTGCTATGAAGGCCAACATGCTATTGGCTTTCTTCACTGCCTGCCGTACCTACATGCTTACTTTCTATATCTCTCAACATTGTCTATATCTCTCGTTTCTCTTTTCCCTAATGAGTCTGAAGAGCCTCGACCCTCTCATCCTTCAGAATTGCAGAGTATACAAGCCCAGTCGCTCCGTTCTCTATCAACATATGACAGTCCTGCCATCTCGGGAATTAATCTGGTGAACCTAACGTACAAACTCCTTACAGACAGCACCTGTGGTCAGGATCGAACCTGGGTCCCCGGCGCTGTGAGGCAGCAGCTCTACCGCTTAGCCACCCTAAGGCAGCACCTCCTCTAGATCCCTTTGATGGTGGGGAAGTCAGTACCTGTGATGGACTGGGCAGTGTCCATCACACTCTGTCATCTCCTTCGTTCCTGGGCGTTTGAGTTACTGAACCAGGCCGTGCTGTAACCTGCCAGTGATACAGACGTGAGGAGCAGCTGTAACTTCATCAGTGATAGGAGCAGAATTGGGCCATTCGGCCCATCAAGTCTACCCCGCCATTCAATCACGGCTGATCTATCTCTCCTTCCCAACCCCATTCTCCTGCCTTCTCCCCATAACCTCTGACGCCCGCACTAATCAAGAATCTCATCTATCTCTGCCTTAATGTCATTAGAAACGGGAATAGTGCCGGAGGATTGGCGTACTGCGCATGTTGTTCCATTGTTTAAAAAGGGTTCAAAGAATAAACCTAGCAATTATAGACCTATTAGTTTAACGTCAGTGGTGGGCAAATTAATGGAAAGGATACTTAGAGATAATATATATAAGCATCTGGATAAACAGGGTCTGATCAGGAACAGTCAACATGGATTTGTGCCTGGAAGGTCATGTTTGACAAACCTTCTTGAATTTTTTGAAGCGGTAACTAGGGAAATTGATGAGGGTAAAGCAGTGGATGTTGTCTATATAGATTTCAGTAAGGCCTTTGACAAGGTTCCCCATGGAAGGTTGGTTAAGAAGGTTCAATCTTTGGGTGTTAATGGCGGAGTAGCAAGATGGATTCAACAGTGGCTTGAATGGGAGATGTTCAGAGAGTAATGGGTGGATGGCTGTTTGTCAGGTTGGAAGCCAGTGACCCAGTGGGGTGCCTCAGGGATCTGTGTTGGGTCCACTGTTGTTTGTCATGTACATCAATGATCTGGATGATGGGGTGGAAAATTGGATAAGTAAGTATGCAGATGATACTAGGATAGGTGGTATTGTGGATAATGAAGTAGATTTTCAAAGTCTACAGAGAGATTTGGCCATTTGGAAAAAGTGGGCTGAAAGATGGCAGATAGAGTTAGTTTAATGCTGATAAGTGTGAAGTGCTACATCTTGGCAGGACAAATCAAAATAGGACGTTCATGGTAAATGGTAGGGAATTGGAGAATGCTGTGGAACAGAGGGATCTAGGAATAAACTGTGCATAGTTCCCTGAATGTGGAATCGCATGTAGATAGGGTGGTAAAGAAAGCCTTTTGGTGTGCTGGCCTTTATAAATCAGAGCATTGAATATAGGAGTAGGGAAGTAATGTTAAAATTGTACAATTGTACAATTGTATGGTGTACAATTTTGGTCGCCTAATTATAGGAAGGATGTCAACAAAATAGAGAGAGTAAGAGGAGATTTACTAGAATGTTGCCAGGGTTCCAGCAACTATGTTACAGAGAAAGGTTGAACAAGTTAGGTCTTTATTCTTTGGAGCGCAGAAGGTTAAGGGGGGACTTGATTGAGGTCTTTACAATGATGAAAGGGATAGACAGAGAGTTGACGTGGATACGTTTTTCCCATTGAGGGTAGGGAAGATTCAAAACAATGGTCGGCAACAGACTGGAAGGGCCGAGAGGGCCTGTTTCCATGCTGTCATTGTTATATGGTTAAAAATATCCACTGACGGCCTCCACAAGCCGCTCTGTGGCAAAGAATCCCACAGAATCACCGCCCTCTGACTAAAGAAATTCCTCCTCATCTCCTATTCCCAAAGGAAGGTAGACAAAAAAAGTACTGGGAGGAAACTCAGCGGGTGAGGCAGCATGCCTATGGAGTGAAGGAATAGGCGACATTTCGGGTCAAGACCCTTCCCTTCAGACTTTCCCAAAGGGACGTCCTTTAATTCTGAGGCTGTGCCCTCCAGTCAGGACTCTCCCACTGGTGGGAAACATCCTCTCCATTTATCCTCTCCAATCTGGGTCTCTCCCCAAGGGGCAGAGCGACCCAGATTGCGGTGCGGTTGCTCACACCGGCCGATGGTCCCATAACCCGCTCCCATGGTTCATCTCTTGCTGCCTTCCACACGGGGACAGCTGGAGTCACTGCGGCATCTCTATTCACCGACGCTCTGTACGACGACTCTCTCGCCCAGGGTAAACCCCTTCACCTAGTGCTAAACTACAGGCCTGACTGGGAGAGAGAGTGGGGGGAGCGAGAGTGGGGAGGGGAGGGAGGGGAGGGAGAGTGGGGAGGGGAGAGGGAGGGGAGGGGAGAGAGTGGGGAGGAGAGGGAGATTGGGGGGGTGGGTGGGGGGGGGGAGGGAGAGTGGGAGAGGGAGGGGAGGGGAGGCGAGTATCGTTGGAGGGGAGGGGAGGGGAGAGGAGGGGATGGAGAGTGTGGGAGGAAGAGAGTAAGGTGGGGGGACGTCGGAGGGGAGGAGAGTGGGGGGGGGGGAGGGGAGTGGGGATGGGAGGGAGAGTAGGAGGGGGAGGAGGGAGAGTAGGGGGAGGGAGGGGAGTTGGGGGGAGTCGGGAGGGGTAGAGGGAGGGGAGGGAGGGGGAGGGAGGGAGGGAGATGGGGAGGAGGGGGAGGGGAGGGGAGGGAGAGAGTGGGTAAAAGGGGGAGGGAGAGGCGGAGGTGAAAGGGAGGGGGGAGTGGGAGGGAATGAGGGAGAGGGGAGGGAGAGAGGGGCTGAAAAAAGATTTTAGAAGGAAGTAGAGGGGAAACCCCAATAAAAAAACCAAGAAAAGAAAAAAGAAGGAAAAAGAACAAGGAAAGTAAAGTCTTTTAAAAAACAAAATAATAAGTTATAAAAAAAAGTAGAAGTAATGTACTATTTTCGGTAGAAAAAGTGAAAAGTAAAGAGTAGATGAAGGACAAGGAAGAGAAGTAAAGTAAAAGTAGGGAAGAAGGTAAAAGAAGAAGTTAGAGAGAGAGGAAAAAAGAAAAAAAATTAAGAAGTCAAAAAAAAATTTTTCTTTTCTGCTCTTTCCTTTTCAGGTCAAGTCGTAACAAAAAAAACACACACAAGAAAAAAAAAAAAAAGTAAAAAGAAGTAAAAAAAAAAAAAAGTAGGAAGGAGAAAGAGGTGTAGAAAAAAGTGAAAAAAACAAAGTTATCCGAGGAAAGGGGAAGGGGAGGGAGAGGGCAAAGAGTCGGTGTTGGTCCCCATCTATCTCTTTGCGCCCTCACTCTTCCATTTCCCCTTTCCCTCACCCCTCACCCACCCCCTCCTTCCACCCGATTTCTCCTTCTCCTCCTCCCACCCTCCACCCTCTCACTCCCTCTCTCCACCCCGTCTCCTTAACCTCTCCCAAATGTCTCTCCCAGCCCCAACCCCCCTCTTCCTCCCCCTCCCCCCCCCCTCCCCCTACCCCCTCCCTCCCCATCCCCTCCCCTCCCCCCCTCCCCCTCCCCCTCCCCTCCCCTCCCCAGCCGTGTGCTCTGACTGCCTCTGCCTCTCTCGCAGTGGTTCACAATCGGGAAGGTTTCCCTCGTTTTGCTCTGGTGGGAACCAACGGACAAGGCAATCGGCACCAGGTGGGTCACGGTGGCTAAGACACCTGGGACCAGGTGTGGGGTGGAACCAACGGACAAGGCAACGGAGCCCCCAGGTGGGTCCACGGTGGGTGGGGAGGGGGACCCAGGTGAGACACCTGGACCAGGTGGGTCCCGGTGGCTAAGGGGGACACCTGGACCAGGTGTGGGGTGGGAACCAACGGGACAAGGTCCAATCGGCCCCAGGTGGGCCACGGTGGGGGGGGGGACCCAGGTGAGGACACCTGCTTGAACCAGGTGGGTTATGGGGGTGGGGGCAGGTGGGACATACCTGTACCAGGTGGGTTAATGAGGGGACCAGGTTAGACACCTGGATCAGGTGGGTCATGGTGGGGGTGCGGGGTGCAAGGTGGGACACAACCTGGGACCAGGTGGGTTATGAGGGGACCAGGTGAGACACCTCTGGACAGGTGGGTTATGGGGGGGGACCCAGGTGAGACACCTGGACAGGTGGGTTATGGGGGGGGGGGGGGTGGGCAGGTGGGACACACCTGGACCAGGTGGGTCACTCAGCCTTCCTCTTGCCTCCTTGGATTAGTTAAGGATAAACAGCGCGGGATCGGCAGCATCTCGACTGGAATGGGTGACTTTTCGGGTCAGAACCCTTTAGACCTAGTCATGGCGGTGAATCTGTGGGAATTCATTGCCACAGAAGGCTGCGGGGGTCAGTGGATATATTTAAGGCAGAGATTGATGGATTCTTGATTAGTGCGGGTGTTAGGGGTTAGAATGGGGTTAGGAGGCAGGGAGAGAGAGATCCAGCCTGACTGAATGGCGGAGTAGGGACTTGATGGGTCGTCACAGTCCATCGAGGCCGTTCATCCCACTGACTCCGCACCGACCCCGCAAGCCTCGATGGGCATTTTGTCGGGATGGATTAGTATAGTTGAGTTATTGTCATGTGTACTGAGGTACGCCTGTTTCCACGCCGCATGACTCTGTGACCAGTTTGCCTAAGTTTAGATGGGGCAGGTACAGGATACTTGGAGTTGAAAGATCAGCCCATGATCACATTGACTGGCGGTGCAGGCTCAAAGGCTACCCGAATGGCCTACTCCCCCCCCCTGTGCCATTTCTATGTTTCTATGTTGGTCCATCATGGGCGATGTTTGTCGGGCCAAAGGCCTGTTTTACCTGCTGCGTGACTGTATAACGTATACTCTGGAGTTTAGAAGGATGAGAGGGAATCTTATTGAAACATATAAGAATCATTAAGGGCTTGACACGCTGGAGCAGGAAACTGTTCCCGATGTTGGGGGAGTCCAGAACCAGGGGCCACAGTTTACGAATAAGGGGTAACCCATTTAGAACGGAGACGAGGAAACACTTTTTCACACAGAGAGTTGTGAGTCTATGGAATTCTCTGCCTCAGAGGGCAGTGGAGGTCGGTTCTCTGGATGCTTTCAAGAGAGAGATAGATAGGGCTCTTAAAGATAGCGGAGTCAGGGGATATAGGGAGAAGGCAGGAACGGGGTACTGATTGGGGACGATCAGCCATGATCACATTGAATGGCGGTGCTGGCTCGAAGGGCCGAATGGCCTCCTCCTGCACCTATTGTCTATTGACTGACGTGCTGAGTGCGTAGTTGACGCTCTGGTTCCCGGCAGCTCGCTGAGCCAGTGGGTGCACGGTTGTGATGCGCTGGAGCTGGCCGCACCGCTGCGGGAGGAACTGGACGGCTTCATCGACCAGCTGTACAAGGACATCGAGAGAGGTAGGACTATTAACGCTCCCTCCGACCTGCACGCACGCTCGCGATACTGTGCGCATGTGCGCTTAGTTTACAGACACAGCGCGGAAACAGGCCCTTCGGCCCACCGGGTCCGCGCCAACCAGCGTCCCCGCACACTAACACTTCTGACACACACCAGGGACGGATTACAATTTTTACCAAAGTAAAGTAACGCCAAACCTGCGCGTCCTTTGGAGAGGTGGAGGAACCGGGAAGCACAGGAACAACCACGCTGATCAGTGCGAGAGAACGTGCACCCCACCATCTCCATACCGACAGCACCCGTGGTCAGGATTGAACCGGGGTTCTCTGCGCTGCAGGCAGCAACTCTACCGCTGCGCCAACTCTCCTGCCGCGAGTGGTGAGGGCGTTGGACAATAGACAATAGGTGCAAAGGAGTAGGCATTCGGCCCTTCGATCCAGCACCCACCAATCAATTGTGATCATGGCGATCATCCACAATCGTACCCCGTTCCTGCTTTCCATATCCCTGACTCGCTATCTTTCAAGAGCCCTATCTAGCTCTCCAATTGACAGATCCAGAGAACCGGCCACCTCCACCGCCCTCTGAGCAGCGAATTCCACAGACACACAACTCTCTGTGTGAAAATTTGTTTCTTATCTCCGTTCTAATGGGCTTACCCATATTCTTAAACTGTGCCCCTGCTGGTTCTGGACTACCCCAACCTCTGGGAACAGTTTCCTGCCTCTAGCGTGTCCAAACCTTAATAATCTTATATGTTTTCATAGATCCCTCTCTTCCTTTCTAAACTTTTTTTTTCCAGGAGGTGTACAAGCCACAAGCTGCTCATTCTCTCGCCTATGACAGACCGCCATCCGGGCATACCCTTGTTAAACCTACGCTGCACTCCCTAAATCAGAATGTCCTTCATCAATTAGGGGACCAAAAACTGCACACACATAAGTTCAGGTGTGGGTCTACTAGGGCCCTGTACAAACTGCGACGGAAAGAATAAGTTTATTCGCCAGTATCACATAAAGGAATTTTGCCTTTGTGCTCCGCCGCATGTGACAACGACCTACAGTGGACCGTTAGAATGCCACATAAAAACATTAACATTCATAATAAAACATTACAATTAATCGTGAATTAAACCAAATACCAGAGCAAAGGAGGCGGACAGATTTTGGTTATTAAGTAGAGCAACTACTCGTGGAATAAAAACAGTTTTATGTCTGGCTTGTGGCAGCTTTGACAGTCGGAGCCGCCCTTCCAGGGGAAGTGATTCAAAGAGTTTGTGGCCAAGGTGAGAGGGGTCAAAGATGATCTTGCCCGCTCGCTTCTGGCCCTAGCAGAAGGACTCTTGGCTCCTTACTCAACTCTCTTGTTATAAAGTTTTCTTCACTGCCTGCTGTACTGCCTGGCTTACTTTCATAGACTGATGTGCAAGGGGACCCCCAGAGATCCCGTAGTACATCCCTTTTCCCATTTGACGGCTTTCGGATACTAATTGGTCACGCCCTGTCGGTTTTGTTATCCTCACAGAGGACAGGGAGTTCCTGAAACTGCGAAGGATCCGGACTCTATACCTGCAGAGCTGCTGTAAGTCAACATAGCACACGCGGAATTGGATGAACGGGATTAGCAGCAGTGGGGATACAGCAGTGGCGCCATGTTCTAGTGTAACGGACAATCCTTACTTTCCATTGTCCAACTTTTTATTTGCCATTACTACTCGGGGACGCAGTGGAGATTTAGCAAACATGCTCAGGATGGTAAGAGCGAATCTCCCAGTTTTGTTCTTTGGATAATTGGTCTTTTATTGAAGTGTACAAACAACCATGTTCCCGATGTTGGGGAGTCCAGCACCGGGGCCACGTTTAAGAAAAAGGGGAGGGAATTGGGAGGGAATTGGGGAGGAAGGAGAATGGGGACTATTGAGCGAAGAGAGAGCGCGAGAGAGAGAGATAGATCAGCATGATTGAATGAGAACGTAGACTTGATGGGCCGAATGGCCAAATTTCTTCTCCTATCTTTGAAAAAAAAACCCTGTAAATCTCTCTGCACCCTATCCAGCTTGCCAGCGTCTTTCTTATTGAAGGAGGCCCATTTATTGCTTAAATTAGTTTATGTTTATATTATAGCCAAGTCTAGATAGTTCTAGTTTTTTTTCTTTTGGTATGCGTGCGGGTGGGATTTGCTACTATCATATGCTGAGAGAAAGGAGCGGCTGGTTGTACACTCTGCAGGTTTGAAGGAGAGCGGGGATTATATTGAAACTTGTAAGATTATTAAGGGTTTGGACGCACTAGTGCAGGAAAACATGTTCCCGCTGTTGGGGGGAGTACAGAACCAGGGGGCCCAGTTTAAGATAAGGGGGTAAGCCATTTAGAAAACGAGACGAGGAACACTTTTTTTCAAAGAGAGTGTTGTGAGTCTGTGGAATTCCCTGCCTCAGAGGTGGCGGTGGAGACCAGTTTCTGGGATGCTTTCAAGAGGAGCGCTAGATAGTGGCTCTTTAAGCTAGCGGACGATAGTCAGGGGATCTGGGGAGCAGGTCGGACGGGGTACTGATGGGGGTGGATCAGCCTGATCACATTGAATGGCGATTGCGGTGCTGGCTCGAAGGGCCGAATAGCCTCCTCCTGCACTATTGTCTGTTGTCTAAAAGAAGTGATTATGTAACTTTACATCCCTACGAACTGTTCCATCCGTAACGTGGTCATTTCGAGTCCTGTGAGAGTCGTTGTCTCCACCAACCCTCGGTTTTTTTCTTTTTTTACCCCCACCCTTAGGGGCTAAACTGAATCGCAATCTCTGTGGCCACGCCGCCACCTCAGACGTTAGACACACCCTCTACGGAAAAGTGTAGGAAGAACTGCAGATGCTGGTTTAAAACGGAAGATAGAACAAAAGTGCTGGAGTGGAATGGACAGTGTTCAGAGGGATATGAGGCCAAAAGGATGGACGTTGTGTAGATGGGGAATGTTTGCGGAGTGGGCGGCCGAGTGGGGCCGAAGGCTGTTTCCACATGTATCACTCCATGACCAGAGTAGCTGGGACATTGTTTGGGCTGTGTGGGCGAGTGGGGCCGAGGGCTGTTTCCACACTGTATCCACTCTATGATCTATAGTGCAAGCCCCCAGTCAGGGTGATACAGTACAGAGACACAGGGTGCTGGGGGAGAGGGAGGGGGGTGGGGCAGACGGGCGGGAGGGTCAGGCGGAGAGGGGAGAGAAAGGGGTCGTGAGGGGTGTTTCGATGGGGAGGGGTGTGGGGCGAGTGAGGGGGTGGGTGGGGGATAGTGATGGAGGAAGGGGGGGGGGGAGTGAGGGGGAGGAGGGTAGTCGATGGGGTAAGGGAGAGGGAAGGGGCAGTGCGGGAGGCGGAGAGGAGGGTAGTCGATGGGGGAAGGGAGGGGCAGTGCGGGAAGGAGATGAGGGTAGTCGATGGGGAGGGGTGTGGGATAGTGGGGGTGGGGGGTCGTCGATGGAGGAGGGGGGGTGGGAGAGTGAGGGGGAGGAGGGTAGTCGAAGGGGGACGGGAGGGGGCAGGCGCGGGGGGGGTGAGGGGGAGGAGGGGGTAAGGAGACTAGTGAAGAGGGTGGGGGTTAGTCGATGGGGGAGGGCAGGGGGAGGGGGAACACTATCTATAATGCCTCCTACTCCACAGGTAACACGGCAGTGTACCCAAACGCTTGCGAGCTCCATCCCTGAGACCCACATTCCTGCTACACCCTGACGCGCTGTCAGGGACATCGAGGCAGGGGGAGGTGAGGGTCGGCGAGGCGTTCGGCACGCTGCCTCCTGCCCACGGTTCAGGACCCTCTTTACCGCACTGTGCCAGGATTAGAGGGAGTGAGCTATAGGGAGAGGCTGAGCAGGCTGTGTCTCTATTCATGGAAGCGCAGGAGGAAGAGGGGAGATGAGATCCTTCGAGGTGTACAACATCATGAGAGGAATAGATCGGGTTTAGACGCCACAGATCTCTTGCCCAGAGTCGGGGGAATTGAGGACAGAGGGCATAGGCTCACGTGAGGGGAACGATATAATAGGAATGCTGAGAGACGGGAGCGGCTGGGCTTGTACACTCTTGGAATTTAGAGGAATGGGAGGGGGATCTGATAGAAACATATAAAATTCTTAACGGATTGGGACAGGCTAGGCTGTATCCCATTTTGGGGAATCCAGAACTAGGGGGCCACAGTTTAAAAATAAGAGGTGAGCCATTTAGAACGGAGACGAGGACACCTTTTTCACACAGAGAGTGGTGAGTCTGTGAATTTCTCGCCACTGAAGCAGGGGGGCCAATTCACTTTGATGGATTACAGCGAGAGGAGAGTTAGATTTAGCTCTGGGCTAATGGAATCAAGGGCTCTGGGAGAAAGCAGGAACGGGTGGGTTACTGATTGTGGATGATCAGCCACGGATCACAATTTTAGCGGTGCTGCTTGAAGGGCTGAATGGCCTCCTCTGCACCTTTTTCTATGTTTTCTTGAGTCGGAAGGGTCCACCCGAAATCGTCACCCTGTCCATTCTCCAGAGCTGGCTGCCTGACCGGCTGAGTAACTCCAGCACTTGTTTTTTCTTTGGTGTGAAGGAGCTTACGACAGTTCCTTCCTGCCGAAGGTTTAGAGGGATATGGGCCCAAGATGGGCAGGTGGGGCGGGCCTGCCGTCCCATCGATTGCGTTTGTGGCATCATCAATGAATTTGCCATCCCCTCAATGTGGGGTCAGGTTGCTGCGTTGACGGGTAGGATTGGGATTGAAGGGCCAGAGTGGCCTGTGCTGCTGTCCTCGTGTTATGTGTGTGTGGGCGGGGCTGGGGCGAGGGGGGCAAGTGGGCATTTGAGGGGTGAAGGAGTGCGAAGGGGAGGAGGGGGGGGACAGAAAGGTGGGGTTAGGAGGGGGAGAGTAGGGGTGGGGGCAAGATTGGAGAGGAGTGCAGGGAGAATAGGGGGGTGTGGAGGGGGCAAGAGTGGGGGGGAAGGGAGGTTGAGTGGGGGGGAGGGGGCAGGAATGGGGGAGGGGTGTGAGTCGGGGTGGGGGAGGGGGACGAGTAGGGTGGGGGCAAGAGTGGGGGGAGGGCCAGGGGAGGAGACTGGGGGGGGCAGGGGAGTGTGGGAGGGGGACTGGATGTGGGGGAGGGGTGTGGAGGGGCACGAATGGGCGGAGGGGGAGGGGGTGGGGACGGTGTGGCCCATGAAGGTGTTGTTGTGTGAGAGAGTGGCTTTGGTGTGTTCACGGAGGTCTGCATCTCTACCTGGACTGCTGCCAGCGGGCGATGAGCGGCACTCCCCGCCACGGGTTGCTCAGGTACGACCCCCCCCCCCCCCACCCCCCCCCCCCCCCCCCCACACACCCAAACGACAGGCAGCCCCTCAACCCCAAAACCCATCTCACTCAGCACAGTGTCAGATCGACACAACCCCCCCCCCCACCTCACACCCGCCGATACCTGGGTTTATGGATTTCCCTCCCTCCCCCCCCCCAGCAACGCCACCACTCCTCACCCCTCGTCCCCCCCTCCCCGCTCCCCACCAGCTCCCCTCCCCCCCCCCCCCCCTCCGGTATGCCTCCATCCCTCTGTCCCCACCGAGCCCCCTCTCCTTTCCCTCTTCGCCCCCTCTCCCCTCCGTTTCTTCTCCCTTCCCCCCCTCAATTTGCCCTCCCTTATCCTCTACCCTCTCCCCCGTCCCCTCCCCCTCCGTTTCTTCTCCTCCACCCCCCCCACCCATCACTGTTCCTTATAAGTGATGAGCTGCTGTGCCTTCACAGGGAGAATGACTGTTCAAGTGTTCGTTTGCTCCCAAGTTGAGTCTTCAGGCGGGAGACCCTGACGTCAGTCAGAGCGAGGAGAATGAGGGCGAGGCAGAGGTGGCGCATGCAGCTGGTGCGGCGCCAAGCTGGGTACGAGATGACGGCGGTGTAGAGGGGCACGGCCCGCGGTGAGCGACGGCTGTGGCCCAATCACCCGAGGAACCATCAGCACCCCTCCCCGGGATCCATCCCGACCACGGGCGCTGTCTGTACGGAGTTTGTACGTTCTCCCGTGACCACGTGGGTTTTCTCCGGGCGCTTCGGTTTCCTCCCACACTCCAAAGGTGGGGTTTGTAGGTTAATCGGCTTCGGTAGAAATTGTAAATTGTTCGCTCGTGTGTGTTGGAGCGGCGGTGTGCGGGGGGATCGCCTGCGTCGGGCGGTCCCGGTGGGGCGAAGGGCCTCGTTTCGCGCTGTATCTCTGACGTTGGAGCCAAAAAGTGGCTGGAGCACCCATCGGGTCAGTCACATCCGTGGAGGGGACAGACTGTGACAGCCAGCGACCCCCGCACATAAACACCACCCTACACCACAGGGGGGCCTTTACAACTACGAAGGCACACTGGTGCTGTCCAGATTACATGTGTTACAGAGATAAAGGGTTAAAGAAACTTACTCCGGACTCTAGTTCATTCTCCTCTGTCTCCACTGTCCTCTTCTTTCTCTCTCCTCATGAGTTTCGTCTTATGTCCGTGTACCGAGGTTCAGTGAAAAGCTTTTCTGTTGCGTGCTAACCAGTCAGCGGGGCCAATAAGTGATTACATCGAGCTGCTCGCAGTTGTTACAGATCAGGGAAAAGGGAATAACGTTTAAATAACGTTTCATGCACGGTTAAGTCCGTCAAAGGATAGGTCCGAGGGTCACCAATGAGGTAGATACGTAGTTCAGCGCCGCTCTCTGTTGTGGTAGGATGGTTCGTTGCTGATAACCAGCCGGGAAGAAGAAACTGTCCTGAATCTGGAGGTGTGCGCTTTTTCACACTTACTTGTTCCTTTATCTGACCTGGGGTCCTTGTTCATCAGTACTGAAGTAAGCATGCAGGTACAGGCAGGCCTTGATGAAGCGAATAGGCATGTTGGCCTTCATAACAAGGGAATTGAGTATTTGAGCAAAGAGGTCCTCCTGTAATTGTCCAGGGCTTAGTGAGACCACACTGGAGTATTGTGTCCAGTTTTGGCCCCCTAATTTGAGGAAGGACATCTTCCTATTGAGGGAGTGCCCAGCTCGGTTTACAAGGTTCATTACCGGGGACTGGTGGGAGGACTGTCATACTGCTGAGAGAATGGAGCCAGCTGGGCTTGTTACACTCTGGGAATATTAGAAGGATGAGAGGGGATTCTTTATTGCAACATAATAAGTTTATTGAGGGTTTGGACACGCTTAGAGGCGCAGAAAACATGATTTCCCAATGTTGGGGGAGTCCAGAACCCGGGGGCCACAGTTTAGGAAATAAGGGCGTAAAGCTCTTTGGAACGGAGGACGAGGAAACACTTTTTCGCACAGAGAGTTTTCCTTGAGTCGGTGGAATTCTCTGCCTCAGAGGGCGGTTTGAGGCCGGTTTCTTGGTATTTCAAGCGAGAGCTAGATAGGGCTCATAAAGCGGAGTCAGGGGATATGGGGATGAAGGCAGGAACGGGGGCACTGATTGGGGATATCAGCCATTGATCACATTGAATGGCAGGAAGGGGCGAATGGCCTCGCCTGCACGATTGCCTATTGGGAGAGGGGAGAAAGAGGAATTGGCCGGGGTGAGATTGTCTCTTTTTCCAGGGGATGGTCTCAGGTGGGTGTGGGAGTTGCAACTCCACCTGGTCCGCCCTTAGTTTGTGACTAATGCAATCAACTCGACGTGCGACGTGACGGGGAAAGATCATAGAACAAGTTGTCCAGGCAGCTTAGGCTGTGCACGCCCACGCAGGAGATGCCACGTGTCCTGGATTCGCCGTCTTTTCTCCGGCGGAAAAGAACTTTTCGTGTTCCGGCAGCCAAACATGCTGTACGGACACACCGCCCGCGCCGGTGTTCCTCCCGTGGGGAACACCGGCGCCCTGTGTCCACTGGTTTGCCAAGGCCCGCGCGTCAGCGGCACTTTGCCGGGGCCCCAGTGGCCCGCGCCGGTGCGCCAGAGCAGTGGGGGGAGGGTTGCCGGCGCCCCAGTGGCCGCGCACAGGTGCGCTAGAAGTGGGGGAGGGTTGCGGGCCTGGCGCCATTTCGAGCCAGCACGCCCGGCCCAGAGCCCCGGGCGGCGCCGGCCCGCGGCGATCAGCGGCACTTTCTTGCCGCCAGCGGCCGCTCGCGGGAGGCCCCATCACCGGGCCTCCCCCCCACCCCCACCCAGTGCGCAGGCGCAGACCCCGGCAACCTGGCCAAGTGCGCCATGTGCCGCACTCCGCCCGCCGGCAGCCCGCTGATCTGCACCAGTGCGCAGGCGATAGCCGCCGGCAACAACCAGGTTGAGTACGGAGAGAAATGATTTAACCCATTTGTTACGGACAAATGGGTTAAATGTTACTGTGAACTCAAATTTAGGGTTGGCATCTCTCAGCACTCGAAGAGAAGGAAGACGTACACAAACAGGAGCAGATTATAGGCCACTTGGTCCATCCAGTTGTTATCTCTCCCTCGAGTCCTCTTCTTTTCTTTCTCTCTCACTCCAGCAGGTTATGTTCATCGGCAAATTGTAGATTGTCTCGTGAGCAGGATAGTAGTATAGAGTGCGGGGTCGCTGGTTGGCACCAACTCGGTGGGCAAGGGCGTTTTCGTGCGGTATCTCTAACGTTCCCCCCCTTCTCTCTCTCTCTCATTCTTTATATTGTTTTCTCATTCTCCAACTTCATGTTTTTCAAGCGAACATAGGCAGTACTGCACGGGAACGGCCCTTCGGCCCCACAATGCAGTGCCGTACACGTGCCAATTAATTCGTCTCATCCGCCTCACTCGACCAAAGCTGTAATTCAGAACATCATTGATACAGACACAGAAAACAGGCCTTGGCCCCACTGAGTTCATGCCAGCCACCAGCCGCCACCACTTATTTTACCTGACCTACATGTTGGGACAATATACAGTGCTAATTGACCCACAACACGCAATGGGATATAGAAAACACCCAATATAGAAAATTTACGGAAAGGGGAGGTGCAACCGAGACGGGGTGTTGCTCCAGGCACTGAAAGTAAGCGTGCGGTTACAGCAGGCGTGAAGAAAGCTAATGGCATGTTGGCCTTCATTGCGAGAGGATTGAGTTTAGGAGCAAGGAGGTCGAACTGCGTTGTTACGGGCCCTGGTTGAGGACCACACGGAGTATTGTGTGCAGTTTTGGTTCCCCTAATTTGAGGAAGGACTTATTGCATTGAGGGAGTGCAACGTAGTGCACCAGGCTAATTTCCCCGGGATGCGGGATGTATATGTAGCTGAAAGATTGGTTGAATGTGCTTGTATTCACTGGAATTAGATTGAAGGGGGATCTTATAGAGACTATAAAATTCGTAAAGGATTGGACATTTGCCGCCGGAACATGGTCCCAATGTTCGGGGTGTCCAGAACCAGGGGTCCGTTCCTTTCAGAATAAGGGGGTTAGGCCATTTCGGACTGAGTGAGGAAATGCGTTTTCACCAGAGACGTTGTGAATCTGTGGAATTCTCTGCCTCAGAGGCAGTGGAGGCCAATTCCTGCATGTTTTCAAGAGAGAGAATTAGATTTAGCTCTTAGGGCTACAAGGAATCCGGAGAGATATGGGGAGCAAGCAGGAACGGGGCACTCCGATTAGTGGATGCTCAGCCATGATCACATTTGAATGCGCAGTGCTGGCTCGAATGGACAAAATGGCCTCCTCATGCGCCTGTTTGCTATGTTTCTATGAGCCAGAATTCGGCCATTCGGACCCATCAAGTCTACTGCGCCATACAATTGAGGCTGAATCTATCTCCTCCGAAACCACATTCTTCACGTACTCCATGATACCTCATATATGGTGAGCGTTTTGACAGTCCTGGTGCCTGTTCTTGCTGGAGTTCGTTGTTCTTTTTCGTCAAATCTGTACACTCCCCAGTTCTATTTCCTAGACACTAGGCACGGGCATCTCGAGTTGGTTTACGGGGGAGAAGGCAGGAGGAACGGCGTTTGAGAGGAGACAAGGTGGCGCAGCGGTAGAGTTTGCTGCCTCACAGCGCCAGAGACCCCGGTTGCATCCTGACCGACCGGGTGCTGTCCGTACGGAGTTTGCACGTTGTTCTCCCCGTGACCTGCGTGGGTTTTATCCGGGTGCTCCGGTTTTCTCCCACACTCCAACAGTTGCAGGTTTGTGGGATATAATTGACTATGGTAAAATTATAAAATTGTCCCCAGTAGGTTGGATGGTGTTTAACTGTGCGGGGTCGCTGGTCGGCCCGGACCCAGTGGGCTTTTGCTGAAGGGCCTTTTCCCGCACTGTATTCTCTAAACTAAGCGGAAAATTTTAAACTAAGGACCCCAGAACGAGGCACTTTAGCCCCACTCATCTCTGCTGACTGGTCCATCTTGAACCAAGGCTTTGTACCACTCTGGAGGTTTAGAAGGAATGAGAGGTTTTTCTTATTGCACATATAAGATTATTAAGGCTTGGACACGCTAGAGGGCGGAACGTTCCCGATGTTGGGGGAGTCCAGAACCAGGGGCCACAGTTTTAGAATAAGGGTAGCCATTTAGAACGGAGACGAGGAAAATTTTTTTCACACAGACAAGTCTGTGAGTCTGTGGAATCTCAGCTTCAGAGGGCGTGGAGGCCGGTTCTCTGGATACTTTCAAGAGAGAGCTGGAAGGGTTCTTAAAGATAGCAGAGTCAGGGGCTCTGGGGGAGAAGGCAGGAACGGGGTACTGATTGGGGATGCTCTGCCGTGATACATTGAATGGCGGTGCTGGCTCAAGGGCCCGAAATGGCCTCCCCCTGCACCTATTGTCTATTGCCCAAGAATTTGGAAACCTGTGGAAGGGGGAAGGAGGGAAAGTTGGAGGGAGAGATTCAATAAAACATCACCAGCCGCAAGGTTCCCACCATCCGCTGGTGGAGGATGATGAACGTTTCGGTTTGTTATTCCCCTGTGACCGAGGTTACATTGAAAAAACTTTAGATCATGAGTTATCCAATCAGTCAGATAATATAACATACATTTCATGCACGCTGACAACACAGATCAGTATACTCGACATAAAATACAATCGGTCAAACTCCTGTCCATAGCGAGCAAAGGGGAAGATACCGAGTGCCGAATTCAGTTCTCAGCATTGTGGCGCGTCAGTTCACAGAAGAGTCCAATGTCCGCCAGTGAGGGGGTAGCGGTGATCGGACAGTACCCTGCTTACGGACGGGCGTTCAGAAGCCGATACACAGAGGGGAAGAAGCTGTTCCTGAGTCTGGTGGTGCGTGGGGGGGGGGCTTTTCAAGCTTCTGTACCTTCTGCGGGAGGGGAGCGGGGAGAAGCAGGAATGGACGGGGTGGAGAGGAATGGACAAGTCGTTGATTGGATTGGAGGAAGGAACTGCAGATGTGGTTTACATCCGATAGATGACCGAGTGTTGGTGTAATCAGCGGGACCCAGACACCTACAACAAAAACAACCCCAACCAGGGACACAGTCACACACACAAACCACAGACTACACCCCCCACACCCCACAACAAACCACAGGCAAACCACACCAACACAATGGCAGCGTCTATGGAGAGAGAACGGGTGACGTTTCGGGTCGCGACCTTCTTCAGTCTTTGATCATTGTTGCTGTCTTGATCCATGTCGGGGGGATGCGAAGCTGCGGCAGGCGTTGGTTTACGCTTGAGAAGGACCACTAAATGCCGGAGTACTTGGTGGGTTCGGAGAGATGGATGGGGTGATGTTTTGGTCGGGCCCTCCTCAGACGTTCATGCGCGGCGGGCGAGGTGGGGCTGGGGCGTTAGAGTGTTCTGGTCACCACAGGGTACACGGCGGACAGTTTGACTGGAAGGTGGCCATGGCATACGTTGGACCGGGATGCTGATGGACCGCCCAGGGCCGTCCGTGCACCTCCAGGACGCCGGATCCTGTCCTGGCCACTGAGGATTGACAGCGAGGGCCATCGAGAGTGGAGCTCGTCCGGGCGCGGGGTACCGCGTGAGGGGAGGCCGGTGGAAGCGATAGGGGAGAGTAGGGCATGGGAGGGGTGACGACGAGAGGTGCGAGCGTCCCTGGGCCAGAGCGATGGGCGAGCGGCAGGGGAGGGGGGACGGGGCAGCGATGAGGGGAGAGAGCAGGGGAGCCGGTGGGCCCGAGGCCGGGGAGCCGGTGGGCGCCCGCGGGCCTGGGAGACGTGTGCCAGCGAGAGTGGGCGAGGCACGGGGTACGGTGGGAGGTACGGGGGCCGAGAGAGGGGCGCGCGCGGCCGTGGAGACTTGCCAGGCGTTGGCGACAGGGGAGCCGGCAGAGGATCTGGGAGCGCGTGCCCGGGAGAGCGGCCGGGCGACGGGTTACGCGGCCGGGGAGCCGGGGGGGACAAGCGCGAGGGGGGCGAGAGGCCCAGGGGGAGACGGGTGGCCACGTGAGCGGGGCGATACAGGGAGCCCGGGGGGGCCTCGCGCGGAGGCGAGAGTCCGGGCGACGGCGGTGACAGCGAGCGTGGTGCGCGGGTGACCGCGCGCGTGGAGAGCGGCCGGGCTACGGGGGCCCAGAGCGGGGCGCTCCGGGACAGCGTCGGGGCGTGCGGCACGTGCTCCTGTGTACCCTCCGCAGAGTGAGAACGAGCGGTGGAGAGACCGGGGCGCCGGGCCAGCAGCGAGGGGAGAGAGGCAGGGCGAGTTGGCCAGAGCGTGGGATGAGACCGGGGAGCGGGGGCCCCCGAGGCGGTGGGCGAGAGAAGGCAGGGAGCCGGGGAGGGCCCTCGTGAGGGGGGACGGGGGCCTGCGAGAGGGGGGGGCGACGGGGGACCGCAGCTCGCGGGGCGAGCGGCAGGGGCGCCGGGGGCAGTGAGAGTGGGACAGTAGCATAGGGCGAGCCCGTGGGGCTTGGGGTCCAGAGAGACTGGGGCCAGATCGGGGCGATAGTGAGCCGGGGGGGACCGAGCTCGGGTGGGAGGCCGTTTCCAGGAGGGGGGCGGCAGGGCCGACGGGGGACAGAGCGGTGAGAGAGGCAAGGAGTCCGGGGGCCTGGGGGTCGAAAATATGTGTGGGGGAGAAGAGGGGGCGGGGGGAGGGTAGAGGCGCGGGTGTGGGTGCGGAAAGGATGGTGGGCGAGTGTAGGTGGGGGTGGGGGTGCGAGGGGGGCGGTGTGGTATTGAGCGAGGGGGAGGGGTGGGGGATGGTTGAGAGTATTTAGGAGAGGGTGTGGGACGATAGGTCGAAGGTTGTAGGGGGCGAGTGTAGGTGGGTATCGAGGTGGAGGGTAGTGTAGAGGGGTGGGGGAAGGGGTGCGGGTCGAGTGATAGTGCGGGGTGGGGGGAGAGTGACTGTGCGGGGGTGGGCGGCGGGGGGGTAGGAGAGGGCGCGATGACGGTGAGGGTGGGGGTGAGGGGGGGAGGGGGGAGGGGGGAGGAGTGTCGGTGCGGGAGTGGGGGGGGTTGAGAGTAGGTGAGTGTGGTGGGGGGTGGCGTGTAGGTACGGGGGTGGTGGGGATCGTGACAGGAGAGGGTGAAGGTGGGGAGTATGAGAGGGCGAGAGGGGGAGGAAGGTGTGGGAGAGTGTAGTGCGGGGGTGGGGGGAGCGTGTCGGTGCGTGGGTGGGGGTGCGAGTGTAGGTGATGGGGTGGGTGGAAGAGGTAGGTGCTGGGGTTGGGGGAGGTGAAGGTGAGGGGGGAGGGGGGAGAGTGAATGAGAGGGGGTGGGGGGAGATTTAGGTGAGGGGGTTGAGGGCGGGATTTGGGGGCGAGTGCAGGTGAGGGGGTGGGGGGGAGAGTGGTGAGGGCGGTGGGGGGAGAGTGTAGGTGATGGGTAGGGGGGGGAGTGTAGGTGAGGGTTGGGGTGAGCGGTAGGAGAGGGGGAGGGGAGGAGGGATTGGGGGAGTATACGGTGAGGGGAGTGGGGGCGAGTGTAGGTGAGGGGGAGGGGGGAGAGTGTAGGTGATGGTTGTGGGGGGAGAGTTAGGTGAGGGGGTGGGGGAGGGAGTGGTGGGAGAGTGTAGTTGAGGGGGTGGGGGGGGGGGAGAGTGTAGGTGAGGGTGTGTGGGGGAGAGTGTAGGTGGGGGGTGGGGGGAGAGGTAGGTGCGGGTGATTGTGGGGGGAGGAGCGATGTAGGTGAGGGGTGGGTTGGGGGGAGAGTGTAAGGTGAAAGGGGAGTGGGGGAGAGAAGAGTGAAGGTGAGGGGTGGGGGCGAGTGTAGGTGAGGGTGTTGTGGGGGGGAGTGTAGGTTGAGGGGGTGGGGGAGGGTGTGGGGGGGGGGGAGAGATGTGGTGAGGGGTGGGGGGAGGAGATGTGTAGGTGAGGGGTGTTGGGGGAGAGTGTAGCCGTGAGGGGTGGGGAGGGTGTGGGGGGAGAGTGTAGGTGAGGGTGTGGGGGGAGAGAGTGTGAGGGAGATTGTTCGGTGAGGGTGTGCGGGTGAGGGTGTGGGGGGGGAGAGGGAGTGTAGGTGAGGGGGTGGGGGGATGAGTGTAGGTGAGGGGGTGGGGGGGGAGAGTGTAGTGAGGGGTGTGGGGGAGAGTGTAGGTGAGGGGGTGGGGGGATGAGTGTAGGTGAGGGGGTTGGGGGGAGGAGTGTAGGTGAGGGTGTGGGGGAGAGTGTAGGTGAGGGGGGTGGGGGGGAGTTAGGTGAGGGGGTGGGGGGAGGAGTTAGGTGAGGGTGAGGAGCAGGACTCAGCAGACTTGACCCGTCCTTGCCGAGCAGGTAGAGTGCGGGGAGGGGATGTGCGTTGCGGGAGTGGAGCCGTCCTTCACTCATCTCCACGTAGGGCTTGTCACCGTCGTACGTGTTGTCAGAGATGATGACAGGCCCGACCACCGTGCTCCTGGATCATGCGGCTGGACAGGAACGACACGCCCTGGCACGGACACGCACATGGAGACACACAAGGACGCCACGCATCCACGCACACACACACGGTTGTTACAGTGGCATAGATGTCACACAGCCGTGCGAGGTGCGGCGAGCCCCCCCCCGAAAAGGCCCTTCGGAGCCCTATCTTGCCCACATCAACCAAATGTCTCCATCTCCACTAGTCTCGTCTGGCACAGATCCATCTTAGTTTAGTTTAGTTTAGGGAACAGCGCTCTGAAACAGGCCTATTCGGCCACCCAGTC
>CM069131.1:189933069-189981478 GCA_035221665.1 Okamejei kenojei
AGAGAACGTTTCCCACTGGTGGGAAATTATTATAGATATGCCCAGCTGTCACAGCCTCAGATTGAAGGACTTTCCTTTAGGATGCAGACGAGGAGGAATGTCTTCTGTCAGAGGGCGGTGAATCTGTGGAAATTCTTTGCCACAGATGGCTGTGGAGAGAGGCCACAAGTCAGTGGATATTTATAACGGCAGAGATAGATAGATCTTCATTAGTACAGGAGTGATCAGGGGTTACGGGGAGAGGCAGGAGAATGGGGTTGGGAGGGGAGATTGATCAGCCATGATTGAATGGCGGAGTAGACTGTTGGGCTGAATGGCCTAAAAAAAATTTTCTGCTCCTATCACTTGACCAATAGACAATAGCTGCAGGGAGTAGGCCATTCAGTCCCTCGAGCCAGCACCGCCATTCAATGTGATCATGGGCTGATCGTCCACAATCAGTACCCCGTTCCTGCTTTCTCTCCCATATCCCCTGACTCTTACTATCTTTAAGAGGCTCTATCTAGCTCTTGAATGTCTTTGGAAAGTATCCAGAGAACATGCCATCTGAGGCAGAGAATTCCACTCACAACTTCTGTGTGGAAAAGTGTTTCCTCGTCTCGTTCTAATGGCTTACCATCTTATTCTTAAACTGTGGCCCTGGCTTGGACTCCCACAACATCTGTCAGAAGGCAGGAACGGGTGGGGGTATGATTGTGGATGATCAGCAATGATATATGAATGGCGGCGTGGTTCGAAGGGCCGAAATGGCCTCATCTGCACCTATTGTCTATTGTCTATTGTCTTCAGAGGAGGAGAATTCGGACAAATTCACAACTGCATTCTGGTTGTTGTGTTTTTTTTATTTTATTATGAGCTTTACCGTATTTCGATAGGACTAGGTATGGTGGGATATGGGGCCAAAGGTAAGGAAGGTTTGGGACCCTAGAGTAGCTGGAACTCGTTGGCCGATGTGACAGGTTGGGCCGAAGGGCCTGTTTCCACACTGTACCACTCTATATCTGCTGCGTGCTGCAAGGTAAGAATGTCATTCTTCCAATTAGGGGACATTTGACAATAAAAATTTTGACTTCATAAATCTTTCCTCTCAACTAACCCTATCTCCTCTTATTCTAGTACTCCCCTCTCCCTGGGTGGAAATTGATTAGTGCGGTGTCAGAAGTTATGGGGAGAAGGCAGGAGGATGGGGGTTGAGAGGGGAAGATAGATCAGCACGATTGATGAATGAATTATAAGTTTATTGGCCAAGTATTCACATACAAGGAATTTTTGCCTTGGTATGCTCCGCCGCAAGTGACAACGTTCGCTGATCGATCCAAAGGAACAGCAGGGCCGTACAGTTTGGCACAGTCTGCCAGAGCGAGGTTGTAGAGGGCTCCGGGTTTTCTCGAGGTTTACTCTGGAGCCTTTTCCATGACTGGATACGGCTACCACGGCAGTGGAGGTTTTAAATCAGGGCGTTTTCCCTCTCCTAGATGGACTGCCTTCCCAGGCTGACGAGCCCCAGCACCATATGACCGAGACTCGTGGGGGCGGGAGCGTCTACCTTCCCGTGCAGGTCTATAGCACCTGCGCACTGTTCGGAATGACACATAAAATAATAAACATGAACTAATGTGTTAAAGAAGGACTGCAGATGCTGAGAATCCGAGGGTACACAAAAGGCTGGAGAAACTCAGCGGGTGCAGCAGCATCTAAGGAGCGATGGAGATAGGCGACGTTTCGGGTCGAGACCCTTCTTCAGACTGGTCAGGGATCTCAGGGAAACGAGAGATATAGACGGTGCCCGTGATGTGGAGAGATAAGGAACAATGAATGAAAGATATGCAAAAAAGGTATCGATGATTAATAAACATGAATAATATTGGCAGAGTAGACTTCTTGATGGGCCGAATGGCCTAATTCCACTCTGTAAGCTATGAACTGATGAACAGATGATCACCCTCAGTGTCCTGTGATCCAAGGAATAAAGTTCTAGTCTGCCCAACCTCTCCCTGTAGCTCAGTCCTTCGAGTCATGGCCTCAGCATTGTACATTTTACAAGTGTTTCCTTCATCTGCAAACTCACTGATCATGCCACCCGCGCTCACAGCCTCAGGGCGGTGAATCTCGAAGGTGAAGAATTCTGCGGAGGCTTAGTCACTCAGTTCATCTGAAATAAAAATCATGGAGCCTGCTAGAAGAGTCGGAGTTTGCACATTCTCCACGTGACTTGCGTTGGGTTTTTTTCCGGGATCTCCGGCTCCCTCCCACACTCCAAAGACGCGCAGATTTGTAGGCTAATTGGCTTGGTCTCATTATATAATGGTGTAATTGTAAATTGTCCCTAGCTTGTGTAGGGTGGTGCTAGTGCAGAGGAATATTAGGGTACAGGTCCAGAGCTCTTTGAAAGTGGCAAAGTGAGCATGCAGGTACGGCAGGCAGTGAAGAACGCAAATGGCACGTTGGCCTTGATAACAAGAGGAATCGAGTATAGGAGCAAAGAGGTCCTTCTGCAGTTGTACAGGGCCCCAGTGAGACCACACGGGGAGTATTGTGTGCAGTTTTGGTCCCCTAATTTGAGGAAGGACATTCTTGCTATTGAGGGAGTGCAGCGTAGGTTTACAAGGTTAATTCCGGGATGGCGGGACTGTCATATGCTGAGAGTGGCTGGCTTGTACACTCTGGAGTTTAGAAGGATGAAAGGGGAACTCATTGAAACATATAAGATTGTTAAGGGGTTTGTGTAGATGGTTGATATACAAACCAATAATATAGTTACCTCCGTACCATTAACCCGCCTAGTTAAACATCAATTATAACGCCTTCCCTTCCTGGGTACAGTTTCAGTAGAAGAATGTAGCAGTGCTTGAGGATGTATGTAATACCTTGTGCTATCATTAAAAAGATGTTGCACACTTTAAGAGTTTGTGAATTGCTTATTTACAGTTTGGACACACTAGCGGCAGGAAACATGTTCCCGAATGAAACGTCATTCATTCACCCAAGATGTTAGATAGGGCTCTTAAAGATAGCGGAGTCAGGGGATATGGGGAGAAGGCAGGAACGGGGGGTACTGATTGGGGATGATCTGCCATGATCATATTGAATGGATGCAGGAAACATGTTCCCGATGTTGGGGGAGTCCAGAACCAGGGGCCACAGTTTAAGAATAAGGGAGTAAGCCCTTTAGAACGGAGACGAAGGAAAACACTTTTTCTCACAGAGAGTGGTGAGTCTGTGGAATTCTCTGTCTCGGAGGGCGGTGGAGGCCGGTTCGCTGGATGCTTTCAAGAGAGAGCTAGATAGGGCTCTTAAAGATAACGGAGTCAGGGGATATGGGGGGGAGAAGGCAGGAACGGGGTACTGATTGTGGATGATCAGCCATGAACACATTGAATGGCGGTGCTGGCTCGAAAGGACCGAATGGCCTACTCACTTGCAACCTATTTGTCTATTGTCTATTGTCTATTGTCTATTGTCTATTGTGTGCAGTTCAGGTCACCCCATTTACACCATAGATGTTGTCAAGCTTGGAAGGGTACAGAGAAGATTGACCAGGGTGTTGCCAGGAGACACTGGGCTACAGGGAGCAGTTGACTAGGCTAGGCGACTCTATTCCTTGGAGTGTGTAGGAGTATAAGGGGCGATTTTATAGAGGTGGACAAAATCACGAGAGGAATAGATTGGGTAAACGCACAGCTAGAGAGGGCTCTTAAAGATAGCGGAGTCAGGGGATATGGGGAGAAGGCAGGAACGGGGTACTGATTGTGGATGATCATGCCATGATCACATTGAATGGCGGTGCTGGCTCGAAGGGCCGAATGGCCTGCTCCTGCACCTACTGTCTGGTATTGTCTATTGACTAGTGAAGCTGAGGCATGTTGGTTGGTGTGGGTAAGTTGGGCTGAAGGGCCTGTTTCCACTCTGTATCACTCTGGGACTAGTATAGATGGGGCTGTGTCTCACGGTTGTTGAGCCCGTTAGGGACATGCTGGGAACAGGCGGGTGGCTGCGGAAGACTAGAGTGGATGTGTAGGTTTGGTGCCCGGAGGTGAAGCAGTGGGAGGTGAGCAATGTGAGGCTGACAGGTGCAGGGCACCAGGCCAAATGCCTATTCATCTGTTGAAAGAAGCAGAGCGGACCGGGTTTCAGGCCTACTCCTACTCCTGTCTGTTTAGCCAACCTTTAATTGCTCAACACGAGCATCGACAGGTTTGGTGAAAACAAATCCAGGAAGAGCGAGATCGCCCTTTGTCACGGAGCGTAGTGTTACAGCGTAGCCCGGAGGGGCAGACGGCTACACTTACATACAGCTGTCAGAGAGAGGCGGCCTAATGTGTCGGAAGGAACTGCAGCTGCTGGTTCCAACCGAAGATAGACACAAACTGCTGGAGTAACCCAGCGGGACAGGCAGCGTCTCTGGAGAGAAGGAATGGGTGACGTTTCCGGTTTGGAGCCTTCTTCAGGCTGAGGAGTCAGGGGAGAGGCAACGAGAGAGATAGACGGTGGTAGAGAGATGTAGAACAAATTACAATAGACAATAGACAATAGACAATGGGACAATGGACAATAGACAATAGGTGCAGGAGTAGGCCGCTCGGCCTTCGCGCCATGCACCACCATTCAATGTGATCGTGGCTGATCATCCTAACCAGTACCCCGTTCCTGCCTTCTCCCCCAATATCCCCTGACTCGCTATCTTTTAAGAGCCCTATCTATCTCTCTCTCGAAAGTATCCACTGCCCTCTGAGGCAGAAAATTCCACAGACTCACAACTCTCTGTGGAATTCTCTGCTCAGAGGGCAGTGGATACTTTCAAGAGAGAGATAGATAGGGCTCTTAATGACAAAGTTGATTAAGAGCCCTATCTAGCTCTTGTGACAAAGTGTTTCCTTATCTCCGTTCTAAATGGCCTTAGCGTTTCCTGCCTTCAGCGAGTCCAAACTTTAATATATCTTATATGTTTCAATAAGAATCCCTCTCATCCTTCTAAACTCCAGAGTGTACAAGCCCAGCCGCTCCATTCTCTCAGCATATGACAGTCCCGCCATTCCCGGGAATTAATCTTGTGAATTGAGATGAATGAAAGATCTGAAAAAAGTTACGATGATGAAGGAAACAGGCCGTTCGTTAGCTGTGGGCTAGGGTGAAAACGAGTTACAGACAATGAGACTCAACAAGACGACTTAGAAATGAGTCCAACAACTTGAGTGGCGGAGGAGCAGAGAGAGAGGGAACGCAAGGGGAATTTTATTAAAGTCGAATTTACATAGACAAAATGCTTAACGGCAGATGCTGGAAGAAGAAAGGAAGGCGATGATGCTAGAATAGGAAGGTTTGCAAACAGAGGAACAAGTTAGGATGAAAAAAAATAGACTGGACGTGGATAAGCTTTTCCCATGGAGGGTAGGGAAGATTCAGACATGAGAATTAAGGGACAGAAGTTTAGGTAACAGGGGGCAGAGGGTGGGTGGCTGTGTGGAATGAGCTTCAGAAGTGGTGGAGGCAGGATCGGTAAATGTGGACCTGAGTGGGTGGGACTGGAAAACAAAGTGGACTGGACGTGGGTGTTCTCCGTGCTGGTTGAGACCCTTCTTCAGACTGGGAGTCAGGGGAGAGGGAAAACGAGAGATATAGACGGTGATATAGAACAAATGAATGAAAGATCTGCAAAAAAGTAACGATGATAAAGGAAACGGGGCCATTGTTAGCTGTGCGCTAGGTGAGAACGAGACGCTGGTGCGACTTGTGTGGGGGAGGGGATGGAGAGAGGGAATCCAAGGGTTACTTGAAGTTAGAGAAATCCATTTTTTTCCATTGGGTTCTAAGCTGCTCAAGTGAGATATGAAATGCTGCTTGCGTTTTAAATGCTCCAGTTTGGGTTTAGCCGTACTCTGACAACGGAGGAGGTAGAGGACAGAAAGGTCAGTGTGGGGGTTACACAGAAGGCTGGAGAAACTCAGCGGGGTGCAGCAGCATCTAAGGAGCGAAGGAGATAGGCGACGTTTCGGGCCAAAACCCTTCTTCAGACTGATGGGGGGTGGGGGGAGGGGGGGGGGGGGGGGGATGGGGGGAAGATAGGAAAAAGGAGGAGGAGTCCGAGGGCTGAGGGAGAGGTGGGAAGGGGAGGAGACAGCAAGGGTTAACAGAATTGAGAACATTCAATGTTCAAGCCCAAGGTCAGTGTGGGAATGGGTGCGGGAATTTAGGTGTTCAGCAACCAGGAAATCAGGTAGGTTCAGGCGGACTGAGCGAAGGTGTTCAGCGCAACGAATGCCCAGTCTACGTTTGGTCCACATCTTGAACAACGAATACAGTAGACGAGGTTGGAGGAGGTGCACCTCCCCCTAGTCGCAACAGGGACAGAGTCCCCCTTGTCCTCACCTTCCACCCCATCAGCCGTCGCATGCAGCATATAATCCTCCGACATTTTCGCCACCTCCAACGGGATCCCACCACTAGCATCATCTTCCCGTCTCCACCCCTTTCCGCCTTCCGCACAGACCGTTCCCTCCGCAACTCCCTGGTTAAAAATCGTCCCTTCTCACCCAAACCGCCCCCTCCCCAGCTACCTTCCCCTGCAACCGCAGGAGATGCAACACCTGTCCCTTTACCTCCCTGCTTGACTCTGTCCAGGGAACCCGACAGTCCTTTCGGGTGAGGCAGAGGTGCACTTGCAAGTTCTCAGACTGGGATGGGATAAGTTTAGAGGGATATGGACCAAATGTGTGCAAATGGAACCAGCTTAGAAACATAGAAAATAAGGTGCAGGAAGAGGCCATTCGGCCCTTCGAGCCAGCACCGCCATTCATTGTGATCATGGCTGATCGTCCCCCATCAATAACCCGTGCCTGCCTTCTCCCCATATCCCTTGATTCCACTAGCCCCTGGAGCTCTATCTAACTCTCTCTTAAATCCATCCAGTGACTTGGCCTCCACTGCCCTCTGTGGCAGGGAATTCCACAAATTCACAACTCTCTGGGTGAAAAAGTTTTTTCTCACCTCAATCTTAAATAGCCTCCCCTTTATTCTAAGACTGTGGCCCCTGGTTCTGGACTCGCCCAACATTGGGAACATTTTTCCTGCATCTAGCTTGTCCAGTCCCTTTTATAATTTTATATGTTTCTATAAGATCCCCCCTCATCCTTCTAAACTCCATTGAATACAAGCCTAGTCTTTTCAATCTTTCCTCATATGACAGTCCCGCCATCCCAGGGATCAATCTCGTGAACCTACGCTGCACTGCCTCAATCACAAGGATGTCCTTCCCCAAATTAGGAGACCAAAACTGTACACAATACTCCAGATGTGGTCTCATCAGAGCCCTGTCCAACTGCAGAAGAACCTCTTTACTCCTGTTCTGCAATCCTCTTGTTATGAAGGCAAACATTCCATTAGCTTTCTTCACTGCCTGCTGCACCTGCACGCCAAGCTTAGATGAGGCACCTTGGCCGGCATGGACGATTTGGGCCGAATGGCCTGTTTCCGTGCTTTAAAGCTCTATGGCTCTAGTTTAGTTTAGTCTAGTTTATTACGATCACGTGTACTGTGGTACAGTGTAAACCTTTCCTTTGCACATTATCAAAGAAAAGACTATGTGTGAATACAGTCAAGCCTTCCACAGCGCATAGATATATTCATGTTCATAAATTCATGTCATAAGAGCAGAATTAGGCCATTCGGCCCAACTCTTCTCCTATCACCTATGATCTGATATCCCACTGGGTTCCTCCAGCACCTTGGTCTGGCCACATGGTCATATGTGATAGCAGTAGAATTTGGCCATTTGGCCCATCGTTTCCACCGCCATTCAATCGTGGCTGACCTACCTCTCCCTCCCAACCCCATTACCATATAACCATATAACAATTACAGCACGGAAACAGGCCCTCTCGGCCCTTCCAGTCCGTGCCGACCATTTGTTTTCCCCTAGTCCCATCTACCTGCACTCAGACCATACCCCTCCATTCCCTTCACGTCCATATACCTATCCACTTTACTTTTAAATGTTAAAATCGATCCTGCCTCCACCACTTCTGCTGGAAGCTCATTCCACACAGCCACCACCCTCTGAGTAAAGAAGTTCCCCCTCACGTTTACCCCTGAACTTCTGTCCCTTAATTCTCATGTCATGCCCTCTTGTTTGAATCTTCCCTACCCTCAATGGGAAAAACGTATCCACGTCAACTCTGTCTATCCCTTTCATCATTTTAAAGACCTCAATAAAGTCCCCCCTTAACCTTCTGCGCTCCAAAGAATAAAGACCTAACTTGTTCAACCTTTCTCTGTAACATAGTTCTGGAACCCTGGCAACCTAGTAAATCTCCTCTGTACTCTCTCTATTTTGTTGATCCTTCCTATAACTAGGCGACCAAAATTGTACACCATACTCCAGAATTGGTCTTACCAATGCCTTGTACAATTTTAACATTACTTCCCTACTCCTATATTCAATGCTCTGATTTATAAAGGCCAGCACACCAAAGGCTTTCTTTGCCACCCTATCTACATGCGATTCCACCTTCAGGGAACTATGCACAGTTATTCCTAGATCCCTCTGTTCCACAGCATTCCTCAATTCCCTACCATTTACCATTCTCCTGCCTTCTCCCCATAACCCCTGACACCCGCACTAATCAAAGATCTGTCAATCTCTGCTTTAAATATACCCATTGACCTGGCCTCCACAATGAATCCCACAGGTTCACCACCCTCTGACTAAAGAAATTCCTCCTCATCTCCTTTCTAAAAGAATGTCCTTTATTTTGATGGCTGTGGCCTTTGGTCCTAGACTCTCCCACTAGTGGAAACATCCTCTCCACGTCCACTTAGGCCTCCTTCAGTCATGGCTGACCACGGGTGTCCCCAGGGTGCTATTCGCCATATGGAGGACGCCTGTGCGTGACTTTGTTTAACGTGGGGAGACTGGTGCACAGACGGCCACCCCACGGTCCTTGACAGATCTGGGTCAGGATCCAGTGGCCTGGGGTCCAAGACGACCGGAGACCCTTTTCTGCTGCAGCCTTCCATATTATGGTCACTACCTCCTCGTGGCTCCTTTACCTCAAGTTCCCTTATCAAGTCCGCTTGTTACACAACACTAAATCCAGAACTGCCTTCTCCCTGGTGGGCTCCAGTACAAGCTGCTCTAAGAATCCATCACAGAGGCACTCCACAATCTCCCTTTCTTGGGGTCCAGTACCAACCTGATTTTCCAAGTCTACCTGCATGTTGAAATCTCCCATAACAACCATAGCATTAAGCCCCTGTCCCACTTAGGAAACCTGAACGGAAATCTCTGGAGACCGTGTGCCCCACCCAAGATTTCCGTGAGGTTCCCAGAGGCTCCCGGAGGTTCCGGTCACTCACCAGAGTCACCAGAGGTTCTGGTCACTTGCGTGGAAAGCCTCGACGGAAGCGTGAGCTGCATCTACTGATCAAAGATCCTAGAGGATCTTTGCTATCGACCGCGCACACACACACACACACACACACACATTGCGAAGGCAGGGGCCAGGGACAGCGGAGGAGGGCTTTCTGCATGTTGAAGAGGACAGTAAACGGCTGCCACAGAGCATGGTCAGTCCTTTAGAGAGCGCGGGAGGGAAGGGGAGTGAAGGACAGCGAAGGGGAGACGAGAGAGCAGGGAGAGAAGGGGAGAGAACGGGGGGAGAAGGGGAGAGAACGGGGGGAGAAGGGGAGAGAACAGGGGGGGGAAGTAGGAGTGGAGACAGTTTTAATAAGTTTAATAAAGTTAGCGGGCATTTTGCCTTCCGGCCACTTAGAAAACCTGAACGGAAACCTCTGGTGGACCTTGTGCCCCACCCAAGGTTTCCATGAGGTTCCCGGAGGTTCCGCACACTCTCCCTATTGGTGGAAAGTGGTTTCCGCGTAGTCGCGCCTTCTGCTATGTTCCTGCGATTATTTCAAAAAAACCGAAACCAGCCTCCACTAAAAATAGGTTGCCGTTTTGTCGAAGCCTGTAGGATCTTTGGTTTTCAGGACCTAGAAGATCCGCCGGAAGGTAAAATGCCCGCTAACTTTACTAAACCTCTTAAAACTGTATCCACTCCTTCTCCCCCCTGTTCTCTCCCTTTCTCCCCCCTGCCCCATTCTCTCTCCTTCTCTCTCCCCTTCTCCCCTCTTCTCTCTCCCCTTCTCCCCCATTCTCTTTCCCCTTCTCTCTCCCTTCTCTCTCCCTTTCTCTGTCCTTCTCTCCATCCCTCCCGGGCTCTCTAAAGGACTTACCATGCTCTGTGGCAGGCGTTTACTTTCCTCTCCACTTTCAAAAAGAAAGGATATTCCTTCGCTCCATAGATGCTGCCTCACCCGCTGAGTTCCTCCAGCATTTTTGTCTACCTTTTTTCTACCTTTTTTCCACTATCTGCAGTCTTTCTCAAACACTGAATCTGGAGGTGTGCGTTTTCACGCTTCTGTACCTCTTGCCTGATGGGAGAGGTGAGAAGAGGGAGTGGCTGGGGTGTGACTGGTCCTTGATTATGCTGCTTTAGGACAGCGTTATGGCACAGCGATAGACCTACTGCCTCACCGCGCCAGAGACCCGACTACGGGCGCTGTCTGTACGGAGTTTGTACGTTCTCCCCGTGACCTGCGTGGGTTTTCTTCGGGTGCTCTGGTTTCCACCCGCACACCAAAGACGTGCAGGTTTGTAGGTTAATCGGCTTGGGTAAAAATTGTAAATTGTCCCTAATATGTGTAGGATAGTGTTAGAATGTGGAGATCGCTGGTCGGTGCGGACTCGATGGGCCGAAGGGCCTGTTGTTTCCACGCTGTATCTCTAAACTAGAAACTAAACAGACACAAAAAGCTGGAGTAACTCAGCGGGACAGGCAGCATCTCTGTGGGAAAGGAACGGGTGACGTTTCAGGTCGACACCCTTCTTCAGACTGAGCGTCAGGGGAGAGGGAAACTAGAGATATGGAAGGGTGAGGTGTGAAAATGACAGGTCAGATCAAGGAAAGGTAGAATAGTTCATTGTGGGCTGAGGGGAAGGTGACAACAAGGGGTACAAATAGTAAAATTAACCAGGAGGAGTGTGAAATTAGTCGGAGAACTAGGGTTGAGGAAGGGATGGAGTGAGAATCGCTAGAATTCAGGAGATTGAGGGGGGATCTTATAGAAACTTACAAATTTCTTAAGGGGTTGGACAGGCTAGATGCCGGAAAATTGTTCCCGATGTTGGGGAAGTCCAGAACACGGGGTCATAGTTTAAGGATAAGGGGGAAGTCTTTTAGGACCGAGATGAGAAAAAACATTTTTCACACAGAGAGTGGTGAGTCTGTGGAATTCTCTGCCACAGAAGGTAGTTGAGGCCAGTTCATTGGCTATATTTAAGAGGGAGTTAGATGTGGCCCTTGTGGCTAAAGGGATCAGGAGGTATGGAGAGAAGGCAGGTACAGGATACTGAGTTGGATGATCAGCCATGACCATATTGAATGGCGGTGCTGGCTAAAAGGGCCGAATGGCCTACTCCTGCACGTATTTTCTATGTTTCTATGGAGGGAGAGGGAAAACAAGGGTTACTTGGTTATATTTATACATATCTACTAGACTAAGTGGGACCCGTTGGGTCCCAGCATCACATGGGAGGGTTGGTCCTCCAACACAATATTCCACCTCTCCACCAATTTTAATATTGGTGGCCAGTGGGGTGGGCTTTCTGGAGCGCTGGTATGGGTGTTGTGGGCTGAAGGGACTGGTTTCAAGAGGGCTAGCATGGACATTGTGGGCCAAATGCATTCTTGGGCTGGCAGCTCAGTCACTCAAGCCTGTTGTGCTGGCAGCTCACTCACTCACGGCTGGTGGGCTGGCAGTTGACTGACGGCTATTCCTTGAAATTCCATTTCAAGCAGGGTGCAAGGCCACCAAATTCAAGTGCAGTTTCATACCATTTCAAGCAGGGTGCAAGGCCGCTAAAGACAGCGAGTCGTGACCTCTCCCTCCTCCATCTTGCAGAGACTGAGCCACGCCCACTTCTGGATTTTATAGTCCCTCCCCCCTCCCACCAGAAGGGCGTGGCCTTCATGGCATGGTTGACAGGAGAGAGAATCTCAACATTTTTTAAACACTAATAACTCTTTTATATTTCATTGATGGGAAAAATCCTCAGCACCTGATGAGCGGAAGGGGACTCTGAGCAAGATGGCCAAAATTCCCAGCCGTACGTGGTAGCGTCTTTTCTAAAATCAATACAAAGCGCAAACAGGAAGTGGTCAAGATTAAACTTTTAATTATATAGAAGGCAAGGCAACTTTGATTAGGTAAGGCAACTTTAATTAGGCAAGGCAACTTTAATTAGGCACAGCAAATTTAATTAGGCAAGGCAACTTTAATTAGGCAACACAGCTTTAGCATTTCCAAACCAAAGGTAACACAGCTTTAGCATTTCCAAACTATATTTTCAAACCACATTAAGGGCACTGACAGGTCAGTAAAACCACTCACACTTTAGTAGACATGTGTTCAGTGTTATTCACAGCTCAGACTGAGAGATGTGACCATTTCGCTTGCCCATCTTGCAGAGACTGACTGAGGCACTCAACATTTCTGGGTTTTATAGTCCCTTCGGAAGGGGCGTGGCTTTCAGGAAAGAGAATCTCAACATTTTTTAAATGCTAATAACTCTTTTATTTTTCATCAATGGGAAAAATTATCTTGCCCTGTGCAGCGGAGGGGGACTGAGTAAGATGGCCAAAAATCACAGCCGTAAGTGGTAGCGTTTTTTCTAAAATCAATATAGAGAACAACAGAAAGTAATCAGACTTTTAGTAATATATATATATATATATATATATATATATATATATATTTATTTATTGTTCTTTATCGCGTCTATATCTCTCGTTTCCCTTATCCCTAACCAGCCTGAAGAAGGGAACTCAACCTGAAACGTCATTCATTCACCCAAGAGTTAGATAGGGCTCTTAAAGATAGTGGAGTCAGGGGATATGGGGAGAAGGCAGGAACGGGGTACTGATTGGGGATGATCTGCCATGATCACATTGAATGGAGGCAGGAAACGTGTTCCCGATGTTGGGGGAATCCAGAACCAGGGGCCACAGTTTAAGAATAAGGGGTAAGCCATTTAGAACGGAGATGAGGAAACACTTTTTCTCACAGAGAGTTGTGAGTCTGTGGAATTCCCTGCCTCAGAGCGCAGTGGAGGCAGGCTCTCTGGATGTTTTCAAGAGAGAGCTAGACAGGGCTCTTAAAGGTAGTGGTCGGGGGATATGGGGAGAAGGCAGGAACGGGGTACTGATTGGGGATGATCAGCCATGATCACATTGAATGGCGGTGCTGGCTCGAAGGGTCGAACGGCCTACTCCTGCACCTATTGTCTATTGTCATTCCTTCTGTCCAGAGATGCTGTCTGTCCCGCTGAGTTACTCCAGCTTTTTGTGTCTACCTTGGGTTTAAACCAGCATCTGCTCTTAGAAACATAGAAACATAGAAACATAGAAAATAGGTGCAGGAGGAGGCCATTCGGCCCTTCGAGCCAGCACTGCCATTCATTGTGATCATGGCTGATCGTCCCCTATCAATAACCCGTGCCTGCCTTCTCCCCATATCCCCTGACTCCACTAGCCCCTAGAGCTCTATCTTACATACATATATATACATATACAGTGGCATGCAAAAGTATTCATAACCCTTGAACCTTTCCACATTTTGTCACGTTACAAGCACAAACGTAAATGTATTTTATTGGGATTTTATGTGAAAGACCAACACAAAGTGGTGCATAATTGTGAAGTGGAAGGAAAATGATACATGGTTTCCAAATTTTATTACAAATAAAAAACTGAAAAGTGTGGCGTGCAAAAGTATTCAGCCGCCTTGGGTCAATACTTTGTAGAACCACCTTTCGCTGCAATTACAGCTGCAAGTCTTTTGGGGTATGTCTCTACCAGCTTTGCACATCTAGAGACTGACATTTTTTGCCCATTCTTCTTTGCAAAATAGCTCAAGCTCAGTCAGATTGGATGGAGAGCATCTGTGAAAAGCAATTTTCAAGTCTTGCCAGAGATTCTCAATTGGATTTAGGTTGGACTTTGACTGGGCCATTCTAACACATGAATATGCTTTGATCTAAACCATTCCATTGTAGCTCTGGCTGTATGTTTAGGGTCGTTGTCCTGCTGGAAGGTGAACCTCCGCCCCAGTCTCAAGTCTTTTGCAGACTCTAACAGGTTTTCTTCCAAGATTGCCCTGTATTTGGCTCCATCCATCTTCCCATCAACTCTGACCAGCTTCCCTGTCCCTGCTGAAGAAAAGCATCCCCACAGCATGATGTTGCCACCACCAATGTTTCACAGTGGGGATGGTGTGTTCAGGGTGATGTGCAGTGTTAGTTTTCCGCCACACATAGCGTTTTGCTTTAGGCCAAAAACTTAAATTTTGGTCTCATCAGACCAGAGCACCTTCCTCCACATGTTTGCTGTGTCCCCCACATGGCTTGTGGCAAACTGCAAACGAGACTTCTTATGGCTTTGTTTCAACAACGGCTTTCTTCTTGCCACTCTTCCATAAAGGCCCGATTTGTGGAGTGCACGACTAATAGTTGTCCTGTGGACAGATTCTCCCATCTGAGCTGTGGAACTCTGCAGCTCCTCCAGAGTTACCGTGGGCTTCTTGGCTGCTTCTCAGATCAATGCTCTCCTTGCCTGGCCTGTCAGTTTAGGTGGACGGCCATGTCTTGTTAGTTTGCAGTTGTGCCATACCCTTTCCATTTGCAGATGATGGATTGAACAGTGCTCCGTGAGATGTTCAAAGGATGGGATATTTTTTTATAACCTAACCCTGCTTTAAACTTCTCCACAGCTTTATCCCTGACCTGTCTGGTGTGTTCCTTGGGCTTCATGATGCCCAAGGAACATTGTTTGTTCACTAATGTTCTCCAACAAGCCTCTGAGGCCTTCACAGAACAGCTGTATTTATACTGAGATTAGATTACACACAATTTACTATTTACTAATTAGGTGACTTCTGAAGGCAATTGGTTGCACTGGATTTTATTTAGGGGTATCAGAGTAAAGGGGGCTGGATACTTTTGCACGCCACACTTTTCAGTTATTTTTTGTAAAAAAATTTGAAAACCATGTATCATTTTCCTTCCACTTCACAATTATGCGCCACTTTGTGTTGGTCTATCACATAAAACCCCAATAAAATACATTTACGTTTGTGGTTGTAACGTAACAAAGTGTGGAAAGGTTCAAGGGGTATGAAAAACTTTTGCAAGCCACTGTATATATATATATATATATATATATATATATAAAAATACACACACACACACACACACACACACACACACACACATATATATACACACACATATATATATATATGCACACACACATATTATATATATATACACACACACACACACACACATACACACACACACACATATATAATGTACACCAACACACACACGTACTTATATATATATACACACACACACACACACACATATATACTATATGTACATAGACACACACACATACACACACACACACATATATATATGTAAACACACACACACACACACAATATATATGTACATATACACACACACACATATATATACACACACACACACACACACACACACACACACATATATATATGCACACACACACACACACACACACACACATATATATGCACACACTCACACACACACACATATATATATACACAATACACACACACACACACACACACACACACACACACACACACACACATATATATATGTTCTTCAGGCAGCGTTGTCCTTGCCGAGGCAGCGTGCCTTTCCCAGGGAGGGCTGTGTCTTTGGCTCTGTGTGTGTTTGTTGTGCCTCTTTATCATGTAACACTTTGATTTCATTGTCCACCGCCCGCTCTCCTCTACGGTCTCGCTGACACCCGATCGCCTGCGCTCCAGAGATAAGTGACAGGCAGCTGCTGAAACTGTAGCCCCCTGCAAGTCGCTGCCAAAGTGGGGCACCTGTCTCAACATGAACGCCGTGTGAATGGAAGGCTGCTCCAAACACCTCCCCCCCCCCACCCCCCCCCCCCCCCCCCCCACCTCATCCACAGACTACTCACCCTCACCTCACACACCCCCACACACCCCCTCTTTCCCGTCCCACACCGCCCCACCCTCCCACTCCAATTGCCCCTACAGGCTACTGGGCAGGGCATCGAGAACATCCACATAATGTCACTTTTATCGTGGCTTGTAATTTAACCCAGATGAGAAAATTAAAACATAATGACTTCATTATGCAGTTTTTACAGTACGGTTTAGCTATCGGGGGTGGGGGGGTGAAGAATTATATCGTGCTCAGTTGTGGCCAACTTTCCTTTAATTTAGTTCAGTTTAGTTTGGAGGTACAGCACGGAAACAGGCCCTTCGGCCCACCGGGTCCGCCCCGACCTGCGATCCCCGCACGTTAACACAAGCCTGCACACACTGGGGACAATTTACACTCATACCAAGCATACAAACCCAAGCCAATTAAAGGGCCTGTCCCACTTTCACGGCTTAATTCTTTCATCCCGACCATCTTTTTTACCCGTGGACATTTTTGGTCGGGCTGGAAAACAAGTCCCGACTTACCGGATGCCACGAGTACCTGCGGCTGGCATAACGGGCCGCTACGATATATCTACGGACTCCTACGGCTTCCTAGCGACTCGTTACTTATAGGAGCAGGGAGGTTCTACTGCAGTTGTACAGGGTCTTGGTGAGGCCACACCTGGAGTATTGCGTACAGTTTTGGTCTCCTAATCTGAGGAAAGACATTCTTGCCATAGAGGGGGTACAGAGAAGGTTCACCAGACTGATTCCTGGGATGGCACGACTTCCATATGAAGAAAGACTGGATAGACTCGGCTTGTACTCGCTGGAATTTAGAAGATTGAGGGGGGATCTTATAGAGACTTACAAAATTCTTATAGAAACTTCTAAAGAGGTTGGACAGGCTAGATGCAGGAAGATTGTTCCTGATGTTGGGGAAGTCCAGAACAAGGGGTCACAGATTAAGGATAAGGGGGACATCTTTTAGATGAGATAATCATTTTTCACACAGAGTGGTGAGTCTCTGGAATTCTCTGCCACAGAAGGTAGTTGAGGCCAGTTCATTGGCTAAATTTAAGAGGGTTAGATGTGGCCCTTGAGGCTAAAGGGATCAGGGGGTATGGAGAGAAGGCAGGTACAGGATACTGAGTTGGATGATCAGCCATGGTCATATTGAATGGCGGTGCAGGCTCGAAGGGCCGAATGGCCTACTCCTGCTCATGGCTGATCATCCAACTCAGTATCCCGTACCTGCCTTCTCTCCATACCCCCTGATCCCTTTAGCCTCAAGGGCCACATCTAACCCTCTTAAATATAGCCAATGAACTGGCCTCAACTACCTTCTGTGGCAGAGAATTCCACAGATTCACCACTATCGTCTCAGTCCTAAAAGACTTCCCCCTTATCCTTAAACTGTGACCCCTTGTTCTGGACTTCCCCAACATCGGGAACAATCTTCCTGCATCTAGCCTGTCCAACCCCTTAAGAATTTTGTAAGTCTCTATAAGATCCCCCCTCAATCTTCTAAATTCTAGCGAGTACAAGCCAAGTCTATCCAGTCTTTCTTCATATGGAAGTCCTGACATCCCAGGAATCAGTCTGGTGAACCTTCTCTGTACTCCCTCTATGGCAAGAATGTGTTTCCTCAGATTAGGAGACCAAAACTGTACGCAATACTCCAGGTGTGGTCTCACCAAGATCCTGTACAACTGCAGTAGAAACTCTCTGCTCCTATACTCATGAATGAGTATAGCTATGAATGCTATTTGCTATGAATGCTAACATACCATTCGCTTTCTTCACTGCCTGCTGCACCTGCATGCCTACTTTCAATGACTGGTGCACCATGACACCCAGGTCTCGTTGCATCTCCCCTTTTCCTAATCGGCCACCATTCAGATAATAGTCTACTTTCCTGTTTTTGCCACCATAGTGGATAACCTCACATTTATCCACATTATACTGCATCTGCCATGTATTTGCCCACTCACCCAACCTATCCAAGTCACCTTGCAGCCTCCTAGCATCCTCCTCACAGCTAACACTGCCCCCCAGCTTCGTGTCATCCGCAAACTTGGAGATGTTACATTCAATTCGTCCAAATCATTAATATATATTGTAAATAGCTGGGGTCCCAGCACCGAGCCTTACGGTATGCCACTAGTCGCTGCCTGCCATCCTGAAAAGGACCCGTTTACTCCTACTCTTTGCTTCCTGTCTGCCAGCCAGTTCTCTATTCACATCGATAGTGAACCCCCAATACCGTGTGCGTTAAGTTTGCATACTAAACTCTTATGTGGGACCTTGTCGAAAGCCTTCTGAAAGTATACATGGACAGGTACATGGATAGGACAGGTTTAGAGAGATATGGGCCAAACATAGGCAAGTAGGACTAGTGTAGATGGAACGTTGGGCGGTGCAGGCAAGTTGGGCCAAAGGGCCTTTTTCTGAGCTGCATGACTCTATGATTATGATTCTATAGAGTGGTAAAGAAAGCTTTTGGTAGCTTGGCCTTCGTCAGTCAGGGTATTGAACATAGAAGTTTAAATGTAGAACAAGGAAGAGAAGATGCTGATCAGATAGGGTTAATATAACTTTTGAACATGTCGCCCAGTCCATCACACACACCACACTCCCCACCACTAGGTGGCAGCCTCTGCCCGCAGTCTGTCCATTTTTTTCGATCTTTTTTAAAAATTTAGTTTGTCTAAACAGTTTTGTTTTGGGGATTCTTCCGCTTTTCTATGGGGGGCAGGGGGGTAGGGTCAGGGGGAAACCGCTTCCCAGTCTCTTCCTGGCGAGGATGCGACTATTTCTCCGAGCCGCGTCTTCGCCCCCCCCCCCGCGGCCTACCACCTGGATCGGAGCGGCCTTCCCTGCCGCGGACCAGAGCTGCGGCAGCGGCGGCGCGGCGCTGGGTTCACCGCGGAGCGGGCGGGGCCTCACCTGGATCGCCGTCTGAAGCTCCGGAGCGTTGGGCCTGCAGCATCGACATCACAGAGCTGTGGTTTGCGGAGCTCCCAGGGCGGGCGGGGCTGACCGGCATGGCGGAGTCCTGGGATCCCACTGCCGAGGGCCGCCAGTGTGAATCCCCGGCCAGCGCGGCCCGTGGACTTCGGGAGCCGCGGACTCCGGTAGGAAGCGGCCGATTCGGAGCTCCAAGCCGCTGAAGCTGTCCTCCCGTACCGACACCGTCCCGGCGAGCGGGCCTGAACATCGGGCCGCCCGTAGCGGCGACTGCGGACGGCTCTGGAGCCCCGACCACGGGGGAACATCAAGAAGATCAGAGTAACAGACTGACTTTGGTGCCTTCCCTCACAGTGGGAAACTTTGATTCTGCTGTGTGGGGATGTTTTATGTTGGACTCTATCGTGTTCTGCCCTCTTTATTTTATTTGTATGGCTGCATGGTGACCACACATTTCACTGTGCCAACTGGTACATGTGACTAATAAATGTATCTTGTGTCTTGAATCTTGTGTCTTGTATATTGTAGATGTTAGGCCAGTCCGTCACACACAACACCACACCAGTCCTCACCATTGTAGATGTAGGCCAGTCCGTCACACACACCACACTCCCCACCATTGTAGATGTAGGCCAGTCCGTCACACACACACGCCACACTCCCCACCATCGACTCCATCTACACTTCACGCTGCCTCGGGAAAGCAGCCGACACAATCACGGACTTGTCCCACCCCGGTCATTCCCTCTTCTCCCCGCTCCCGTCCGGCAGAAGGTACAGGAGCTTGAAAGCGCGCACCACCAGACTCAGGAACAGTTATCGGGCTTCTGAACGGGCCCTTCCGTAAGCTAGGGTACTGTCCGATTCACCGCTACCCCCATTGCGGACATTGGACTCTGTCTGTGGAACTGATGCGCCACAATGCTGAGAACTATATTCTGCACTCGGTATCTTCCCCTTTGCTCTGCCTATTGGACTGGAGTTTAAACTGATTGTATCTATGTATGGTATATCAGGTATGTTTGGATAGCGTGCAAAACAAAGCTTCTCGCTCTACCAAGGCTTTTAGACAGGCACTTGGCAGTGCGGGGAATAGAGGGATATGGATCAGGTAGATGGGATCAGGGTAACTTGGCATCATGTTCAGCGTAGATATTTATAAGGCAGAGATGGATCGATTCTTGATTAGTACGGGTGTCAGGGGATATGGGGAGAAGGCAGGAGAATGGGGTTGAGAGGGAGAGATAGATCAGTCATGATTGACTGGCAGAGTAGACTTGATGAGACCGCATCTGGAGTATTGTGCACAGTTTTGATCTCCTAATTTGAGGAAGGACATCCTTGCGATTGAGGCAGTGCAGCGTAGGTTCACGAGATTGATCCCTGGGATGGTGGGACTGTCATATGAGGAAAGATTGAAAAGACTAGGCTTGTATTCACTGGAGTTTAGAAGGATGACGGGGGGAATCTTATAGAAACATATAAAATTATAAAAGGACTGGACAAGCTAGATGTAGGAAAAAATTTTCCCAATGTTGGGTGAGTCCAGAACCAGGGGCCACAGTCTTAGAATAAAGGGGAGGTCATTTAAGACTGAGGTGAGAAAAAACTTTTTCACCCAGAGAGTTGTGAATTTGTGGAATTCCCTGCCACAGAGGGCAGTGGAGGCCAAGTCACTGGATGGATTTAAGAGAGAGTTAGATAGAGCTCTAGGGGCTAGTGGAATAGAGGATATGGAAGAGAAGGCAGGCACGGGTTATTGATAGGGGACGATCAGCCATGATCACAATGAATGGTGGTGCTGGCTCGAAGGCCGAATGGCCTGCCTCCTGCACCTATTTTCCATGTTTCTATGTTTTCGATGATGGCCCAATTCTGCTACAATCGTTGATGAACTTATGAGCATTGCGGGCCGAAGCGCCCGTACCTGTGCTGTCCTGTTCTAGACGCTGGCTGGTTAGCTCGCAAACGTGAGCTTTTCACTGTACCTCGGGTACACGTGAACGTTAAGCTACTAAACTAAACTGATATCTGAAGAAGGGTCTCGAACCAAAGACTCTGTTGCCAGAGCTGCTGAGTTGCGCCAGCACTTGGCGCTAGCCTCCGTACATGTTCTATGTACTACGTGACGTAAGAAAACTTAACGAGCAGCCGCGGTAGAGTCGCTGCTCACAGCGCCAGGGACCCGGGTTCCATCCCGACTACGGGCGCTGTCAGTACGGAGTTTGTACCTTCTCCCCGTGACCTGTGTGGGTTTTCTCTGGGATGTTACGGTTTCCTCCCACACTCCAAAGACGTGCAGGTTTGCAAGTTAATAGACAATAGACAATAGACTCTGAGAAAAAGGTTCTGAATGTCTACCCTATCTATGCCAGTCTACCCTATCTATGCCAGTCTACCCTATCTATGCCAAACTTAAAGCATACGGTATTAGGGGTTCAGTATTGATGTGGATAGAGAACTGGCTGGCAAACAGGAAGCAAAGAGTAGGAGTAAACGGGTCCTTTTCACAATGGCAGGCAGTAACTAGTGGGGTACCGCAGGGCTCAGTGCTGGGACCCCAGCTATTTACAATATATATTAATGATCTGGATGAGGGAATTGAAGGCAATATCTCCAAGTTTGCGGATGACACTAAGCTGGGGGGCAGTGTTCGCTGTGAGGAGGATGCTAGAGACTGCAAGGTGACTTGGATAGGCTGGGTGAGTGGGCAAATGTTTGGCAGATTGCAGTATAATGTGGATAAATGTGAGGTTATCCACTTTGGTGGCAAAAACAGGAAAGCAGACTATATTTAAATGGTGGCCGATTAGGAACAAGGGGAGATGCAGCGAGACCTGGGATGTCATGGTACACCAGTCATTGAAAGTAGGCATGCAGGTGCAGCAGGCAGTGAAAAAGCGAATGGTATGTTAGCTTTCATAGCAAAAGGATTTGAGTACAGGAGCAGGGAGGTTCTACTTCAGTTGTACAGGGTCTTGGTGAGACCACACCTGGAGTATTGCGTACAGTTTGGTCTCCAAATCTGAGGAAGGACATTATTGCCATAGAGGGAGTGCAGAGAAGGTTCACCAGACTGATTCCTGGGATGTCAGGACTGTCTTATGAAAAAGACTGGATAGACTCGGTTTTATACTCTCTGGAATTTAGGAGATTGAGAGGGGATCTTATAGAAACTTACAAAATTCTTAAGGGGTTGGACAGGCTAGATGCAGGAAGATTGTTCCCCGATGTTGGGGAAGTCCAGGACAAGGGGTCACAGCTTAAGGATAAGGGGAAATCCTTTAAGACCGAGATGAGAAAGGACTTTTTTTTCACACAGAGAGTGGTGAGTCTCTGGAACTCTCTGCCACAGAGGGTAGTTGAGGCCAGTTCATTGGCTATATTTAAGAGTGAGTTGGATGTGGCCCTTGTGGCTAAGGGGATCAGAGGGTATGGAGAGAAGGCAGGTACGGGATACTGAGTTGGATGATCAGCCATGATCATATTGAATGGCGGTGCAGGCTCGAAGGGCTGAATGGCCTACTCCTGCACCTAATTTCTATGTTTCTATGTTTCATTTTATAAACTTCTATCAAGTCTCCCCTCGACCTACGGCGTTCCAGATCGACAATAGACCATAGGTGCAGGAGTAGGCCATTCGGCCCTTCGAGCCAGCACCACCATTCAATGTGATCATCCCCAATCAGCACCCCATTCCTGCCTTCTCCCCATATCCCCTGACTCCGCTATTTTTAAGACCCCTATCTAGCTCTCTCTTGAAAGTATCCAGAGAACCGGCCTCCACCGCCCTCTGAGGCAGAGAATTCCACAGACTCACCACTCTCTGTGAGAAAAAGTGTTTCCTCGTCTTCGTTCTAACCCCCTTATTCTTAAACTGTGGCCCCCTGGTTCTGGACTCCCACAACATGGGGAACATGTTTTAAAAAAAAATAAAAAATTATTAAACAGGAACAGTGCATATTGATGAAAATGTACATGTAAATATTAGCCAGTAGCTAATTTCCATCTTTAGTCCCTTGGTTTCCTGCCTCTAGCGTGTCCAAACCCTCAATAATCTTATATGTTTCAATAAGATCCCCTCTCATCCTTCTAAACTCCAGAGTGTACGAGCCCAGCCGCTCCAGTCCCCGTTCTCATAATTGGCTGGGTGTAGATTGCCCCTAGCGTGTGCAGGATAGTGTAAGTGTGTGGGGATGGCTGGGTCGGCTCGGACTGGGTGGGCCGAAGGGCCTGTTTCCGCGCTGCATCTCTAAACTCAACCTAAAGCCAGCACCACTCCACCTCCTGCAAGTCCATTTTGTTTGCTATTCGACAGAGGACACAAACTTTTATTTTTGGTGCAGAATGTTAATGACAACCAAATAAACTTCGTCGGGTAGCTCAGGGCCAAAGCAATTAATAAGAAATTGAACGAGAAACACAAGACCTGCCTTCCAGCTTTTCGCAACAAATTATTCCTTCCGATAATTCTTTTATTTCTTCTCGAAGAACGGCTGATAAATTGCACATTATTTTTCTCCTTACCGAAGAAAAAGACCGGCTGATAAGGTCTTTAATTCGGGCTGAGCTGAGAAGGAGTGCAAATATTTTGCGCAAAATAGGCCAATTATCAAAAACTAGTTTGGCTAAATGGCATTTCAAGTGAGGCCCTGTTTGCAATGGGCCATAAATGCCCTTTAGCCAACAACACTACAGAGCAAATGGATAATACGTTCGTTTGCAAGGGGCAGCGTTTGGCAGCTCATAGCTGCATAGGATTAGCAGAGGCACTGGCAGTATCATGTACCTTGATAACGAAGACTGATTATACAGTTCCATGAATGTTAAATAGGCACAGGGTCTTATCTATCAAGACTTTCATTTATATTTTAATCGTCTCACTTTTGAACTGCTTGCTTGGATTTTTTTTTTTTTTTCTCTTTGCCTCTCCGGGTTAATGTAAAAACGAAACACCTTTGGCAGACAGGGCTGGAATGGCAGGGCTTGAAGTGCCGGCGTTTTACATGGAAGAATCCTTCGGAGATTGCCCCCCTAGCTGCTGGATAAGGTTCCTCATTATAAGGTGGCTTTGATGGCATTTCAGATCGGGTCTCCTCAAGTCGAAGCCTTAAAGGAGAATCGGGGCAGGCGAATCTTCTCTGCAAAGTCCACAAACAACGACTGCCCCGGCAGACCCCGCTGTTTCTGTCCCACTGAATTACTTTTCATATTGGCTGTAACCTTCCCCCCTTTGATGAACTGTACACTGCAAGGGCCAGGAAGCGAGCGGGCAAGATCATCTCTGACCCCTCTCACCCTGGCCACAAACTCTTTGAATCACTTCCCTCTGGAAGGCGACTCCGGACTGTCAAAGCTGCCACAGCCAGACATAAAAACAGCTTTATTCCACGAGCAGTAGCTCTACTCAACATCCAAAAATCTGTCGCCTCCTTTTGGTATTCTGGTATTTTGTTTAATTCACATGTTTAATCAATAATGTTTAATTATTAATGTTTAATGTTTTTATGTGTCATTCCTAACTGTCACTGTATGTCGTTGTCACTTGCGGGCGGAGCAACAAGGCAAATTCCTTGTATGTGAATACTTGGCCAATAAAGTTATTCATTCATTCATACCTTGACACCATCCTATCCCCCCTGGTCCAATCCCTCCCGACCTTGCTCCAAGACCCCTCACGCGCGCTTCATCTCTTCAACGACTCCCGCTTTCCGAACCCCCACTCCCTCATCTTTACTATGGACGTTCAGTCACTCTAGACCTCCATCCCCCAGCCGGAAGGCCCTAAAACCCTCCGTTTCTTCCTCGATTGCAGAACCAGCCAACTTCCCTCGACTAACACCCTACTCCGCCGAACAGAGCTGGTCCTCACCCTCAACAACTTCTCCTTCCACTCCTCTCACCTCCTCCAAACCAAACTCAGTCTGAAGAAAGGCCTCGACCCGAAACGTCACCCATTCCTTCTCTCCTGAGATGGTGCCTGTCGTGCTACTTATAGCTACGAAATTTGTATAAGAAAATTATAAGCAGTTGAATAAGGGATGGGAATGAATACGTTTTTGCTCCTTCCTGCTCCTTTTCGCACACATACTATTTCATTTATTTATAAATATTGTTTATGCCACTTTATAAATATTCTTGTTTTGTGTTTTGTATGCTGTTTCACACTTGCTTTTTATTTTTTATTCTGTTCGAAATAAAGGATTTATTATTTTTTTATATAAAGAGGATCTGGAATGTTCACTTCTTTGTACGTACAACTACTTCAAGAAAGAATCAATGAAACTGGAAAGAACAACCTGAAGAAAAAGCTTTGTTTTTGTTATCAACTGCGTCAATTCCGCTCCTCCCTTCCTGTGTAGTAACGGCAATAATGTTGGACATTGGAAAAGTTTAAAATTGCCTTTACATTTACCATTCCCCTGGCCAGCAAAGAACCATTCGACATTTCCTTGTTCATCGTCAGCTTTGATCTGTCGTTCTCACACTTTACCCTTCCATATCTCAAGTCTCGTCCATTCCCCTGACTCCAAGTCTGAAGAAGGGTCTCGACCCGAAACGTCGCCCGTTCCTTCACTCCAGAAGAGATGTTGCCTGACCCGCTGAGTTACTCCAGCATTTATGTTATTATCTTCGGTGTGCAGCATCTGCAGTTCCTTCCTGAACACTTCCTCCCCCATCTACACCGACATTGGACTCTGTCTCTGGAACTGGTGCGCCACAATGCTTCATTCATCACCGTTGGCAACATTAGGGACGCAGTGGTGCCGGTTTCCGACGGGAACGTTGACGGACGCACCACGCATCTCCGTCCTCCCGTTCCTGTGGACCAAAGTCTAGGAGTTTGGTGTGTGTGTGTGTTTTATCATCGTTCCTTACAATGCCGTGTTCCTTACCAATGCCGCAATCATACAGTGATCGCAACTTCTACTGACGTGTGGATGACCGTTGGCCTGCTAGGAGCTCATCCGCCCTTTGACAGGTCGTGTTTTTGGTCCTGCTGGGGGTCCACATCCCCCTCCTCACCCGGCAAACCAGGTGGGAGAGACGGTTTCGTTGCTGACTATCCGACCATGGAGCGGGTAGCACGGGATTACACGGTACCCGCGGCGGGGGGAACCTCCCCCAGACACGACTACAATGCTGAGAATGCTCTATTCTGCACTATGTATCTTCCCCTTTTGCTCTTCCCATTGTTCTTCATTTTAACGTGATTGTATTTTAGTTTAGTTTATAGATACAGCGCGGAAACAGGCCCTTCGACCCACCGGGTCCGCTCCGACCAGCGATCCTCGCACACTAACACTATCCTACACACACTACGGGCAATTTACACTTATGCTAAGGCAATTAAACTAGAAATGTGCACGTCTTTGGAGTGTGAGATCTCGGAGAAAAACCGCGCGGTCAAGGGGAGAACGTACAGACTCCGTACAGACAGCACCCATAGTCGGGATCGAACCCGGATCATGGCTTTTCACGCTTCTGTCCATGTTGCCTGATGGGAGAGGGGGGAAGAGGGAGTGGCCGGGGTGAGACTGGTCCTAGATGATGCTGCTGGCCTTGCCGAGGCAGCGTGAGGTGTAGATGGAGTCAATGGAAGGGAGGTTGGCTTCTTCCTCCCACAATTAGTGTGAAGAAGGGTCCCGACCCCAAACGTCACCTATCCATGTTCTCCACAGATGCTGCCTGACCCGCTGAGTTACTCCAGCACTCTGTGAAACGTCACCTATCCATGTTCTCCACAGATGCTGCCTGACCCGCTGAGTTCCCCAGCACTCTGTGAAACGTCACCTATCCATGTTCTCCACAGATGCTGCCTGACCCGCTGAGTTACTCCAGCACTCTGTGAGAACGTCACCTATCCATGTTTCTCCACAGATGCTGCTGACCCGTCTGAGTTACTCCAGCACTCTGTGAAACGTCACCTATCCATGTTCTCCACAGATGCTGCCTGACCCGCTGAGTTACCCCAGCACTCTGTGAAACGTCACCTATCCATGTTCTCCACAGATGCTGCCTGACCCGCTGAGTTACTCCAGCACTCTGTGAAACGTCACCTATCCATGTTCTCCACAGATGCTGCCTGACCCGCTGAGTTACTCCAGCACTCTGTGAAACGTCACCTATCCATGTTCCCACAGATGCTGCCTGACCCGCTGAGTTTACTCCAGCGCTCTGTGCGTTTTTTTGTACGGAATCAAGATAGTGGGATGAAGGGCCTGTTCCCACTGTGTATCTCTAACGCCAAAAGTCTAAAGTCGAAACCTTTATATCGTTCACTGGCTGCTATGATTTGTAAATTGCTCCCAGTGTGTGTAGGATCGTGTTGGCGAGCCGGGATCGCTGGTCGGTGCGGACTCGCTAGACTGAAGGGCCTGTGTCCGCGCTGTATCGCTAAACTAAACTAAAATATAATTAAGTTAAACTCAAGAAACAATGGGGAGAGCAAAAGGGAAGATACAGTGCAGAATATAGTTCATAGCATTTATTGTGTGTTTTTTTATGGCTGTTGGCAAACTAATCACCCTCCTGGGATAAATAAAGTTGCATCGTATCGTATCATAATCGTACCGCATCAGTTCCAGAGACAAAGTCCAATGTCGATGTAGATGGGGAGGAGTGTGTAGTGAAGGAACTGCAGATGCTGGTTTACAACATGCTGGAGTAACTCTGCGGGTTAGACAGCATCTCTGGAGAGAAGGAGTGGAGGAATGGAGGAATGGACTCTCGGGAGAGAAGGACTCGGTGGGCCGAATGGCCTGTTTCCGCGCTGTATCTCTAAACTGAAAGTAAACATGCAGGAGTACAGCAGGCAGTGAAGAAGGATAATGACATGTTGGCCTTTATAACAAAAGGATTTGAGGATAGGTCCTTCTGCAGTTGTACAGGGCCCTGGTGAACCCACATATTGTGTGCAGTTTTGTGTATTGTGTATTGTGTGCAGTTTTGTCCTCTTAATTTGACAGTAGATAATGGGCAATAGGTGAAGTAGGCCTTTCCGGCCCTTTGAGCCAGCACCGCTGAGGAAGGACATCCTTGCTATTGAGGCAGTGCAGCCCCGGGATGGCGGGACTGTCATATGAGGAAAGATTGGAAAGACTGGGCTTGTATTCACTGGAATGTGGAAGGACGAGGGGGGATCTTATAGTACACAATTACAAAAGGACTGGACAAGCTAGACGCAGGAAAAATGTTCCAAATGTTGGGCGAGCCCAGAACCAGGGGCCACAGTCTAAGAATAAAGGGGAGGCCATTTAAAACTGTGGTGAGAAAAATACTTTCCACCCAGACAGTTGTGAATTTATGGAATTCCCTGCCACAGAGGGCAGTGGAGGCCAAGTCACTGGCTGGATTTAAGAGAGAGTTAGATAGAGCTCTAGGGGATGGTGGAGTCAAGGGATATGGGGAGAAGGCAGGCACGGGTTATTGATAGGGGACGATCAGCCATGATTACAATGAATTTAAGACTTTTGCATTCCACCACAGTGAGGAGGTGCCTGGTTGAACTCACTGTGGTGGGTGTTAAATATGTGTTTATTGTGGTGTTTTGTTTTTTAATTATATGTTATGACTGCAAGGCAACGAAGTTTCGTTCAGACCACAAGGTCAGAATGACAATAAAGGATACTTTGACTTTGAAGGGCGGTGCTGGCTCGAAGGGCTGAATGGCCTCCTCCTGCACCTATTTTCTATGTTTCTACGTTTAAACTAAGCTAAACTAAACTAAACAGTGGACACGTAACAATAAAGGACCATTAAACCGTTGATACCCCCCCCCCCCCATCCTGCCCCGCCTCACCTGCACCCCCCCCCCCCCCCAAGTTAAGGTAGTGAGTGGGTGGATTAATATCGGGCTGAGCAATGTGCCCTGGTGATTATGGACTTGAACGTTTTCTCAGAGGCGTTTTTGAAAGCTGCAGCTGATGGAGTGGATAAGGCAATGCACCGCTCATGTACACGCAACCATTACCAACCTTATCTCAGCCCCGATCTCCCCCCCTCGGCCCTAAGCATTCCAGCCTCCCCATCACCCTGCTAATGGGACAAGCGCCGCTAATGTTCCCAGGGACATGAATGAGGGGAGCGGACCGTAATTAGAGGGAGGTTTAACTTCTCAATTTGTCCGCACTTACAGCCCATTTACCTCAGGAATCCCACTTGCCGGCCGCCCCCCCCCCCCCCTTCTCCCCCACCAGAGTCTGACCTTCCCTCCAGCCGACATTCCAACCACTCGTAAAGATCACCAGCCGCATTAAGTCGCCCCTTTCATGTTTGCCGAGGTGGTTCTTCCACCGACGTTTGGTTTAGATTAGTTTTAGAGACACAGCGTGGAAACAGGCCCCTTCAGCCCATCGAGTCCGCACTGACCAGTGATCCACACACACTAGCATTATCCCCCACACACACACACACACACACACACACACACACACACGCACGCACGCACGCACACGCACGCACGCACACACACACACACGCACACACACACACACACACACACACACACACACACACACACACACACACGGGACAATTTACAATTACACCAAAGGCAGGTTAGCCTACAAACCTGCACGTCTTTTGGAGCGTGGGAGGAAACCGTAGCGCCCGGAGAAAACCCACGCAGGTCACGGGTAGAACGTGCAAACTCCGTACAGACAGCGCCCCGTAGTCAGGCACTCTGGCACAGTCAGACAGCAACTCTACCGATGGACTTGAACGTTCGCGAGGATGTTCCCAGGACTCGAGGGCCTGAGCTACAGGGAGAGGTTGGGCAGGCTAGGACTTTATTCTTTGGAGCGCTGGAGGATGAGGGGTGATCCTACAGAGGTGTCCAAAATCATGAGAGGAATAGATCGGGTGAATTGACCCAGAGTGCGGGAAGCGGAAGCAAGAATTAGAGGAGATAGGTTTAAGGAGAGAGGGGAAAGATTTAATCGAAACCCGAGGGATGACTTCCTCACTCAGACGGTGGTGGGTGTATGGAACGAAATGCCGGAGGAGGTAGTTGAGGTTGGAATTATTATCAATATTTAGCACCCGGGCCACTCATCATTCACCCAGCCACGGCCGAGTCGGTCGACGATTTGCCGTGGGGAATTTGTCCCGTATTTTCTCCTTTCGACCCTTATTTGGGAGTGAGAAAGTTGGCAACCCAAGCTGTATCAATCTCTGATCTAGTCTGCAACGAGGAGAAGATGCTGGAATCCTCTCCGTCACGATCATTGTTCGGAGGAAAGCAGGTCTGGCAAGCGGGTGGAGTGGGCCGCTGGAGGCCCAACAGCAGCCTGGGGCTCCAGTAGATCGGACGCTGCTCCAGGAGGCCGGGCGCGTGGATCGGGCACAGCCTGCAGCGGCACGGTGCTGCGGAGCAGCGGTGGGGGTCACCAACAACATGGCCAGGCCAGGCTGACCCCTGCAACTCCCACCCAGGGTCGTCACCACGACAACGGGCCTTTATGGCCAAGATAAGAATGTGACATTATTTTAAAGTTTCAGACAAGATGACACAGAGTGCTGGAGTAACTCAGCGGGCCAGGCAGCATCTGTGGAGAACATGGATGGTACAAGATAGTGTCTTGGACGTGGTGACTCTTGTGTATGGACTCATGTGGTCTAATGTCTTACACTCGTACATGTGGCAATGATTGTTCCTAATGTACAGTAGGATAGTCACTGAAGAATCGTGATGGGTGGAGCCACGAGCCGGCAGCCTCGCCAGCAGCTGTTCATCCTTTCCACTTTTTTTTGTTTTTAGTCTGTCTAAAAGTGTGTTTTAGTGTGGGAGGGGTGGGGGCGGGAATTGGGGGAAAGTGAGTTTTTTACTCACTTACCTTGGTGGAATGCGACTTTTCCCTTATTCGCATTTTGCCCTCCCTCGCGGCCTAAGAGCTTGGATCTCCCGGAGTCGGAGCCCAGAGCTTCAGCAGCGGGCGCAGCACTGACTTCCCATCGCGGAGCCGGGCGATCCCTTGCCGGGGGTCGCCAGTAGTGCTCCGAACGCCGGCCTGAGGCCTATAACATACTGAAGCCGCAGTCTGCGGAGCTTCTAGCCGCTGGCGCGACGTGGACTTTTCATCGCGGTGTCTGGGATCGCTTGCCGTGGGATCGCCGGAGAAGAGCTCCGACCGCCGGCCTGCGGACTATAACATCCTGAAGTCGCGGTCTCCGGTAGGAAGCGGCCGATTCGGGCGCTCCAAGCCGCGGAGTGTCCGACCGTCCCGACGTCGGAGTTTTGACCATCCCGACGAGAGGGCCGGTACATCGGGCCGTCCGCAGCGGCGACTGCGGAGGGTTGATGGCCCCGACCACGGGTGAACAAAGGAGGAGGACTGGCTGAACTTTGTTGCCTTTCACCACAGTGAAGAATGTTGGTTCCTCTGTGGCGGATGTTCATGTTATATTCTATTGTGTATTGTGATCTTTTGATTGTGTGGCTGCACGGTAAATCAAATTCCACTGTACCTTCATTGGGGCAATAAATGTGAACTTCAACTTCAACTTGACCTGAGTCTGAGTTTCTGTTTAGTTTATTGTCATGTGCATCGAGGTACAGTGAAAAGATTTTGTTCCATACATAAATGTTCTGCTGCGTACACATTGCGTACAGATTGTACGGATACAGGATAACGGTAATGATGTTTAGTGCAAGGTAAAGTCCAGTAAAGCCCGTTTCTCTCGTTTCCCTGATCCCTGACCAGTCTGAAGAAGGGTCTCGACCCGAAACGTCGCCTATCTCCTTCGCTCCTTAGATGCTGCTGCACCCGCTGAGTTTCTCCAGCATTTTGTGTACCCCCGTTCAAAGATAGTTTGACGGTCTCCAATGAGGTAGATGGGAGGTCAGGACCGCTCTCTAGTTGGTGAGAGGACGGTTCAGTTCCCTGATAACAGCCGGGAAGTGTCCCTGAATTTGGAGGTCCTTGGTGATGCTGCTGGCCTTGCCGAGGCAGCGTGAGGTGTAGATGGAGTCAATGGAAGGGAGGTCGGTTTGTGTGATGGTCTGCGTCCGCAATTTGCTGCAATTTCTTGCGGTCTTGGATGGAGCTGCTCCCAAACCGTGCTGGGATGCATCCCGATAAAATGCTTCCAGCGGCGCATCTGTAGAAGTTGGGGAGAGTTGTGGGGGACATGTCGAACTTCCTAAGCCTTCTAAGGAAGTAGATGTGCCTTCTTGGTCGTTGCTTCAGTATGGGCGGTCCAGGAGAAGCTGTTGGTGATATTGACTCCGAGGATTTTGAAGCTGTATTCAAAGTCAGTCAATTTTACTGTGTCGCACATATAAAAACAGCCCACGTTGGCCAAAGTTCTTTACGTCAGTGCAGATATCAATGTGCTGCGTACAATGGTACACACACATAACTATACATACATAAACTGTTTAAAACTGTGTAAAACGCCCCCTCAGAAGCCCTCAAAATCGCTAGGGAGTAGAAATGGGTTTTTACTCATGACTTAAGGGAGTCGATGGAGGGGGCAGTTCTGATGAGGAGAGGGATGCTGTTCCACAGTGTAGGTGCTGCAGCCGCAAAGGCGCGGTCACCCTGAGCTTAATCCTGGACCGTGGGATAGTCAGTAGCCCCAAGTCAGCCGACCTGAGGGACCTGGTGGTAGAATAGTGTGTTGGAAGATTTTTTATATGGGGGGGGGGGGGGTGGTTAAGCCTGTTAAGGGCTTGGTATAAAGAGGAGCTTGAAGTTGATTCTGTACCGTACTGGGAGAGAGGCCAGGATCGGGTGATGTGGTCCCTTTTATGGTACCCTTCAGAGGTCTCGCTGCGGCATTTTGGACCAGCTGCAGACGGGACAGGGATGATTGGCTGACGCCAGCGTATAGGGAGTTACAAGTCACAAGATACAAGATACATTTATTTGTCACGTGTGCCAATTGGCACTGTGGGATGAAATCACCATGCAGGCATCCAGTAAAAATAAAGACCACAACACAGAGTAGATAGAATTCATCATAAAACATCCCCCCACAGCAGGATCAAAGTTTCCCACTGTGTGGGAAGGCACCAAAGTCAGTCTCTTCCCCTGATGTTCCCCAATGTTCCCCTGTGGTCGGGGCCTCCCCAAGCCCCCTGCAGTCGCCGCTAGGGGCGGCCCGATGTTCAGGCCCGCTCCCCGGGGTGATGCAAGTCCGACGTCGGGGCTGGGGGACGTCCTCAGCGGCCTGGACCTCGAGTCGGCCCCCTCCTACCGGAGACCGAAGCTCCCAAAGTCCGCAGGCCGCGCCGGGCGCAGATGCAGCGCTGGAGGCCCTTGGCAAAGGGCCCCAGGACTCCATGGAGTTCAGCGCCGCCCGCGTTGGGATCTCTCCCAACCAGAGCTCCTCGATGTTGGAGCAGCGGCCCAACGCTCCGGAGCTCCAAACGGCGACCCAGGTAGGCATCGCCCGCTCCGTGATGACTCCAGCGCCGCCGCTGTTGCAGCTCTGGTCCAGTTCCCAGTCCCCGGCAGGAAAGGCCGCTCCGATCCAGGTGGTAGGCCGCGAGGTGGGGGGCGAGGACGCGACTCGGAGAAACAGTCACGTCCCCGCCAGGAAGCGACTGGGAGTTAGTTTCCCCCTTACCCTGCCCCCCTCCCCCACATAGAAAAGTTAAAGACTCCCCCAAAAACAATCTTTAAACTGCGTAAAAATTTTTAAAAAGATTGAAAAACAAACAGGCTGCAGGCAGAGGCTGCTGTCAGTGCAGTGCCCCTAGTGACCATAGTTGCTGTAGTCAAGGCGGGAGGAGATGAATGCGTGGATGATTTTTTCAAGGTCGCCGAATTGGAGGAATGGTTTGATATTAGCTGTGGTGCCAAGCTGGAAAAAGCTAGGAAACAATCTCTCTGTACATAGGTACACATGTCAATAAAGTTTCTTTCAACCAGTCACTACCAAGTGTCTGTCGTAGACTCGTAGAGAGTCACAGAGTGATACAGCGTGGAAACAGGCCCTTCGGCCCACACCGACCAACATGCCCCATCTACCCTCGTCTCACCTGCCTGCGTTTTGGCCATATCCCTCGAAACCTGTCCTATCCATGCCACCAAGTGGTCAGTCAGGGAGTGGAAGGCAACCTCATCTCCATTCCACAGCTACATGTCTTCACCTGATAAAAGTGGTTCGGTATGTTCGTGTGGCAGCCTCGCCAGCAGCTGTCTGTCCTTTCATCCTTTTTTGTTATTTTTAGTCTGTCTAAAAGTATGTTTTGGAGGTCTTTTAGTTTTTTTTTTATGTGGGGTGTGGGGGGGGAGGGGGAAGAGGGGAAACTGTTTCCCAGTCACTACCTGGTCGAGGATGCCGCATCCCCCCCCTCCTCGCGGCCTACCATCTGGATTGGCGCGGCCTTTTCCGCCGGAGACTGGCCAGAGCTTCAGCGGCGGCGCAGCACTGAATTGCCATCGCGGGGCGGGCGATGCCTTACCGGAGTTCGCCAGTGTGGGAGCGTGTGGAGTGTTGGCCCAGCGGCCTGGAACATCGTGGAGCTGTGGTTTGCGGAGCTTCCAGCCGCGGGCGGCGCTAATTTTTAACATCGTGGAGCCTGGGTTCCTTGCCGGGGGCCGCCAGCGTGAATCTCCGCCCCGCTCGGCCTGTGGGCTTCAGGAGCCGCAGCCTCCGATAGGAAGCGGCCGATTCGGAACTCCAGGCCGCTGAGAGTGTTCTTTCGCTCCGACGCCGTCGCTTGGATCATCCCGGCGAGAGGGCCTGAAACATCGGGACGCCCGTGCCGGCGACTGCGGGGGCCTCAATAGGCCCTGTCCACGAGCGAACAAGAGGAAGATGACCCAACTTTATTGCCTTCCCTCACAGTGGGAAACGTTGATTCAATGTGGGGGATGTTCTATCTTTTTATTCGTATGGCTGCATGGTAACTCAAATCTCACTGCACCAATTGGTGCATGGGACAATACATGTCTCTTGAACTCTTGAACTCTTGAAAGCTGTCCAGGGACTGACCTCCCCAGAGGAGCATGGATGAAGCTCAACAGACACCGTACTGGAGTTGGGCGTTTCAATGGTAGCGTGTGGAGATGGGGACTCCGACAGAGCCCAGCCTGTGAATGTGGAGCAGAACAACAGACAGCCAACTATGTCATCTCTGGGTGCTGCTCTACCACCCACCAAATGGAGCTCTGTCGGGGCCTGGCAGACATTGACGCCAGAGACAACAACCTGGCTGCTCAACACCCGGCTTCAGATCTAACTATACCTTCGGTTCATTTATGTTTCATTCGCAAGAAGAAGAAGACCTGTCTAAATGTTCCTTAAACACTGCAATAGTCCCAGCCTCAACTGCGACCTCCGGCAGCTCGTTCCATACACCCACCACCCTCTGTGTAAAAAATCTATTCACTGGAGTTTAGAAGGATGAGGGGGGATCTTATAGAAACATATAAAATTATAAAAGGACTGGGCAAGCTAGATGCAGGAAAAATGTTCCCAATGTTGGGCGAGTCCAGAACCAGGGGCCACAGTCTTAGAATAAAGGGGGAGGTCATTTAGGAGTGAGGTGAAAAAAATCTTTTTCACCCAGAGAGTTGTGAATTTGTGGAATTTCCTATCCATGTTCCCCACAGATGCTGCCTGACCCGCTGAGTTACTCCAGCACTCTGTGAAACGTCACCTATCCATGTTCCCCACAGATGCTGCCTGACCCCCTGAGTTACTCCAGCACTCTGTGAAACGTCACCTATCCATGTTCTCCACAGATGCTGCCTGACCCGCTGAGTTACTCCAGCACTCTGTGAAACGTCACCTATCCATGTTCTCCACAGATGCTGCCTGACCCGCTGAGTTACTCCAGCACTCTGTGAAACGTCACCTATTCAGTGAAAAAAGCTTTTTTGTTTCGTGCTATCCAGTCAGCGGAAAGACTTATATGATTACAGTCGAGCCATCCGCAATGTACAGGATAAAGGGAATCGTGTGAATAACCGTGACCGCGTGGTTTTCTCCAGGTGCTCCGGTTTCCTCCACATCCCATAGACCTGCAGGTTTGAAGGTTCATTACCCCTCTGTAAATTGCCCCCAAGGTTATAAGCGGGATAATAATGAACTAGTATGAACGGGTGATCAATGGTCAGAGCGGACTTGGTGGGCCGAAGGGCCTGTTTCCACGCTGTATTAAGTAACCAAAATATAGATTGTCGTTCATTGTAGTTGCGACATCTCATTGTAGATGGGACCCAGGTAAAAATAAATCCAACTATCTGAGAATCCTTGCTATTGAGGGAGTGCAGCGTAGGTTCACCAGGTGAATTCCCGGGATGGCGGGACTGTCATATGCTGAGAGAATGGAGTGGCTGGGCTTGTACACTCTGGAGTTTAGAAGGATGAGAGGAAGTCTCATTGAAACATATAAGATTATTAAGGGTTTGGACACGCTCGAGGCAGGAAACATGTTTCCTGCCTCGAGCGTGTCCAAACCCTTAATAATCTTATATGTTTCAATGAGACTTCCTCTCATCCAAACATATAAGATTATTAAGGGTTTGGACACGCTCGAGGCAGGAAACATGTTCCCGATGTTGGGAGAGTCCAGAACCAGGGGCCACAGTTTAAGAATAAGGGGTGCGCCATTTAGAACGGAGACGAGGAAACACTTTTTCCCACAGAGAGAGTTGTGAGTCTGTGGAATTCTCTGCCTCAGAGGGCGATGGAGGCCGGTTCTCTGGATTCTTTCAAGAGAGAGCTAGATAGGGCTCTTAAAGATAACGGAGTCAGGGGATATGGGGAGAAGGCAGGAACGGGGTACTGATTGGGGATGATCAGCCATGATCATAATGAATGGCTTCCTCCTGCACCTATTGTCTATTGTAGTTGAGGCTGGGACTATCCCAATGTCAAAGAAGCAGTTTGGCAGGTACATGGATAGGACAGGTTTGGAGGGATATGGGCCAATCGCAGGCAGATGCGACTAGTTTAGCCGGGTCATGTTGGCCGGTATGGGCGAGTTGGGCTGAAGGGCCTGTTTCCACACTCGACATATGACTCTATGAGGCTAACCCGCTGAGTTACCCCTGCACTTTTTGTGTCCTATTCCTGCACACACAGACATTGGGCAGCAGAGGGTGGTATTGCCCAGTCAATGGGCCTGTGCAGACTGCACCTGACCCAGAGACACAAGATCTCTGACGCTGAGACTGCAGATGCTGGAATCTGGAACAACCAAAGATCTAGCCACAACCAGCTACACATACCCCTCCCCACCCCCTCACTCTGCCTCCAATGTTCACACCACCAACCTCCCTTCCATTGACTCCATCTACACCTCACGCTGCCTCAGCAAGGCCAGCAGCATCATCAAGGACCAGTCATCATCCCCGGCCACTCCCTGAGTCTGAAGAAGGGTCTCGGCCCGAAACGTCGCCTATCTCCTTCGCTCCTTAGATGCTGCTGCACCCGCTGAGTTTCTCCAGTTTTTTGTGTACCCCCATCATCCCCGGCCACTCCCTCTTCTCCCCTCTCCCACCGGGCAAAAGGGACAGAAGTGTGATAAATGCTCACCTCCAGATTCAGGGGCAGTTTCTTCCCGGCTGTTATCAGGCAACTGAACCATCCCACCACAACCAGAGAGCGGTCCTGAACTACTATCTACCTTTTTTAGGCGACTAAGGTAATTGGTAAGACCAATTCTGGAGTATGGTGTACAATTTTGGTCGCCTAGTTATAGGAAGGATGTCAACAAAATAGAGAGAGTACAGAGGAGATTTACTAGAATGTTGCCAGGGTTCCAGCAACTATGTTACAGAGATAGGTTGAACAAGTTAGGTCTTTATTCTTTGGAGCGCAGAAGGTTAAGGGGGGACTTGATTGAGGTCTTTTAAAATTATGAAAGGGATAGACAGAGTTGACGTGGATATGTTTTTCCCATTGAGGGTAGGGAAGATTCAAACAAGAGGGCATGACATGAGAATTAAGGGACAGAGGTTTGGGGGTAACGTGAGGGGGAACTTCTTTACTCAGAGGGTGGTGGCTGTGTGGAATCAGCTTCCAGCAGAAGTGGTGGAGGCAGGATCGATTTTAACATTTAAGAGTAAAGTGGATAGGTATATGGACGTGAAGGGAATGGAGGGGTATGGTCTGAGTGCAGGTAGATGGGACTAGGGGAAAACAAATGGTCGGCACGGACTGGAAGGGCCGAGAGGGCCTGTTTCCGTGCTGTAATTGTTATATGACTACAGGCGACTGGGCTGTCGCCACACGGTCGCCGGGGTGTTGCCTGCACGGTCGTGAGTCGTCTCCTCAGTCGCCCAGAGTTATAGCGTCTTTCTGGTCGCCGCTGGATTTTCAACATGTTGAACATTTTTCGGCAATGGTGGGCCGTACTTTAGTAATATTTCGGAAGAGATAAAAATCGCACTTTGTTACCTTGTTACCTAAATTTATCATTATCAATTTTTACCCAACTTCTTTTTTGACATATTTCCCCAAAATAGTCAACCATAGAGTTAGCACTTAGACCTCACAGCAGCTTTTGGCACCACAGATCACAGTATTCTTATAGGATCGCCTAGAAAACTGGGCCGGCCAGTCAGATCAGGTACAAAGTTGGTTCCGATCATATTTACCGTATTTCCTGGCAATGAAGACGAACCCCACCGCCTCCACGTTGCGCCTGTGCCGAAGGACACCGTGGCTGGCTGGCAGGCCGGTCGGCAGAAGGCGCTGAGATGGCGGCCGGTTCAGCCGTCCGGTCCAGGCGGCCGCTCGCAGCCACCCGAGCTTTTCCCCTCGCCGGCCACAATGCAATGGCAGCGGTGAGTGAGTGAGTGAGTGAGTGAGTTGCTGGCATGATCCCCGACCCCCCTCCTTCTCAACGCTCCTGCCCTCCCCCGCAACTTTACCCCTGGCGGCCCAGCCAGGTTAACTGCCCTGTGCAGCCCAGGCCTTGCTCAGCCGGGCCAGACTCCCTACACGATGTGGAAAGGAACTCTCTCCCCCTCCCGCCCCTACATTCCTCCCCCCCCCCCCCACATCCCACCACCCCCCCCCAGCCCCCCAGCGGCGCTGTCCTTTTACAGCAGCTTCCCACTTCGCAAAGTTCCAGTGTCGAAGGCGTGGCAGGTTCCGGGGAGCAGTCACTACGAGAGTGGCAGTGCTCGGCCTAACCTTCGGCCTCCAAGACGCAGGTAAATTTTCGGGCCTTACTTTAGAGTAAAAAAATAGCTTCTTGGACGCTGGGAAATACGGTAAGTGGAAGGAAGCCTTTGGGACTATGTGTCACAGCTACATGATATACCCTTTGGTGTAGCACAAGGCAGCTGCCTTGCCCTGTTACTCTTCTCCGTGTATAAGCTGCCGCTAGGAGGTGCCGTCGGACAGCATCATGTAAATTCTCCAAGTTATGCCGATGACACTCTGTTATACCTCTCTTTTGAAACCACTGATGCAAATGCCTTAAGTTCTTTGACCTCCTGCCTATTTTCCATTAAAAATATAGATGAATGCCAACTTTCGGAAACTCAACGCTGACAAGACAGATATTTTATTACTTGGATCAAAATCCAAGCGAGAGATGCTACTCGGTAAACTGGGAAATTTGAAGTGAGAAAAAAACTTTTTACCCAGGAATTCCCTGCCACAGAGGCAGTGGAGGCCAAGTCACTGGATGGATTTAAGAGAGAGTTAGATAGAGCTCTAGGGGCTAGTGGAGTCAAGGGATATGGGGGGAAGGCAGGCACGGGTTATTGATAGGGGACGATCAGCCATGATCACAATGAATGGCGGTGCTGGCTCGAAGGGCCGAATGGCCTCCTCCTGCACCTAGTTTCTATGTTACTATGTTTCTATGTCAAACAAGAAGTCACAAGAGTGGGTGAAAAAGTTGATAGTGATCTTAATTTTAAATCTCACATCAATAAGGTAACAAAGTGCGCTCTCTATCACCTCAGAAATATCGCGAAAGTACGGCCTTTCATAACTCAACATGACTGCAAAAAAAACCCGAGTAGGGGCATAGAGAAGGAGGGGACTCTGTAAAATAGGCTGCTCCTAAGCCATTTAGGGCTTTACTAGACCAAGTAAACTCCCCATCGCATACTTCCACCACTCACCCGTTCCCCCAACGCAATATTCCACCACTCACGCATAACTCCCAGCTGTGCAGGCGCGGCTCATTTCTCCTCATCCCCAGCACTCCCTCCTCTTCACCCTTTCTCTTCAATCCCTAGAGAGGGGAGGGGAGTAGAGAGGGAAGAGGGTAGAGAGGGAGGGGGGGGTAGGGTAAGAGAGAGGGAGGGGGTAGAGTGGGGGGAGGGAGGGTAGAGAGGGCGAGGGAGTGAGAGTCGATAGGGAGGAGGCATCTCCACCCTCCCCATCTCCCTCATCCTCATTGCCCTCCTCCTCCTCCCCTCACTCCCATTCCCGGCCCCAGCACCTACACAGGCCGTAGAGCAGCGCCAGGGCCTGGAACCTGGCCTGGTTCTCATACTCGGCCCGGCCCTGGCTGTAGACTCCAGCCGTCAGCTCGGCCGCTGCTTGGGCTTCAGTCCAGGCACCGACTTCATCTCCGGGCTCGTCCCTGACCCCGGGCCCAGGCCCGTCCTAGGTTCCAACGGCGGCTCCCTTCACGGCCCGGGTTCACGGCCCCATCTCAAGCCCCGGGCTCGGCCCTCACTCCACCTCCAGCACCACCCTCCCCACCGGGGCGCCGCCACTCCTCGCCCCTCCATCCCGGAGCGTCCCGTCCTGCCTAGCGAGTGCATTGTGGCGTCACTCGCGGATTTCTTTCCCGAAATGGGTGAGTTTTCAGGCTGAAAACGATTAAAAAGTTCGTAAATATAGGTGGGAATGCGACGGGAAACGATCGCTAAATCGCAATCGATAAACAATCGCCTCGACGGGAAAAATGTGAGTAAGGTGCGTGAAAATGGGAAGGCTGCGGCCTAGAGTTTGGAAGAAAATAGGAAAATAGGATAATTAACCAGACACACACAAACAAGACGAAGAGTTTTAGTATTATATAGATAGATAGACAAGAAGGATCACTTTATAGTCTATCCTGGATCTCACAGGGAGCCAATGGAGCACTCAGGCCTTCCGATGCCGGCCTGTTAGCCTCTCAATGCCGCAGCAATAAGAAAATTGGTGAAGCAGCCTCTTTCAACGATTCCAAGCTGTGGAATACCCGGGCCCAAGGCTATGAGAGACGCCCACTCACTTGCCATTTTTAAATAGCAACTATAAACTTATCTTTTTAATCAAGCTTTTAACTGACTTTCCTTTGTTCTTTTACACTCTCAATTTTATATTTTACTGGACTAAGTGGGATCCGTTGGGTCCCAGCTTCACATGGGAGGTCTGGTCCCCCAACACAATATTCCACCTCTGGACAGTGTGGGGGAGGGGGGGGCTTTCTGTAGCGCTAGCATGGGTGCTGTGGGCCGAAGGGACTGGTTTCCAGAGGGCTAGTATGGACATTGTGGGCCGAATGGATTATTGGGCTTGCAGCTCAATCACTCAGGCCGGGCAGCTCAGTAACTCAAACCTGGTAGGCTGACAGCTCAGAAACTGCCAGAAATTCTGCCAAAAACAGGTGAGAGTGTGGGAGAGAAGGGGAAGAGGGTGGTCAATAAATCTTAGACATTTTCATCATTTTGTACGGTTGCAAAAGGCACACAGTTGCAAAAGGCACACAGTTCCCATAGGCACAGTTTAAAAGGGCACTCACAGGTCAGTATTCTCAGTGTTCTGTAGATTTCCAGCTCAGACTGAGAGTTGTGACCCTCTCCCCCCTCCCCCCCCCATCTTGCAGAGACTGAACCGCGCCCACACTTCCGGGTTTTATAGCCCCTCCCCCTCCCACCAGAAGGGGCGTGGCCTCCAAGGTGTGATTGACAGCAGAGAGAATCTCAACATTTTTAAAACATTAATAAGTCTTTTATTTTTCATTGATGGGAAAAAATCCTCTGGTCCTGACAGTTGGAGGGGAACTGAGTAAGGTGGCCAAAAATCACAGCCGTAAGTGGTCGCATTTTTTCTAAAATCAATATACAGTGCAAACAGGAAGTGGTCAAGTATAGACTTTTAATAATATAGATTTTTTTTAATATAAATCTGTGCTTTTTATGCTATTAACTACCTATGTTCTTACTGTTTTACTGTTTTGACCTGTTTTTATGCATTCAATTGTATGAAAAGTGCTAAACAAATAATGTTATTATTATTATTAATACAAGGGTTAGAGGAAATTAGATAAACTAATGTTCATACTGCTGGGGTGTAAGCTGCCTTAGTGAAATATAAGGTGCTGTCCCTCCAATTGGCATTGGGCCTCACTCTAACAGTGGAGGAGGCCCAGGACAGAAAGGTCATGTTCATAAGCGATAGGAGCAGAATTAGGTCATTCGGCCCATCAAGTCTACTCCACCATTCAATCATGGCTAATCCATCTCACCCTCTCAACCCCATTCTCCTGCCTTCTCCCTATAACCTCTGACACCCGTTACTAATCAGGAATCTATCGGTCTCCACCTTAAATATAACCACTGACTTGGGCCTCCAGAGCTGTGGCAAAGAATTCCACAGATTCACCACCCTCTGGCTAAAGAAATTCCTCCTTATCTCTATTCTAAAGGTGAAAGGTCAGTATGGGAATGGGAGGGAGGGGTTCACCAGTTCACAAGTTCTAGGAGTAGAATTAGGCCATGCGGCCCATCGAGTCTACTCCACCATTCAATCATGGCTGATCTCTGCCTTCTAATCCCATTCTCCTGCCTTCTCTCCATAACCCTTGGCACCCGTTAAAATATCTGACGACCTTTGTCGGCCAAGGGCGGACTAGGCATAGGTTGGTGACGTCGGAATAACCACACTGCATCTCCCAACTTTAATCAGCTGTGAGACAAAACAAGGCACAAGGTGCTGGAGAACATGGCAAGGTCCCATTTCAGGCCCGCTTGGCAAGAAGAGAGAGGGTAAGGTTTTGTAGTTACTCAACATTGGAGAATCCACTGTTCATACTGCAGAGTTGTAAGTTTTGTGAAACACATGGAAAACAGGCCCTTCAGCCCACGGAGTCCACGCTGACTATCGATCACCCGTTCACACTGGTTCTATGTTATCCCACTTTCTCATCCACTCCCCTACACACTAGGGGCAATGTGCAATTTACAGAGGGCCAGTTGACCTACAAACCTGCACGTCTTTGGAGAGTGGGAGAAACCTGACACCCGGAGAAAACCTACGCATTGTAAATGGTTCGATTGAAATTGAGTATTGTCCTTTCTGCTGTCTGGATCTTAGGCCCCCTTCGGTCTTGGCTGACCATGGGTGTCTCCAGGGTGCTATTTCCCCATATGGAGGACCCTGTGCGTGACTTTGTTTAACGTGGGGAGACTGGTGCACAGACGGCCACCCCACGGTCCTAGACAGATCTGGGTTCAGGATTCCAGTGGCATGGAGGTCCAAGACGACCGGAGACCCTTTCCTGCCGCAGCCTTCATCCGCCTTCCCAGCCGCTGTGACGCTCCACCAAGGTCAGCCATCGTCCTCCGCCTGTTCCACCGTCGATGGGTCTTGGTTGGATTGCTCTTTGTCCTAGAGACCTCCCCCCTCGACCTTACCCCCATGGGTGGCCCTACCAGGACCACAGCTCCAGACGGCATCGCTCTCAGGATCTCAGGAACCACACAAGCTTCTCCACCACAATCCAAGACGACAATCCACGGAGAAGACTGGACAGCACGAAACAAAAGCTTTTTTCACTGTGCCTCGGTAAAAGTGAACAATAAACGACACTGTACAGAACTCTGTCCGCTTGGATGCAATCTCTCCTTATAGTTCAAGCTCTCCACTCCCAGTAATATTCTTGTTAATCCTTTCCCATTTAATGGCATCCTTCCCAGAGCTGAGTGACCAGAACTGCACACAATACTCCAAGTACAATCTCACCAACGTCCTGTACTGTTGTAACATGATGTCCCAACTCCAGTACTCGATGCCCAGACCAATGTCACCACTTTTCTAGGAACTAACTGCTTATCCCTAAGCCCTATCCCTATCCCAAAGGTAAGGGTTTGGACACGCTAGAGGCAGGAAACATGTTCCCCCATGTTTGGGGGAATCCAGAACCAGGGGCCACAGTTTAAGAATAAGGGGTAAGCCATTTAGACGGAGATGAAGAAACACTTTTTTCACAGAGAGTAGGGATTTGAGTCTGTGGAAATTCTCTCCTCAGAGGGCGGTGGAGGCCGGTTCTCTCTGATGTTTTCAAGAGAGAGCTAGATAGGGCTCTTAAAGATAGCAGAGTCAGGGGGGGAGGGGATATGGGGAGAAGGCAGGAACGGGGGGTACTGTTGGGACTGATCAGCCATGTTCATCACAGTGAATGGCGGGTGCTGGCTCGAAGGGCCGAATGGCCTACTCCTGCACCTATCGTCTATTGTCTATCGTCTATTTCCCTCTCTATTTCTACAACAGAACTCTGCTGTGTAAGTGCTACATGATCCAGAGGAGAAGAAGTTATTTACATGGACTTTAATAAGGCATTCAACAAGGTGCCGCACTGTAGGCTGGCTCTGGAAGTTGGATCGCATGGGATCCAAGGAGAAATAGCTGAATGGATAGCAAATTGGCTCCATTGAAGGAAGCAGAGGGTGATGGTGGAAGGTTTAGAATTAGAATGCCTTTTTATTGTCATTCAACAGCTTGGTTTGAATGAAATTGCATTTTCTACAGCCATTAACATTACAAAAAAAGCCAAGACCCACACTAGACACAGTTTACACAAACATCCAACACAGTAATCTCCAAACCATCTGTGTTAAAGAAGGAACTGCAGATGCTGGAAATCGAGTACACAAAAGGCTCGGAGAAGAAAACTCAGCGGGTGCAGCAGCATCTAAGGAGCGAAGGAGATAGGCGACGTTTCGGGCCAAAACCCAATCATTCAGACTGATGAGGGGTGGGGGGAGGTGGGGGGAGGTGGGGGGTGGCGGGGGGGAAGAAAGGAAAAAGGAGGAGGAGGAGCCCGAGGGGCTGAGGGAGAGGTGGGGAAGGGGAGGAGACAGCAAGGGTTAACAGAATTGAGGAAATTCAATGTTCAAGCCCAGAGGAAATGCAGATCCCCAAGCGGAATATGAGCTTTGCTGTTTCCTCCAACTTGCGATGTTGCTCACTCTGGCCTGTGGAGGGAGGAGGCCAGGACCGAGAGGTCGGATGTGGGGAATGGGAGGGGGAGTTGAAGTGCTGAGACCACCGGGAGGTCGGAGTTGGTTTTTTGCGGACCGAGCGGAGGTGTTCGGCGAAGCGATCCAGCCAAGTGCCGCTTGGTCTCACCGATATAGATCATCTGGCATCTGGAGCAACGGATGCAGTAGATGTGAAGGTTGGAGGAGTGCAGTGTACCCTTTTCCGACTGCTTGGGTCCTTGAATGGAGTGGAAGGGGGAGGTAAAGCGACAAGTGGTAGCATCTCTTGCGGTTGCAAGGGAAAGTTCCAAAAAATCTCCAACACCTCCTCACTGTGATGAAAGGCAAAAGTCTCATCTCATCCCTTGTTTCTTCTCACCACGGGTTTCAGCAATCCAACAGCAAGCATCGAGGTGACTGGGCTTCCCGAGATTAAAGCCCCCGGCGTGCGATGGTAACGTCCCACGAGCCATTAAGCCATCACCCCCTCACCCCGCCCCCGGCGGCGATGTTAGGGCCCCGCACCAAGTCAGGTGCTTCCGGACTGAAGGCCAGTGACTAGTCATGTCCCACAGGGTCCGGTGCTGGGACCCTTACTGTTTTGCATCTACATCAATGATTTGCATGAAAACATACAGGCAATAGACCATAGACAACAGGTGCAGGAGTAGGCCCTTTTGCCCTTCAAGCTAGGAACGTCATTATGAGAATCAGGCTGATCAGCCCCATTCAGTACCGCACCGTTCCTGCCATCTCCCCATATCCGTCTATCTTTAAGAGCCCCATCTATGCTCTCTCTTGAAAGTATCCAGAGAACACGCTTTCACCACCCTCTAAGGCAGAGAAGTCACCGACCACAAACACCTCTGGTGAAAGTGTTTCTCCTCTCTTCCGGCTCTAAATGTGCTTAACCCCTTATTCTTAAACTGTGGCCGCCTGGTTCTGACTCCCGCCAACATCGAAAACATGTTTCCTGCCTCTAGCGTGTCCCAAAGAACCCTTAATAATTTTATGTTTCAATGAGATCCCTCTCATCCTCTAAACTCCAGAGTAAACAATCCCAGCCGCTCCATTTCCTCTCACGCATATGACAATCCCCGCCATCCCGAATTAACATGGTGAACCTACGCTGCACTCCCCTCAATAGCAAGAATGACCTTCCCAAAATTTTGGAGACAAAACTGCACGACAATACTCCAGGTTAGTCTCACTCGAGCCCCGTACATAACTGCAGAAGGACCTCTTTGCTCCTACCTCAACTCCTCATGTTGAAGCCAACATGCCATTTCGCTTTCTTTCACTGCCTGCTGTACCTGCATGCTTTAACTTTCATAGACTGATGAACAAGGACCCCCAATCCCGTTGTACTTCCCCTTTTCCCAACTTGACACCATTTAGATAGTAATCCTTCCTTCCTCTTTTTCTACCAACGTGGATATAACCCTCACATTTAATCGCACATTAAACTGCAAATCTGCCATGCATCTGCCCACCATTCCCCCCAACCTTTCCATGAATACACTGCATTTTTCAAGCATCCTCCTCACAGTTCACCTGCCACCCAGCTTTGTGTCATCCTGCAAATTTGCTAATGTATATCCCTTCATCTAATCATTGATGTATATTGTAAAATAGCTGCTGAACCCAGCACCGAGCCTTGCGGTAACCCCACTAGTCACTTGCCTGCCATTCTGAAAGTGACCCGTTTAATCCCTACTCTTTGTTTCCTGTCTGCCACCAATTTTCTATCCATGTCAGCAATCTACCCCCAATACCATGTGCCCTAATTTTGCCCCCTAATCTCCTGACCTTATCAAAATTTTCTGAAAGTCCAGGTGCACTACATCCACTGGCCTCCCTTCTTCATTTTCCTATTTCCATCCTCAAAAAAAATCCAGAAGATAGTCAAAGCAATGATTTTCCCCGTTGTAAATCCATGCTGACTCGGACTGATCCTGTTACTGCTATCCAAAGTTTTGGCTATTCATCTTTTATGATTGACTCCAGCATCCTTATTTCCGCACCACCAATGTCAGGCTACTACTGGTCCTATAATTCCCTGTTTTCTTCTCTATCCCCGCCTTTCTTTCTCATAATGTGGAACATGTGGGGATAACAATAGCTCCCCTCTCATCCACAGAACTGATCCTGAATCAAGGAACACTGAAACATGATCCACAATGCAATCCATGCACGCAATGCATCCGACGAGTTCTAGAGGCACCTCCATAATCCCTGGGATGAACCATCAGGCCCGGGGGATTTACAGCCTTCAGTCCCATCAGTCTACCCAACACACCCTTTCCTGCCTAACGTGGATTTCCTTCCAGTATCCTCCGTCAACCCAGATCCTCTGGTTGGTACATCAGGAAATTGTTTTTGTGTGATCTGCAAGTGTTAGGATAGTGAATCATAGTTGTGCAAAAAATGCGCATGATCTGGATCGATTGGCCAGAGGGATGATGAGTCGGCGATGAATTAAATACAGGAAATGTGAGAGGTTGCCATTTTTGGGACATCTAACATGGGCAGGACCTACACAGTGAACGTAGGCCGCTCTGGTAAGTTGTAGGGAGGGATCTAGGAGTACAGGTGCAGGGGTCCTTGAAAGTGGTGTCACATTGGCCTTCATCATTCAGACTACGAGTAAGTAGTAGATAGATAATCTTTATATTGTCATTATAACAGTGAAAATGTTCAACAAAATTAAAATGCCAACCAGTCATGCCCCATTCACACATGTCTAAAGGAACATACGTAAGCACACACACACCAACCAAAATTAAGCTAAACACACACCATACATTTCTTCTCAGGTCTACTCCACACATCCATTTGGTGTGTAGCAGCACCTGCGCTTCATTTGGTGGGCCCACAATAAGTGATTTTGCTTGGATTAAAACTGTTTTTTTTGGTCTGTGGTCCCTTGTCCCTCATTGATCGTACCGTCAGCCTGACGCACACATTCATATCAGGGAGTGGGCCGGGGTGGGAAAAAAAGTCCTTTATAATGTTCCGCCGGCGGATTTCTTGAGACGAGTGGGAACTGTGTAGTTCCCTCCAAGGTGAGGAGGAGGCACTACGATCTTCTGCTTTGTCAATAGCCCCCTGGAAGCGCTTTCTCTGGGGCCGCTGTGCAGCTGTGTACCACACGCATACACATAATGTTAGGATGCTCATGCGGAGCAACCGATAAAAGGACAGCAAGGAGTCTCTCGTAGATGTCGGGGGGGGGGGGTCCCCCT
>CM069131.1:189981978-190011978 GCA_035221665.1 Okamejei kenojei
ACAATAGAATGCATGAGACAATTCCGGGCCCTTCAATCCTTTTCAATGTGACAGGCTGTATCATCCACACTCATGCCCCCCCCTTCCTGCCGTCTCCCCATATCCCTCCTAAACAAGGAGAAGAGGTAGGTTAAGTATAAGGGGAGAGAGAGATAAGGAGAATGAACGGAGTGAATGAGGTGGAAAGGAAAAGGAGAAACATAGAGGAAGGAATAAGGAAGTGGAGGTAAGAGGGAGGAGGAGAGACCGAGTGAGAAGGGAGTTGTGAATGAGTGAGGGAGAGGGGTGAAGAGGAGAGAGTGTATAATTTCTGCTTCTCTTTCGTCCTTTTTTAGCTGGCTCTTGCCTTTATCTTTCCGCTCTTCTTTCGTCTCGCTGTTCTTCTCGTCGCCCGTTGCGCTCGTTTCTTTCTCTCTTCTGTCTCTCTCTTCTTTTTATCCTCTTTTCTCTCCCTATCCACGGGAGGCAGACCGGAGACAGACCAGAGTTAGAGTTCAGTCATTGTTTAAAGTTAGAACTGCCCTAAGTCGCTAAAGTGATTCATAGGGTAATGTGCTAGAAGGCAGTTACGTGATACTGAGATATGGATGATCAGGCCACGATCATATAGAATGGGGCTGTGCAGGCTCCGCAAACAGGGCCGAATGGCCTGCTCCTGCACCTAATTTCAATGGTTATTCTATGTATCGTATAAAAGAGGGGTGGGGTGGAGGGTAGGGGAGGGAGTGTTTTAGTTCCGAGGTAAAGTGGTGACGTGGTGATATAGGATGTCCATTGAAAAAGTGAGCCAGAGGGGGAGAGGAAGGGGGAAGTCCAGTGGTGGTGGGAGAAACAAAGAAACCTAGACAATAGGTTCAGGAGGAGGCCATACGGCCCTTCGAGCCAGCACCCCAGCCATTCATTGTGACATGGCTAGATCGTCCGCCTATCAATAACCCGAAGTCCTTCCTTCTCACCCCATATCCCCATAGATTCCACTCACCCCTAGAGCACTATTCTAACACTCTCTTAAATCCTCCAGTGATCTTGGCTCTCCACTGCTCTCTGTGGCAGGAAATCCCACCTAATTCACAACTCTCTGGGTGAAAAGGTTTTATCTCATCTCAGTCTTAAATGACCACCCCTTTATTCAAAGACTGTGCCCCTGTTCAGGACTCGCCCAACATTGGGCAACATTTTTCCTGCTCAAGCTGTCCCAGTCCTTTTATAATATTATATGTTTTCTATATAGATCCCCCCACATCCGTCTAAACTCCAGTGAATAACCAATCCTAACTTATACAATCTTTTTCCCTCATCTGACAGTCCCCCCCCCCGCCATCCAGGGATCAATCTCCGTGAACCTACGCTGCATTGCGTAGGGGGGGTGAGGGGGGTGAGAAATAGTAAGGGGGCAAAGAGTTGAGTGGTGCAGAGGCAGAGAGGAGGGGGGAATGGAGAGAGGGAGGGGGGAGGAGGGGAGAGAGGACAGTTCAAGCAGTGCAGACGGAGAGAGAGGGGGCGGAGGGGGTTTGGTGGAAAGTGGGGGGAGAGGAGGGCATGTAGTGTGAGGCTGACAGGGTTGAGGAGTGGGGAAAGGGGGAGATGGCGTAGTGAGTGATCGAGAGGGGGCCGGTACACTCCCCAGGGGGAGGGAGGGAGGAGAGTGCGGAGGGAGAAGAGAGAGAGAGAGGAGAGAGGTTGCGAGGGAATGAGAGGTTCTACAAGTAGTGCCAACAATCTGAACAGTTAGCTCTCCGTTTTCACTCTCTCGTCCCCCTCTCGCCTCCTCACCCCTCTTTCCCTCACTCTCCCTCTCACCCTCCCTCTCCCCTCTCCCACTCTCATCTCCCCTCACTAGCCCTCCCCCCTCTTTCCTCCCTCCCCGCTCACATCCCTTACGCCCTCACAATTTACCCTTCACCCTCTTTATCCCTCCCCCTCAACTCCCCTTCGCCCTTCACTCCCTTCCCCCCTTTCTCCCTCCCGCTCAACTCCCTTCGCCCTCACTCCCTTCCCCCTCTTTCCCCTTCCCCCCTCACTCCCTTCCCCCTCTTTTCTTCCTCCCCCTCACTCCCTTCCCCCTCTCTCCCCTCCCACCTCCCCCCTCTCACCCCTCTTCTCCCTACCACCTTCCCACCCTGCACCCTCCATTCCCCTTCTCTCCCCACCCCCTCTTATCTCCCTCCCTGTCGTCCCCCCTCTCCTCCCCCCCTCTCTTCCCTCCCCCTCTCACTCTCTTCCCTCTCTCCCTCTCCCCCTCTCTTCCTCTCCCTCTCTCCCTCCCTGTCTCCCCCTCTCCCCCTCCCCCTCTCTCCCCGCACCCCCTCACACAACCCCTCCCCCTCTCGTCCCTCCCCCTCTCATCCCTGCCCCCTCACCCCCTCCCCCTCTCTCCCATCCCCCTCTCTCCCTCCCCTCACTATCCCTCCCCCCCTCTTTCACCCTCCCCCTCTCTCCCTTCCCCCTCTCATCCCCTGCCCCCTCTCCCCTACCCCTCTCCGCCTCTCTCCCTCTCCCTCCCCCCCCCCCCTTTCTCCCTCTCCGTCCCTCTCTCATGCTCCCATCTCTCTCCCTCTCTCTCCATCCCCTCTGTCTCTCTCTTTGACCTGTTTCCTGTATTTTCTCTCATCATCACAGCTAATTGCAGAGCAGGCAGAACGAGAGGAAGAGGGAGAGAGAGAGAGAGAGAGGGGGGGGCAGTGAGAGAGTGCGGCACATCAGCAGTAATGCGGGTTGTTAGTGCTGATTGCATAGAGATGCCAGAGAGAGAGAGGGAGGGATGACTAATTATGTAGTGATGATGTCGAAAGAAAGAACTGCAGATGCCAGCTAATACACAAAAGGACACAAAGTGCTGGAGTAACCCAGCGGGTCAGGCAGCACCGCTGGAGTAGGGGTAGGTTCACTCTCGTTACGCTCAAACTTGTTTTTGAATGAGGAATAAAGAAATTCAATTCAATAGTTGTGGGGAGGAACTGCAGATGCTGGTTTACATTGAAGCCAAACACAAAATGCTGGAGTAACTCAGCGGGACAGGCAGCATCTCTGGAGAGAAGGAATGGGTCACGTTTCGGGTCAAGACTCCGGGGGGCGGGTTGGGGGGGAGAGAGACACACACAGAGATAAGGCAGAGTAAGGTGTGAAAATGAGATCAAGGGTAACGAAGTTCAAGGAAGAGTTGTTAAAGAAGGAACTGCAGATGCTGGAGAATCGAGGGTTACACAAAAGGCTGGAGAAACTCATCGGGTGCAGCAGCATCTAAGGAGCAAAGGAGATAGGCGACGTTTCGGGTCGAGACCCTTCTTCAGATTGGTCAGGGATCAGGGAAACGAGAGATATAGACGGTGATGTGGAGAGATAAAGAACAATGAATGAAAGATGTGCAAAAAAGTATCGGTGATAAAGGGAACAGGCCATTGTAAGCTGTTTGTGGTGTGAAAATGAGAAGCTGGTGCGACTAGGGTGGGGAGAAGATAGCAGAGAGAGGGAATGCCCAGGGCCCGAGGGGCTGAGGGAAGAGGTGGGAAGGGGAGGAGACAGCAAGGGTTAACAGAATTGAGAAACTTCAATGTTCAAGCCCAGAGGATGCAGACTCCCCAAGCGGAATCTTGAGCTGCTGTGTCCCTCCAGCTTGAGGTGTTGCTCACTCTGGCCGTGGAGGAGGCCCAGACCGAGAGGTCGGAATACGGAATGGGAGGGGAGTTGAAGTGCTGAGCCACCGGGAGGTCGGTTGGTTATTGCGGACCCGAGCGGAGGTGTTCGGCGAAGCGATCGCCAAGCCTCCGCTTGGTCTCACCGATATAGATCATCCTGGCATCTGGAGCAGGATTCAGTAATGAGGTTGGAGGAGGTGCAGGTGAACCTCTGTCGACCACCTGGAAGGACTGGCTTGGGACCCTGAAAGGAATGGAGGGGGGAGGTGAAGGGACAAGTGTACATTTCTTGCGGTTGCAAGGGAAAGTGCCCGGGGAAGGGGTAGAGCGGGAGGGAAGGGAAAGAATTGACAAGGAGTTGCGGAGGGAGCGGTTCTTTGCGGAAGGCAGACAAGGGGGGAGATGGGAAGATGTGGCGAGTGGAGGGGTCACGTTGGAGGTGGCGAAACTGGCGGAGGACTATGTGTTGTATTTGCCGGCTGGTGGGGTGAAAGGTGAGGACCAGGGGGACTCTGCCCTTTTTGCGAGTGGGGGAATGGGGAGCGAGGGCAGTGTTGCGGGGTATGGAGGAGACCCTGGTGCGAGCCTCACCTTCAAGGAAGATGTTGAACGGGTCATTGTTAGCTACGAGAAGGTGACAACACAGCAAAACAGAGATAGAATGTAACCAGGAGGACAGTCAGCCTGGTGGGAGAAGTGGGAAGGGGGAGGGATGGAGAGAGAGCGAAAGCACGGGCTATTTGAAGTTAGAGAAGTCAATGTTCGTACCTCTGGGGTGCTGTTCCTCCAATTTGCGCTGGGCCTCACTCTGACAATGGAGGAGGCCCAGGACAGAAAGGTCAGATTGGGAACAGGAGGGGGAGTTAAATTGGCTGGTGGGGGCGCTGCGAGTCGGCTAACCTGCCAGCAGCGTGTTCGTTATTTTAACTTTTTTTGGTGTGTCTAAATGTTAGTTTGGGTGTCTCTTGGTGTGTCCTTGTGTGGGGGGTGGTGGGGGGGGGGGGGGGGGGGGGGGGGGGGGGGGGGGGGGGGGGGGGGGGGGGGGGGGGCAGGGGGGAGGGGGAAAACCACGTTTGGTTGCCTCCTGGACGGAGAGGCGACTGTTTTCCCGTGTCACCTCCTCGCGGCCTCACACCATGGATTGGAGCGGCCTTTCCCGGAGTCAGCCCAGAGCTTCAGCAGTGGGCGCAGCGGGGCCTTTTCCATCACGGGGCGGGTGAACCCTTGCCAGGGGTCGCCAGAGAGGAGTGGTCCGATCGCTGTCCTGGTGACTTTGACATCATGGGGCTGTGGTCTGCGGAGCTTCTAGCTGCGAGCATGGCCTGGACTTACCATCCGGAGTCAGGGATCCCTCGCCGGAGAAGAGCTCCGACCGCCGGCCCACAGCCTATAACATCCTGAAGCCGCGGTCTCCGGTAGGAAGGTGCCGATTCGGGCGCTCCAAGCCGCGGAGTGTGTCCGACCGTCCCGACGTCGGAGTTTTGGCCGTCCCGACGAGAGGGCCTGTACATCGGGCCGTCCGTAGCGGCGACTACGGGGGGTTCATGGCCCCGACCACGGGTGAACAAAGGAGGAGGACCGACTGAACTTTGCTGCCTTCCACCACAGTGAAGAATGCTGTGGTGGATGTTTGTGTATTGTGTGTTTTTTTAAGTGTGTCGCTGCTGGCAAATTCATTTCACTGCACCTTCGGGTACATGTGACAAATAAAATTGACTTTGACTGAAGTGCGGAGCAACGGGGAGATCATGGTAGGTTTAGGCGGACTCTGCGGAGGTGTTCAGCGAAACGACCGCCGAGCCTGCGCTTGGTCTCGCCGATATTCTGGAGTCCACACCTGGAACCGGTGAATAGGCGATGTTTTGGGTCGGAACCCACCTTCAGACTGAAGATTAGTACGGGTGTCAGGTGTGAAGAGCAGAATGTGGTTGAGTCAGCCATGACTGCATGGCGGAGTAGATCTGATGGACCGAATGGCCTAATTCACACACCAGAGACAATTGGCGGAGCACCAAGGCAAATTCCTTGTATGTGAATACTTGGCCAATAAACTTACTTACTTACTTATTCTGCTCATTTAACATGAACCTATGACCTAGAGATGCTGCCTGACCCGCTGAGTTACTCCAGCATTTTAACCATATAACCATATAACCATATAACAAATACAGCACGGAAACAGGCCCTCTCGGCCCTTCCAGTCCGTGCCGACCATTTGTTTTCCCCAAGTCCCATCTACCTGCACTCAGACCATACCCCTCCATTCCCTTCACGTCCATATCCCTATCCACTTTACTTTTAAATGTTAAAATCGATCCTGCCTCCACCACTTCTGCTGGAAGCTCATTCCACACAGCCACCACCCTCTGAGTAAAGAAGTTCCCCCTCACGTTACCCCGAAACCTCTGTCCCTTAATTCTCATGTCAGATTTTGTATCCTGTTATGTAATAACGGACAGGACGGAGTACAGTAGTTTAGTTTAGAGATACAGCGCGGAGATTAGCCCTTTGGCCCACCGGGTCCGCGCCGACCAGCGATCCCCGCACACTAACACTATCCTACACACACTAGAGACACTTTTACCCTTATACCAAGCCAATTAACCTACAAACCTGCACGTCTTTGGAGTGTGGGAGGAAACCAGAGCGCCCGGAGAAAACCCACGCAGGTCACGGGGAGAACGTACAAACTCCGTACAGACAAGCACCTGTAGTCGGGCATCGAACCTGAGTCTCTGGCGCTGTGAGGCAGCCACTTACCGCTGCGCCACCGTAAATGAGAGACAAATCAGTAATAAGAGAGTGCAAGACATTTAAGTTTATCATTGCCACCTGTCCCGAGGTACAGTGAACAGCTTTGTTTCGCACGCTGTCCAAACAGATCAGATAATACTCGACATAAATACAATCAGGTCAAACTCCAGTCCAATAGGCAGAGCAAAGGGGAAGATACCGAGTGCAGAATCTAGTTCTCAGCATTGTGGCGTGTCAGGTCCACAGACAGAGTCCAATGTCCGCAATGGGGTAGCGGTGAATCGGACAGTACCCTAGCTTACGGAAGGGCCGTTCAGAAGCCCGATAACAGAGGGGAAGAAGCTGTTCCTGAGTCTGGTGGTGCGCGCTTTCAAGCTCCTGTACCTTCTGCCGGACGGGAGCGGGGAGAAGAGGGAATGACCGGGGTGGGACAAGTCCGTGATTGTGTCGGCTGCTTTCCCGAGGCAGCGTGAAGTGTGGATGGAGTCGATGGTGGGGAGTGTGGTGTGTGTGTGTGTGACGGACTGGCCTACATCTACAATGGTGGGGAGTGTGGTGTGTGTGACGGACTGGCCTACATCTACAACTCTCTGCACCTGCTTGTGGTCTTGGGCAGAGCTATTCCCAAACTAAGATGTGATGCAACCCTACAGTAAGGGGCGACCTGAACTGCACGCAGTACTCCAAATGCTGCCTGACCAAAGTTCCTGACTCTTGTACTCAATGCCACGACCAATGAAGGCTAGCATACAGTCATAGAGCAGTGCAGCGTGGAAACGTGTCCACCGGCCCAACTTGCCCACACCGGCCAACATGTCCCATCCACAGCACCAACACCTACCTGCGTTTGTCCCATGTCCCTCCAAAACTAGTACATCCACCTACCTGTCAAGATGTTTCTTAAACATTGTGATCGCCCCTGCAAATGTGCACGTGCGCTGCACTCCCTCAACAGCAAGGAAGTCCTTCCTCAGATTAGGAGACCAAAACTGCGCACAATACTCCAGGAGCGTTCTTTCCAGGGCCCTGTACAACTCACAGAGAGTGGTGAGTCTGTGGAATTCTCTGCCTCAGAGGGCGGTGGAGGCCGGTTCTCTGGATGCTTTCAAGAAAAGAGCTAGATAGGGCTCTTAAAAATAGCGGTCAGGGGATATGGGGAGAAGGCAGGAACGGGGTACTGATTGGGGATGATCAGCCATGATCACATTGAATGGCGGTGCTGGCTCGGGGGGCCGAATGGCCTACTCCTGCACTTATTGTCTATTGCAGTAGGACCCCCTTGCTCCTAAACTCAAATCCTCTTGCAATGAAGGCCAACATAGCATAACCGTCACTGCCTGCTGTACCTGCATGCCTACTTTCAGTGACTGATGTACAAGGACACCCAGGTCTCGTAGGATCTCCCCTTTTCCTAATCTGACACCATTCAGATAATAATCTGCCTTCCTGTTCTTGCCACCAAAGTGGATAACCTCACATTTATCCACATTATACTGCATCTGCCATGCACCTGCCCACTCCCCCAAGTCACCCTGCAACCTCGTAGCATCCTCATCGCAGCTCACACTGGCACCCAGCTTTGTGTCATCCGCAAACTTGGAGATTTAATTCCCTCGTCTAAATCGTTAACATTGGACAAGTAGTTGGTGATATTGACTCCTAGGAATGTGAAGCTTTCAACCATCTCTGCGTTGGCGCTGTCAATGCAGACTGGGGCGTGTGGACCGCTTCACCTCCTGACCAGAGGGCATAGGTTTAAGGTGAGAGGGGCAGGTTTAATAGGGGCAACTTTTTCACACAAAGGGTGGCGGGTGTATGGAACGAGCTGCTGGAGAAGGAATTTGAGGCAGAGACTATCCCAACATTTAAAGAACGCCTGGACAGGTACATGGGGAGGACATGTTTGGAGGGGTATGGGCTAAACGCGGGCAGGTGGGACTGGTGTAGAAGGGACATGTTGGGTCGGCATGGGCAAGTTGGGCCGAAGGGCCTGTTTCCACGCTGTATGACTATGAATCAAAGGATTGAAATGGCCTCCAATGTCTTAAGGAAATATATACCCTGTCTCTGGGAGAGGTTGGGGACATGGACCTTTACTATAGATAATAGACAATAGGTGCAGGAGGAGGCCATTCGGCCCTTCGAGCCAGCACCGCCATTCAATGTGATCATGGCTGATCGTCCCCAAACCGTTCCTGCCTTCTCCCCATATCCCCTGACTCCACTATCTTTAAGAGCCCCATCTAGCTCTCTTTTGAAAGCATCCAGAGAACCGGCCTCCACCGCCCTCTGAGGCAGAGAATTCCACAGACTCACAGCTCTCTGTGTGAAAAAGTGTTTCCTCGTCTCCGTTCTAAATGGTTTACCCCTTATTCTTAAACTGTGGCCCCTGGTTCTGGACTCCCCCAACATCGGGAAGATGTTAGGGTCAATAAGGTGTTGTGTTCCTCAACATTGCCGATTGTGCGCATTTGGAAAGCAGGGACGGGATCGGTCAAAGTCAGCATGGATTCATGAAGGGGAAATCATGCTTGACTAATCTTCTGGAATTTTTTGAGGATTTCACAAGTAGAATGGATAAGTGGATGTGGTGTATCTGGACTTTCAAAAAGCCTTTGACAAGGTCTCATGCAAGAGATTAGTGTGCAAAATTAGAGCACATGGTATTGGGGGTAGGGTATTGACATGGATAGATAACTGGTTGGCAGACAGGAAACAAAGAGTAGGAATTAACAGGTCCATTTCAGAATGGCAGGCAGTGACTAGTAGGTGTCGCAAGGCTCGGTGCTGGGACCCCAGTTGTTTACAATATACATTAACGATTTAGACGAGGGGATTAAACGTGACATCTCCAAGTTTGTGGATGACACAAAGCTGGGTGGCAATGTGAGCTGCGATGAGGATGCTAGGAGGCTGCAAGGTGACTTGGATAGGTTGGGTGAGTGGGCAGATGCATGGCAGATGCAGTATAATGTGGATACATGTGAGTTATCCACTTTGGTGGCAAAAACAGCAAGGCAGATCATTATCTGAATGGTGTCAGATTAGGAAAAGGGGAGTTGCAACGAGACCTGGATGTGCTTGTACATCAGTCACTGAAAGTAAGCATGCAGGTACAGCAGGCAGTGAAGAAAGCCAATGGCATGTTGGCCTTCATTGCGAGAGGATTTGAGTTTAGGAGCAAGGAGGTCCTACTGCAGTTGTACAGGGCCCTGGGTGAGACCGCACCTGGAGTATTGTGTGCAATTTTGGTCTCCAAATTTGAGGAAGGACATTCTTGCTATTGAGGGAGTGCAGCGTAGGTTCACAAGGTTAATTCCCGGGATGGCGGGACTGACATATGATGAAAGAATGGGTCGACTGGGGTTGTATTCACTGGAATTTTGAAGGTTGAGAGGGCATATATAACATTCTTAAAGGATTGGACAGGCCAGATGCAGGAAACATGTTCCCGATGTTGGGGGAGTCCAGAACCAGGGGTCACAGTTTAGAAATAAGGAGGAGGCCATTTAGGACTGAGACGAGGAACAACTTCTTCACCCAGTGAGTTGTGAATCTGTGGAATTCTCCGCCGCAGAAGGCAGTGGAGGCCAATTCACTGGATGTTTTCAAGGGAAAGTTAGATTTAGCTCTTAGGGCTAAAGGAATCAGGGGATTATGGGGAGAAAGCAGGAACGGGGTACTGATTGTGGATGATCAGCTATGATCATATTGAATGGCGGTGCTGGCTCGAAGGGCCGAATGGCCTCCTCCTGCACCTATTTTTTTTTAATGTTTTTATGTTTCTAACCCTTTCAAGCTTGACAACATCTTTCCGATAACATGGTGTCCAGAGCTGAGCACAATACTGTAAATGCAGCCTCTCCAACGTCTCGTACAACAGCAACATTGCCTCCCAGGAGAGGAACACCGCTGTGAGGTCTGGCCGTGGGGCTTTACACAGCACGGCCCGAGCTAACCTGAAGAGAGGCATCAGAGAGGCCAAATCAAACTACAGGAGGAGGATAGAGGACCACCTGGACAGTAGCAACAGCAGGCAGGTGTGGCAGGGGATCCAGTATGTCACCAACTACAAGACCTGCTGAAGGTGACGCCTCGCTAGCAGACGAGCTGAACCTCTTCTGTGCTCGCTTTGAAGTGGAGCCACCCGAGACAGCCACATCACACCACACGGTCCACAGCAGCTTAACCCTCAAGATAGAGGAGCATGAGGTGAGGCGCACGCTGCGGGCCACCAATCCGAGGAAGGCTGCTGGACCCGACGGCGTCTCTGGACGCGTGCTGGAGGACTGCGCAGACCAGCTGGCTGGAGTATTTACGAGGATCTCCAACCAGTCTCTGGCCCAGTCCACGGTCCCACCCTGTCTGAAGTCCTCCACCATAGTCCCCTTGCCAAAAAAAACCCCACATTTCCAGCCTCAACGATTACCGGCCAGTCGCACTCACACCAGTGGTGATGAAGTGCTTTGAAAAACTGGTCCGGGGTCATATCACATCACTCCTGCCCCGAAGCTTTGACCCCCACCAGTTTGCGTACAGAGCGAATAGATCTACAGAGGACACTGTAGCCACAGCCCTCCATGCTGCCCTGTCCCACCTGGAGCAGCGGGGGAGCTACGTGCGGATGCTCTTTGCGGACTACAGCTCTGCTTTTAACACCATCCTTCCCAACAAACTGGTGGACGAACTGGGGGACCTGGGACTTCCACACTCCACCTGCATGTGGATAAATAGCTTCCTCTCGGGTCGCAGCCAGAGAGTCAGAGTGGGCCGTCACACATCCACGGCCCTCAGCCTCAGTACCGGCTCTCCACAGGGCTGCGTGCTGAGCCCCCTGCTCTACACCATCTACACACATGACTGCACCCCCACCCACCACAGCAACACCATTGTCAAATTCGCGGATGACACCACGGTGGTGGGGCTCATCTCTGGGGGGGATGAGTACGCTTACAGGGATGAGGTGGAGCAGCTGACAGTGTGGTGTGGAGAGAATAACCTGCTCCTCAACATCTCAAAGACAAAGGAGCTCATAATAGACTACAGGAAGAAGAAAACGGACATTACACCACTAATCATCAGAGGGGACTGTGTGGAGAGGGTGGCGGATTTCCGCTTCCTGGGAATCCACATTGAGGAGGACCTGACATGGAGCGTGAACACCTCTGCGCTGCTGAAAATGGTCCAGCAGAGACTGCACTTCCTGAGGGTGCTCAGGAGGAACAACATCACCGAGAGACTCCTGCTGTCCTTTTATCGGTGCTCCACAGAGAGCATCCTAACATACTGTGTATGCGTGTGGTACACCAGCTGCACAGCGGCCCAGAGGAAAGCGCTCCAGAGGGCTATTGACAACGCCCAGAGGATTGTCGGCTGCCCTCTCCTCACCTTGGAGGACCTACACAGTTCCCACCGTCTCAAGAAATCCCGGAACATTATAAAGGACATTTCCCACCCCGGCCACTCCCTGTTTGAACTGTTGCTGTCAGGCAGACGGTACAGATCAATGAGGACAAACAGACCAAAAAACAGTTTTAATCCCACAGCAATAACTACACTTAATGTGGCCACCAAATGAGCGCAGGTGCGCTACACACCAAATGGATTGTGGATTCGACAGAAGAATGTATGGTTGTGTGTTTATGCTTATTTTATGTTGGTGTGTGTGTGCTTACGTATCGTTAGCTTTCAGACATGTGTGAATGGTGCACTGACTGGTTGGCATTTTAATTTTGTTGTACATGTTCACATGTTATAATGACAATAAAGATTATCTATCTAACTTCTATACTCGATAGTCTGAATGATGAAGGCCAATGTGACACCACTTTCAAGGACCCCTGCACCTGTACTCCTAGATCCCTCCCCTACAACACTACCCAGAGGCCTACCGTTCACTGTGTAGGTCCTGCCCATGTTAGATGTCCCAAAATGCAACGCCTCACATTTCTCTGTATTAAATTCCATCAGCCGCTCCTCATCCCATCTGGCCAATCGATCCAGATCCTGCCGCAATTTTTTGACAACTATGTTCACTATCTATAACACTTGCAGATCACACAAAACAATCTTCCTGATGTACCAACCAGAGGATCTGGGTTGACGGAGGAACTGAAGGAAATCCACGTTAGGCAGGAAATGGTGTTGGGTAGACTGATGGGACTGAAGGCTGATAAATCCCCCGGGCCTGATGGTCTGCATCCCAGGGTACTTAAGGAGGTGCCTCTAGAAATCGTGGATGCATTGGTGCATGGATGCATTGGTGATCATGTTTCAGTGTTCCTTAGATTCAGGATCAGTTCCTGTGGATTGGAGGGGAGCTAATGTTATCCCACATTTTAAGAAAGGCGGGAGAGAGAAAACAGGGAATTATAGACCAGTTAGCCTGACATTGGTGGTGCGGAAGATGCTGGAGTCAATCATAAAAGATGAAATAGCCAAAAATTTGGATAGCAGTAACAGGATCAGTCCGAGTCAGCATGGATTTACAAAGGGGAAATCATGCTTGACTAATCTTCTGGATTTTTTTGAGGATGTAACTAGGAAAATGAAGAAGGGAGAGCCAGTGGATGTAGTGTACCTGGACTTTCAGAAAGCATTTGATAAGGTCCCACATAGGAGATTAGTGGGCAGAATTAGGGCACATGGTATTGGGGGTAGAGTGCTGACATGGATAGAGAAGTGGTTGGCAGACAGGAAACAAAGAGTAGGGATGAACGGGTCCCTTTCAGAATGGCAGGCAGTGACTAGTGGGGTACCGCAAGGCTCGGTGCTGGGACCGCAGCTATTTACAATATACATCAATGATTTAGATGAAGGGATTACATTAGCAAATTTGCAGATGACACAAAGCTGGGTGGCAGTGTGAACTGTGAGGAGGATGCTATGAAAATGCAGGGTAACTTGGACAGGTTGGGGGAGTGGGCAGATGCATGGCAGATGCAGTTTAATGCGGATAAATGTGAGGTTATCCACTTTGGTAGAAAAAGAGGAAGGAAGATTACTATCTAAATGGTGTCAAGTTGGGAAAAGGGGAAGTACAATGGGATCTGGGGGTCCTTGTTCATCAGTCTATGAAAGTAAGCATGCAGGTACAGCAGGCAGTGAAGAAAGCGAATGGCATGTTGGCCTTCATAACATGAGGAGTTGAGTATAGGAGCAAAGAGGTCCTTCTGCAGTTGTACAGGGCCCTAGTGAGACCACACCTGGAGTATTGTGTGCAGTTTTGGTCTCCAAATTTGAGGAAGGACATTCTTGCTATTGAGGGAGTGCAGCGTAGGTTCACCAGGTTAATTCCCGGGATGGCGGGACTGTCATATGCTGAGAGAATGGAGCGGCTGGGCTTGTATACTCTGGAGTTTAGAAGGATGAGAGGGATCTCATTGAAACATATAAAATTATTAAGGGTTTGGACACGCTAGAGGCAGGAAACATGTTTCCGATGTTGGGGGAGTCCAGAACCAGGGGCCACAGTTTAAGGATAAGGTGTAAGCCATTTAGAGCGGAGATGAGGAAACACTTTTTCATCCAGAGAGTGGTGAGTCTGTGGAATTCTCTGCCTTAGAGGGTGGTGAAAGCCGGTTCTCTGGATACTTTCAAGAGAGAGCTAGATGGGGCTCTTAAAGATAGCGGATATGGGGAGAAGGGGAGAAGGTAGGAACGGGGTACTGATTGGGGATGATCAGCCATGATCGCATTGAATGACGTTCCTAGCTTGAAGGGCCAAACGGCCTACTCCTTGCACCTATTGTCTATTGTCTATTGCCCTGTATGTTTTCATGCAAATCATTGATGTAGATGACAAACAGTAACAGGCCCAGCACCGAACCCTGTGGGACATCACTAGTCACAGGCCTCCAGTCCGAGAAGCACCTGACTTGGAGCGGGGCCTAACATCGCCCGGCGAGGCTTAATGGCTGTGGGACGTACCATCGCCCGCCGGGGGCTTTAATCTCGGGAGCCCCAGTCGCCTCAATGCTGCAGTTGGATTGCTGAACTGTGGGAGAAGCACAAAGGGAAGAGATGAGACTTTTGCCTTCCATCACAGTGAGGAGGTGTTGGAGATTTTTGGACACTTTCCCTTGCAACCGCAAGAGATGCTACACTTGTCGCTTTACCTCCCCCTTCCACTCCATTCAAGGACCCAAGCAGACGTTCCAGGTGCGACAGAGGTTCACCTGCACCTCCTCCAACCTCATCTACTGCATCCGCTGCTCCAGATGCCAGATGATCTATATCGGTGAGACCAAGCGGAGGCTAGGCGATCGTTTCGCCGAACACCTCCGCTCGGTCCGCAATAACCAACCCGACCTCCCGGTGGCTCAGCACTTCAACTCCCCCTCCCATTCCGTATCTGACCTCTCGGTCCTGGGCCTCCTCCACGGCCAGAGTGAGCAAAACTGCAAATTGGAGGAACAGCACCTCATATTCCGCTTGGGGAGTCTGCATCCTCTTGGCGTGAACATCGAATTCTCACAATTCTGTTAACCCTTGCTGTCTCCTCCCCTTCCCACCTCTCCCTCAGCCCTCGGGCTCCTCCTCCTCCTTTTTCCTTTCTTCCCCCCCGCCTCCCCCTACCTCCCCCCACCCCTCATCAGTCTGAAGAAGGGTTTTGGCCCGAAACGTCGCCTATCTCCTTCGCTCCTTAGCTGCTGCACCCGCTGAGTTTCTCCAGCCTTTTGTGTACCTTCGATTTTCCAGCATCTGCCGTTCCTTCTTTAACACAGATGTTGGAGATTACTGTGTTGGATGTTTGTGTAAACTGTGTCTAGTGTGGGTCTTGGCTTTTTTTGTAATATTAAGGCTGTAGAAAATGCAATTTCATTCAAACCAAGCTGTTTGAATGACAATAAAAGGCATTCTAATTCTAACCTTCCACCATCACCCTCTGCTTCCTTCAATGGAGCCAATTTGCTATCCATTCAGATATCTCTCCTTGGATCCCATGAGATCTAACCTTCCAGAGCAGCCTACCATGCGGCACCTTGTTGAACGCCTGACTGAAGTCCATGTACATAACTTCCTCTCCTCTGGATCATGACAGCACTTACACAGCAGGGTTCTGTTGTAGAATAGAGAGGCAATAGACCATAGACAACAGACGATAAGTGCAGGAGTAGGCCATTCGGCCCTTCGAGCCAGCACCGCCATTCAATGTGATCATGGCTGATCATCCCCAATCAGTACCCCGTTCCTGCCTTCTCCCCATATCCCCTGATTCCGCTATTTTTAAGAGCCCTATCTAGCTCTCTCTTGAAAGCATCCAGCGAACCGGCCTCCACCGCCCTCTGAGGCAGAGAATTCCACAGACTCGCCACTCTCTGTGAGAAAAAGTGTTTCTTCATCTCCGTTCTAAATGGCTTACCCCTTATTCTTAAACTGTGGCCCCTGGTTCTGGATTCCCCCAACATGGGGAACATGTTTCCTGCCTCTAGCGTGTCCAAACCCTTACCTTTGGGATAGGGATAGGGCTTAGGGATAAGCAGTTAGTTCCTAGAAAAGTGGTGACATTGGTCTGGGCATCGAGTACTGGAGTTGGGACATCATGTTACAACAGTACAGGACGTTGGTGAGATTGTACTTGGAGTATTGTGTGCAGTTCTGGTCACTCAGCTCTGGGAAGGATGCCATTAAATGGGAAAGGATTAACAAGAATATTACTGGGAGTGGAGAGCTTGAACTATAAGGAGAGATTGCATCCAAGCGGACAGAGTTCTGTTCAGTGTCGTTTATTGTCACTTTTACCGAGGCACAGTGAAAAAAGCTTTTGTTTCGTGCTGTCCAGTCTTCTCCGTGGATTGTCGCCTTGTCGTGGTGGAGAAGCTTGTGTGGTTCCTGAGATCCTGAGAGCGATGCCGTCTGGAGCTGTGCTCCTGGTAGGGCCACCCATGGGGGTAAGGTCGAGGGGGGAGGTCTCGGACAAAGAGCAATCCAACCAAGACCTCGACGGTGGAACAGGCGGAGGACGATGGCTGACCTTGGTGGAGCGTCACAGCGGCTGGGAAGGCGGATGAAGGCTGCAGCAGGGAAGGGTCTCCGGTCGTCTTGGACTCCATGCCACTGGATCCTGACCCAGATCTGTCAAGGACCGTGGGGTGGCCGTCTGTGCACCAGTCTCCCCACGTTAAACAAAGTCACGCACAGGCGTCCTCCATATGGGGAATAGCACCCTGGAGACACCCATGGTCAGCCACGACCGAAGGGGGCCTAAGATCCAGACAGCAGAAAGACAATACTAAATTTCAATTGAACCATTTACAATGCGTAGGTTTTCTCCGGGTGCTCAGGTTTCCTCCCACTCTCCAAAGACGTGCAGGTTTGTAGGTCAACTGGCCCTCTGTAAATTGCACATTGCCCCTAGTGTGTAGGGAGTGGATGAGAAAGTGGGATAACATAGAACCAGTGTGAACGGGTGATCGATAGTCAGCGTGGACTCCGTGGGCTGAAGGGTCTGTTTTCATGCTGTTTCACAAAACTTACAACTCTGCAGTATGAACAGTGGATTCTCCAATGTTGAGTAACTACAAAACCTTACCCTCTCTCTTCTTGCCAAGCGGGCCTGAAATGGGACCTTGCCATGTTCTCCAGCACCTTGTGCCTTGTTTTGTCTCACAGCTGATTAAAGTTGGGAGATGCAGTGTGGTTATTCGCTCACCAACCTATGCCTAGTCCGCCTTGGCCGACAAAGGTCGTCAGATAATTTAACGGGTGCCAAGGGTTATGGAGAGAAGGCAGGAGAATGGGATTAGAAGGCAGAGATCAGCCATGATTGAATGGTGGAGTAGACTCGATGGGCCGCATGGCCTAATTCTACTCCTAGAACTTGTGAACTGGTGAACCCCTCCCTCCCATTCCCATACTGACCTTTCACCTTTAGAATAGAGATAAGGAGGAATTTCTTTAGCCAGAGGGTGGTGAATCTGTGGAATTCTTTGCCACAGCTCTGGAGGCCAAGTCAGTGGACATATTTAAGGTGGAGACCGGTAGATTCCTGATTAGTACGGGTGTCAGAGGTTATAGGGAGAAGGCAGGAGAATGGGGTTGAGAGGGTGAGATGGATTAGCCATGATTGAATGGTGGAGTAGACTTGATGGGCCGAATGACCTAATTCTGCTCCTATCGCTTATGAACATGACCTTTCTGTCCTGGGCCTCCTCCACTGTTAGAGTGAGGCCCAATGCCAATTGGAGGGACAGCACCTTATATTTCGCTAAGGCAGCTTACTCCCCAGCAGTATGAACATTGGTTTATCTAATTTCCTCTAACCCTTGTATTAATAATAATAATAACATTATTTGTTTAGCACTTTTCATACAATTGAATGCATAAAAACAGGTCAAAGAAATACAAATTAAAACAGTAAGAACATAGATAGTTAATAGCATAAAAAACACAGATTTATATTTAACAAAATATCTATATTATTAAAAGTCTAAACTTGACCACTTCTTGTTTGCACTGTACATTGATTTTATAAAAAATGCGACCACTTACGGCTGTGATTTTTGGCCACCTTACTCAGTTCCCCTCCAACTGTCAGGACCAGAGGATTTTTCCCCATCAATGAAAAATAAAAGACTTATTAATGTTTTAAAAATGTTTGAGATCTCTCTGCTGTCAATCACATCCTGGAGCCCACGCCCTTCTGGTGGGAGGGGAGGGGTTATAAAACCCGGAAGTGTGGACGCGGTTCAGTCCTCTGCAAGATGGGGAGGGGGGAGAGGGTCACAACTCTCAGTCTGAGCTGGAAATCTAAAGAACACTGAGAATACTGACCTGTGAGTGCCCTTTTAAACTGTGCCTATGGGAACTGTGTGCCTTTTGCAACTGTGTGCCTTTTGCAACCGTACAAAATGATGAAAATGTCTAAGATTTATTGACCACCCACTCCCCCTTCTCTCCCACACCCTCACCTGTTTTTGGCAGAGTTTCTGGCAGTTTCTGAGCTGTCAGCCTACCAGGTTTGAGTTACTGAGCTGCCAGGCCTGAGTGACTGAGCTACAAGCCCAATAATCCATTCGGCCCACAATGTCCATACTAGCTCTCAGGAAACCGGTCCCTTCGGCCCACAGCACCCATGCTAGCGCTACAGAAAGCCCCCCCCCCCCCCCCACACTGGAATTGGTGGAGAGGTGGAATATTTTGTTGGGGGACCAGACCTCCCATGTGAAGCTGGGACCTAACGGATCCCACTTAGTCCAGTAAAATATAAAATTGAGAGTGTAAAAGAACAAAGGAAAGTCAGTTAAAAGCTTGATTAAAAAGATAAGTTTATAGTTGCTATTTAAAAATGGCAAGTGAGTGGGCGTCTCTCATAGCCTTGGGCCCGGGTATTCCACAGCTTGGAATCGTTGAAAGAGGCTGCTTCACCAATTTTCTTATTGCTGCGGCATTGAGAGGCTAACAGGCCGGCATCGGAAGGCCTGAGTGCTCCATTGGCTCCCTGTGAGATCCAGGATAGACTATAAAGTGATCCTTCTTGTCTATCTATCTATATAATACTAAAACTCCTCGTCTTGTTTGTGTGTGTCTGGTTAATTATCCTATTTTCCTATTTTCTTCCAAACTCTAGGCCGCAGCCTTCCCATTTTCACGCACCTTACTCACATTTTTCCCGTCGAGGCGATTGTTTATCGATTGCGATTTAGCGATTGCTTCCCGTCGCATTCCCACCTATATTTACGAACTTTTTAATCGTTTTCAGCCTGGAAACTCGCCCATTTCGGGAAAGAAATCCGCGAGTGACGCCACAATGCACTCGCTAGGCAGGACGGGACACTCCGGGATGGAGGGGCGAGGAGTGGCGGCGCCCTGGTGGGGTGGGTGATGCTGGAGGTGGAGTGAGGGCCGAGCCCGGGGCTTGAGATGGGGCCGTGACCAGGGCCGTGAAGGGAGCCGCCGTTGGAACCTAGGACGGGCCTGGGCCCGGGGTCAGGGACGTGCCCGGAGATGAAGTCGGTGCCTGGACTGAAGCCCAAGCAGCGGCCGTGCTGACGGCTGGAGTCTACAGCCTGGGCTGGGCCGAGTACGAGAACCAGGCCGGGTTCCAGGCCCTGGCGCTGCTCTACGGCCTGTGTAGGTGCTGGGGCCGGGAATGGGAGTGAGGGGAGGAGGATGAGGGCAATGAGGATGTGGGAGATGGGGAGGGTGGAGATGCCTCCTCCCCTATCGACTCTCACTCCCTCGCCCTCTCTACCCTCCCTCCCCCCACTCTACCCCCTCCCTCTCTCTACCCCCCCCCCCTCCCTCTCTACCCTCTCCCTCTCTACTCCCCTCCCTCTCTAGGGATTGAAGAGAAAGGGTGAAGAGGAGGGAGTGCTGGGGATGAGGAGAAATGAGCCGCACCTGCGCAGCTGGGAGTTATGCGTGAGTGGTGGAATATTACGTTGGGGGAACGGGTGAGTGGTGGAAGTATGCGATGGGGAGTTTACTTGGTCTAGTAAAGCCCTAAATGGCTTAGGAGCAGCCTATTTTACAGAGTCCCTCCTTCTCTATGCCCCTACTCGAGTTTTTTGCAGTCATGTTGAGTTATGAAAGGCCGTACTTTCGCGATATTTCTGAGGTGATAGAGAGCGCACTTTGTTACCTTATTGATGTGAGATTTAAAATTAAGATCACTATCAACTTTTTCACCCACTCTTGTGAATTCTTGTTTGACATAGAAACATAGAAAATAGGTGCAGGAGGAGGCCATTCGGCCCTTCGAGCCAGCACCGCCATTCATTGTGATCATGGCTGATCGTCCCCTATCAATAGACCCGTGCCTGCCTTCCCCCCATATCCCTTGACTCCACTCGCCCCTAGAGCTCTATCTAACTCTCTCTTAAATCCATCCAGTGACTTGGCCTCCACTGCCCTCTGTGGCAGGGAATTCAATAATTCACAACTCTCTGGGTGAAAAAGTTTTTTCTCAACTCAGTCTTAAATGGCCTCCCCTTTATTCTGAGATAATAGGCAGTCGAATTTCCCAGTTTACCGAGTAGCATCTCTCGCTTGGATTTTGATCCAAGTAATAAAATATCTGTCTTGTCAGCGTTGAGTTTCTGAAAGTTGGCATTCATCTATATTTTTAATGGAAAATAGGCAGGAGGTCAAAGAACTTAAGGCATTTGCATCAGTGGTTTCAAAGGAGAGGTATTACTGAGTGTCACCGGCATAACTTGGAGAATTTACATGATGCTGTCCGACGGCACCTCCTAGCGGCAGCTTATACACGGAGAAGAGTAACAGGGCAAGGCAGCTGCCTTGTGCTACACCAAAGGGTATATCATGTAGCTGTGACACATAGTCCCAAAGGCTTCCTTCCACTTACCCGTATTTCCCCAGCGTCCAAGAAGCTATTTTTTACTCTAAAGTAAGGCCCGAAGATTTACCTACGTCCTTGGAGGCCGAAGGTTAGGCCGAGCACTGCCACTCTCGTAGTGACTGCTCCCCCGGAACCTGCCACGCCTTCGACCCTGGAACTTTGTGAAGTGGGAAGCTGCTGTAAAAGGACAGTGCCCCGCTGGGGGGCTGGGGGGGGGTGGGTGTAGGGGGGAGGGGGGAATGTAGGGGGGGGGGGGGGGTAGAGAGAGTTCCTTTCCACATCGTGTAGGGAGTCTGGCCCGGCTGAGCAAGGCCTGGGCTGCACAGGGCAGTTAACCTGGCTGGGCCCGCCAGGGTAAAGTTGCGGGGGAGGGCAGGAGCGTTGAGAAGGAGGGGGGTCGGGGATCATGCCAGCAACTCACTCACTCACCGCTGCCATTGCATTGTGGCCGGCGAGGGAAAAAGCTCGGGTGGCTGCGAGCGGCCGCCTGGACCGGACGGCCGAACCGGCCGCCACCTCAACGCCTTCTGCCGACCGGCCTGCCAGCCAGCCACGGTGTCCTTCGGCACAGGCGCAACCGGTGGAGGCGGTGGGTTCGTCTTCATTGCCCGGTAAATATGATCGGAACCAACTTAGTACCTGATCTGACTGGCCGGCCCAGTTTTCTAGGCGATCCTATAAGAATACTGTGATCTGTGGTGCCAAAAGCTGCTGTGGGGTCTAAGTGCTAACTCTAAGGTTGACTATTTTGGGGAAATATGTCAAAAAAGAATTTGCAAGCCTGGGGGTAAAAATTGATAATGATAAATTTAGGTAACAAGGTAACAAAGTGCGATTTTTATCTCTTCAGAAATATTACTAAAGTACGGCCTTTCTTAAACCAACATGGTTGTAAAAGACTCCTAGGTAGACAGGGAGACCCGCTGGAGAAACTCCTAGGTAGACCCGCTGTAGAAACTCAGCGGGTGAGGCAGCATCTATGGAGCGAAGGAAATAGGCAACGTTTCGGGTCGAGACCCTTCTTCAGACTGATGTGAGGGTGGGGGGGTGGGGGGGGGGGAAGAAAGGAAGAGGTGGAGCCAGTGGGCTGAGGGAGAGCTGGGAAGGGGAGGAGAAAGTAAGGACTACCTGAAATGAGAGAAGTCAATGCTCATTCCGCTGGGGTGCAAACTGCCCAAGCGGAATATGAGGTGCTGCTCGGTGGTCCTCGCAGAGAGGTCGGATTGGGAATGGGAGGGGGAGTTGAAGTGCGGAGCCACCGGGAGATCAGGTTGGTTATTGCGAACCGAGCGGAGGTGTCGGGCGAAGCGATCGCCAAGCCTGCGCTTGGTCTCACCGATGTAGAGCAGCTGACACCTAGAGCAGCGGATGCAATGGATGAGGTTGGAGGAGGTGCAGGTGAACCTCTGCCGCACGCAGACATGCTTTCATATCAAGCAGACTTGATTACTGCAATGCCTTATTTACCGGTCAGCCTTCAAAATTCGCCAACAAGTTACAGCTCATTCAAAATGCCGCAGCCCGGATCGTAACAAATACCAAGGCAAGGGAACATATCACCCCAGTATTATACTCCCTTCGTTTGGTCCCTGTGTGATCCATGATAGACTATAAGGTCCTCCTTCTTGTCTATGAAGCTCTAAGTGGCTTAGGAGCAGCATATTTTACAGAGTCCCTCATTCCCTACACCCTTACTCGAACACTCAGGTCTTCTGATGCCAGCCTGTTAAGGGCCTGCCCCCTTTAGGCTATTTTTTCGGCGACCATCATAGTCGTAGCAGGAGGCCGAAAAACCGGCGACTGGACCCTCCCCCCCTAAGTCAATGTCTGCGTCAATGTCGACAACAACCTCTAACCTGGTCGACGGCAAGCTACCCGACAACCGGCGACCCATTAAGACGTCCACCCCCACGCCCTCACCTACGACCACACAGGCGACGATCTACGCCAACCAAAGCCAACCCACGTCCGCCCGCGACAAGCTACGACAGCGCCTACGTCGGTGACAAACTGAAGACGATTCAGTCGCCGGTAGCTGTCGCCGTTGGCGTAGGTGGTCGCCAATGGAATTCACCAAAGCCAGCACCCGGCGACAACCTACGTCACCCGGCGACAACCTGCGACAGCGCCTACGTCAGGAGAGGTCAAGCTACGCTCATTGGCGTCAAGCCCACCGTTGCCGAAAAATGTTCAACATGTTGAAAATCCAGCGGCGACCAGAAAGACGCTGTAACTCTGGGCGACTGAGGAGACGACTCACGACCGTGCAGGCAACACCCCGGCGACCGTGTGGGGACTACAGCCCAGTCGCCTGTAGTCGCCTAAAAAAAGGTAGATAGTAGTTCAGCACCGCTCTCTGGTTGTGGTGGGATGGTTCAGTTGCCTGATAACAGCCGGGAAGAGACTGTCCCTGAATCTGGAGGTGTGCGCGTTTTCACACTTCTGTACCTTTTGCCCGATGGGAGAGGGGAGAAGAGGGAGTGGCCGGGGGTGAGACTGGTCCTTGATGATGCTGCTGGCCTTGCCGAGGCAGCATGAGGTGTGGATGGAGTCAGTGGGAGGGAGGTTGGTGGTGTGAACAATGGAGGCAGAGGGAGGGGGTGGGGAGGGGTATGTGGAGCTGGTTGTGGCTAGATTGTTGGTTGTTCCAGATTCCAGCATCTGCAGTCTCAGCATCAGAGATCTTGTGTCTCTGGTTCAGGTGCAGTCTGCACAGGTCCATTGACTGGGCAATACCACCCTCTGCTGCCCAATGTCTGTGTGTGCAGGAATAGGACACAAAAAGTGCAGGGGTAACTCAGCGGGTTAGCCTCATAGAGTCATATGTCGAGTGTGGAAACAGGCCCTTCAGCCCAACTCGCCCATACCGGCCAACATGACCCGGCTAAACTAGTCGCATCTGCCTGCGATTGGCCCATATCCCTCCAAACCTATCCTATCCATGTACCTGTCAAACTGCTTCTTTGATATTGGGATAGTCCCAGCCTCAACTACAATAGACAATAGGTGCAGGAGTAGGCCATTCGGCCCTTCGAGCCAGCACCGCCATTCATTATGATCATGGCTGATCATCCCCAATCAGTACCCCGTTCCTGCCTTCTCCCCATATCCCCTGACTCCGTTATCTTTAAGAGCCCTATCTAGCTCTCTCTTGAAAGAATCCAGAGAACCGGCCTCCACCGCCCTCTGAGGCAGAGAATTCCACAGACTCACAACTCTCTCTGTGAGAAAAAGTGTTTCCTCGTCTCCATTCTAAATGGCGCACCCCTTATTCTTAAACTGTGGCCCCTGGTTCTGGACTCTCCCAACATCGGGAACATGTTTCCTGCCTCTAGCGTGTACAAACCCTTAATAATCTTATATGTTTCAATGAGATATCCTCTCATCCTTCTAAACTCCAGAGTGTACAAGCCCAGCCGCTCCATTCTCTCAGCATATGACAATCCCGCCATCCCGGGAATTCACCTGGTGAACCTACGCTGCACTCCCTCAATAGCAAGGATTCTCAGATAGTTGGATTTATTTTTATCTGGGTCCCATCTACAATGAGATGTCGCAACTACAATGAACGACAATCTATATTTTGGTTACTTAATACAGCGTGGAAACAGGCCCTTCGGCCCACCAAGTCCGCTCTGACCATTGATCACCCGTTCGTACTAGTTCATTATTATCCCGCTTATAACCTGGGGGGCCAATTTACAGGGGGTAAAGAACCTTCAAACCTGCACGTCTATGGGATGTGGAGGAAACTGGGAGCACCTGGAGAAAACCACGCGGTCACGGTTATTCACACGATTCCCTTTATCCTGTACATTGCGGATGGCTCGACTGTAATCATATAAGTCTTTCCGCTGACTGGATAGCACGAAACAAAAAAGCTTTTTTCACTGAATAGGTGACGTTTCACAGAGTGCTGGAGTAACTCAGCGGTCAGGCAGCATCTGTGGAGAACATGGATAGGTGACGTTTCACAGAGTGCTGGAGTAACTCAGCGGGTCAGGCAGCATCTGTGGGGAACATGGATAGGTGACAATTTGGATTAAAACTTGAACGTCACCTATTCCTTTTCTCCAGAGATGCTGCCTGACCCGCTGAGTTACTCCAGCACTTGTGTCTATCTCCGGTTTAAACCAGCATCTGCAATTCCTTCCTAAACTGAACTAAACTATAAATTAAACTAACCGGAACTAAACTAAACTAGACAGACGGCATGGTGGCGCAGCGGTAGAGTTGCTGCCTCACAGCGCCGGATACCCGGGTTCTATCCTGACTACGGGCGCTGTCTGTACGGAGTTTGTACGTTCTCCCCGTGACCCGCGTGCGTTTTCTCCGGGCGCTCCGGTTTCCTTCCACGCTCCAACAACGTGCGGGTTTGTAGGTCAATTGGCCTGGTGTAAGTGCAAATTGTCCCCAGTGTGTGTAAGGTAGTGTTAGTGTGCGAGGATCGCTGGTCGGGGTGGGCTCGGTGGGCCGAAGGGCTTGTTTGCGCGCTGCACATATCCCTAAACTACACTAAACTAAACTGAACTGCAGTGAAGTGAACTACGGGGAAGGAAGCTTGATGTGCTGGCCGACGTCGTTCTTCAACCTGTTTCCGGGGACAGGACGAGTGAGTGAGGAGAGAGACTTTGGGCAGTGCTAACTGACAGTCCCAACGCTCCTAGCAGAGTCTCGCCGCCTGTCAGCCCAGGGGAAGACGGACAGAAGACTCAAGTGGATCATCATATGATCGGCTTGGCGGCTGTTTTCTTTGGCAAGTTCTCTGGTCTTAGGATCCAGGTTAAACCTGCAGCTGATATCGGCTCTGACAAGAACATGGCCTGACTGCTCAGGAATCGAGAACCAGAGGACACAGGATTAAGGTCAGTGGGGTGGGGAAGATTTAATGGCCACCTGAGGGGGAACCACAGAAACATAGAAAATAGGTGCAGGAGGAGGCCGTTCGGCCCTTCGAGCCTTCACCGTCCTTCATTGTGATCATGGCTGATCATCCCCTATCAATGACCCATGCCTGCCTTCAACCCATATCCCTTGACCACTAGCCCCTAAACATAGAAACATAGAAAATAGGTGCAGGAGGAGGCCATTCGGCCCTTCGAGCCTGCACCGCCATTCAATATGATCATGGCTGATCATCCAACTCAGTATCCTGTACCTGCCTTCTCTCCATACCCCCTGATCCCTTCAGCCACAAGGGCCACATCTAACTCCCTCTTAAATATAGCCAATGAACTGGCCTCAACTACCTTCTGTGGCAGAGAATTCTACAGATTCACCACTCTCTGTGTGAAAAATGTTTTCCTCATCTCGGTCCTAAAGGAATTCCCCCTTATCCTTAGACTGTGACCCCTTGTTCTGGACCTCCCCAACATCGGAAACAATCTCCCTGCATCTAGCCTATCCAACCCCTTAAGAATTTTGTAAGTTTCTATAAGATCCCCCCTCAGTCTTCTAAATTCTAGCGAGTACAAGCCAAGTCTATCCAGTCTTTCCTCATATGAAAGTCCTGACATCCCAGGAATCAGTCTGGTGAACCTTCTCTGTACTCCCTCTATGGCAAGAATGTCTTTCCTCAGATTTGGAGACCAAAACTGTACACAATACTCCAGGTGTGGTCTCACCAAAACCCTGTAAAACTGTAGTAGAACCTCCCTGCTCCTGTACTCAAATCCTTTTGCTATGTATGCCAACATACCATTTGCTTTCTTCACTGCCTGCTGCACCTGCATGCCTACTTTCAATGACTGGTGTACCATGACACCCAGGTCTCGCTGCATCTCCCCTTTTCCTAATCGGCCACCATTCAGATAATAGTCTACCCTCCTGTGTTTGCCACCAAAGTGGATAACCTCACATTTATCCACATTATACTGCATCTGCCATGCATTTGCCCACTCACCCAATCTATCCAAATCACCCTGCAGCCTCCTAGCATCCTCCTCACAGCTAACACTGCCCCCCAGCTTTGTGTCATCCACAAACATGGAGATGTTGCATTCAATTCCCTCATCCAAATCATTAATATATATTGTAAATAGCTGGGGTCCCAGTACTGAGCCTTGTGGTACCCCACTAGTCACTGCCTGCCATTCTGAAAAGGACCCGTTTACTCCTACTCTTTGCTTCCTGTCTGCCAGCCAGTTCTCTATCCACATCAATACTGAACACCCAATACCGTGTGCTTTAAGTTTGTATACTAATCTCTTATGTGGGACCTTGTCGAAAGCCTTCTGAAAGTCCAGATATAACACATCCACTGCTTCTCCCTTATCCACTCTGCTAGTTACATCCTCAAAAAATTCTATAAGATTCATCAGACATGATTTACCTTTCGTAAATCCATGCTGACTTTGTCCAATGATTTCACCACTTTCCAAATGCGCTGCTATCCCATCTTTAATAACTGACTAGCAGTTTCCCCACTACCGATGTTAGACTAACTGGTCTGTAATTCTCTTTCTCTCTCCCTCTTTTTTTAAAAAGTGGGGTTACATTAGCTACCCTCCAATCCTCAGGAACTACTCTAGAATCTAAGGAGTTTTGAAAAATTATCACTAATGCATCCACTATTTCTGGGGCTACTTCCTTAAGTACTCTGGGATGCAGACTATCTGGCCCTGGCGATTTATCGGCCTTTAATCCATTCAATTTACCCCACACCACTTCTCGGCTAACCTGGATTTCACTCAGTTCCTCCACCTTATTTGACCCCCGGTCCCCTGCTATTTCCAGCAGATTATTTGTGTCTTCCTTAGTGAAGACAGAACCAAAGTAGTTATTCAATTGGTCTGCCATGTTCTTGTTCCCCATGATCAATTCACCTGTTTCTGACTGCAAGGGACCTACATTTGTTTTAACTAATCTCTTTCTCTTCACATATCTATAAAAACTTTTGCAGTCAGTTTTTATGTTCCCTGCCAGTTTTCTTTCATAAACTATTTTCCCTTAACTAATTAAGCCCTTTGTCCTCCTCTGCTGGACTCTGAATTTCTCCCAGTCCTCTGGTAGGCTGCTTTTTCTGGCTAATTTGTATGCTTCATCTTTAGTTTTGATACTATCCCTGATTACCCTTGTTATCCACGGATGCGCCACCTTCCCTGATTTATTCTTTTGCCAAACTGGGATGAACGATAGTTGTAGTTCTAAAGCTCTATCTACCTCTCTTAAATCCATCCAGTGACTTGGCCTCCACTGCCCTCTGTGGCAGGAAATTCCACAAATTAACAACTCTCTGGGTGAAAAAGATTATTTTCACCTCACTCCTAAATGACCTCCCCTTTATTCTAAGACTGTGGCCCCTGGTTCTGGACTCGCCCAACATTGGGAATATTTTTCCTGCATCTAGCTTGCCCAGTCCTTTTATAATTTTATATGTTTCTATAAGATCCCCCCTCATCCTTCTAAACTCCAGTGAATAGATTTTTTACACAGAGGGTGGTGGGTGTATGGAACGAGCTGGCCGGAGTCGCAGTTGAGGCTGGGACTATTGCAGCGTTTTAAGGAACATTTAGACATCTTCTTCTCTTGCGAATGAAACATAAATGAACCGAGGGGAGGAATAGTTAGATCTGAAGCCGGGTGTTTGAGCAGACAGTTGTTGTCTCTGGCGTCAATGTCTGCCAGGCCCTGACAGAGCTCCCGATTTGGTGGGTGGTAGAGCGAGCACCCAGAGATGACATAGTTGGCTGTCTGTTGTTCTGCTCCACATTCACAGGCTGGGCTCTGGCGGAGTCCCCATCTCCACACGCTACCATAGAAACGCCACAACTCCAGTACGAAGTCTGTTGAGCTTCATCCCATGCTCCTCTGGGGAGTCAGACCCTGGACAGCTTTCAAGAGTTCAAGAGTTCAAGAGACATGTATTGTCCCATGCACCAATTGGTGCAGTGAGATTTGAGTTACCATGCAGCCATACGAATAAAAGATAGAACATTCCCCCACATTGAATCAACGTTTCCCACTGTGAGGGAAGGCAATAAAGTTGGGTCCTCTTCCTCTTGTTCGCCCGTGGACAGGGCCTATTGAGGCCCCCGCAGTCGCTGCCACGGGCGTCCCGATGTTTCAGGCCCTCTCGCCAGGGTGATCCAAGCGACGGCGTCGGAGTGGAAGAACCACTCCTCAGCGGCCTGGAGTTCCGAATCGCCGCTTCCTATCGGAGGCTGCGGCTTCCTGAGGCCCACAGGCCGAGCTGGGCGGAGATTCACACGCTGGCGGCCCCCGGCAAGGAACCCAGGCTCCACGATTGTTAAAGGCAGCGCCGCCCGCGGCTGGAAGCTCCGCAAACCACAGCTCCACGATGTTCCAGGCCGCTGGGCCAACACTCCACACGCTCCCACACTGGCGAACTCCGGTAAGGCATCGCCCGCCCCCCCGCGATGGCAATTCAGTGCTGCGCCGCCGCTGAAGCTCTGGCCAGTCTCCGGCGGAAAAGGCCGCGCCAATCCAGATGGTAGGCCGCGAGGAGGGGGGGGATGCGGCATCCTCGACCAGGTAGTGACTGGGAAACAGTTTCCCCTCTTCCCTCTCCCCCCCCACACCCCCCACATAAAAAAAAAAACTAAAAAAAGACCTCCAAAACATACTTTTAGACAGACTAAAAATAACAAAAAAGGATGAAAGGACAGACAGCTGCTGGCGAGGCTGCCACACGAACATACCGAACCACTTTTATCAGGTGAAGACATGTAGCTGTGGAATGGAGATGAGGTTGCCTTCCACTCCCTGACTGACCACTTGGTGGCATGGATAGGACAGGTTTCGAGGGGATATGGCCAAAACGCAGGCAGGTGAGACGAGGGTAGATGGGGCATGTTGGTCGGTGTGGGCCGAAGGGCCTGTTTCCACGCTGTATCACTCTGTGACTCTCTACGAGTCTACGAGGTAGTGACTGGTTGAAAGAAACTTTATTGACATGTGTACCTATGTACAGAGAGATTGTTTCCTAGCTTTTTCCAGCTTGGCACCATAGCTAATATCAAACCATTCCTCCAATTCGGCGACCTTGAAAAAATCATCCACGCATTCATCTCCTCCCGCCTTGACTACAGCAACTATGGTCACTGGGGGCACTGCACTGACAGCAGCCTCTGCCTGCAGCCTGTTTGTTTTTCAATCTTTTTAAAAATTTTTTACGCAGTTTAAAGATTGTTTTTGGGGGAGTCTTTAACTTTTCTATGTGGGGGAGGGGGGCAGGGTAAGGGGGAAACAGGGCAAGGGTAACTCCCAGTCGCTTCCTGGCGGGGACGTGACTGTTTCTCCGAGTCGCGTCCTCGCCCCCCACCTCGCGGCCTACCTCCTGGATCG
>CM069131.1:190016978-190024478 GCA_035221665.1 Okamejei kenojei
ATGTTGTAAACCAGCATCTGCAGTTCCTTCACTACACACTCCTCCCCCATCTACATCGACATTGGACTTTGTCTCTGGAACTGATGCGGTACGATTATGATACGATACGATGCAACTTTATTTATCCCAGGAGGGTGATTAGTTTGCCAACAGCCATAAAAAAACACACAATAAATGCTATGAACTATATTCTGCACTGTATCTTTCCTTTTGTTCTCCCCATTGTTCTTGAGTTTAACTTAATTACATTTTAGTTTAATTTAGCGATACAGCGCGGACACAGGCCCTTTGGACTAGCGAGTCCGCACCGACCAGCGATCCCGGCTCACCAACACGATCCTACACACACTGGGACCAATTTACAAATCATAGGAGCCAGTGAACGATATAAATGTTTCGACTTTAGACTTTTGGCGTTAGAGATACACAGTGGGAACAGGCCCTTCATCCCACTATCTTGATTCCGTACAAAAAACGCACAGAGCGCTGGAGTAACTCAGCGGGTCAGGCAGCATCTGTGGGGAACATGGATAGGTGACGTTTCACAGAGTGCTGGAGTAACTCAGCGGGTCAGGCAGCATCTGTGGAGAACATGGATAGGTGACGTTTCACAGAGTGCTGGAGTAACTCAGCGGGTCAGGCAGCATCTGTGGAGAACATGGATAGGTGACGTTTCACAGAGTGCTGGAGTAACTCAGCGGGTCAGGCAGCATCTGTGGAGAACATGGATAGGTGACGTTTGGGGTCGGGACCCTTCGTCACACTAATTGTGGGAGGAAGAAGCCAACCTCCCTTCCATTGACTCCATCCACACCTCACGCTGCCTCGGCAAGGCCAGCAGCATCATCAAGGACCAGTCTCACCCCGGCCACTCCCTCTTCTCCCCTCTCCCATCAGGCAACATGGACAGAAGCGTGAAAAGCCATGACCCGGGTTCGATCCCGACTACGGGTGCTGTCTGTACGGAGTCTGTACGGTCTCCCCTTGACCGCGCGGTTTTTCTCCGAGATCTCCGGTTTCGTCCCACATTCCAAAGACGTGCACATTTGTAGTTTAATTGCCTTAGTATAAGTGTAAATTGCCCGTAGTGTGTGTAGGATAGTGTTAGTGTGCGAGGATCGCTGGTCGGAGCGGACCCGGTGGGTCGAAGGGCCTGTTTCCACGCTGTATCTCTAAACTAAACTAAACTAAAATACAATCAAGTTAAAATGAAGAACAATGGGAAGAGCAAAAGGGGAAGATACATAGTGCAGAATAGAGCATTCTCAGCATTGTAGTCGTGTCTGGGGGAGTTCCCCCCGCCGCGGGTACCATGTAATCCCGTGCTACCTGCTCCACGGGCGACTTAACCGTCTCCCCCACCTGGTTTTCCGGGTGAGGAGGGGGCTGTGGACCCCCAGCAGGACCAAAAACACGACCTGTCAAAGGGCGGATGAGCTCCTAGCGAGCCAACGGTCATCCACAACGGTCAACGTCAGTAGAAGTTGCGATCACTGTCGTACACGGCATTGTAAGGGACGATGATAAAGCACACACACACACCAAGCTCCTAGACTTGGTCCGCGGGAACGGGAGGACGGAGATGTGTGGTGCGTCCGTCACCGTTCCCGTCGGAAACCGGCACCACTGCGTCGCTAATGTTGCCAACGGTGATGAATGAAGCATTGTGGCGCACCAGTTCCAGAGACAGAGTCCAATGTCGGTGTAGATGGGGGAGGAGTGTTCAGGAAGGAACTGCAGATGCTGCACACCGAAGATAATAACATAAATGCTGGAGTAACTCAGCGGGTCAGGCAACATCTCTTCTGGAGTGAAGGAACGGGCGACGTTTCGGGTCGAGACCCTTCTTCAGACTTGGAGTCAGGGGAATGGACTAGACTAGAGATATGGAAGGGTAAAGTGTGGGAATGACAGATCAAAGCTGACGATGAACAAGGAAATGTCGAATGGTTCTTTGCTGGCCAGGGGAATGGTAAATGTAAAGGCAATTTTAAACTTTTCCAATGTCCAACTTATTATTGCCGTTACTACACAGGAAGGGAGGAGCGGAATTGACGCAGTTGATAACAAAAACGAAGCTTTTTCTTCAGGTTGTTCTTTCCAGTTTCACTGATTCTTTCTTGAAGTAGTTGTACGTACAAAGAAGTGAACATTCCAGATCCTCTTTATATAAAAAAATAATAAATCCTTTATTTCGAACAGACTAAAAAATAAAAAGCAAGTGTGAAACAGCATACAAAACACAAAACAAGAATATTTATAAAGTGGCATAAACAATATTTATAAATAAATGAAATAGTATGTGTGCGAAAAGGAGCAGGAAGGAGCAAAAACGTATTCATTCCCATCCCTTATTCAACTGCTTTTAATTTTCTTATACAAATTTCGCAGCTGTAAGGAGCGCGACAGGCACCATCTCAGGAGAGAAGGAATGGGTGACGTTTCGGGTCGAGGCCTTTCTTCAGACTGAGTTTGGTTTGGAGGAGGTGAGAGGAGTGGAAGGAGAAGTTGTTGAGGGTGAGGACCAGCTCTGTTAGGCGGAGTAGGGTGTTAGTCGAGGGAAGTTGGCTGGTTCTGCAATCGAGGAAGAAACGGAGGGTTTTAGGGCCTTCCGGCTGGGGGATGGAGGTCTAGAGTGACTGAACGTCCATAGTAAAGATGAGGGAGTGGGGGCTCGGGAAGCGGGAGTCGTTGAAGACTGGAGATGAAGCGCGTGGTGAGGGGTCTTGGAGCAAGGTCGGGAGGGATTGGACCAGGGGGGATAGGATGGAGTCAAGGTATGTATGAATGAATGAATGAATGAATAACTTTATTGGCCAAGTATTCACATACAAGGAATTTGCCTTGTTGCTCCGCCTGCAAGTGACAGTTAGGAATGACACATAAAAACATTAAACATTAATAATAAAACATTATTGATTAAACATGTGAATTAAACAAAATACCAGAGCAAAAGGAGGCGACAGATTTTTGGCTGTTGAGTAGAGCTACTGCTCGTGGAATAAAGCTGTTTTTATGTCTGGCTGTGGCAGCTTTGACAGTCCGGAGTCGCCTTCCAGAGGGAAGTGATTCAAAGAGTTTGTGGCCAGGGTGAGAGGGGTCAGAGATGATCTTGCCCGCTCGCTTCCTGGCCCTTGCAGTGTACAGTTCGTCAAAGGGGGGAAGGTTACAGCCAATATGAAAAGTAATTCAGTGGGACAGAAACAGCGGGTCTGCCGGGGCAGTCGTGTTTGTGGACTTTGCAGAGAAGATTCGCCTGCCCCGATTCTCCTTTAAGGCTTCGACTTGAGGAGACCCGATCTGAAATGCCATCAAAGCCACCTTATAATGAGGAACCTTATCCAGCAGCTAGGGGGGCAATCTCCGAAGGATTCTTCCATGTAAAACGCCGGCACTTCAAGCCCTGCCATTCCAGCCCTGTCTGCCAAAGGTGTTTCGTTTTTACATTAACCCGGAGAGGCAAAGAGAAAAAAAAAAAATCCAAGCAAGCAGTTCAAAAGTGAGACGATTAAAATATAAATGAAGTCTTGCATAGATAAGACCCTGTGCCTATTTAACATTCATGGAACTGTATAATCAGTCTTCGTTATCAAGGTACATGATACTGCCAGTGCCTCTGCTAATCCTATGCAGCTATGAGCTGCCAAACGCTGCCCCTTGCAAACGAACGTATTATCCATTTGCTCTGTAGTGTTGTTGGCTAAAGGGCATTTATGGCCCATTGCAAACAGGGCCTCACTTGAAATGCCATTTAGCCAAACTAGTTTTTGATAATTGGCCTATTTTGCGCAAAATATTTGCACTCCTTCTCAGCTCAGCCCGAATTAAAGACCTTATCAGCCGGTCTTTTTCTTCGGTAAGGAGAAAAAATAATGTGCAATTTATCAGCCGTTCTTCGAGAAGAAATAAAAGAAATTATCGGAAGGAATAATTTGTTGCGAAAAGCTGGAAGGCAGGTCTTGTGTTTCTCGTTCAATTTCTTATTAATTGCTTTGGCCCTGAGCTACCCGACGAAGTTTATTTGGTTGTCATTAACATTCTGCACCAAAAATAAAAGTTTGTGTCCTCTGTCGAATAGCAAACAAAATGGACTTGCAGGAGGTGGAGTGGTGCTGGCTTTAGGTTGAGTTTAGAGATGCAGCGCGGAAACAGGCCCTTCGGCCCACCCAGTCCGAGCCGACCCAGCCATCCCCACACACTTACACTATCCTGCACACGCTAGGGGCAATCTACATCTTTTCCCAGCCAATTATGAGAACGGGGACTGGAGCGGCTGGAGTTTAGAAGGATGAGAGGGGATCTTATTGAAACATATAAGATTATTGAGGGTTTGGACACGCTAGAGGCAGGAAACCAAGGGACTAAAGATGGAAATTAGCTACTGGCTAATATTTACATGTACATTTTTATCAATATGCACTGTCCCTGTTTAATAATTTTTTTTTTTTTTAAAACATGTTCCCCATGTTGTGGGAGTCCAGAACCAGGGGCCACAGTTTAAGAATAAGGGGTTTAGAACGAAGACGAGGAAACACTTTTTCTCACAGAGAGTTGTGAGTCTGTGGAATTCTCTGCCTCAGAGGGCGGTGGAGGCCGGTTCTCTGGATACTTTCAAGAGAGAGCTAGATAGGGGTCTTAAAAATAGCGGAGTCAGGGGATATGGGGAGAAGGCAGGAATGGGGTGCTGATTGGGGATGATCACATTGAATGGTGGTGCTGGCTCGAAGGGCCGAATGGCCTACTCCTGCACCTATGGTCTATTGTCGATCTGGAACGCCGTAGGTCGAGGGGAGACTTGATAGAAGTTTATAAAATGTAGACTGGCATAGATAGGGTAGACATTCAGAACCTTTTTCTCAGAGTCTATTGTCTATTGTCTATTAACTTGCAAACCTGCACGTCTTTGGAGTGTGGGAGGAAACCGTAACATCCCAGAGAAAACCCACACAGGTCACGGGGAGAAGGTACAAACTCCGTACTGACAGCGCCCGTAGTCGGGATGGAACCCGGGTCCCTGGCGCCGTGAGGCAGCGACTCTACCGCTGCGGTTTAAGTTTCTTACCGTCACGTAGTACATAGAACATGTACGGAGGCTAGACGCCAAGTGCTGGAGCAACTCAGCAGCTCCGGCAACAGAGTCTTTGGTTCGAGACCCTTCTTCAGATATCAGTTTAGTTTAGTAGCTTAACGTCACGTGTACCGGGGTACAGTGAAAAGCTCACGTTGCGTGCTAACCAGCCAGCGTCTAGAACAGGACAGCACAGGAACGGGCGCTTCGGCCCGCAATGCTCATAAGTTCATCAGCGATTGTAGCAGAATTGGGCCATCATCGAAAACATAGAAACATGGAAAATAGGTGCAGGAGGAGGCCATTCGGCCCTTCGAGCCAGCACCACCATTCATTGTGATCATGGCTGATCGTCCCCTATCAATAACCCGTGCCTGCCTTCTCCCCATATCCCTCTATTCCACTAGCCCCTAGAGCTCTATCTAACTCTCTCTTAAATCCATCCAGTGACTTGGCCTCCACTGCCCTCTGTGGCAGGGAATTCCACAAATTCACAACTCTCTGGGTGAAAAAGTTTTTTCTCACCTCAGTCTTAAATGACCTCCCCTTTATTCTAAGACTGTGGCCCCTGGTTCTGGACTCACCCAACATTGGGAACATTTTTCCTACATCTAGCTTGTCCAGTCCTTTTATAATTTTATATGTTTCTATAAGATCCCCCCCGTCATCCTTCTAAACTCCAGTGAATACAAGCCTAGTCTTTTCAATCTTTCCTTTCAATACGACAGTCCCGCCATCCCAGGGATCAATCTCGTGAACCTACGCTGCACTGCCTCAATCGCAAGGATGTCCTTCCTCACATTAGGAGATCAAAACTGTGCACAATACTCCAGATGCGGTCTCATCAAGTCTACTCTGCCAGTCAATCATGACTGATCTATCTCTCCCTCTCAACCCCATTCTCCTGCCTTCTCCCCATATCCCCTGACACCCGTACTAATCAAGAATCGATCCATCTCTGCCTTATAAATATCTACGCTGAACATGATGCCAAGTTACCCTGATCCCATCTACCTGATCCATGTCCCTCTATTCCCCGCACTGCCAGGTGCCTGTCTAAAAGCCTTGGTAGAGCGAGAAGCTTTGTTTTGCACGCTATCCAAACATACCTGATATACCATACATAGATACAATCAGTTTAAACTCCAGTACAATAGGCAGAGCAAAGGGGAAGATACCGAGTGCAGAATATAGTTCTCAGCATTGTGGCGCATCAGTTCCACAGACAGAGTCCAATGTCCGCAATGGGGTAGCGGTGAATCGGACAGTACCCTAGCTTACGGAAGGGCCGTTCAGAAGCCCGATAACAGAGGGGAAGAAGCTGTTCCTGAGTCTGGTGGTGCGCGCTTTCAAGCTCCTGTACCTTCTGCCGGACGGGAGCGGGGAGAAGAGGGAATGACCGGGGTGGGACAAGTCCGTGATTGTGTCGGCTGCTTTCCCGAGGCAGCGTGAAGTGTAGATGGAGTCGATGGTGGGGAGTGTGGTGTGTGTGTGTGACGGACTGGCCTACATCTACAATGGTGGGGAGTGTGGTGTGTGTGTGACGGACTGGCCTACATCTACAATGGTGGGGAGTGTGGTGTGTGTGTGACGGACTGGCCTACATCTACAATGGTGGGGAGTGTGGTGTGTGTGACGGACTGGCCTACATCTACAATGCTGGGGAGTGTGGTGTGTGTGACGGACTGGCCTACATCTACAATATACAAGACACAAGATACAAGACACAAGATATATTTATTAGTCACATGTACCAGTTGGCACAGTGAAATGTGTGGTCACCATGCAGCCATACAAATAAAATACAGAGGGCAGAACACGATAGAGTCCAACATAAAACATCCCCACACAGCAGAATCAAAGTTTCCCACTGTGAGGGAAGGCACCAAAGTCAGTCTGTTACTCTGATCTTCTTGATGTTCCCCCGTGGTCGGGGCTCATGAGCCGTCCGCAGTCGCCGCTACGGGCGCCCGATGTTCAGGCCTGCTCGCCGGGACGGTGTCGGTACGGGGAGGACAGCTTCAGCGGCTTGGAGCTCCGAATCGGCCGCTTCCTACCGGAGTCCGCGGCTCCCGAAGTCCACGGGCCGCGCTGGCCGGGGATTCACACTGGCGGCCCTCGGCAGAGGGATCCCAGGACTCCGCCATGCCGGTCAGCCCCGCCCGCCCTGGGAGCTCCGCAAACCACAGCTCTGTGATGTCGATGCTGCAGGCCCAACGCTCCGGAGCTTCAGACGGCGATCCAGGTGAGGCCCCGCCCGCTCCGCCGTGAATCCAGCGCCGCGCCGCCGAAGCTCTGGTCCGCGGCAGGAAAGGCCGCTCCGATCCAGGTGGTAGGCCGCGAGGGGGGGGGGCGAAGACGCGGCTCGGAGAAATAGTCGCATCCTCGCCAGGAAAAGACTGGGAAGCGGTTTCGCCATGACCCTACCCCCC
>CM069131.1:190029478-190234478 GCA_035221665.1 Okamejei kenojei
CGCAAAAGGACTTGCAGATGTAATTGCAGCGAAAGGTGGTTCTACAAAGTATTGGACCCAGGCGGCTAAATACTTTTGCACGCCACACTTTTTTCAGTTTTTTATTTGTAATAAAATTTGGAAACCATGTATCATTTTTCCTTCCACTTCACAAATTATGCACCACTTTGTGTTGGTCTATCACATAAAATCCCAATAAAATACATTTATGTTTGTGCTTGTAACGTGACAAAATGTGGAAAGGTTCAAGGTTATGAATACTTTTGCATGCCACTGTATATGTATATATAGTATGTAAGAAACATAGAAACATAGAAACTATAGAATTAGGTGCAGGATAGGCCATTCTTCGAGCCTGCAGCCATTCAATATGATCATGGCTGATCATCCAAACTCAGTGTACCTGCCTTCACACCATACCCTCTGATCCTTAGGGGCCACATCCAATCTCATCTTAAATATAGCCAATGAACTGGTCACTAAGATAGAGCTCTAGGCTAGTGGAGTCAGGGGATATGGGGAGAAGGCAAGCACGGGTTATTGATAGGGGACAATCAGCCATGATCACAATGAATGGCAGTGCTGGCTCGAAGGGCCGAATGGTCCCTCCTCCTGCACCTATTTTCTATGTTTCTATGTTTCTAACAGCAGATGCTGGTTTAAACCCAAGGTAGGACAACAAAAAGCTGGAGTAACTCAGCTGGATAGACAGCATCTCTGGAGAGAAGGAATGCAATAGACAATAGGTGCAGGAGTAGGCCGTTCGACCCTTCGAGCCAGCATCGCCATTCAATGTGATCATGGCTGATCATCCCAATCAGTACCCTGTTCCTGCCTTCTCACCATATCCCCCGACCACTACCTTTAAGAGCCCTGTCTAGCTCTCTCTTGAAAACATCCAGAGAACCTGCCTCCACTGCGCTCTGAGGCAGGCACACACACTCACAACTCTCTGTGAGAGAAAGTGTTTCCTCATCTCCGTTCTAAATGGCTTACCCCTTATTCTTAAACTGTGGCCCCTGGTTCTGGATTCCCCCAACATCGGGAACACGTTTCCTGCCTCCATTCAATATGATCATGGCAGATCATCCCCAATCAGTACCCCGTTCCTGCCTTCTCCCCATATCCCCTGACTCCGCTATCTTTAAGAGCCCTATCTAACTCTTGGGAGAATGGATGACGTTTCAGGTTGAGTTCACTTCTTCAGGCTGGTTAGGGATAAGGGAAACGAGAGATATAGACGCGATAAAGAACAATGAATAAATATATATATATATTACTAAAAGTCTGATTACTTTCTGTTGTTCTCTATATTGATTTTAGAAAAAACGCTACCACTTACGGCTGTGATTTTTGGCCATCTTACTCAGTCCTCCTCCGCTGCACAGGGCAAGATAATTTTTCCCATTGATGAAAAATAAAAGAGTTATTAGCACTTAAAAAATGTTGAGATTCTCTCTCCTGAAAGCTACACCCCTTCTGGAGGGAATATAAAACCCAGAAATGTTGAGTGCCTCAGTCAGTCTCTGCAAGATGGGCAAGCAAAATGGTTACATCTCTCAGTCTGAGCTGTGAATAACACTGAACACATGTCTACTAAAGTGTGAGTGGTTTTACTGATCTGTCAGTGCCCTTAATATGGTTTGAAAATATAGTTTGGAAATGCTGAAGCTGTGTTACCTGTGGTTTGGAAATGCTAAAGCTGTGTTGCCTAATTAAAGTTGCCTTGCCTAATTAAAGTTGCCTTGCCTAATTAAAGCTGCTGTACCTAATTAAAGTTGCCTTGCCTAATTAAAGTTGCCTTGCCTAATCAATGTTGCCTTGCCTTCTATATAATTAAAAGTCTAATCTTGACCACTTCCTGTTTGCGCTTTATATTGATTTTAAAAAAGACGCTACCACGTACGGCTGGGAATTTTGGCCATCTTACTCAGAGTCCCCTTCCGCTCATCAGGTGCTGAGGATTTTTCCCATTAATGAAATATAAAAGAGTTATTAGTGTTGAGATTCTCTCTCCTGTCAACCATGCCATGAAGGCTACACCCTTCTGGTGGGAGGGGGGAGGGACTATAAAATCCAGAAGTGGGCGTGGCTCAGTCTCTGCAAGATGGAGGAGGGAGAGGTCACGACTCGCTGTCTTTAGCGGCCTTGCACCCTGCTTGAAATGGTATGAAACTGCACTTGAATTTGGTGGCCTTGCACCCTGCTTGAAATGGAATTTCAAGGAATAGCCGTCAGTCAACTGCCAGCCCACCAGCCGTGAGTGAGTGAGCTGCCAGCACAACAGGCTTGAGTGACTGAGCTGCCAGCCCAAGAATGCATTTGGCCCACAATGTCCATGCTAGCCCTCTTGAAACCAGTCCCTTCAGCCCACAACACCCATACCAGCGCTCCAGAAAGCCCACCCCACTGGCCACCAATATTAAAATTGGTGGAGAGGTGGAATATTGTGTTGGGGACCAACCCTCCCATGTGATGCTGGGACCCAACGGGTCCCACTTAGTCTAGTAGATATGTATAAATATAACCAAGTAACCCTTGTTTTCCCTCTCCCTCCATAGAAACATAGAAAATACGTGCAGGAATAGGCCATTCGGCCCTTTTAGCCAGCACCGCCATTCAATATGGTCATGGCTGATCATCCAACTCAGTATCCTGTACCTGCCTTCTCTCCATACCTCCTGATCCCTTTAGCCACAAGGGCCACATCTAACTCCCTCTTAAATATAGCCAATGAACTGGCCTCAACTACCTTCTGTGGCAGAGAATTCCACAGACTCACCACTCTCTGTGTGAAAAATGTTTTTTCTCATCTCGGTCCTAAAAGACTTCCCCCTTATCCTTAAACTATGACCCCGTGTTCTGGACTTCCCAACATCGGGAACAATTTTCGCATCTAGTCCAAACCCCTTAAGAATTTTGTAAGTTTCTATAAGATCCCCCCTCAATCTCCTGAATTCTAGCGATTCTCACTCCATCCCTTCCTCAACCCTAGTTCTCCGACTAATTTCACACTCCTCCTGGTTAATTTTACTATTTGTAACCCCTTGTTGTCACCTTCCCCTCAGCCCACAATGAACTATTCTACCTTTCCTTGATCTGACCTGTCATTTTCACACCTCACCCTTCCATATCTCTAGTTTCCCTCTCCCCTGACGCTCAGTCTGAAGAAGGGTGTCGACCTGAAACGTCACCCGTTCCTTTCCCACAGAGATGCTGCCTGTCCCGCTGAGTTACTCCAGCTTTTTGTGTCTGTTTAGTTTCTAGTTTAGAGATACAGCGTGGAAACAACAGGCCCTTCGGCCCATCGAGTCCGCACCGACCAGCGATCTCCACATTCTAACACTATCCTACACATATTAGGGACAATTTACAATTTTTACCCAAGCCGATTAACCTACAAACCTGCACGTCTTTGGTGTGCGGGTGGAAACCAGAGCACCCGAAGAAAACCCACGCAGGTCACGGGGAGAACGTACAAACTCCGTACAGACAGCGCCCGTAGTCGGGATCGAACCCGGGTCTCTGGCGCGGTGAGGCAGTAGGTCTATCGCTGTGCCATAACGCTGTCCTAAAGCAGCATAATCAAGGACCAGTCACACCCCAGCCACTCCCTCTTCTCACCTCTCCCATCAGGCAAGAGGTACAGAAGCGTGAAAACGCACACCTCCAGATTCAGTGTTTGAGAAAGACTGCAGATAGTGGAAAAAAGGTAGAAAAAAGGTAGACAAAAATGCTGGAGGAACTCAGCGGGTGAGGCAGCATCTATGGAGCGAAGGAATATCCTTTCTTTTTTGAAAGTGGAGAGGAAAGTAAACGCCTGCCACAGAGCATGGTAAGTCCTTTAGAGAGCCGGGAGGGATGGAGAGAAGGACAGAGAAAGGGAGAGAGAAGGGAGAGAGAAGGGGAAAGAGAAGGGGAGAGAATGGGGGGGGAGAAGGGGAGTGAGAAGGGGAGAGAGAAGGAGAGAGAATGGGGCAGGGGGGAGAAAGGGAAGAACAGGGGGGAGAAGGAGTGGATACAGTTTTAAGAGGTTTAGTAAAGTTAGCGGGCATTTTACCTTCCGGCGGATCTTCTAGGTCCTGAAAACCAAAGATCCTACAGGCTTCGACAAAAACGGCAACCTATTTTTAGTGGAGGCTGGTTTCGGTTTTTTTGAAATAATCGCAGGAACATAGCAGAAGGCGCGACTACGCGGAAACCACTTTCCACCAATAGGGAGAGTGTGCGGAACCTCCGGGAACCTCATGGAAACCTTGGGTGGGGCACAAGGCCACCAGAGGTTTCCGTTCAGGTTTTCTAAGTGGCCGGAAGGCAAAATGCCTGCTAACTTTATTAAACTTATTAAAACTGTCTCCACTCCTACTCCCCCCCTCCTGTTCTCTCCCCTTCTCCCCCCGTTCTCTCCCCTTCTCCCCCCGTTCTCTCCCCTTCTCCCCTTCTCCCTTCTCTCTCCCCTTCGCTGTCCTTCACTCCCCTTCCCTCCCGCGCTCTCTAAAGGACTGACCATGCTCTGTGGCAGCCGTTTACTGTCCTCTTCAACATGCAGAAAGCGCTCCTCCGCTGTCCCTGGCCCCTGCCTTCGCAATGTGTGTGTGTGTGTGTGTGTGTGTGTGTGTGTGTGTGTGTGCGGTCGATAGCAAACTATCGGATCTAGGATCTTTGATCAGTAGATGCAGCTCACGCTTCCGTCGAGGCTTTCCACGCAAGTGACCAGAACCTCTGGTGACTCTGGTGAGTGACCGGAAACTCCGGGAGCCTCTGGGAACCTCACAGAAACCTTGGGTGGGGCACACGGTCTCCAGAGATTTCCGTTCAGGTTTCCTAAGTGGGACAGGGACTTAATGCTATGGTTGTTATGGGAGATTTCAACAAGATTTCAACTTGGAAAATCAGGTTGGTACTGGACCCCAAGAAAGGGAGATTGTGGAGTGCCTCTGTGATGGATTCTTAGAGCAGCTTGTACTGGAGCCCACCAGGGAGAAGGCAGTTCTGGATTTAGTGTTGTGTAACAAGCGGACTTGATAAGGGAAGTCAGGTAAAGGAGCCACGAGGAGGTAGTGACCATAATATGAAGGCTGCAGCAGGAAAGGGTCTCCGGTCGTCTTGGACCCCACGCCACTGGATCCTGACCCAGATCTGTCAAGGACCGTGGGGTGGCCGTCTGTGCACCAGTCTCCCCACGTTAAACAAAGTCACGCACAGGCGTCCTCCATATGGCGAATAGCACCCTGGGGACACCCGTGGTCAGCCATGACTGAAGGAGGCCTAAGTGGACGTGGAGAGGATGTTTCCACTAGTGGGAGAGTCTAGGACCAAAGGCCACAGCCATCAAAATAAAGGACATTCTTTTAGAAAGGAGATGAGGAGGAATTTCTTTAGTCAGAGGGTGGTGAACCTGTGGGATTCATTGTGGAGGCCAGGTCAATGGGTATATTTAAAGCAGAGATTTTTTGATGGGGGTGTCATGGGGAGAAGGCAGGAGAATGGTAAATGGTAGGGAATTGAGGAATGCTGTGGAATGGCATAGTTGAAGGTGGAGGTAGATAGGGTGGTAGAAAGCCTTTGGTGTGGCTGGCCTTTATTATATCAGGCATTGATAGGGCAATTTTGGTCGCCTAGTTATAGGAAGGATGTCCATTGAAGATTTACTAGAATGTTGCCAGGGTTCCAGGTTACAGAGAAAGGTTGAACAAGTGGAGGAGCGCAGAAGGTTAAGGGTGGACTTGATGAGGCCAAAATGATGAAAGGGATAGATAGAGATGACGTGGATACGTTTTTTTCCCAATTCAAACAAGAGGGCATGACATGAGAATTAAGGGACAGAAGTCCGTGAGGGGGAACTACTCAGAGGGTGGTGGCTGTGGGAATGAGCCACGTGACTGAGTGCAGGTAGAAGGGACTGGGGAAAACAAATGGTCGGCACGGACTGGAAGGGCCGAGAGGGCAGGAATGGTAATGGGGTTGGGATGGAGAGGTAGGTCCCCCAACTGCTATCACATATGACCATGTGGCCAGACCATGGTGCTGGATCAGATCATAGGTGATAGGAGAAGAGTTAGGCCGAATGGCCTAATTCTGCTCTTATGACATGAATTTATGAACATGAATATATCTATGCGCTGTGGAAGGCTTGACTGTATTCACACATAGTCTTTTCTTTGATAATGTGCAAAGGAAAGGTTTACACTGTACCACAGTACACGTGATCGTAATAAACTAGACTAAACTAAACTAGAGCCATAGAGCTTTAAAGCACGGAAACAGGCCATTCGGCCCAAATCGTCCATGCCGGCCAAGGTGCCTCATCTAAGCTTGGCGTGCAGGTAGAGCAGGCAGTGAAGAAAGCTAATGGGATGTTGGCCTTCATAACAAGAGGATTGCAGAACAGGAGTAAAGAGGTTCTTCTGCAGTTGCACAGGGCTCTGATCAGACCACATCTGGAGTATTGTGTACAGTTTTGGTCTCCTAATTTGGGGAAGGACATCCTTGTGATTGAGGCAGTGCAGCGTAGGTTCACGAGATTGATCCCTGGGATGGCGGGACTGTCATATGAGGAAAGATTGAAAAGACTAGGCTTGTATTCAATGGAGTTTAGAAGGATGAGGGGGGATCTTATAGAAACATATAAAATTGTAAAAGGACTGGACAAGCTAGACGCAGGAAAAATGTTCCCAATGTTGGGCCGGTCCAGAACCAGGGGCCACAGTCTTAGAATAAAGGGGAGGCCATTTAAGATTGAGGTGAGAAAAAACTTTTTCACCCAGAGAGTTGTGAATTTGTGGAATTCCCTGCCACAGAGGGCAGTGGAGGCCAAGTCACTGGATGGATTTAAGAGAGAGTTAGATAGAGCTCCAGGGGCTAGTGGAATCAAGGGATATGGGGAGAAGGCAGGCACGGGTTATTGATAGGGGACGATCAGCCATGATCACAATGAATGGCGGTGCTGGCTCGAAGGGCCGAATGGCCTCTTCCTGCACCTTATTTTCTATGCTTCTAAGCTGGTTCCATTTGCACACATTTGGTCCATATCCCTCTAAACTTATCCCATCCCAGTCTGAGAACTTGCAAGTGCACCTCTGCCTCACCCGCAAAGGACTGCCGGGCTCCCTGGACAGAGTCAAGTAGGGAGGTTAAAGGGACAGGTGTTGCATCTCCTGCGGTTGCAGGGGAAGGTAGCTGGGGAGGGGGCGGTTTGGGTGAGAAGGGACGATTTTTAACCAGGGAGTTGCGGAGGGAACGGTCTGTGCGGAAGGCGGAAAGGGGTGGAGATGGGAAGATGATGCCATTGGTGGGATCCCGTTGGAGGTGGCGAAAATGTCGGAGGATTATATGCTGCATGCGACGGCTGATGGGGTGGAAGGTGAGGACGAGGGGGACTCTGTCCCTGTTGCGACTAAGGGGAGGTGCACCTCCTCCAACCTCGTCTACTGTATTCGTTGTTCAAGATGTGGACCAAACGTAGACTGGGCATTCGTTGCGCTGAACACCTTCGCTCAGTCCGCCTGGACCTACCTGATCTCCTGGTTGCTGAACACCTAAATTCCCGCACCCATTCCCACACTGACCTTGGGCTTGAACATCGAATGTTCTCAATTCTGTTAACCCTTGCTGTCTCCTCCCCTTCCCACCTCTCCCTCAGCCCTCGGGCTCCTCCTCCTTTTTCCTTTCTTCCCCCCATCCCCCCCCCCCCACCCCCCATCAGTCCGAAGAAGGGTTTTGGCCCGAAACGTCGCCTATCTCCTTCGCTCCTTAGATGCTGCTGCACCCGCTGAGTTTCTCCAGCCTTCTGTGTAACCCCCACACTGACCTTTCTGTCCTCTACCTCCTCCGTTGTCAGAGTACGGCTAAACCCAAACTGGAGCATTTAAACGCAAGCAGCATTTCATATCTCACTTGAGCAGCTTAGAACCCAATGGAAAAAAATGGATTCTCTAACTTCAAGTAACCCTTGGATTCCCTCTCTCCATCCCCTCCCCCACACAAGTCGCACCAGCGTCTCGTTCTCACCTAGCGCACAGCTAACAATGGCCCCGTTTCCTTTATCATCGTTACTTTTTTGCAGATCTTTCATTCATTTGTTCTATATCACCGTCTATATCTCTCGTTTCCCTCTCCCCTGACTCCCAGTCTGAAGAAGGGTCTCAACCCAGGCATGTCACCCACGAGACAGGCCCTCACCACCATTTGTTTTCCCCTAGTCCCATCTACCTTCAGACCATACCCCTCCATTCCCTTCACGTCCATATACCTATCACTTTATTTTAAATGTTAAATCGATCCTGCCTCCACCACTTCTGTGGAAGCTCATTGCTCTGAGTAAAGAAGTACGCCCCTAAACTTCTGTCCCTAATTCTCATGTCATGCCCTCTTTTTGATCTTCCCTACCCTCAATGGGAAAAGCTTATCCACGTCAACTCTGTCTATCCCTTTCATCATTTAAAGACCTCAATCAAGTCCCCCCCTTAACCTTCTGCGCTCCAAAGAATAAAGACCTAACTTGTTCAACCTTTCTCTGTAACACAGTTGCTGGAACCCTTTCTAGTAAATCTCCTCTGTACTCTCTCTAACATCCTCCTATAACTAGGCGACCAAAATTGTACACCATACTCCAGGAATTGGTCCTACGCCTTGTACAATTCCTTGAGATGCTGCCTGCCCGCTGAGCTATCTTCCGTTTAAACCAGCATCTGCCGTTCCTTCTTGCACTTTAATTTATGTAAATTCAAATAACCCTTGCGTTCCCTCTCTCTCTGCTCCTCCGCCACTCAAGTTGTTGGACTCATTTCTAAGTCGTCTCGTTGAGTCTCATTGTCTGTAACTCGTTTTCACTTAGCCCACAGCTAACGACGGCCTGTTTCCTTCATCATCGTAACTTTTTTTGCAGATCTTTCATTCATCTCAATTCACAAGATTAATTCCCGGGATGGCGGGACTGTCATATGCTGAGAGAATGGAGCGGCTGGGCTTGTACACTCTGGAGTTTAGAAGGATGAGAGGGGATCTTATTGAAACATATAAGATTATTAAAGGTTTGGACACGCTGAAGGCAGGAAACGCTAAGGCCATTTAGAACGGAGATAAGGAAACACTTTGTCACAAGAGCTAGATAGGGCTCTTAATCACTTTGTCATTAAGAGCCCTATCTAGCTCTCTCTTGAAAGTATCCACTGCCCTCTGAGGCAGAGAATTCCACAGAGAGTTGTGAGTCTGTGGAATTTTCTGCCTCAGAGGGCAGTGGATACTTTCGAGAGAGAGCTAGATAGGGCTCTTAAAGATAGCGGAGTCAGGGGATATGGGGAGAAGGCAGGAACGGGGTACTGGTTGTGGATGATCAGCCACGATCACATTGAATGGCGGTGCTGGCTCGAAGGGCCGAGCGGCCTACTCCTGCACCTATTGTCTATTGTCCATTGTCTATTGTCTATTGTCTATTGTAATTTGTTCTACATCACCGTCTATCTCTCTCGTTGCCCTCTCCCCTGACTCTCAGCCTGAAGAAGGCTCCAAACCGGAAACGTCACCCATTCCTTCTCTCCAGAGACGCTGCCTGTCCCGCTGAGTTACTCCAGCAGTTTGTGTCTATCTTCGGTTGGAACCAGCAGCTGCAGTTCCTTCCTACACATTAGGCCGCCTCTCTCTGACAGCTGTGTGTAAGTGTAGCCGTCTGCCCCTCCGGGCTACGCTGTAACACTACGCTCCGTGACAAAGGGCGATCTCGCTCTTCCCTGGATTTGTTTTCACCAAACCTGGTCGATGCTCGTGTTGAGCAATTAAAGGTTGGCTAAACAGACAGGAGTAGGAGTAGGCCTGAAACCCGGTCCGCTCTGCTTCTTTCAACAGATGAATAGGCATTTGGCCTGGTGCCCTGCACCTGTCAGCCTCACATTGCTCACCTCCCACTGCTTCACCTCCGGGCACCAAACCTACACATCCACTCTAGTCTTCCGCAGCCACCCGCCTGTTCCCAGCATGTCCCTAACGGCTCAACACCGCGAGACGCAGCCCCATCTACACTAGTCCCAGAGTGATACAGAGTGGAAACAGGCCCTTCAGCCCAACTTACCCACACCAACCAACATGCCTCAGCTTCACTAGTCAATAGACAATAGACAATAGGTGCAGGAGCAGGCCATTCGGCCCTTCGAGCCAGCACCGCCATTCAATGTGATCATGGCTGATCATCCCCAATCAGTACCCCGTTCCTGCCTTCTCCCCATATACCCCTGACTCCGCTATCTTCAAGAGCCCTCTCTAGCTGTGCGTTTACCCAATCTATTCCTCTCGTGATTTTGTCCACCTCTATAAAATCGCCCCTTATACTCCTACACTCCAAGGAATAGAGTCCCCTAGCCTAGTCAACTGCTCCCTGTAGCCCAGTGTCTCCTGGCAACACCCTGGTCAATCTTCTCTGTACCCTTCCAAGCTTGACAACATCTATGGTGTAAATGGGATGACCTGAACTGCACACAATAGACAATAGACAATAGGTGCAGGAGTAGGCCATTCGGTCCTTCGAGCCAGCACCGCCATTCAATGTGATCATAGCTGATCATCCCCAATCAGTACCCCGTTCCTGCCTTCTCCCCATATCCCCTGACTCCGCTATCTTTAAGAGCCCTATCTAGCTCTCTCTTGAAAGCATCCAGAGAACCGGCCTCCACCGCCCTCTGAGACAGAGAATTCCACAGACTCACCACTCTCTGTGAGAAAAAGTGTTTCCTCGTCTCCGTTCTAAAGGGCTTACTCCTTATTCTTAAACTGTGGCCCCTGGTTCTGGACTCCCCCAACATCGGGAACATGTTTCCTGCCTCCATTCAATATGATCATGGCAGATCATCCCCAATCAGTACCCCGTTCCTGCCTTCTCCCCATATCCCCTGACTCCGCTATCTTTAAGAGCCCTATCTAACTCTTGGGTGAATGAATGACGTTTCATCGGGAACATGTTTCCTGCCTCTAGTGTGTCCAAACTGTAAATAAGCAATTCACAAACTCTTAAAGTGTGCAACATCTTTTAATGATAGCACAGGGTATTACATACATCCTCAAGCACTGGCTACATTCTTCTACTGAACTGTACCCAGGAAGGGGAAGGCGTTATAATTGATGTTAACTAGGCGGGGTTAATGGTACGGAGGTAACTATATTATTGGTTGCATATCAACCATCTACACAAACCCTTAACAATCTTATATGTTTCAATGAGATGCCCTCTCATCCTTCTAAACTCCAGAGTGTACAAGCCCAGCTGCTCCATTCTCTCAGCATATGACAGTCCCGCCATCCCGGGGAATTAACCTTGTAAACCTACGCTGCACTCCCTCAATAGCAAGAATGTCCTTCCTCAAATTAGGGGACCAAAACTGCACACAATACTCCCCGTGTGGTCTCACTGGGGCCCTGTACAACTGCAGAAGGACCTCTTTGCTCCTATACTCGATTCCTCTTGTTATCAAGGCCAACGTGCCATTTGCGTTCTTCACTGCCTGCCGTACCTGCATGCTTACTTTGCCACTTTCAAAAAGCTCTGGACCTGTACCCTAATAGTCCTCTGTATATCACGGTGGCGCAGCGGTCGAGTTACTGCCTTTTACAGCGCCAGAGACCCGGGTTCGATCCTGACTTACGGGGGATTCTGCTTCCCCGTGCAGCTAGGACAATTTACAATTATACCATTATATAATGGGACCAAGCCAATTAGCCTACAAATCTGCGTGTCTTTGGAGTGTGGGAGGAAGCCGGAGATCCCGGAAAAAACCCCAACGCAAGTCACGTGGAGAATGTGCAAACTCCAACTCTTCTAGCAGACTCCGTGATTTTTATTTCAGATGAACTGAGTGACTAAGCCTCCGCAGAATTCTTCACCTTCGAGATTCACCGCCCTGAGGCTGTGTGTGCGGGTGGCATGATCAGTGAGTTTGCAGATGAAGGAAACACTTGTAAAATGTACAATGCTGAGGCCATGACTCGAAGGACTGAGCTACAGGGAGAGGTTGGGCAGACTAGAACTTTATTCCTTGGATCACAGGACACTGAGGGGTGATCATCAGTTCATCAGTTCATAGCTTACAGGAGTGGAATTAGGCCATTCGGCCCATCAAGTCTACTCTGCCAATATTATTCATGTTTATTTATCATCGATACTTTTTTGCATATCTTTCATTCATTGTTCCTTATCTCTCCACATCACCATCTATATCTCTCGTTTCCCTGATCCCTGACCAGTCTGAAGAAGGGTCTCGACCCGAAACGTCGCCTATCTCCTTCGCTCCTTAGATGCTGCTGCACCCGCTGAGTTTCTCCAGCTTTTTGTGTACCCTCGATTCTCCAGCATCTGCAGTTCCTTCTTTAACACATTATTCATGTTTATTATTTTATGTGTCATTCCGAACAGTGCGCAGGTGCTATAGACCTGCACGGGAAGGTAGACGCTCCCGCCCCCACGAGTCTCGGGCAGATGGGGCTCGTCAGCCTGGGAAGGCAGTCCATCTAGGAGAGGGAAAACTCTGATTTAAAGCCCCTCCACTGCCCTGTGGCCGTATCCAGTCATGGAAAAGGCTCCAGGAGTAAACCTCGAGAAAACCCGGAGCCCCTCTACAACCTCGCTCTGGCAGCTCCTGCGCCGGCGCTGGTGCCAAACTGTAACGGCCCTGCTGTTCCTTTGGATCGATCAGCGACGTTGTCACTTGCGGGCGGAGCACCAAGGCAAATTCCTTGTATGTGAATACTTGGCCAATAAACTTATTAATTCATTCATTCAATCGTGGCTGATCTATCTTCCCCTCTCAACCCCATCCTCCTGCCTTCTCCCCATAACTTCTGACACCCGCACTAATCAATTCCACCAAGGAGAGGGGAGTCTAGAATCAGAGGATATAGGGTTAGTTTGAGAGGAAAGATTTAATAGGAGTCAAAAGTGTTTTATTGTCAAATGTCCCTAAATTATAAGAATGAAATTCTTACTTGCAGCAGATAGAGTGGTACAGTGTGGAAACAGGCCCTTCGGCCCAACCTGTCCACACCGGCCAACGTGTTCCAGCTACTCTAGTCCCACCTGCCTACTTTTGGCCCATATCCCTCCAAACCTGTCCTATCGAAATACTGTAAAGCTCATAATAAACATTAAAAAAAAACACAACAACCAGAATGCAGTTGTGAATTTGTCGAATTCTCTGCCTCTGAAGACAATAGACAATAGACAATAGGTGCAGGAGGAGGCCATTCGGCCCTTCGAACCAGCGCCGCCATTCAATATGATCATGGCTGATCATCCACAATCAGTACCCCGTTCCTGCCTTCTGGACAGATGTTGTGGGAGTCCAGAGCCAGGGGCCACAGTTTAAGAATAAGTGGTAAGTCATTTGGAACGGAGACGAGGAAACACTTTTCCACACAGAGAGTTGTGAGTGTGGAATTCTCTGCCTCAGAGGGCAGTTCTCTGGATACTTTCAAGACTTTCAAGAGCTAGATAGGGCTCTTAAAGATAGCGGAGTCAGGGGATATGGAGAGAAAGCAGGAACGGGGTACTGATTGTGGACGATCAGCCATGATCACATTGAATGGCGGTGCTGGCTCGAGGGGCTGAATGGCCTACTCCTGCAGCTATTGTCTATTGTCTAGTGATAGGAGCAGAATTTTGCCTTCCATCACAGTGAGGATCCACTGTGATGGATGTTTGTGTGATTTAATTGTTTGCGTGTTTTTTCTATGGCCGTTCGAGCTCTCTGATTCCCAAATACAAATCAAATCAAATAGGAGCAGAATTAGTCCATTCAGCCCATCAAGTCTACTCCGCCATTCAATCATGGCTGATCTATCTCTCCCTCCCAACCCCATTCTCCTGCCTTCTCCCCGTAACCCCGGACACCCGTACTAATGAAGAATCTATCTATCTCTGCCTTAGAAATATCCACTGACTTGTGGCCTCCACAGCCATCTGTGGCAAAGAATTCCACAGATTCACCACCCTCTGACTGAAGACATTCCTCCTCGTCTGCTTCCTAAAGGAAAGTCCTTCAATTCTGAGGCTGTGACCTCTGGCCCGGGATTCTCCCACCAGTGGAAACGTTCTCTCCACATCCACTCTATCCAAGCCTTTCACTATTCGATCCGTTTCAAGATTGCAATAAGGGAGCGAGAAGTGTAACTGGAATAAAATACCATTCCTTGTCTCATGTCACACATCAAATGAAGAAAATCCCATGCCAAACATTTCAGAAATACCTAAACGTCACAACATTAATATCAAATTTGTCTGTTGATAAAGGGCTCAGTATTTTTCCCAGCGTTTTAGTTTTAATGAATTTCATTCTTCCATCTCCCGTGATAATCTGGACCTGTGTTGTCTTGCAATGGATCTGGGCTCAGTGCAGGCTCAGTGCGGGTGAGGCAGGGTTCAGCCAAGAGCGGAGCGGTGGAGCGGAGGATATTGGAGCACTCTGCTCCGATCCCAGCGGACAGCCGGCGGAGAAAGAGGAGGAATGCGTCTCAGTGCCGCGGGGACGGAAGCTGATCTCACCGGCTATTCACGGATTAAACCCTGTGAAAGAGAATCAGGCTGCCTCGGGTTACAGCCGACCGACACTCCAGCAACTCCACGCCCGCAGTTAAAGAGCAGGGGGCGGGGGGGGGGGGGAAATAGATGGTGCTAATTGGCAACTCGGTCCGTCCAACATGTACAGCGAAGGGACAGGCCCTTTGGCCCACAATACCCCTGCTGTACGTCACGCCAAGACTAGGTTTCAGCGACGAAGCCTTATCATGTATCTGTACACTGCGTGTGCTAGAACGAACTGCAGATGCTGGTTTAAATCGAAGGTCGACACACAATGCTGGAGTAACTCAGCGGGACAGGCAGCATCTCTGGAGAGAAGGGATAGGTGACGTTTCGGGTCGAGCCCCTTGATGTCAACAAAATAGAGAGAGTACAGAGGAGATTTACTAGAATGTTGCCAGGGTTCCAGCAACTATGTTACAGAGAAAGGTTGAACAAGTTAGGTCTTTATTCTTTGGAGCGCAGAAGGTTAAGGGGGGACTTGATTGAGGTCTTTAAAATGATGAAAGGGATAGACAGAGTTGACGTGGATAAGCTTTTCCCATTGAGGGTAGGGAAGATTCAAACAAGAGGGCATGACATGAGAATTAAGGGACGGAGGTTTAGGGGTAACGTGAGGGGGAACTTCTTTACTCAGAGGGTGGTGGCTGTGTGGAATGAGCTTCCAGCAGAAGTGGTGGAGGCAGGATCGATTTTAACATTTAAAAGTAAAGTGGATAGGTATATGGACGTGAAGGGAATGGAGGGGTATGGTCTGAGTGCAGGTAGATGGGACTAGGGGAAAACAAATGGTCGGCACGGACTGGAAGGGCCGAGAGGGCCTGTTTCCGTGCTGTAATTGTTATATGTTATATGGTTATATGGTTATATGTCAGGGGAGGAGGTGGGACAGAGATAGAATGGAGTCGATGACAGTAAGACTAAGTGGGAGAACTGGGAAGGGGGAGGGGATGGAGAGAGAGGGAAAGCAAGGGCTATCTGAAGTTAGAGAAGTCAATGTTCATACCGCTGGGGTGTAAACTACCCAAGCGAAATATGAGGTGCTGCTCCTCCAATTTGTGCTGGGCCTCACTCTGACAATGGAGGAGGCCCAGGACAGAAAGGTCAGATTGGGGACGGGCTGAGCGGAGTGTGTGAGCAACCGGGAGATCAGGTAGGTTGAGGCGGACTGAGCGGAGGTGTTCAGCGAAACGATCGCCGAGCCGGCGCTTGGTCTCGCCGGTGTAGAGAAGTTGACACCGGGAGCAGCGGATACAGTGGCACTGTAAACGGCGCGATTGTAACCATGTGTTGTCTTTCTGCTGACTGGAGAGCACGGAGCGAAAAGGTTTTCACTGCACCTCGGTACACGTGACAAGCTGAACATGACTGAGACAGTGCCTTCAGCCCACCAGGTCGGTGCCGAACAGCGGTCACCCCCGTACACTAGCACTATCCTGCACACTAGAGAAAATTCACAATTTATGAAAGCCAATTTATAGAAGCCTACAAATCTTTAGACTTTAAACTTTGGAGACACAGCATGGCAACATGTCCTTCAGCCCACTGACCAGCAATCATCCAACATACTAACGCTATCCTGCACACACTCAGGACAATTTTCATTTAACAGAAGCCAAAAATAACCTACAAATCTGTACGTCATTGGATTGTCGGAAGAAACCGGAGCGCCCGGAGTAAATCCACGCTGTCACGAGGAGAAGGTACATCTCCAACATACCCAACACCTCCGCTCGGTCCGCATTAACCAACCTGATCTCCCGGTGGCCCAGCACTTCAACTCCCCCTCCCATTCCGAATCCGACCTTTCTGTCCTGGGCCTCCTCCATGGCCAGAGTGCGGACCACCGTAAATTGGAGGAGCAGCACCTCTTATGTCGCTTGGGCAGTCTACACCCCAGCGGTGTGAACATTGACTTCTCCAATTTCAGGTAGTCCTTGCTTTCTCCCTCTTTCCCCTCCCCTTTCCAGCTCTCCCACAGCCCACTGTATCTGCCTTTTCCTTTCTTTCCCCGACCCCCCACATCAGTCTGAAGAAGGGTGTCGACCCGAAACGTCGCCTATTCCTAGATGCTGCCTCACCCGCTGAGTTTCTCCAGCATTTTGGTCTATGTCCATGCAGACAGCACCCTTAGTCAGGATCGAACCCGGGCCCCTGGCGCTGTGAGGCAGCAGCTACTGACCCCATATCTGAGGAAGGATGTGTTGGCGTTGGAGAGGGACCAGAGGAGGCTTACGAGAATGGTCCCAGGAACGTGTGGGTCACCAAATAGTGAAATGCCTTGAATGACTTGATGTGGAGAGGATGTTTCCACTCGTGGGAGAGGCTGGGCCCAGGGACGTGGAAGAAAAGGACGTTCCTTTCGGAAGGAGTTGAGGAAAAATTGGTGACGGGATCGGTCAAAGTCAGCATGGATTCATGAAGGGGAAATCATGCTTGACTAATCTTACGGAATCTTTTGAGGATGTAACAAGTAGAATGGACAAGGGAGAGCCAGTGGATGTGGTGTATCTGCACTTTCAAAAAGCCTTTGACAAGGTCCCACACAAGAGACTAGTGTGCAAAATTAGAGCACATGGTATTGGGGGTAGGATATTGACATAGATAGAGAACTGGTTGGCAGACAGGAAGCAAAGAGTAGGAATTAACAGGTCCGTTTCAGAATGGCAGGCTGTGACCAGTGGGATGCCGCAAGGCTCGGTGCTGGGACCCCAGTTATTTACAATATATATGAACGATTTAGACAAAGGCATTAAATGATACATCTCCAAATTTGCAGATGACACAAAGCTGGGGGGCAGTGTGAGCTGCGATGAGGATGCTATGAGGCTGCAGGGTGACTTGGATAGATTGGGTGAGAGGGCAGATGCATGGCAGATGCAGTATAATGTGGATAAATGTGAGGTTATCCACTTTGGTGGCAAGAACAGGAAGGCAGATTATTATGTCAGATTAAGGGAAAGGGAGGTACAACGAGACCTGGGTGTGCTTGTTCATCAGTCACTGAAAGTAAGCACGCAGGTACAGCAGGCAGTGAAGAAAGCTAATGGCATGTTGGCCTTCATTGCGAGAGGATTTGAGTTTAGGGGCAAGGAAGTCCTACTGCAGTTGTACAGGGCCCTGGTGAGACTGCACTTGGAGTATTGTGTGCAGTTTTGATCTCCTAATTTGAAGAAGGACATTCTTGCTACAGAGGGAGTGTAGCGTAGGTTCACCAGGTTAATTCCCGGGATGGCGGGACTGACATATGATGAATGTATGGGTCGACTGGGCTTGTATTCACTGGAATTTAGAAGGATGAGAGGCGGTCCGAAAGAAACATAACATTCTTAAAGGATTAGACTGACTAGATGCAGGAAAAATGTTCCTAATGCTGGGTGAGTCCAGAACCAGGGGTCACGGTTTAAGAATAAGGGGTAGACCATTTAGGACTGAGATGAGGACTAACCTTTTCACCCAGAGAGTTGTGAATCTGTGGAACTCTCTGCCACAGAAGGCAGTGGAGGCCACTTCACTGGATGTTTTCAAGAAAGAGTTAGATTTAGGAATCAAGGGTTATGGGGAAAAAGCAGGAATAAGGTACTGATTTTAGATGATCATCCATGATCACATTCAATGGCATGCTGGTTCAAAGGGCCGAATGGACTACTCCGGCACCTATTTATCTTTTCTCTATAAATTTCATTAGTCAGAGGGTGGTGAATCTGTGGAATTCATTGCTAGAATCGGCTGTGGAGGCCATCATTGGATATTGACAGATACTTGATGAGTATGGGTGTCAGTGTTACGGGGAGAAGGCAGGAGAATGGGGTTGAGAGGGAAAGAGAGATCAGCCAGGAATGGCCTAATTCTGTTCCGATTACCCACTTCTTTTCTCCGTTTCTTTTTCGGATCTTAAAGCTACGCCCTCTAGTCTTTGACATTTCCACTCTGGGCAAAAGGTTCTGAATGTCTACCCTATCTACGCCTCTCATAACATTACACCCTCTGGCAGCCTTCCTCTCAACCTGCAACCACTCTGGAACTTAGAAGGACGAGAGGGGATCTTATTGAAACATATAAGATTATTAAGGGTTTGGACACGCTAGAGGCAGGAAACATGTTCCCGATGTTGGGGGAGTCCAGTACTAGGGGCCACAGTTTAAGAATAAGGGGTAAACCGTTTAGAACGGAGATGAGGAAACACTTTTTCACACAGAGAGTTGTGAGTGTGGAATTCTCTGCCTCAGAGGGCGGTGGAGGCCGGTTCTCTGGATGCTTTCAAGAGAGAGCTAGATAGGGCTCTTAAAGATAGCGGAGTCAGGGGGTATGGGGAGAAGGCAGGAACGGGGTACTGACTGGGGATGATCAGCCATGATCACATTGAATGGCGGCGCTGGCTCCAAACTGATGAACAAGGACCCCCAGGTCCCGTTGTACTTCCCCTTTTCCCAACTTGACACCATTTCGATAAAAATCTGCCTTCCTGTTTTTGCCACCAAAGTGGATAACCTCACATTTATCCGCATTAAACTGCATCTGCCATGCACCTGCCCACTCCCCCAACCTGTCCAGGTCACCCTGCATCCTCATAGCATCCTCCTCACAGTTCACACTGCCACCCAGCTTTGTGTCATCTGCAATTTTGCTAATGTTACTTTGAATCCCTTCATCCAAATCATTGATGTGTATTGTACATAGCTGGGCCGAGGGCCTTGTTTCCACACTGTGCGATTCCATGACTCTAATCTAAGCTACTGAAGGAGTGGGGGGGGGGGGGCAATGAAACTTGTTCCTTTGTCTCAATGCCCTATTTCACACCGGTAACTTTATAAAAAAAATGATTAAAAGTCGAATGCAAAGGTATTTTCATCACGGCGTTGGCTATTCAGCTGGAGCTGAGTCGCAGCCTGAAGGCAGGGCCGCTCTCTGCTCATGTTTCAACCACCACTTGGACTCAGTAAATTGCATTTAAATGTATCCTATTCACTCAATAATGAGATCAATTTAAACATCAAAAAGGGGGGAAATAGCACTCTCAATTCAAAGATATCACCTTTTATACGCTGTGAATGAAAGGGATTATTGTCTGCCCGATGCCTCCAGAGAGACACGGCAGCGCGGAAACTGGGACTTGCACAGGGTGTGGTGAGAATTTCTCCTTCCAAATGCCACTAACTCTGGACAGAGAACACTGCTGGCAGGCCCAGCAGCTCAGAGGCAAAAGGGTTTTGCAGCAGAGTCTGTCTTGCAAATGTAAAATTATGCTCCGCTCTCTCAGTCCACAGCCCTGTATCAATCCCGCACTAATCCCACTGCCCTCTCTCTTCCACAGCCCTGTCTCCGTCTCCACTCTAATCCCACTGCCCCGCTCTCTTTATCCACAGCCCTGTATCAATCCCGCACTAATCCCACTGCCCTCTCTCTTCCACAGCCCTGTATCCGTCTCCACTCTAATCCCACTCCCCCGCTCTCTTTATCCACAGCCCTGTATCAATCCCGCACTAATCCCACTGCCCGCTCTCTCCGCACAGCCCTGTATCAATCGTGCACTAATGCCACTGCCCGCTCTCTCCGCACAGCCCTGTACCAATCCCGCACTAATCCCACTACCCCATTCTCTCCAGTTCAGTTCAGTTCAGTTCAGTTTATGGTCTCGTGTACCGAGGTACAGTGAAAAGCTTTTTGTTGCGTGCTATCCAGTCAGCGGAAAGATAAAACATGATTACAATCGAAGGTAGACAAAAATGCTGGAGAAACTCAGTGGGTGCAGCAGCATCTATGGAGCAAAGGAAATAGGCAATGTTTTGGGCCGAAAGCCTTCTTCAGACCCGAAACGTTCAGGTTTTGGCCGGAAACGTTGCCTATTTCCTTCGATCCATAGGTGCTGCTGCACCCACTGTGTTTCTCCAGCATTTTTGTCTACCTTCTATTTCCCAGCATCTGCAGTTCCTTCTTAAACACTATGATTACAATCGAACCGTTTACAGTGTACAGATACATGTGTAGAATAACGGTTAGTGCAAGGTAAATCCAGCAAAGTCCAATCAAAAGTAGCCCGAAGGTCACCAATGAGGTAGATAGTAGTTCAGCACCGCTCTCTGGTTGTGGCAGGATGGTTCAGTTGCCTGATAACAGCTGGGAAGAAACTGTCTCTCAATCTGGAGGTGCGCTCCCCACAGCCCTGTATCAATCCCAATATCACTTTAATTAAAGGTAGACACAAAATGCTGGAGTAACTCAGCGGGACAGGCAGCATCTCCGGAGAGAGGGAATGGGCAACGTTTTGGGATGAGACCCTTCTTCAGACTGATGTCAGGGGAGGGGGGCGGGCCAAAGATAGGATGTAGTCGGAGACAACAAGACTAGTGGGAGAAGTGGGAAGGGGGAGGGGATGGAGAGAGAGGGAAAGCAAGGGTTACTTGAAGTTAGAGAAGTCAATGTTCATACCGCTGGGGTGTAAACTACCCAAGCGAAATATGGGGTGCTGTTTCTCCAATTTGCGCTGGGCCTCAATCTGACAATGGAGGAGGCCCAGGACAGAAAGGTCAGTGTGGGAATGGGAGGGGGAGTTAAAGGGCTGAGCAATAGGAGATCGGGTAGGTTAAGACGGACTGAACGGAGGTGTTTTAAATAAACAGTGAAATTTAATTGATCCCTTACCAGCGCCCATGACAATTAAAGGACCTGTCCCACTTGGGCGTCATTTGCTCGTCATGCAGATGGCGCGCGAAGATTTTGTGAATATTGTGAATTTTGTGAATTTCCAAATGTCTCACCCATCTGTGATAAATGCTTATTTCAATATGCAACTATAGCACACGCTTTTGTCTTTTGCATAAAACTTCAGAGGTTTTGGAATAAAATATTCAAAATTTTTACAAAAGTATTTAAAACAGAAATGAACCCCAATTCAGAATTGATTATCTTTGGAACAATGGGGACCGGCTCTGAGCTGACTTCGTTCCAAGAGAGTTTCCGTAACTATGGCTTAATAACGGCAAAAAAAACTATATTAAAATTCAGGAAAAAATGCACCAATGCACCAACGCTTAAAATGTGGATTTCAAACATGTCTGAATTGTTACGCCTAGAAAATATGAGATTCGTCCCAGCAGGCAAATCAGAACAATTCTTAAATATTTGGTCTCCCTTTATCGATTTATTACAAGCATATGGTGCAAGATGATCCTGAAAATAAACTGTTTCAGAACCGGCTGAGGGGTGCGCAAAGATACGAAGTAGGTATATCTCTTCCATCTTATTTTCCTTTTATTATCTTTTTGTAATTTTGTATTTTTTTTATATCTCTCCTCCTTTCTCTCTTTTTCTTGTACTTTTCACGAACTATCACTTTCACCACCTTACCTAACTTTCTTTTTCTCTTTTTTTGCTAAGATTACTTTTTTATTATTCAATTCAAAAACAGAAGTTGTATATGAAATGTATTATATTATTCTTAATGTTCCCTATTGTATATGACTTCTAATAAAAATATTCTTAAAACATTAAAAAAAAGATTTTGTGAATCCCAAAATCCTGGGGTGCCGTGCGCGACTGCGTGTCACTGCCTACGTCACTATGCACCATGCGCGCGTAATGCACGCCATGCGCGTGGAATTCCCCCCTATGCGTGCATCACGTGCGCGTCACGAGGCGTGCGTCGTGACACGTAAATGATTTCGTGCAAATGATGCGCAAATGACTCTCAAGTGCGGCAGGCCCTTAAGGAATCTTAACTTGACAATACTCCATGTGCGGGCTCACTAATGGCTCTGTACAACTGAACATAATGTCCCAAATGCCATGCTTGAAGCTGGAGGCCAATGTGGCAAAAGTCTTCTTGACCACCCTATCTACTTGTGACGCCATTTTCAAGGAACCATGCACCTGCGCTCCTAGGTCCCTCTGCTCTACAACACTTCCCAGAGCCTGCCCATGTTAGACTTCTCAAAGTGCAACGCCTTGTCCTTAACTGCATTAAACTCCTCAAGGCCAGTTGCCCAACTGGTCAAGATCCTGATGTAACCATTGATAATCTTAGATACGTTCTACGACACTGTCTATTTTAATTTCATCTGTAAATGTACTAACCATGTACATTTTTACCCAAATCAAACCCAAATTGACCCTTCTTCAGTCTTGACCCAAAACGTCACCTATCCATTTTTCCCCAGAGATGCTGCCTGCCCTGTTGAGTTACTCCAGAACTTTGTGTCAACGTAATATAATATTTAAAATAGACATTCGGACAGGTTTCAGAGGGACATGGGCCAAACTTGGGCAGGTGGGACTGCTGTAGATGGGGCATCTTGATCTGCATAGACTAGTTGGGTCGAAGGGCCTGTTTTCACACCCTTTAAGTCACCAGCGGGAGGCCCCCACCCAACCATGGAACCAAGGTGGACGGGCGAAGAGAGGAGAGGGACGTGGGGTCACTGGTCGATCCACACGATCAAGGAAGGCGACGGATGGAGGCCCCTCAGCAGCCTGGGGCTCGCCTAGATCGGGCACCGCTCGTCACAACTGGGGCACATAGAAACATAGAAAATAGGTGCAGGAGTAGGCCATTCGGCCCTTCGAGCCAGCACCGCCATTCAATATGATCATGGCTGATCATCCAACTCAGTGTCCTGTACCTGCCTTCTCTCCATGCCCCCTGATCCCTTTAGCCACATCTAACTCACTCTTAAGGGACTCAACTACCTTCTGTGGCGGAAAACTGGCTTCAACTACCTTCTGTGGCAGAGAATTCCACAGATTCACCACTCTCTGTGTGAAAAATTATTATCTCATCTCGGTCCTAAAAGACTTCCCCCTTATCCTTAAATCGTGACCCCTTGTTCTGGACTTCCCCAACACCGGGAACAATCTTCCTGCATCTAGTCTGTCCAACCCCTTAAGAATTTTGTAAGTCTCTATAAGATCCCCTCTCAATCTCCTAAATTCCAGCGAGTACAAGCCAAGTCTATCCAGTCTTTCTTTATATGGAAGTCGTGCCATCCCAGGAATCAGTCTGGTGAACCTTCTCTGTACTCCCTCTATGGCAAGAATGCCTTTCCTCAGATGAGGAGACCAAAACTGTACGCAATACTCCAGGTGTGGTTTCACCAAGACCCTGTACAACTCCAGTAGAACCTCCCTGCTCTTGTACTCAAATCCTTTTGCTATGAATGCCAACATAGGTTCAGAATGCCAGAATGCATAGATGAACGCCATCATGAATGACATAGGTTCAAGGTGAAGGGGAAAAGATTTAATAGGAATCCGAGGGGTAACTTTTTCACTCAGCGGGTGGTGGGTGTATCCAACTCTCCCGCTTTCGGCGGGAGATCTCTCCAAGCTGTCCCGCTTGAGTTTAATTTCTCCGGCGGGAGAGCGGGAGAATCACTCAGCGGGTGGTGGGTGTATGGAACGAGCTGCCGGAGGAGGTAGTTGAGGCTGGGACTATCCCAACGTTTAATTAACATTTGGACAGGTACATGGATAGGACAGGGTTGGAGGGATATTGGCCAGGTGGGCTAGTGTTGATGGGACATGTTAGCCAGTGTGGGCAAGTTGGGTCGAAGGCCCTGTTTCAACGCTGTATCACTCTATGATTAAGACAGAGAGTTGTGGTGGAAGATAGATTTTTCAGGCTGGATGTCTGTGACCAGTGGAATTTTGCAGGGAACTGTGCTGGGACTGCTGCTGTTTGTGATATATATATATATATATATATATATATATATATATATATATATATATATATATATATATATATATATATATATATATATATATATATATGACTTGGATGTGGATGGGTTGGTGAGTAAGTTTCCAAATGACACCAAAATTGGTGCTTAGACAATAGACAATTGGTGCAGGAGTAAGCCATTTGGCCCTTCGAGCCAGCACCGCCATTCAATGTGATCATGGCTGATCATTCCCGATCAGTACCCCGTTCCTGCCTTCTCCCCATATCCCCTGATTCCGCTATCTTTAAGACCCCTATCTAGCTCTCTCTTTAAAGCATCCAGAGAACCGGCCTCCACCGCCCTCTGAGGCAGAGAATTCCACAAACTCACAACTCTCTGTGTGAAAAAGTGTTTCCTCATCTCCGTTCTAAACGGTTTACCCCTTATTCTTAAACTGTGGCCCCTGGTTCTAGACTCCTCCAATATCGGGAACATGTTTCCTGCCTCTAGCGTGTCCAAACCCTTAATAATCTTATATGTTTCAATAAGATCCCCTCTCATCCTTCTAAACTCCAGAGTGTACAAGCCCAGCCGCTCCATTCTCTCAGCATATGACAGTCCAAGATAAAACAATGCAAGTCTGTGCAACTTCTCCCTGGAGCCAATACCCCCTAATAAAGGTAAACCTGACGAAAGGGCTTGATTTGGGAACAGCTCCGTCCAGGACCGCCAGAAATTGCGGACGCAGCCCAGACCATCGCACAAACCAACCTCCCTTCCATCGACTCCATCTACACCTCACGCTGCCTCGGCAAGGCCAGCAGCATCATCAAGGACCAGTCTCACCCCGGCCACTCCCTCTTCTCCCCTCTCCCATCGGGCAAGAGGTACAGAAGTGTGAAAACGCACACACCTCCAGATTCAGGGACAGTTTCTGCCCGGCTGTTATCAGGCAACTGAACCATCCTACCACAACCAGAGAGCGGTGCTGAACTACTGCCTACCTCATTGGTGGCCGTCCGACTATCCTTGATCGGACGTTACCGGCTTTAACTTGCACTAAAAATTATTCCCTTATCATGTATCTCTACACTGTAAATGGATCGATTGTAATCATGTATTGTCTTTCCGCTGACTGGTTAGCACGCAACTAAAGCTTTTCACTGTACCTCGGTACACGTGACAATAAACTAAACTGACCTGAACTCGACACAAAATGCTGGAGTAACTCAGCGGGACAGGCAGCATCTTTGGAGAGAAGGAATGGGCGACGTATCGGGTCCAGACACCTCCTTTAGTGAGAGTCAGGGGAGAACGAAACGAGAAACGCAGAAGGTATGTAGATCAAATGAATGAAAGATAAGCAAAAAGCAACGATGATCAAAGGAATGGTGGGGCTTACAAGTTTTACTGTCCGTATAACTCATTATCTGTATCACCTACCCCCCACATCCAGCAATGGTGATAACGAGTTATAGAGACCGTGAAGGGTGATTAGTGCGGGTGTCAGCGGTCATGGGGAGAAGGCAGGAGAATGGGGTTGACAGGGAGAGATAGATCAGTCGCGATTGAATGGCAGCGTAGACTTGATGGGCCGAATGGCCTAATTCTGCTCCTGGAACTTATATATTCTTAGAGGATTGGACATGATAGATGGAAGATAAATGTCGCTGATGTTGGGGGGAGTCTAGAACCAGGAGCCACAGTTTAAGAATAAGGGGTCGGCCATTTAGGACTGAGATGAGGAAACACTTTTTCACCCAGAGAGTTGTGAATCTGTGGAATTCTCTGCCACAGAAAGTAGTGGAGGCCAATTCACTGGATGTTTTCAAGAGAGAGTTAGATTTAGCTCTTTGGGCTAACGCAATCAAGGGATATGAGGAGAAGGCAGGAACGGGGTACTGATTGTGGATGATCAGCCGTGTTCATATTGAATGGCAGTGCTGGTTCGAAGGGCCTAATGGCCTACTCCTGCACCTATGTTGCTATGCTATGTAACTTATGAAACTCAAAAGGACAATAAATAACACTTTAACTCCCCCTGCCATTCCCACGCTGACCTTTCTGTCCTGGGCCTCCTCCATTGTCAGTGAGGCCCAGCGCAAATTGGAGGAACAGCACCTCATATTTCGCTTGGGCAGCTTAAAACACAGCCGTCTGAATTTTGATTTCTCTAACTTCAAGTGACCCTTGCACCTCCTCTCTCTCCATTCTGCCCCCACCCTAGTGGTTATACTAGTTTCACTGTCGTCCTGTTGAGTTTCATTGTCTGCACAACTCGTTATCATCTTTACCACAGCCAACAATGAACCGTTGTGGGCTCCACCTGTCTTTGATCATGGTTATTTTTGCATTTATTTCCTTCATTTGTTCTAGGCACCTTCTACATCTCTCGTTTCCTCCCCCCCCCCCCCCCCCCCCCCCCCGACACTCAAAGAAGGGCAGTGGGATTAGTATGGGGATTGATGAGGGGTTGAAGGAGGGTCTCGACCCGAAACGTCACCTATTCCTCTTCTCCAGAGATGTTGCCTGACCCGCTAAATTACTCCAGCTCTTTGTGTCTATATTCGGTGTAAACCTGCATCTGCAGAGTTCCTTCTGAAATATTCTGGAATATAAAATATTAAAATAAATATTGAAATATAAAAAACCTCTTCTGTACTCTCTCCAAAGCTTGCACACACTTCCTGCAATGGGGTGACCAGAACTGATCCTTTCTAACTTTTGTTCCTCACAGAGACCCGGGTTCGATCCTGACCTCGGGTGTCGTCGGTGTGGAGTTTGCACGTTCTCAAAAGTCAAGAGTGTTTTATTGTCACATGTCCCAGATAGAACAATGAAATTCCAACTTGCTGCAGCCCAACTTAAGACTGAGGTAAAAAACTCTCTTTTTTACCCAGAGAGTTGTGAATTTATGGAATTCCCTGCCACAGGGGGCAGTGGAGGCCAAGTCACTGGATGGATTTAAGAGAGTTAGATAGAGCTCTAGGGGCTAGTGGAGTCAAGGGATATGGGGAGAAGGCAGGCACGGGTTATTGATAGCGGACGATCAGCCATGATCGCAATGAATGGCGGTGCTGGCTCGAAGGGCCGAATGGCCTCCTCCTGCACCTATTTTCTATGTTTCTACAACAGGATATGTAAATGTAATAAATAATATACCAAAAACTCAGGGGAAAAAAAAGAACAAACAATAACAGGGCCATAATAACAAAAATAATCTATTGTGGTTCAGAGCGTATTTGTTGTCATGTTTAATAGCCTGATGGCTGTGGGGAAGAAGCTGTTCCTGAACCTGGACGTTACAGTTTTCAGGCTCCTGTGCCTTCTTCCCGATGGCAGTGGTGAGATGAGTGCGTGGCCAGGATGGTGTGGGTCTCCGATGATGATACTGCCAGCCTTTTTGAGGCAGCGACTACGATAGATCCCTTCGATGGTGGGGAGGTCAGTACCGGTGATGTCCTGGGCAGTGACTGCGTGGATTTTCTCCGGTTGCTCCGGTTTCTTCCCACGTCCCAAGAACATGCAGAATGGTAGGTTAATTGGTTGCTGTAAATGTGTCCCTCGTGTTGAGGGAGTGGATCCAAAAGTGGAGTTACATGGAACTAGTCGATGCTGTGTTATTAAATTAAACTGGGGATGTGGCCTGAACTGCTGAGTTTCTCCAGCACTTTCACAAAGGAGGAGCAGTGATAGACTTATAGGACTGGACAAGCTAGATGTAGGATAAATGTTCCCAATGTCGGGCGAGTCCAGAACCAGGGGCCACAGTCTTAGAATAAAGGGGAGGCCATTTAAGACTGAGGTGAGAAAAAACATTTTCACCCAGAGAGTTGTGAATTTGTGGAATTCCCTGCCACAGGGGGAAGTGGAGGCCAAGTCACTGGATGGATTTAAGAGAGAGTTGGATAGAGCTCTAGGGGCTAGTGGAGTCAAGGGATATGGGGAGAAGGCAGGCACGGGTTATTGATAGGGGACAATCAGCCATGATCACAATGAATGGCGGTGCTGGCTCGAAGGGCCGAATGGCCTCTTCCTGCACCTATTTTTCTATGTTTCTATGTGATACAGCGTGGAAACAGGCTGGTCACGGGGAGAACGTACAAACTCCGTACAGACAGCACCCATTTAGTTTAACTTAGTTTAGAGACACAGTGCAGAAACAGGCCCTTCGGCCCACCGAGTCTGCACTGTCACGTAGATTAACACTATCCTACACACACCAAGGAAAATTTTCAATTTTTACTGAAGCCAAATAACCTACAAGCCTGCATGTCTTTGGACAATAGACAATAGACAGTGGGCGCAGGAGAAGGCCCTGTGGCCCTTGGAGCCAGCACCGCCATTCAATGTGATCATGGCTGATCATCCCCAATCAGTACCCCGTTCCTGCCTTCTCCCCATATCCCCTGACTCCACTATCTTTAAGAGCCCTATCTAGCTCTCTCTTGAAAGCATCCAGAGAACCGGCCTCCACCGCCCTCTGAGGCAGAGAATTCCACAGACTCACCACTCCCTGTCACCTGGAGTATTGTGTGCAGTTTTGGTCCCCTAATTTGAGGAAGGACATTCTTGCTATTGAGGGAGTGCAGTATAGGTTTACAAGGTTAATTCCCGGGATGGCGGGACTGTCATATGTTGAGAGAATGGAGCGGCTGGGCTTGTACACTCTGGAGTTTAGAAGGATGAGAGGGGATCTCATTGAAACATATAAGATTGTTAAGGGTTTGGACACGCTAGAGGCAGGAAACATGTTCCCGATGTTGGGGAGTCCAGAACCAGGGGCCACAGTTTAAGAATAAGGAGTAAGCCATTTAGAACGGAGACGAGGAAACACTTTTTCTCACAGTGAGTGGTGAGTCTGTGGAATTCTCTGCCTGTCGAGGGCGGTGGAGGCCGGTTCTCTGGATGCTTTCAAGAGAGAGCTAGATAGGGCTCTTAAAAATAGCGGAGTCAGGGGATATGGGGAGAAGGCAGGAACGGGGTACTGATTGGGGATGATCAGCCATGATCACATTCGATGGCGGTGCTGGCTCAATGGGCCAAATGGCCTCCTCCTGCACCTATTGTCTATTGTCTATTGTCTATTGTCTATCTTTCCTGGTCCCAGAACATTGATGCAATTATAAATAAAGAACATCAACGCCTCTACTTCCTGAGAAGGTTACGGAGAGTCGGTATGTCAAGGAGCACTCTCTCGAACGTCTACAGGTGCACGGTAGAGAGCTCGCTGACCGGTTGCATCGGGGCTTGGTTCGGCAACTTGAGCACCCTGGAGAGGAAAAAGACTACAAAAAGCAGTAAACACTGCCCGGTCCATCACTGGCTCCGTCCTCACCACCGTCAAAGGGATCTGTCGTAGTCGCTGCCCCAAAAATGCAGCCAAAGTCATCAAGGACCCACACCATCCTGGCCACGCACTCATCTCACCACCGCTGCCATCGGGTAGAAGGTACAGGAGCCTGAAAACTGTAACGTCCAGGCTCAGGAACAGCTACTTCCCCACAGCCTTCAGGCTCTTAAACGCAACAACGAATAAGCTCTGAGCTACAATAGACTATTATTATTATTATTATTATTGCACTATTATTGTCTGTTATTTGAATATGTGTGTTTGTGTATATCTATATATATATAGTGAGTATGTGTGAATACACACTGAACGTTCTCTTCCCTCTCTCGTTTATATCATACTATGTTTACATATTCTGTTGTGTAAGAACTTTATTGATCTATCTGGGACATTTGACAATAAAACACTCTTGTCTCTTGACTCTTGAAACAAGCACCTTCAGTTCCATCTAAACGTGTTGGGGAATCAGCAGCTGGCAGCTCCGCCTGGTGTAGACACAAGGAGCTGCAGATGCAGAGCTTTATACAAAATCTGTAGGAAGGAACTTCAGATGCTGGTTTAAACCCAAGATAGACAGAGGGTGCTGCACAGCTCTCGTCGGAGAGAGGAGAACCTCTTCAAAGTAGACATCCCTTGAGGAGATTTCGCAGTGGAGTGGGACAAAATGTGTCGGAAGGAACTGCAGATGTTAGTTCCCACTCCCCTGACATCATTCTGGAGAAGGGTTTTGACCTGAAACGTCAACCATTCCTTCTCTCCAGAGATGCCATAGAGGGAGTACAGAGAAGGTTCACCAGACTGATTCCTGGGATGTCAGGACTTCCATGTGAAGAAAGACTGGATAGACTCGGCTTGTACTCGCTAGAATTTAGAAGATTGAGGGGGGATCTTATAGAAACTTACAACATTCTTAAGGGGTTTGGACAGGCTAGATGCAGGAAGATTGTTCCCGATCTTGGGGAAGTCCAGGACAAAGGGTCACAGTTTAAGGATAAGGGGGATGGATGTCTTTTAGGACCGAGATGAGGAACACATTTTTTCACACAGAGAGTGGTGAATCTGTGGAATTCTCTGCCACAGAAGGTAGTTGAGGCCAGTTCATTGGCTATACTTAAGAGGGAGTTAGATGTGGCCCTTGTGGCTAAAGGGATCAGGGGGTATGGAGAGAAGGCAGTTACAGGATACTGAGTTGGATGATCAGCCATGAGCACATTAAGTGGGGGTGCAGGCTCGAAGGGCCGAATGGCCTACTCCTGCACCTATTTTCTATGTTTCGAGGTTTCTACGCTGCCCGTCCCGCTGAGTTACTCCAGCATTTTGTGTCTATCTTCGGTTTATACAAAATAGTCTCTTAAACGCCACTACTGTATCTGCCTCCACTGCCACCCCTGGCAGCACGTTCCAGGCACCCACCACCCTCTGTGTAAAAAAAACTCGCCCCGCACATCTGCTGGAACTTGGTCGTATGCATTCTTGATTTGAGTGGATGAGCACGCAAACTAATTTCTCGGTACACGTGACTATATTAAACCAGTCCCAATATTAGTGAAGGTAGACAAAAATGCTGGAGAAACCCACCGGGTGAGGCAGCATCTGTGGAGCGAAGGAATAGGTGACGTTTCGAGTCGAGACCCTTCAACCCGAAACGTCATCTATTCCTTCGCTCCATAGATGCTGCCGCACCCGCTGAGTTTCTCCAGCATTTTTGTCCACCTTCGATTTTCCTGCATCTGCAGTTCCTTCTTAAACAATATTAGTGACATTTAGAGGTACAGCGTAGAAACAGGCCCTTCGGCCCACCGAGTCCATGCCTACCTGCTAACCCTGTACACCAGCACTATCCTACACACACAAGGGACATTTTACAATTTACAAAAGCCAATTAACCTACACACCTGCATGTCTTTGGAGTGTGGGAGGAAACCCGGAGCACCCGGAGAAACATTGCACAGGTCACGGGGAGAGCGTACAAACTCCGTACGGACAGCGCCCATAGTCAGGATTGAACCCAGACTCTTTGCCACTGTGAGGCAGCAACTCGACCGCTGCACCACTCTGTTGCCTTTGTTAAGAGGCTGTCCCACTTGGGCGATCTAATCCGCGAGTTCAGGCGAGTTTGCCCTCGACTCGTACTCGCAGCATGGTCGACACGTGGTCCTAGGAGGTCTTTGCAACTCTCCTTGATGCTCGAGAGTGGTCCCCCGCGTACCCGAGGCCTCAGCTAGGTTGCGGCGCATTTTCCAACATGCTGAAAAATGCCCGCGAGTAAAAAAAAGGTCGCCATGGAAAAAATCAATACTTTTTTGCTCGTAGGCTTAATCGAGGTGGGTCGTAGTAGATCGGCATGTTAGTCGTAGGTAATCGAGGGAAGTCGAAGGTAGTCCTAGATAGTCCTCACCATAGTGGAAGGAGGTCGAAAGAGGTCTTCACTCTCCTAGTTCAAGTTCAAGAGAGTTTATTGTCGTGTGTCCCTGACAGGACAATGACATTCCTGCTTTGCTTCAGCACCACAGAACACAGTAGGCATTGACTACAGAACAGATCAGTGTGTCCATATACCATTATATACGTATATACACACATGAATAAATAAACTGATAAAGTGCAAATAACTGATAATGGGTTATTAATGTTCAGAGTTTTGTCCGAGCCAGGTTTAATAGCCTGATGGCTGTGAGGAAGTGGCTATTCCTGAACCTGGTCGTTGCAGTCCTCAGGCTCCTGTACCTTCTACCTGAAGGTAGCGGGGAGATGAGTGTGTGGCCAGGGTGGTGTGGGTCCTTGATGATGCTGCCAGCCTTTTTGAGGCAGCGACTGCGATAGATCCCCTCGATGGAAGGGAGGTCAGAGCCGATGATGGACTGGGCAGTGCTTACTACTTTTTGGTGTCCAATTTTCCCGCAGCTAGTCTTCAAAATAGTCGAAGCAGGTTGAAGGAGGTCTTCAACGTGACATTTTTTTTCAAACTCTCCGAAACTCTTCTAAACTCGCCAATTAGGTCGCCCACGTGGGACAGCCCCTATACCATAGAGGGTACACAAAAGGCTGGAGAAACTCAGCGGGTGCAGCAGCATCTAAGGAGCGAAGGAGATGGGCAACGTTTCGGGCCGAGACCCTTCTTCAGACTGGGGCAACGTTTCGGGCCGAAACCCTTCTTCAGACCCTATAACCATAGATTTTGGCCCAACAGTGGGGAGAGAGCTCCCCCTGCTGCCAGTGACTAGTATCTCTGAAGGTAGACAAAAATGCTGGAGAAACTCAGCGAATCTATAGATGCTGCCTCACCCGCTGAGTTTCTCCAGCATTTTTGTCTACAGAGTCACACAGCACGGAAACAGGCCCTTCGGCCCCACACGCTCATGCCAACCAATGCCGCCTTTCAGGGCAGCATCCTGAATCACTCGTTCTCCATCTCACTGCACTTCTATAAACTTCTGGATATTCAGCCAGTAGGTTAACCTATGATGAGCGTTTGTCGGCACTGGGCCTGTACTCGCTGGAGTTTAGAAGGGTGAGGGGGGACCTCATTGAAACGTACCGAATAGAAAAAGGCTTGGATAGAATGGATGTGGAGAGGATGTTTCCACTGGTGGGAGAGTCTAGGACCAGAGGTCACAGCCTCAGATTTAAAGGGCGTTCTTTTAGAAAGGAGGTGAGGAGGTACAGAGAAGGTTCACCAGACTGATTCCTGGGATGTCGGGACTTTCATATGAGGAAAGACTGGATAGACTCGGCTTGTACTCGCTGGAATTTAGAAGACTGAGGGGGGATCTTATAGAAACTTACAAAATTCTTAAGGGGTTGGACAGGCTAGATGCAGGAAGATTGTTCCCGATGTTGGGGAGGCCCAGAACAAGGGGTCACAGTTTAAGGATAAGGGGGAAGTCTTTTAGGACCGAGATGAGGAAAACATTTTTCACACAGAGAGTGGTGAGTCTCTGGAATTCTCTGCCACAGAAGGTAGTTGTGGCCAGTTCATAGGCTATATTTAAGAGGGAGTTAGATGTGGCCCTTGTGGCTAAAGGGATCAGGGGGTATGGAGAGAAAGCAGGTACAGGATACTGAGTTGGATGATCAGCCATGATAATAGTTAATACTCCTGCACCTATTTTCTATGTCTATGTCTATGAACTTCTTTAGTCAGAGGGTAGTTATTTTATTTATTTATTTTTTAAATTTTTTTATTATAGAAACAATATATACAGAGTACACTCTTATGCGGCATTAAAAATTATATAATATACAAAATTATATAATATTGATTATCAATTGATACTGTTTGTGTTATTTGTAATGTTATCCATTATACATTTCCTGGTTATTTATTTTGTATAATTGGGAGTGTGTGTAGTATATTCCTAAAATAAGCAATATACTCACACTTCTCATACCACACATATTTCTTCTAATTACCCAAATACAAATCCCCCCTAATATAACTACATAATACCCAATCTTAACCAAACTTCTATGATATTCATGATATTTTCATAATATTAAGAGTGTTTGTATTATTATTAACTTTATATTTCAAAATTATTATATAGTTGAAAATGCACAATTTTATATAATTACAAATTTAAGACATCTATAATATTTTCATACAACTAATAATATGTGTATTCATACTAATATTAAGAATATATATAATATAGTTTCTATACTTTTTTTCCCTACTTAAAGATAGAAGGATAGAGATAGAAAGTAGAAAATAGAAAAGAAAAATGTGAAAAGTTTGGTGGAGATTAAAATATTACTCAATAATCCGTTCTTGGAGATACATTCATGATTTATTATATGTATTTCTTCATCCATTCAGATATTCAGGCCTCAGTCAAGTCCCTGCACCGAACCATTATGACCCTGTAAATATTTAATATATGGAGACCAAATCCCTTTGAAGAGATCTAACCTATCCATAAGGACAAGTCTCAATCTCTCCAAGTGAAGTGTCTCCGACATTTCTGTATTCCACATTTTAATTGTTGGGGATGCAGGGCATTTCCAAAATTTTAGTATTAATTTTTTCCCAATTATTATAGAATAGTCGATAAAAGTTCTTTGATTCCTTGTAATTATTTGTTCCGTTTCCGGTATTCCAATATTATTAACTTTGGATCAGGAATCATAGTAATATTAACAACATTCGAGATTATCTTAAATATTTCGTTCCAATATTCTACAATCTTCGTACAATTAGTGAATGAATGTGACAAATTTGCTTCTAAGATTTGACATTTATCACATATAGGCGATAATTTTGGAAATATATTATGTAATTTAGATTTAGAGTAATGTAATCTATGTAAAATTTTAAACTGTATAAGAGCATGTTTAGCATTTAACGAGCAGTAATGTATGTGTTGTAAGCTTTCTTCCAATATTTCTGGGCTTATTATTTGACCTAATTCATTTTCCCAAAGCTGTCTGTGTGTTTCCGATGATGGAATATCACTTTCCAACAAAATATTGTAAATATATGATATCATTTTTTCTGTATTTGGATGTTTATTCAAGCATTCATCTAAAATTTCACTCTTTCTATTTCTGAATTCTTGTGTATTTGCAGAGATATAGTTTCTGATTTGTAAATATCTAAAATATTCATTATTATGAAGCCCGTAGTTAGTCTGTGGAATTAATTGCCACAGGGGGCTCTGGAGGCCAAGTCAGTGGATATATTTTATGGCAGAGATCTTGATTAGAACAGGTGTCAAGGGTTACATAGAAACATAGAAAATAGCAGGAGGAGGCCATTCGGCCCTTTGAGCCAGCACCGCCATTCATTGTGATCATGGCTGATCGTCCCCTATCAATAACCCGTGCCTGCCTTCTCCCCATATCCCTTGACTCCACTAGCCCCGAGAGCTCTATCTAACTCTCTCTTAAATCTATCCAGTGACTTGGCCTCCACTGCCCTCTGTGGCAGGGAATTCCACAAATTCACAACTCTCTGGGTGAAAAAGTTTTTTCTCACCTCAGTCTTAAATGGCCTCCCCTTTATTCTAAGACTGTGGCCCCTGGCTCTGGTCTCGCCCAACATTGGCATCTAGCTTGTCCAGTCCTTTTATAATTTAATATGTTTCTATAAAATCCCCCCTCATCCTCCTAAACTCCAGTGAATACAAGCCTAGTCTTTTCAATCTTTCCTCATGTGACAGTCCCGCCATCCCAGGGATCAATCTCATGAACCTACGCTGCACTGCCTCAATCACAAGGATGTCCTTCCTCAAATTAGGAGACCAAAACTGTACACAATACTCCAGATGTGGTCTCACCAGAGCCCTGTACAACTGCAGAAGAACCTCTTTATTCCTGTACTGAAATCCTCTTGTTATGAAGGCCAACATTCCATTAGCTTTATATTTTAAGGCAAAGATCTTGATCTTCGGGCTGAAAAAGTTTAAGAATAAGTTTAAGAATAAGGGGTAAGCGAGTGGTAAGTCTGTGGAATTCTCTGCCACAGAGGGCGGTGGAGGCAGTTTCTCTGGATGCTTTCAAGAGAGCGCTAGATAGGGCTCTTAAAAATAGCAGAGTGAGGGGATATGGGGAGAAGGCAGGAACAGGGTACTGATTGGGGATGATCAGCCATGATCACAGTGAATGGCGGTGCTGGCGTAAAGGGCCGAATGGCCTACTCCTGCATCTATTGTCTATTGTCACCCTCTTTGCTCCATAGATGCTGCCTCATCCGCTGAGCTTCTCCAGCATCTTTGTCGACCTTCGATTGTTCCAGCATCTGCAGTTCCTTCTTAAACTATCCTGCATACATGTTTCTTACAGGTCGAGATTGTCCCTGCCTTAAGTACCACCTTTCGGCAGCTCGTTTCATACACCCACCTCCCTTCTCTGTTGAAGGTCTGTGTAATTGCTATCGCTATTGTTACTTTCTGGTATGGTGATAATACCACCAATCGTTTTGACACCACTTGCTGATCTTGAAAGCCCCGATGTTCCATTGCCGCGCATTTGCTTTGCTTTCAGCAATAAATATAGCATTTCCTGTGTTATTTAGCTAAGTTTAGTCTGGAGATACAGCGCGGAAACAGGCCCCTCGTGCCACCGAGTCCGCGCCGACCAGCGATCGCCGCACGCTGACACACACCAGCGATCATTTCTCCATGCGTTTAAGAAAGAACTGCTGATAGATGCTGGAAAGATCGAAGGTGGACAAAATAGCTGGATTCGAACAATTCTACACTCTGCGTTTGTACTATTTTACCAAAGCCAATTAGCCGACAAACCTGCACGTCTTTGGAGTGTGGGAGGAAACCGGAGCGCCCGGAGGAAACCCACTCGGTCACGGGGAGAAGGTGCAGACTCCCTACAGGCACCACCCGCAGTCGGGATGCAACTCGGGTGTCTGGCGCTGTGAGGCAGCAACGTTACCGCTGTGCCGCTGTTGGCATTATTTGGTTCTAGATTTCCATTCCTTCACCGATGAAGACAACCTTAAGGGGTTGGACAGGCCGGATGCAGGAAGATTGTTCCCGATGTTGGGGAGGTCCAGGACAAGGGGTCACAGTTTAAGGATAAGGGGGAATTCCTTTAGGACTGAGATGAGGAAAACATTTTTCACACGGAGAGTGGTGAGTCTCTGGAATTCTCTGCCACAGAGGGATCTAGGAATAACTGTGCATAGTTCCCTGAAGGTGGAATCGCATGTAGATAGGGTGGTAAAGAAAGCCTTTGGTGTGCTGGCCTTTATAAATCAGAGCATTGAATATAGGAGTAGGGAAGTAATGTTAAAATTGTACAAGGCATTGGTAAGACCAATTCTGGAGTATGGTGTACAATTTTGCTCGCCTTATTATAGGAAGGATGTCAACAAAATAGAGAGAGTACAGAGGAGATTTACTAGAATGTTGCCTGTGTTCCAGCAACTATGTTACAGAGAAAGGTTGAACAAGTTAGGTCTTTATTCTTTGGAGCGCAGAAGGTTAAGGGGGACTTGATTGAGGTCTTTAAAATGATGAAAGGGATAGACAGAGTTGACGTGGATAAGCTTTTTCCCATTGAGGGTAGGGAAGATTCAAACAAGAGGCATGACATGAGAATTTAGGGACAGAAGTTTAGGGGTAACGTGAGGGGGATCTTCTTTACTCAGAGGAGGGTGGCTGTGTGGAATGAGCTTCCAGCAGAAGTGGTGGAGGCAGGATCGATTTTAGACTGGGTTTTGAGTAATGAGGAAGGGGTAATTAGCCGTCTTGTTGTACGTGCCCCCTTGGGCAAGAGTGACCATAATATGGTTGAGTTCTTCATTAGGATGGAGAGTGACATTGTTAATTCAGAAACAATGGTTCTGAACTTAAAGAAAGGTAACTTTGAGGGTATGAGACGTGAATTGGCCAAGATTGACTGGCAATTAATTCTAAAAGGGTTGACGGTGGATATACAATGGAAGACATTTAAAGACTGCATGGATGAACTACAAAAATTGTTCATCCCAGTTTGGGCAAAAGAATAAATCGGGAAGGTAGTGCATCCGTGGATAACAAGGGAAATCAGTGATAGTATCAAAGCAAAGGATGATGCGTACAAAGTAGCCAGAAAAAGCAGCATACCAGAGGACTGGGAGAAATTCAGAGACCAGCAGAGGAGGACAAAGGGCTTAATTAGGAAAGGAAAAATAGATTATGAAAGAAAACTGGCAGGGAACATAAAAACTGACTGCAAAAGTTTTTATAGATATGTGAAGAGAAAGAGGTTAGTTAAAACAAATGTAGGGTCCCTTGCAGTCAGAAACAGGTGAGTTGATCATGGGGAACAAGGATATGGCGGACCAATTGAATAACTACTTTGGTTCCGTCTTCACTAAGGAAGACATAAATAATCTGCCTGAAATAGCAGGGGACTGTGGGTCAAAGGAGGAATTGAGTGAAATCCAGGTCAGTCGGAAGTGGTGTTGGGTAAATTGAATAGATTAAAGCCGATAAATCCCCAGGGCCAGATAGGCTGCATCCCAGAGTACTTAAGGAAGTAGCTCAGGAAATAGTGGATGCATTAGTGATAATCTTTCAAAACTCTTTAGATTCTGGAGTGGTCCCTGAGATTGGCGGGTAGCAAATGTAACCCCTCTTTTTAAGAAGGGAGGGAGAGAGAAAACGGGGAATTACAGACCAGTTAGTCTAACATCGGTAGTGGGGAAACTGCTAGAGTCAGTTATTAAAGATGGGATAGCAGCACATTTGGAAAGTGTGAAATCATTGGACAAAGTCAGCATGGATTTACAAAAGGTAAATCATGTCTGACGAATCTTGTGGAATTTTTCGAGGATGTAACTAGTAGCGTGGATAAGGGAAACCAGTGGATGTGGTATATCTGGACTTCCAGAAGGCTTTCGACAAGGTCCCACATAAGAGATTATATACAAACATAAAGCATACGGTATTAGGGGTTCAGTATTGATGTGGATAGAGAACTGGCTGGCAAACAGGAAGCAAAGAGTAGGAGTAAACGGGTCCTTTTCACAATGGCAGGCAGTAACTAGTGGGTACCGCAGGGCTCAGTGCTGGGACCCCAGCTATTTACAATATATATTAATGATCTGGATGAGGGAATTGAAGGCAATATCTCCAAGTTTGCGGATGACACTAAGCTGGGGGGCAGTGTTCGCTGTGAGGGAGGATGCTAGGAGACTGCAAGGTGACTTGGATAGGCTGGGTGAGTGGGCAAATGTTTGGCAGATGCAGTATAATGTGGATAAATGTGAGGTGATCCACTTTGGTGGCAAAAACAGGAAAGCAGACTATTATTTAAATGGTGGCCGATTAGGAAAAAGGGGAGATGCAGCGAGACCTGGGTGTCATGGTACACCAGTCATTGAAAGTAGCATGCAGGTGCAGCAGGCAGTGAAAAAAGCGAATGGTAATGTTAGCTTTCATAGCAAAAGGATTTGAGTACAGGAGCAGGAGGTTCTACTTCAGTTGTACAGGGTCTTGGTGAGACCACACCTGGAGTATTGCGTGCAGTTTTGGTCTCCAAATCTGAGGAAGGACATTATTGCCATAGAGGGAGTGCAGAGAAGGTTCACCAGACTGATTCCTGGATGTCAGGACTGTCTTATGAAGAAAGACTGGATAGACTCGGTTTATACTCTCTGGAATTTAGGAGATTAAGAGGGGATCTTATAGAAACTTACAAAATTCTTAAGGGGTTGGACAGGCTAGATGCAGGAAGATTGTTTCCGATGTTGGGGAAGTCCAGGACAAGGGTCACAGCTTAAGGATAAGGGGGAAATCCTTTAAGACCGAGATGAGAAAGACTTTTTTTACACAGAGAGTGGTGAGTCTCTGGAACTCTCTGCACAGAGGGTAGTTGAGGCCAGTTCATTGGCTATATTTAAGAGTGAGTTGGATGTGGCCCTTGTGGCTAAGGGGATCAGAGGGTATGGAGAGAAGGCAGGTACGGGATACTGAGTTGGATGATCAGCCATGATCATATTGAATGGCGTGCAGGCTCGAAGGGCTGAATGGCCTAACTCCTGCACCTAATTTCTATGTTTTCTATGTTTCTATGTTAACATTTAAAAGTAAAGTGGATAGGTATAATGGACGTGAAGGGAATGGAGGGGTATGGTCTGAGTGCAGGTAGATGGGATTAGGGAAAACAAATGGTCGGCACGGACTGGAAGGGCCGAGAGGGCCTGTTTCCGTGCTGTAATTGTTATATGGTTATACAGTGGCTTGCAAAAGTTTTCGTACCCCTTGAACTTTTCCACATTTTGTCACGTTACAACCACAAACATAAATGTATTTTATTGGGATTTTATGTGATAGACCAACACAAAGTGGTGCATAATTGTGAAGTGGAAGGAAAATGATACATGGTTTCCAAATTTTATTACAAATAAAAAACTGAAAAGTGTGGCGTGCAAAAGTATTCAGCCCCCCTGAGTCAATACTTTGTAGAACCACCTTTCGCTGCAATTACAGCTGCAAGTCTTTTGCGGTATGTCTCTACCAGCTTTGCACATCTAGAGACTGACATTTTTGCCCAATTCTTCTTTGCAAAATAGCTCAAGCTCAATCAGATTGGATGGAGAGCGTCTGTGAACAGCAATTGTCATGTCTTGCAGAGGTTCTCAATTGGATTTTAGGTCTGGACTTTGACTGGCCATTCTAACACATGAATATGCTTTGATCTAAACCATTCCATTGTAGCTCTGGCTGTATGTTTAGGGGTTGTTGTCCTGCTGGAAGGTGAATCTCCGCCCCAGTCTCAAGTCTTTTGCAGACTCTAACAGGTTTTCTTCTAAGATTGCCCTGTATTTGGCTCCATCCATCTTCCCATCAACTCTGACCAGCTTTCCCTGCCCCTGCTGAAGAAAAGCATCCCCACAGCATGATGCTGCCACCACCATGTTTCACAGTGGGGATGGTGTGTTCAGGGTGATGTGCAGTGTTAGTTTTCCGTCACACATAGCGTTTTGCATTTAGGCCAAAAACTTCAATTTTGGTCTCATCAGACCAGAGCACCTTCCTCCACATGTTTGCTGTGTCCCCCACATGGCTTGTGGCAAACTGCAAATGGACTTCTTATGACTTTGTTTCAACAATGGCTTTCTTCTTACCACTCTTCCATAAAGGCCCGATTTGTGGAGTGCACGACTAATAGTTGTCCCGTGGACAGATTCTCCCACCTGAGCTGTGGATCTCTGCAGCTCCTCCAGAGTTACCATGGGCCTCTTGGCTGCTTCTCTGATCAATGCTCTCCTTGCCCCGCCTGTCAGTTTAGGTGGACGGCCATGTCTTGGTAGGTTTTGCAGTTTGGCCATACTCTTTCCATTTTCGGATGATGGATTGAACAGTGCTCCGTGAGATGTTCAAAGCTGGGATATTTATTTATAACCTAACCCTGCTTTAAACTTCTCCACAACTTCATCCCTGACCTGTCTGGTGTGTTCCTTGGGCTTCATGATGCTGTTTGTTCACTAATGTTCTCTAACAAACCTCTGAGACCTTTCACAGAACAGCTGTATTTATACTGAGATTAGATTACACACAAGTGGACTCTATTTACTAATTAGGTAACTTCTGAAGGCAATTGGTTGCACTGGATTTTATTTAGGAGTATCAGAGTAAAGGGAGGGCTGAATACATTTGCACGCCACACTTTTCAGTTTTTTATTTGTAAAAAAATTTGGAAACAATGTATCATTTTTCCTTCCACTTCAACAATTATGCGCCACTTTGTGTTGGCCGAATGGCCTTAATCTGCTCTTAGAACTTATGATTTTATGAATCACCCGTTCTAAATAACCCAGCACTCTGATACATCCAGAATACACAGAGGGTGGTGGGTGCCTGGAGCGCGCCTCCACCGCCAGGGGTGGGGGTGGAGGCAGATACGATCGTGGTGTTTAAGAGACTTTTGGATAGGCACAAGGATAAGCTGGGTGTGGAGGGATGTGATTGCCTTGGAGGGACGGAATATTGAATGGAGGGATATGACTTATGAAGGGCTGGCACGGTGGTGCAACGGGTAGTGTCGCTGCCTCACAGCGCCGGAGACCCGGGTTCCATCCCGACTACGGGTGCTGTCCGCACGGAGTTCGCACGTTCTCCCCGTGACCTGCGTGGGTTTTCTCCGGGATCTTCGGTTTCCCCTCCCGCACTCCAAAGACGTGCAGGTTTGTAGGCTAATTGGCTTGGTATAAGTGTAAAGGCCCTGTCCCACTTTCACGACCTCTGCCCTTGACTCGTACTCGCAGCATGGTCGTCACGAGGTCGTAGGCAGGTCGTAGGTAGGTCGTGATGCTTGTCGCAGGTACTCGTGGCATCAAGTAGGTCGGGGCGTTTTTTCAACATGATGAAAAATGTCCATGAGTAAAAAAGGTCGTGGATTAGGTCGTGAAAGTGGGACAGCCCTTAAATTGTCCCTGTTGTGTGTAGGATAGCGTTAGTGTGCGGGGATCGCTGGTCGGCGCGGACTGGATGGGCCGAAGGGCCTGTTTCCACGCTGTATCTGTAAACTAAACTCATGACGTTAAGAAGGGCCTGCTTCTGTGCCTGTTTCTCAGATCTGGGACTTACAACGTTCCACCTTTTACTTGCAACCCCGTCTGACATCCAGCCCGCGCGCCCAGACTGTGGTGCTTGGTTCCCCTTTCTCTCTAACCAGGGTGTTACGATATTAATGGACAACATTCACACAAACACACACACACACCCTTCCTCCTTACCCCCCCCCCCCCCCCCCGCTTACCACCCTCCTCCAAATGTTCTTTAACCCGAGTCGGAACGAGAGCAACGACGAAAGAACAACGCTGGCCTTTTGCGAGATTTGCTTTATTTTCTCTCGGGACAGTTTTTTGAAAGGACCTAGCTTTGAGTATTCTTCCAGCCGATCGTGATTCTTGAACAAAGCTGATATATATATATATATATATCTAAACGTCGGCCTGCATGGATGTTTTCAGCTTACAGGAAGTGTTTGAACGCTGGTAAACGAGCTGCCAAGTGTCGACAGGAACATATCTCCTAGTTGCAGGCTAGTGTATATGGGCAATTATAGTAGTATGGTGTCATGTGAGGCTACTGTGGTCAACTTGGAAAAGGGGAACTGTGATCTATAGTGTGGGGCAACTCGCAGACTGCTGTGATCTGAGTTGACTTGCGAAAGGCTCAAAGACCTGGAGTAACTAACTGCAGAAGGACTTGTGTGGGGGAAGGAAGGCAGTTGCTGGTCCACACCGAAGATGGCCACAAAATGCCGCAGTAACTCCGCAGAACAGGCCGCATCTCTGGGTAGACCAGCTCTGAAGAAGGGTCTCGACCCAAAATGTCACCTCTTATGTCTGCGGTGGGCAGGTGACTGGGACACGTACAGTCATGTCCCAGCTACCCTGATCAGCCATTGAATGGTGCTGGCTCGAAGGGCCGAATGGCCTACTCCTGCACCTATTGCCTATTGCCTATTGCCTATTGCCTATTGACTATTGTCTACACTAGTCCCACATGCCTGCTTTTGGCCCACATCCCTCCACACCTGTCCTATCCATGTACCTGTCTAACTGTTTCTAAATGTGGACGGGCATGTTTAAAAAAGCAGCATTAAAAAAATTAATTAATTAATTAATTAATAGATAAGTGATGGGCGAGGGTAAAAAAAAAGATAATAAAACGAAAGATAAGATAAGTGCAGAAGGCGACTACAGGGAGCAGTTCTGTGCAATCATTCTTTGTGAAGACTCGTCTTTCTAAAACGTCTAACTCTCTTGCCTTCTATCCCTAAAGGGCCTGTCCCACAGTACGAGCGGATTCAAGAGTTCTCCCCGAGTTTCGAGCTCGGAGATTTACGGTGATGGCCGCTCGTCGGTACTCGGGGCTCTCGTGGACATTTTTCAACATGTTGAAAAATCTTCCCGAGTCTTCCCGAGCTTACCGCGTTCCCCGAGAACCTGCCGTCAACGTTACGAGCCGCTAAGAGACGTCCCCGAGCTCCAACGTACCCGCTACGTACATTCTACGCGCTTACCACCAGTTGGATTTTTTTAAATAAGCTGGGGAGAGCTCTTGAATGAACTCGTACAGTGGGACAGGCCGTTTACTCACAATTTCATTAAAATGGACAGTTTCAAGTGTAGATAGGTTTGTGTTATGTGTCAATATTCTTCTGTGCAAGAAATGACATAAATGGTTGCCAGATTTTATTAAATTGGTTGACTCTATCCTTTAAATCATATCTTATTCTAATGGGCAGTGGACAGGTGCTATAGACCTGCACGGGAAGGTAGACGCTCCCGCCCCCACGAGTCTCGGGCAGATGGGGCTCGTCAGCCTGGGAAGGCGGACCATCTAGGAAAGGGAAAACTCTGATTTAAAACCTCCACTGCTGTGTGGCCGTATCCAGTCATGGAAAAGGCTCCAGGAGTAAACCTCGAGAAAACCCGGAGTCGGAGCCCCTAAGGCAGTTTGTCGTTGTCTACAACCTCGCTCTGGCAGCTCCTGCGACGGCGCTGGTGCCAAACTGTAACGGCCCTGCTGTTCCTTTGGATCGATCAGCGACGTGGAGAGGGGGGGACGTGCTGCATGGGCAACAGCCTGTCTGTCCTCCATATGACATCGATAGCCCAGGCTTGTATCCACCCGACCAGGATGCATCACCCATGGTCAGTCATGACCGAGGCGGGCCTACTAAGAGATGCTGCCTGTCCCGCTGAGTTACTCCAGCATTTAGTTCAGTTGAGCAGCATTTTGTGTGTATCTGCAGAGGGACTTGGACAGGCTGGGAGAGTGGGCTGAGAACTGGCAGATGGAATACAAAAAGACATACCTTTAGAAGGGAGATGAGCAGGAATTTCTTTAGTTAGAGGTTGTGAATTTGTGGAATTCATTGCCACAGATGGCTGTAAGAATTTGTTTCTTCTAGCTGGGGCATGTGACAATAAAACACTCGTGTCTCTTGACTTTGGAGGCAAAGTCAATGGATATTGTTAAGGTGGAGATTAATTGGTGTTTAAGAAGGAACTGCAGATGCTGGAAAATCGAAGGTAGACAAAAGTGCTGGAGAAACTCAGCGGGTGCAGCAGCATCTATGGAGTGAAGGAAATAGGCGACATTTCGGGCCGAAACCCCTCTTTTGTTTTGTTTTCTGTACCTATGGACCTATCTCCTAAGTTGTATTATAAATTCAAAAAAAGAAAAAAAAAACAAAAAACAAATTGTCATCTCAAGGGCCTGTCCCACTTGGGCGACATTTGCGCGTGACGCAGACGGCGCGCGAAGATTTTGTACATCTTCTTGAGGCGTGCCGCGCAAATGATGTGGCGCAAATGACCCCCAAGTGGGACAGGCCCCATAAAGGGTCAGAGCTGGCCATGAGTCACAGGCCCATGGAGCAGTGAAAAAAGAGTGGCTCGCCCTGAGCCAGCTCCGTGCAGGGGTGGGCCGGTTCAACGCCAACCTGCATCGCTGGGGGGGCTGCCTCTGCTGGCCTGCGTGTGTGGAGCAGACCAGTAAACGGCGCAGCACCTAATGTTCGACTGCGCTGTCCTCCCCACCCCACCCCTAACACCGTGGAGGGGTGGACCTCACGGCCCTCGACAGCAGCGCATTGAACGGGCTACAGCGCCTGGAGGCCGTTACATAACCTCTGCTGCCTCAAACGCAAGCAGAAGAAGAAGAAGAGCGGAGAATAACGCCCTTCCGAGGCACAAAGTGCTGGTGTTACTCAGCGGGTCAGGCAGCATCTCTGGAGAAATGGAATAGGTGACGTTTCGGGTCAAGATCCTTGGTCTGAAGAAGGGTCTCGACCTGGAATGTCACCTATTCCGTTGTCGGGGATGTGCCAAACTCTCTAAGCCTTCTATGGGAGTGGTATTTGTGATAAATTTGCTTTTCAATAGAAAGGGCATTATTTTCATTTTTTATAATGTGAAAATTATTTATCACATAACTTGAGGCAATGTTTGGGGAAAATGTGTTATTCGCTCGTTATTGTGTTAATGAGCCGTACTGTCGTATGGAATAAATTCTACGACACGAAAAACACAGAAAGCTTTAAACTCTTCACGTAGTCACTCACGTGACTCCGAAGTAAAATAGTAAGATTAAACGAGAACTTACCAGTTCGAAGTTTGATCGTTATTTTATGAGGAGTTACGATGAGGGATTACGTGCCCTCCACTCCCCACCCTCATAAAATAAATGATCATCTGGTAGTTCTAAGTCTATTATGAGCCTTACTATGTTACTTCGGCTATTTTGTGTTCTGTGTTTTTCATGCCGCTGCTTTGAAGTATGCCGTTTGCCAGCGCCAGGCGGGTTCTTCACGTAATCCCTCATCGTAACTCCTCATAAAATAACGATCAAACTTCGAACTGGTAAGTTCTCGTTTAATCTTACTATTATAACCCAGGAGGACACTCTCGTGGGCGAAAACCCACGCGGTCACAGGCAGACCGTGCAAACTCCACACAGACTGCATCCCGAGGTCAGGATTGAACCCGGTCTCCTGCGCTGGGAGGCAGCGGCCCAACCCCCGCTGCACCACCTTGCCGCCCGTGCCCTCGGCCATCTCCAGGGCAGCACCATTCATGCTGATCGGGACCTGCAATCCACCACATTTCTTCAAGTTGATCACTAGCTCCATCTGCCTTGCTGCCTTTCAGGGCACGGTCCCTGTTTTGACACCATGTTACTAAGTTCTCTATCTCCTTCCTGTACTCTGTCTCACCACACTCGCGCCCACCGCAGTGGTGTCGCCTGCAAACCTGTGGACAGTGTTTGAGCTGAATTTGGCCGCACAGTCATTGAGTTTACGGGGAAGTGTGGGGGAGGGGCGACACTATGAGTTACTCCAGCACTCTGTGAAACGTCACCTATCCACGTTCCCCACAGATGCTGCCTGACNTGTGATGGGGGTGTGCCGCTGAGTTCCTCCAGCACTCTGTGAAACGTCACCTATCCATGTTCTCCACGGATGCTGCCTGACCCGCTGAGTTACTCCAGCACTCTGTGAAAACCGTTTTTTTTCCCCACCTATTCCCACGTTCCCCACAGATGCTGCCTGACACCGCATATGAGTCTACTCAGTGCTGGCTCGCGTGTGTCCTCTTTGTGTGCAGTAACCAGAGAACCAGAGGACATAGGAGCTTTAAGGTGAAGGGGAAATGATTTACTTGAAGATAATAATAATAGGGCTCATTAAAGATATAGCGGAGTCAGGGGATATGGGGAGAAGGCAGGAACAGGGTACTGATTGGGGATGATTGGCCATGATTACATTGAATGGCGGTGCTGGCTTGAAGGGCCAAATGGCCTACTCCTGCACCTATTGTCTATTGTCTATACTAGTCTCCAATGCTTCTATGCCTTGATGATTCAAAAGATGAATTGCAGTAGAGAGAAAATCCCAAAACGTGTTTAATTTCAAGGTCAAGTTGAAGTTGAAGTTCACATTTATTGCCCCAATGACGGAATTTGATTTACCGTGCAGCCACACAATCAAAAGATCACAATACACAATAGAATATAACATGAACACCCGCCACAGTGGAACCAGCATTCTTCACTGTGGTGAAAGGCAGCAAAGTTCAGCCAGCCCTCCTCCCTTGTTCACCCGTGGTCGGGGCCATCAACCCTCCGTAGTCGCCGGTACGGACGGCCCGATGTACAGGCCCTCTCGTCGGGATGGCCAAAACTCCGACGTCGGGACGGTCGGACACTCCGCGGCTTGGAGCGTCCGAATCGGCCGCTTCCTACCGAGACCGCGGCTTCACGATGTTATAGGCCGCAGGCCGGCGGTCGGTAGCTCTGCTCCAGCGCTCCCACGGCGATCCTGGCAGATCCCAGCCTCCGTGATGAAAAGTCCTCGTGGCGCCAGCGGCCAGAAGCTCCCAACCGCGGCTTATCATTATGTTATATGCCTCAGGCCGGCGTTTCGAGCATTCTGGCGACCCCCGGCAAGGAATCGCCCGGCTCCACGAGGGGAAGTCCGAGCTGTGCGGCCCGCTGCTGAAGCCTAGGCTTCCCGACTCCGGAAAAGACCGCAACAATCCAAGATGTTAGAGGCGCGAGGGAGGGCAAAATGCGACTAAGGGAAAAGTAGCATTCCAACCTCCACCGGGGTAATGTGACTGAAAAACAGTATTCCCTCCAATTCCCTAGCCCCCACCCCACCCCACACTAAAACAAACTTAAACACACTAAAACAACACTTTAGACATACAAAAAACAAAAATAGTTGAAAGGCCGAACAGCTGCAGGCGAACAGCTGCTGCCAACGCTCAATACGGGCGCGCCGTTTAGCATGAACAGCACGAGACACAGCAACAGAAACAAGCCTTTGTTGTTCACCTGAGTTCCTCACCACCGCGATAACCCTGTACACTAGCACAATCCTCCATATCTGGGACAAGTAACTCTTGCCAGCATCACAGCACCGGAGACCCGGGTTAGATCCCGACTACGGGCGCTGTCTGTACGTGTTTGTACGATTCTCCCCGTGACCTGCGTGGGTTTTCTCCGGGTGCTCCGGTTTCCTCTCACACTCCAAAGTTTAGCAATGTTACAACATTTTGAGATTTAAAAAATCAAGTCTGCAATTTATCCCATCATATAAAGCATAAAAAGAAGTTTAATTTGGCACCTAATTTACTTTCATATCTTCAGTATTAAAAATGTTCTGGCCATTTTCATACTCGGAAATTAGCATCTTGTTCCCCATTGCTTTTCCATTGACTTAACTCAAAAGCTGTGATCTAGGACAGTCAAAAGCCCATAACTTTCTTAAAAATTAAGAGAACTCAATGAAACTTTCAGTTATTATAGATTGAAGTATTCAGAAACAAATATGAAACAATTAACTTGGATGACCTGAAATTAAAAGCAGATAATAGTTAGTTACCTAAATGTAGCTAATTACTAAATTGAGTTCTCCAGAATCTAAACATCACTCCATTTCTTAAGAAAGATAACATTTTAAATTGCCTAAGTGTCCAAATAACATTCACACAATAATACACAATAATAACGATTTTTACATGCATTTCATTTAATTTTATAGGCCAAATGAAGGAAAATTTAGTGTTTTAATTCCTGTAAATTTATGGCCATTTTAAATCAACTTGCGAGTGGGTTTTAGTGGAACGTGGTGTATTAGATCGTTGCGGATTGCGGTGAAGTCGGCAGGGAAAATACTGCCGGTATCGTATATTTGTTTTCGTCCCATTTCGCAACATGAAAATGTGATTAAAGGCTCCTAAGACCACGTTTTTATGTAAAAATAAACCTGTACCTCTTTTCTTACTCCCCTACGTAATATCCTTCCCGTTGTCCCGGCGCTCACGGCTTTAGAAGAAGATTTTAAATTACTCTAGCTAATAAATATCAAGAGTAATTTAAAAAAACCTTCATGAATGAAATGTCAAGCGATTTCTCTTACAGCACAGCTACGAAATCCCCGACATGGTCGATTTGGCCCTGTCTGTGGAAAATCGGCACTTACACACACCCCCCTCTGAAAGGCGCCAAGTCACGCACCACGGGGAGCGGCAGAACGCCAGCGCTGCAAAGTAAGTTATGTAACATACCGCAAAGATATACATGATATGCGGTAACCTGTCTTTTGCGAAAATTGTAAATTGTAATTGTAATTAATTTATTAGCCAAGTACGTAAACACGCAAGGGATTTGAATTGCCAACAGTCACACAAAAAAGCAACAAGATACAAAACTGCAGAAAGATTAAACATAAACAGCCACCACAGCAGCGTATGAGAATCCCCAGGGCACACAGCATAAGCAGAGACCCACATCCATCAGTTCAATGTCCGAGCCACACACACACACACACGCACACGCGCTCCTTCACCGTGATGTGACCAGAGCTGTACCGGCCGCCGTCACTCTCTCTGCAGTCCCTGTCCTCCCGAACAGTCCACACTCGCACCAGACTCCGGGATGTCACCATGGAGCCATGTCCACACTCACGGCACTCCCTCCGAGTCCCCACCAGCGCAGGCAGCACATCCATCTTGTATTCCGCCGACCTCACTTTCCCCGGTGCGATGGAAGGCAAATAACGTATAACCTTCTTTCCCCCTTTTCTCCCGCGGTCGGTCGGGCGATCGAAAACATCCGCCAGTCGGCGATCGGAGCTCTCAAGGATTCCGTGATCGGGGCGTCCTCCTGCATCGGGGCGTCGATCGGATCCCGTGATTCGAGGCGCGGACGAGGCTCCCGCAGTTGGAGCTCCCGAAGTCGACCCCTAACAAAGGCACCGCCAGCTCCACGATGTTAAGCCCGCAGTGTGGACGGAGATACGATACGGAAAAGGCGCATCTCCATCGAGGGAAGAGATTTAAAAATATCCCCCCCCCCACCCCCTACCCACATAAAACAAAAACTCGAGGTTCACTAAAACATACAAGTAAACCAGCAAAGGAAGAAAGGGATGAGACAGGCTGTTGGCGAGGCTGCCATATACGGCGCCACCAAATAATCGCAAGGGATTCGCATAGTGTTAATGTGCGGGGATCGCTGGTCGGCAAGGACTGGGTGGGCTGAAGGGCCTGTTTCCACGCTGTATCTCTAAAGTGTAGAAGTCTAAAGACTACAGTAGGAGTTTGGGAACGCATCCTTGCAGCGCACCAGTATTTCCCATCGGGCAAGACGTACGGAAGTGTGAAAATGCACACCTCCAGATTCAGGGACAGTTTCTTCCCAGCTGTTATCTGGCAACTGAACCATCCTACCACAACCAGAGATCAGTGCTGAACTACGATCTACCTCATTGGAGACCCTCGGACTATCCTTGACTGGATTTTACTGACTTTACCTTGCACGGAACGCTATTCACGTTACTCCCTTTATCCTGTATCTGTACACTGAGGACGGCTCAAGTGTAATCACGTATTGTCTTTCTGCTAAATGGTTAGCACGCAACAAAAACTTTTCACCGTACCTCGGTGCACGTGACAATAAAGTGAACTCAAACTCAGCTAAACTGAATTATTGAGGAGGATGTATGAGGCAGCGCTTGAGTTAATCACGTTTCCTCCTATTAAGGGGCTGCACGGTGGCGCAGCGGTAGAGTTAAGGGCCTGTCCCACTTACGTGACCTTGGCTCGCAAATTACGTGACCTCGTGGCCGCTTGATGGGTACGGGCAGCGTATGGCCGCGCGGGGCCGGTCCCACTTAGAAGCGCGGAGTTGTGCGGGGCTGGTCCCGACATCGCACGGGGCTCCGAAATTCTTGCAGTGGCCGAGATCTTCGCGCGCCAACGGCCGGTCGGCAGGCGTACGCACGCAGGCGCATTGCGGTCGTACGCAGCTTCTTGACGTCGTACGCAGCGTCCTGACGGCGTACGCCTAGCGCGTGGCGTTGCGTGATGACGTCACCGCCCGGCGTGGCGTTGCGTGATGACGTCACCGCCCGACGCCGTGCGACGCCCAAATTCAGTCGGCCCGCCTCCTGCCCAGCTGATTTGTAACCATGACGTAAATGACGTCACGTGCGAACTTAGCGCAAACCTCCGCTACCGGTTGGTCGCGCCAAACGCACGCAATCGCATGCAAGTGGGACAGGCCCTAAACTGCCTCACAGCTCCAGAGACCCGGGTTCAATCCTGACTATGGTCGCTGTCTGTACAGAATTCGTACGTTCTCCCCGTCACCTGCGTGGGTTTTCTCCGGGTGCTCCGGTTTCCCCCCACTCTCCAGGACGTACACGTTTGTACGTTAGTTGGCTTCGGTATAAATATGAATTATCCCCTGTAGTGCCAATGCACGGGGATCGCTAGTCAGTACGGGATCGGCGGGCCGAAAGGGCCTGCTTCTGCGCTGTATCTCCAAAATAAAACTAAAGGGGGTTCAATGTGCAAGAAGGAAGTGCAGGTGCTGGTTTAAACTTAAGATAGACACAAAAAGCTGGAGTAACTCAGAAAGGGGGATCCAGTCTGGGCCAGTTGTGCACTTAGTCAGATCATTAAATCTAAAGTTTAAATGAGAAGTGTGTCTTTGTGTCTCGTACGGAGTTTGTAGCGTAGGTTTACAAGGTTAATTTCCGGGATGGCAGGACTGTCATATGCTGAGAGAATGGAGCGGCTGGGCTTGTACACTCTGGGGTTTAGAAGGATGAGAGGGGATCTTACTGAAACATTTAAGATTATTAAGGGTTTGGACACGCTAGAGGCAGGAAACATGTTTCCCGATGTTGGGGGAGTCCAGAACCAGGGGCCACAGTTTAAGAATAAGGGGTAAGCCGTTTAGAACGGAGATGAGGAAACACTTTTTCACACAGAGAGTTGTGGAATTCTCTGCCTCAGAGGGCGGTGGAGGCCGGTTCTCTGGATACTTTCAAGAGAGAGCTAGATAGGGTTCTTAAAAGATAGCACAGTCATGGGGATATGGGGAGAAGGCAGGAACGGGGTACTGATTGGGGATGATCAGCCATGATCACATTGAATGGCGGTGCTGGCTCGAAGGGCCGAATGGCCTACTCCTGCACCTATTGTCTATCATTCCTTAGCCCCCCCCTACTGCCCGCTACCACCTCCACCCCAAACTACTTGTTGGAAAGTACAGCCCCATCCAAGACCACAAGAAATCGCAGAGACTTGTGGGCACAGCCCAGACCATCGCACAAACCAAACCTCCCTTCCATTGACTCCATCCACACCTCACGCTGCCTCGGCAAGGCCAGCAGCATCATCAAGGACCAGTCCTCACCCGGCCACTCCCTCTTCTCCCCTCTCCCATCAGGCAAAAGGGACAGTAGTGTGAGAATGCACACCTCCAGATTCAGGGATAATTGTTATCCGGCAACTGAACCATCCTGTCAACAACTAGAGAGCGGTCCTGACCTCCCACCTACCTCATTGGAGACCCTCAGGCTATCATTAATAGGAGTTTACCAGACTTTACCTTGCACTAAACGTTATTCCCTTTATCCTGTATCTGCACTCTGTGGACGGCTCGGTTGTAATCACGTATTTCCGCTGACTGGTGAGCACGGAACAAAAGAGCTTTTCACTGTACCCCGGTACACGTGACAATAAAACCGTGCTGGGATGCATCCTGATCAAATGCTTCCTGCGGCGCATCTGTAGAAGTTGGTGAGAGTTGTAGGAGACATGCCGAACTCCCTCAAGGAAGCAGAAAGCAAAGGCTTTCTTGGTCGTTGCCTCTATATGGGTGGTTCAGGAGAAGTTGATGGTGATGTTGACTCCGAGGAATCCTAGGGGGCACGGTGGAGCAGCGGTAGAGTTGCTGCCTTGCGGAGCCAGAGACCACCCGGGTTCGATCCCGACTGCGGGTGCTGTCCAGGGGGCACGGAGTTTGTACATTCTGTACATTCGGAGTGTGGCTGCGTGCCGTGTCGCTGCTGCTGCTGCTGGCGCCGACGCTGGCGGCCACGGTGTACTGCTCCTTGCTTCCAGTGACCGTATGAGTTTTCCCCGGATGATGCGCCGGTTTTCTCCCAAACTCCAAAGACGTGCATATTTATAACCATAACCATATAACCATATAACAATTACAGCACGGAAACAGGCCCTCTCGGCCCTTCCAGTCCGTGCCGAACACTTACTCCCACCTAGTCCCATCTACCTGTACTCAGACCATACCCCTCCATTCCTTTCCCGTCCATATACCTGTCCAATTTATTTTTAAATGTTAAAATCGATCCTGCCTCCACCACTTCTGCTGGAAGCTCATTCCACACAGCCACCACCCTCTGAGTAAAGAAGTTCCCCCTCACGTTACCCCTAAACTTCTGTCCCTTAATTCTCATGTCATGCCCTCTTGTTTGAATCTTCCCTACCCTCAATGGGAAAAACGTATCCACGTCAACTCTGTCTATCCCTTTCATCATTTTAAAGACCTCAATCAAGTCCCCCCTTAACCTTCTGCGCTCCAAAGAATAAAGACCTAACTTGTTCAACCTTTCTCTGTAACATAGTTGCTGGAACCCTGGCAACATTCTAGTAAATCTCCTCTGTACTCTCTCTATTTTGTTGACATCCTTCCTATAATTAGGTGACCAGAATTGCACATATTTGTCGGTTAATTGGCTTGGTGTAAATGTAAATTGACCCTAGTGTGCGTGGGATAGCGTTATGGGCCTGTCCCACGTACACACCCGACTTGTTCAGCGACTGCCGGCACCCGTCATAGGGCGTTGCAGGTCGCCGGACATTTTCAACATGTTCAAAATCGAACGGCGCCTAAAAAGACACTACGCCTCTTTGGGCGACTGAGGAGACTACGCACTACCATACATGCGACACCCTGGCGACATGTCGCGGGGAGGCGCCTGTTTGGTCGTGAGTCGCCGCTGGATTTTCAACCTGTTGAACATTTTCGACGACCTATGACGGGTGCGGGCAGTCTGGTTTCCTCCCACACTCCAAAAAAGTACAGGTCTGCAGGAATAGATGGGGTAGATGCACAGATTCTCTTGCCCAGAGTAGGTGGATCAAAGACCAGAGGACATGGATACAAGGTGAAGGGGAAAAGATTTAATAGGAATCCGAGGGAAACTTTTTCACACAGAGGGTGGTGGGTGTATGCCGGAGGAGGTAGTTGAGGCTGGGACTATCCCATCGTTTAAGAAACAATTAGACAGGTACATGGATAGGACAGGTTTGGAGGGATATGGACCAAGTGGGACTAGTGTAGCTGGGACATGTTGGCTTTAAGACTCCAGGTTAATTGGCTTTGGTAAAATTCTATATTGTCCCGAGTGCATAAGATAGCGTTATGGGGCTGTCACACTTTATGCGACTTTTTCGGCGACTGCCGGCACCCGTCATGGGTCGTTGCAGGTCGCCGAAAATGTTCGACATGTTGAAAATCCAGCGGCGACCAGAAAGACGCCACGAGTCTTTGGGCGACTGAGTGAGGAGACTACTCACGACCGTACAGGCCACACCCTGGCGACATGTTGCGGGGTGACGCCTGCAAGATCTTTTATAGATATGTACATAGCGTCGCAGAAACTGTGCACCTTATTCCCCCTCCCCCTTTTTGTTTTTTACACTGAGTAGGAGCAGCTTTTAATCTCATTGTACATGTGTATAGTGACAATAAAAAGGCATTCATTCATTCATTCATTAATAGGAATCCGAGGGGTAACATAGGAACACAGAAACATAGACAATAGGTGCAGGAGTAGGCCAATCGGCCCTTCGAGCCTGCACCGCCATTCAATATGATCATGGCTGATCATCCAACTCAGTATCCTGTACCTGCCTTCTCTCCATACCCCCTGATCCCTTCAGCCACAAGGGCCACATCTAACTCCTTCTTAATATAGCCAATGAACTGGCCTCAACTATCTTCTGTGGCAGAGAATTCCACAGATTCACCACTCTCTGTGTGAAAAATGTTTTTCTCATCTCGGTCCTAAAAGATTTCCCTCTTATTCTTAAACTGTGACCCCTTGACCTAGACTTCCCCAAGATCGGGAACAATCTTCCTTCATCTAGCCTGTCCAACCCCTTAAGAATTTTGTAAGTTTCTATAAGATCCCCCCTCAATCTTCTAAATTCTAGCGAGTACAAGCCGAGTCTATCCATTCTTTCTTCATGTGAAAGTCCTGACATCCCAGGAATCAGTCTGGTGAACCTTCTCTGTACCCCCTCTATGGCAAGAATGTCTTTCCTCAGATTTGGAGACCAAAACTGTATGCAATACTCCAGGTGTGGTCTCACCAAGACCCTGTACAACTGCAGTAGAACCTCCCTGCTCTTGTACTCAAATCCTTTTGCTATGAACAAGGGTGGTGGGTGTATGGAACAAGCTGCCGGAGCAGGTAGTTGAGGCTGGGACTATCCCATCGTTTAAGAAACAATTAGACAGGTACATGGAGCGAGAGAGAAAACGGGGAATTACAGACCAGTTAGCCTGACTTCGGTGGTGGGAAAGATGCTGGAGTCAATTATTAAAGAGGTAATAATGGGGCATTTTGGATAGCAGTAAAAGGATTAGTCCAAGTCAACATGGATTTATGAAAGGGAAATCATGCTTGACTAATCTTCTGGAATTTTTTGAGGATGTGACAAGTAAAATGGATGAAGGGGAGCCAGTGGATGTAGTGTATCTAGACTTTCAGAAAGCCTTTGATAAGGTCCCGCACGGGAGACTGGTGACTAAAATTAGAGCACATGGTATTGGGGGTAGGGTGTTGACATGGATAGAAAATTGGTTGGCAGACGGAAGCAAAGAGTAGGAGTGAACGGGTCCTTTTCAAGAATGGCAGGCAGTGGCGAGTGGAGTGCCGCAAGGCTCGGTGTTGGGGCCGCAACTGTTTACCATGTATATTAATGATTTGGAAGAGGGAATTAGGAGCAACACTGGCTAAGTTTGCAGGATGACACAAAGCTGGGTGGCACTGTGAACTGTGAAGAGGATGTTAGGAGGTTAGTGGAGGTTGAGTGAGTGGGCAGATGCATGGCGATGCAGTGTAATATAGATAATTGTGACGTTACCACTTTGGCGGCAAAAACAAGGGGGCAGATTATTATCTCAATGGGGTTAGGTTAGGTAAGGGGGAGGTGCAGCGAGACCTGGGTGTCCTTGTTCACCAGTCACTGAAAGTTGGCGTGCAGGTGCAGCAGGCAGTGAAGAAAGCTAATGGAATTGTTGGCCTTCATAACAAGAGGATTTCAGTACAGGAGTAAAGAGGTTCTTCTGCAGTTGTACAGGGCTCTGGTGAGACCACATCTGGAGTATTGTGTACAGTTTTGGTCTCCTAATTTGAGGAAGGACATCCTTGTGATTGAGGCAGTGCAGCGTAGGTTCACGAGATTGATCCCTGAGATGGCGGGACTGTCATATGAGGAGGATTGAAAAGACTAGGCTTGTATTCACTGGAGTTTAGAAGGATGAGGGGGTAATCTTATAGAAACATATAAAATTATAAAAGGACTGGACAAGCTAGATGCAAGAAAAATGTTCCCAATGTTGGGCGAGTCCAGAACCAGGGGCCACAGTCTTAGAATAAAGGGGAGGTCATTTAAGACTGAGGTGAGAAAAAAGCTTTTTCACCCAGAGAGTTGTGAATTTGTGGAATTCCCTGCCACAGAGGGCAGTGGAGGCCAAGTCACTGGATGGATTTAAGAGAGAGTTGGATAGAGCTCTTGGGGCTGGTGGAGTCAAGGGATTATGGGAGAAGGCAGGCACGGGTTATTGATAGCGGACGATCAGCCATGATCATATTTAATGGCGGTGCTGGCTCGAAGGGCCGAATGGCCTCCTCCTGCACCTATTTTCTATGGATAGGACAGGTTTGGAGGGATATGGACCAAGTGGGACTAGTGTAGCAGGGACATGTTGGCTCTAAGACTCAAGGATAAATGGCTTTGTTAAAATTCTATATTGTCCCATAGTGCGTAAGATAGCGTTATGGGGGTGTCCCACTTACACGACTTTTTCGGCGACTGCCGAAAATGTTCAACGCGTTCAAAATCCAGCGGCGACCAGGAAGACGCTCGACTATGTTGGTGACTGAGGAGACGACTCAACGACCATACAGGCCGCGCCCCTGGCGACTTGTCGCGGGTGACGCCTGTGTGCTCCTGAGTAGTCGGTCAAAGAGCCGTACCTTGTTCTGGTCGCCGCTGGATTTTTCAACATGTTGAAAATTTTTTGGCGATCCGCGACGACCTATGACGGGTGCCGGCAGTCGCCGAAACAGTCGCGTAAGTGGGACAGGCCCGTAAGTGTGCGGGGTGATCGCGGGTCAGCGCAGTCTCGTTGGGACGAAGGGCCTGTTTCCACGCTGTATCTCCAAACTAAACTAAACTATTTTGAAGCTTTCAACCAATCTCTACTTCGGGTGGTCCACCTCCCGACTCATGATTGCTCCCAAAACATCCTTCGTTGTCTCTTTCTCTTCAATTCTTCCTGTCGTCCGAGGATGGGAAGTCCTCGTGGATCAGAGGCGGACTGGAGGGTCTCACGGGAGCCGGGCTGGAGGGCGACACCAACGTGAGCTCACAACGGGACCGGCCGATTAGCTGAGTGGCCTGTTTCTACACTATAACACTATGAAGTGTAAATTAAAGTCTAAAGTCTAAAGAATAAACAGCTCAGTGAAAACAAAAAGCGGACGGATCCCTTCCCCACCTGTGCAGGGCTGGTGGGGAGGAGGCATTAGGGTCATCGAGTGTTTGCACTCTGGTAAGTTTGCTGTGTGGCTACAAAGTTCACTGGTCTCAGCTGTAGTTTAGTTAAGTTTAACTTAGAAACATAGAAAATAGGTGCAGGAGGAGGCCATTCAGCCCTTCAAGCCAGCACCGCCATTCATTGTGATCATGGCTGATCGTCCCCTATCAACTAACCCGTGCCTGCCTTCTCCCCATATCCCTTGACTCCACTAGTCCCTAGAGCTCTATCTAACTCTCTCTTAAATCCATCCAGTGATTTGGCCTCCCTCCCTCTGTGGCAGGGAATTCCATAATTTTCCAGAACTAAAAAGTTTTTTCTCACCTCAGTCCTAAATGACCTCCCCTTTATTCTAAGACTGTGGCCCCTGGTTCTGGACTCGCCCCACATTGGGACCATTTTTCCTGCATCTAGCTTGTCCAGTCCTTTTATAATTTAATATGTTTCTATAAGATCCCCCATCATCCTTCTAAACTCCAGTTGAATACAAGCCTAGTCTTTTCAATCTTTCCTCATATGACAGTCCCGCCATCCCAGGGATCAATCTCGTGAACCTACGCTGCACTGCCTCAATCGCAAGGATGTCCTTCCTCAAACCTGTTGTCTATGCTGTATATTCTTTGTTCTATTTGCTATGTTTAGTTTAGTTCAGGGGTGGGCAACCTTGTCCTGCGTAGAGTTCCGGGACGCGTGTCTGTGAGTGGTTGGCGGGCCACATCTATCACGCGTATACATGGATCCCGCCCCAGACGGCAGGCATCAAATCACGTGTTCACATAGATCCCGCCCCGTCGAGGATGCCACCCGGAGCACCGGCCCCTAGTTACCGGCGCTCACCGACATGGCAGACCTACGGACCATTGCCTTGCCTCCGTCCTGAGGGCGGTGGCTCAAATACTCACACTCGCCCGTCCCCGGCCTGTTGACCACCCCGATCCCGACAGTGAAGCCCAGACACAGAAGGTGCGCGCCCGTACCGGCGGCTTTGCGCAGGTTGCGGTACAGCCAAATCACCTTCCAGCTATCGGAGATAAAAAAACATGCTGGAGAAACACACTCCAGCATTTTTTTCTACCTTCGGTTTTTCCATCATCCACAGTTCTTTCTTAAACATTCCAGGTACCGGAGATAGAAATATAGAAACATAGACAATAGGTGCAGGAGTAGGCCATTCGGCCCTTCGAGCCAGCACCGCCATTCAATATGATCATGGCTGATCATCCAACTCAGTATCCCGTACCTGCCTTCTCTCCATACCCCCTGATCCCTTTAGCCACAAGGGCCACATGTAACTCCCTCTTAAATATAGCCAATGAACTGGCCTCAACTACCTTCTGTGGCAGAGAATCCCACAGACTCACCACTCTCTGTGTGAAAAATGTTTTCCTCATCTCGGTCCTAAAGGAATTCCCCCTTATCCTTAGACTGTGACCCTTGTTCTGGACTTCCCCGACATCGGGAACAATCTTCCTGCATCTAGCCTGTCCAACCCCTTAAGAATTTTGTAAGTTTCTATAAGGTCCCCCCTCAGTCTTCTAAATTCTAGCGAGTACAAGCCGAGTCTATCCAGTTTTTACTCATATGAAAGATGAAGGGAGTCTGCGGGCCGTATGATTTCGGGTGACGGGCCGGATTCGTCCCGGGGGCCAGAGGTTGCCGACCCCTGGTTTAGTTTACTGTCACGTGTACTGAGGTACATTGAAAAGCTGTTGCTGCGTGCTATCCAGCCACTGGAAAGACTGCACATGGTTACAATCGAGGCGTCCACAGTGTTCAGACACAGGATAAAGGGCATATCGTTTGGTGCAAGGTAAAGTCCAGTAATGATAGTCCGAAGATCTCCAATGAGGTAGAAGGAAGATCAGAACCGCTCTCTAGTTAGTGAGAGGATGGTTCAGTTGCCTAATAACAGCTGGGAGGAAAATATTACTGAATCTGGAGGTGTGTGCGGTTTCACACTTCTGTACCTCTTGCCCGATGGGACAGGGGAGAAGAGGGAGTGACCAGGGTCCTTGATGATGCTGCTGGCCTTGCCGAGGCAGCGTGAGGTGTAGATGGAGTCAGTGGGAGGGAGGTTGGTTTGTGCGATGGTCTGGGCTGCGTCCACAATTCGCTGCAATTTCTTGCGGTCTTGGATGGAGCTGTTCCCAAACCGTGCCGTGATGCATCCCGATAAAATGCTTCCTGCGGCGCACCTGTAGAAGTTGGGGAGAGTTGTAGGGGACATGCCGAACTTCCTCAGCCTTCTAAGGAAGTAGATGTGCCTTCCTGGTCTTTGCTTCAATAGGGGTGGTCCAGGAGAAGCTGTTGGTCATGTCATAGAAACATAGAAAATAGGTGCAGGAGTAGGCCATTCAGCCCTTCGAGCCAGCACCGCCATTCAATATGATCATGGCTGATCATCCAACTCAGTATCCCGTACCTGCCTTCTCTCCATACCCTCTGATCCCTTTAGCCACAAGGGCCACATCTAACTCCCTCTTAAATATAGCCAATGAACTGGCCTCAACTACCTTCCGTGGCAGAGAATTCCACAGACTCACCACTCTCTGTGTGAAAAATGATCTTCTCATCTCGGTCCTAAAAGACTTCCCCCTTATCCTTAAACTGTGACCCCTTGTCCTGGACTTCCCCAACATCGGGAACAATCTTCCTGCATCCAGCCTGTCCAACCCCTTAAGAATTTTGTAAGTTTCTATAAGATCCCCCCTCAATCTTCTAAATTCCAGCGAGTACAAGCCGAGTCTATCCAGTCTTTCTTCATATGGAAGTCCTGCCATCCCAGGAATCAGTCTGGTGAACCTTCTCTGTACTCCCTCTATGGCAAGAATGTCTTTCATGTCATGTAATAGGAGAAGAATGAGGCCATTCGGCCCATCAAGTCTACTCTGCCATTCAATCACGGCTGATCCATCTCTCCCTCCTAACCCCATTCTCCTGCCTTCTCCCCATAACCTCTGACACCCGTACTAATCAAGAATCTATCTACCTGTGCCTTATCCACTGACATGGCCTCCGCAGCCATCTGTGGCAAAGAATTCCACAGATTCACCACCCTCTGACTAAAGAAATTCCTCCTCATCTCCTTCCTAAAGGAACATCCTTTAATTCTGAGGCTGTGACCTCTGGTCCTTGTCTCTCCCACTAGTGGAAACATCCTCTCCACATCCGCTCTATTGAGACCTGCACCAAATGGCTGGAGTTTTTGCGGACACATTCAACCTCTGGTTATTGAGGTCGGCGGTTCCCGCCTGCTTTAAAGGGCAGCAATAATACCAGTGCCTAATATTTGCAGCGCTACTCCCACAGGTCGCACGGTGACGCAGCGGTAGAGTTGCTGCCTCACAGCGCCAGATACCCGGGTTCGATCCTGTCCACGGGTGCTGTCCGTACGGAGTTTGTACGTTCACCCTGAGACCTGCGTGGGTTTTCTCCGGGTGCTCCGGTTTCCTCCCACACTCCAAAGACGTGCAGGTTTGTAGGTTAATCGGCTTGGTTAAAAACAGTAAATTGTCTCTCGTGTGTGTAGGATAGTGTTCGTGTACGGAGCGATCGCTGGTCGGCGTGGACGCGGTGGGCCGCAGTGCCTGTTTCTGTGCTGTATCTCGAAACTAAAAGGCAACTAGGAAGGTAAAATTGTACCTAGTGTGTGAAGGATAGTGTTAGTAAGAAGGAACTGCAGATGCTGTGTTTCACCGTGGTGTTGGAGTAAGTCAGCGGGACAGGCAGCATCTCTGGAGAAAAGGAATGGGTGGCGTTTTGGTTCAAGACCCGTCTTTTGGACTGAGAGGCAGGGGAGGGAGACTAGAGATTTAGAAGGGCAAGGTGTGAAAATGACAGAGCAAAGCGGATGTGAAAATTAAATGTAGAACGGTTCATTGTTTGCTGAGGGGGAGGAGAAAATGTGACACAGAAAAAGTAAAATTGAATCAGGAGGACAGTAGAACTGGTCAAAGAACTAGGATGGGGGAGGGATACAGAGAGCAGGGGGGTGCAAGGGTTACTTGAAGATAGAGAAGTCAATGTTCATACCACTGGGGTGTAAGCTGCCCAAGCGATATATGAGGTGCTGTTCCTCCAAGTTGCACTCTGACAGTGGAGGAGGCCCAGGACAGAACGGTCAGTATGGGAATGGGAACTAAACACATTTGTTGTAGCGATGCATCTCAATTCGATGCAATGGGCTGACGTGGACAACACAATAACGAGAGCTGTCGTCCAAGTGTGAACAAAGATGCTAATCTGTAGCCAGAGGGTGTATCAACTCAGCAGCAATACATGAAGGCATGGAAAAAAGTTGCTAAACTGGAAAGGGTGTGTTATATATATATATATATATATATATATATAAATGCTCCAGTATTTTATTGCTCTGGTATTATATTTAATTCACATGTTTAATCAATAATGTTTTATTATTAATGTTTTGTTTCATTCCTAAATGTCACTGTATGTCATATTGTCACTTGCGGGTGGAGCACCAAGGCAACTTCCTTGTATGTGAATACTTGGCCAATAAACTTATTAATTAATTAATTCATATATATATATATATATATATATATATATATATTGTGGGTGTGTGAGAATATATATATATATATATATATATGTGTGTGTGTGTGTGTGAGAATATATATATACAGTGGCTTGCAAAAGTATTCATACCCCTTGAACTTTTCCATATTTTGTCACGTTACAACCACAAACGTAAATGTATTTTATTGGGATTTTATGTGATAGACCAACACAAAGTGGTGCATAATTGTGAAGTGGAAGGAAAATGATACATGGTTTTCAAATGTTATTACAAATAAAAAACTGAAAAGTGTGGCGTGCAAAAGTATTCAGCCCCCCAGTCAATACTTTGTAGAACCACCTTTCGCTGCAATTACAGCTGCAAGTCTTTTGGGGTATGTCTCTACCAGCTTTGCACATCTAGAGACTGACATTTTTGCCCATTCTTCTTTGCAAAATAGCTCAAGCTCAGTCAGATTGGATGGAGAGCGTCTGTGAACAGCAACTTTCAAGTCTTGCCAGAGATTCTCAATTGGATTTAGGTCTGGACTTTGACTGGGCCATTCTAACACATGAATGTGCTTTGATCTAAACCATTCCATTGTAGCTCTGGCTGTATGTTTAGGGTCGTTGTCCTGCTGGAAGGTGAACCTCTCTAAACCTTCCCAGACAGTCTCAAGTCTTTTGCAGACTATAACAGGTTTTCTTCCAAGATTGCTCTGTATTTGGCTCCATCCATCTTCCCATCAACTCTGACCAGCTTCCCTGTCCCTGCTGAAGAAAAGCATCCCCACAGCATGATGCTGCCACCACCATGTTTCACAGTGGGGAAGGTGTGTTCAGGGTGATGTGCGGTGTTAGTTTTCCGCCACACATAGCGTTTTGCATTTAGGCCAAAAACTTCAATTTTGGTCTCATTAGACCAGAGCACCTTCCTCCACATGTTTGCTGTGACCCCCACATGGCTTGTGGCAAACTGCAAACGGGACTTCTTATGGCTTTGTTTCAACAATGGCTTTTTTCTTGCCACTCTTCCATAAAGGCCCGATTTGTGGAGTGCACGACTAATAGTTGTCCTGTGGACAGATTCTCCCACCTGAGCTGTGGATCTCTGCAGCTCCTCCAGAGTTACCATGGGCCTCTAGGCTGCTTCTCTGATCAATGCTCTCCTTGCCCGGCCTGTCAGTTTAGGTGGACGGCCATGTCTTGGTAGGTTTGCAGTTGGGCCATACTCTTTCCATTTTCGGATGATGGATTGAACAATGCTCCGTGAGATGTTCAAAGCTTGGGATATTTTTTTATAACCTAACCCTGCTTTAAACTGCCCCACAACTTTATCCCTGACCTGGCTGGTGTGTTCCTTGGGCTTCATGATGCCCAAGGAACATTGTTTGTTCACTAATGTTCTCTAACAAACCTCCGAGGCCTTCACAGAACAGCTGTATTTATACTGAGATTAGATTACACACAAGTGGACTCTATTTACTAATTAGGTGACTTCTAAAGGCAATTGGTTGCACTGGATTTTATTTAGGTGTATCAGAGTAAAGGGGGCTGAATACTTTTGCACACCACACTTTTCAGTTTTTTATTTGTAAAAAAATTTGAAAATCATGTATCATTTTCCTTCCACTTCACAATTATGCGCCACTTTGTGTTGGTCTATCACATAAAATACCAATAAAATACATTTACGTTTGTGGTTGTAACGTGACAAAATGTGGAAATGTTCAAGGGGTATGAATACTTTTGCAAGCCACTGTATATATATATGAGAATATACAGAATATAAATATATATATATATATATATATATATATATATATATATATATAGGATGTTAGGGAGAAGGCAGGCACGGGTTATTGATTGGGGATGATAAGCCATGATCACAATGAATGGCGGTGCTGGCTCGAAGGGCCGAATGGCCTCCTCCTGCACCTATTTTCTATGCCTATGTTTCTGTGACAGCTGGAGAGAAGGAATGGGTGACATTTCGGACAACTGCCTGTCCCGCTGAGTGTCTATCCAGCATTTTGTGCTTATCATTGGTATAAGCCAGCATCTGCAGTTCCTTCCTACACGTCAGAAGGTTTTTAGTTTAATTGACTTTAGTTTAGTTTAGTTCTGTTTAGCTCAGTTTTGTTTAGAGAGGGGATAGGATTAATATGAACCTGAAGGGGCAACCTTCACACACTGAAAGCTGCCCGGGGAGGTAGTTGTAGCAGCAACATTTTTAAAGCTTTTGTACAGGGAAGGTTTAGAGGGAAGTGGGCCAAAGGTGTAGATGGGGCACCTTGGTCAGCATGGGCAAGTTGGGCCAAAGGGCTTGTTTCCACACTGCATGACAGATTCTATTTTGACAGGTACATGGATAGGACAGGTTTAGAGGGATATGGGCCAAAGGCAGGCAGGTGAGTCTAGTGTAGATGGGGCCTGCTGGGCAGGTTGAGACGAGGGGACAGGTACATGGATAGGAAAGGTTTAGAGGGATATGGGCCAAACGTGGGTAGATGGGACTAGTGTAGATGGGACATGGTACGGTATGTTATTTTATGTTATTTTATTTGTCACATGTACCCAGGTTCAATGAAATTCATTATTGAATAGTTCAGTACAAGTATCCTATACATTAGCACTTAGATACATCTTAGATCAACATCTCAGATACTGTACACTGAGGCAGTAAACTGAGGCAGTAGAACAGAATTGCAGGTGCATTATGGAAATGTCTGAGACCTTACATTTGGAAAGATTTAGACTTGTCTATCGTCTATGGCTAGAATATGGTCTCGGAATATGGTTCAGCACGGAAGCTTGACTGAAACTTGAATCCAGGATTGGATGAATAATCACACTTTTAAATGACCTTTCTCCAAAATTGTGTTATTGGTCATTTATTTTATTTTTTTTATTTTTTCTCCCTCCCTTCTCTCTATAGCTCTTATCTTTCAAAAAAAATCTATAAAAAATAATAAACAGAAGCTGTGTTAATATGTAACTGGTAAACAAATCGTGTCTTGGTTATGAAATATATGCTTCTAATAAAAATATTTAAAAAAAAAAGAATTGCGGGTGCTGGTTTGAATGGAAGGTCGACACAATATGCTGGAGTAACTCAGCGGGACAGGCAGCGTCTCTGGAGAGAAGGAATGGGTGACGTTTCGGGTCGAGACCCTTCGTCAGATTCATTATACATAGTCACCAACTTGGGGCCATTTCCAAGTTCCAGTTATACAGTACAAGTGTTCAGCAGTAGTTCACTGAGACAGTGTACAGGTTTGCCAGCTTGGGGCCATTTCCAAGTCCCGGTTGTTGTAAGTGCAGGGATCTTGATCTGACCATGAAGGCCCGTTACCATGGCAACGTTGCAGGGTCGGCCTGGCCAAGAGTAGCATTGGTGCCCTCCGCCGCTGTAGGCCGCGTGCATGTGGGTCAGCATGGACAAGTTGGGAGGAAGGGCCTGAGTATAGGAGCAAAGTGGTCCTCCTGCAGTTGTACAGGGCCCTCGTGAGACCACACCTGGAGTATCGTGTGCAGTTTTGCTCTCCTAATTTGCGGAAGGACATTCTTGCTATTGAGGGAGTGCAGCGTAGGTTTGCAAGGTTAATTCCTGGGATGGCGGGACCGTCATATGCTGAGAGAATGGAGCGGCTGGGCTTGTACACTCTGGAGTTTGGAAGGGTGAGAGGGGATCTCATTGACACATATAAGATTATTAAGGGCTTGGACAGGCTAGAGGCAGGAAACATGTTCCCGATGTTGGGGGAGTCCAGAACCAGGGGACACAGTTTAAGAATAAGGAGTAAGCCATTTAGAACGGAGACAAGGAAACACTTTTTCTCACAGAGAGTGGTGAGTCTGTGGAATTCTCTGCCTCAGAGGGCGGTGGAGGCAGGTTCTCTGGATGCTTTCAAGAGAGAGCTAGATAGGGCAGATTTTTAAAATAGCGGAGTCAGGGGATATGGGGAGAAGGCAGGAATGGGGTACTGATTGGGAATGATCAGCCATGATCACATTGAATGGCGGTGCTGGCTCGAAGGGCCAAATGGCCTACTCCTGCACCTATTGTCTATTGTCCACCTAATGTCCAGCTGCTCCATTCTCTCAGCGTATGACGGTCCCACCATCCCGTGGACAAGCTAGATGCAGGAAAAATGTCCCCAATGTTGGGCGAGTCCAGAACCAGGGGCCACAGTCTTAGAATAAAGGGGAGGTCATTTAAGACTGAGGTGAGAAAAAACTTTTTCACTCAGAGAGTTGTGAATTTGTGGAATTCTCTGCCACAGAGGGCAGTGGAGGCCAAGTCACTGGATGGATTTAAGAGAGCGTTAGATAGAGCTCTAGGGGCTAGTGGACTCAAGGGATATGGGGAGAAGGCAGGCACGGGTTATTGATAGGGGACGATCAGCCATGATCACAATGAATGGGTGCTGGATCAAAGGGCCGAATGGCCTCCTCCTGCACCTATTGTCTATTGTTTCTACGCTGTATGAATCTATTTGGACAGGTACATAGATGGGAATGGTTTAGGGGGATATGGGCCAAATGTGAGCATTTGGTGGGATTAGTGTAGATGCAGCATCTTGGTTGGCATGGGCAAGTTGGGCTGAAGGGCCTGTTTCCGTGATACATCACTCCATGAGTAAGTGACGGCGTGTCTGGCCACTCTACCCTGAGCTACAGCGAGAGGTTGAGCAGGCTGGGACTCTATTTCTTGGATTGTAGGAGGATAAGGTGTATAAAATCATGAGAGGAATAGATCAGGTAGATGCACAGAGTCTCTTCTCCAGAGAAGGTGAATCGAGGACCAGGGGACATAGGATTAAGTTGAAGGGAAAAGGATTTAATAGGAATCTGAGGCGTAACTTTTTCACTCAGAGGGTGGTGGGTGTATGGAACGAGCTGCCAGAGGAGGTAGTTGAGGCTGGGACTGACCCACCATTAAAGAAAGAGTCAGACAGGTACATGGATAGGACAGGTTTGGAGGGATATGGACCAAACGCAGACAGGTGGGTCTAGTGTAGATGGGACATGTTGGCCGGTGTGGGCAAGTTGGGTCAGGGGCCTGTTTACACACTGTATCACTCTGTGACCCTGGGGCAGGTAGTCCGGGGAGGGGGGTGGGGCTGGGGAGGGGGGGGGAGTGGGCTGGGGGGGGGGGGGGAGGGGGCTATGGGTGGGGGGCTTGTCTGCACAGCAAGAACCCACTGAAGGGCATACCGTGCAGGAGGCGACCAACCCCGCCTACTGCAAGAAACACAGACTGTGCAAATATTATTTCGCAATACAGAGCAAACAATCGCGGCTGCAGAGAGAGCGCGGGGGGGGGGAGAAGGAGAGAGAGAGGGGGAGAGGGACAGAGAGAGGAAGGAGGGAGGAAGGGGGGGGAGAGGGAAAGTGGGAAGGAGGCAGAGAACGAAAAGAGAGGGAAGGGGAGAGAGAGGAGGGGAGAGAGAGAAGGAAAAGGGGAGAGAGGGAGAGAAGGAAGGGGAGAGAGAGAGGAGGAAGGGGGAGAGAGGAGAGGGAGAGGAGAGGGAGAGAGAGAGGAGGGGAGAGAGGGAGAGAGAGGAGAGGGAGGAGAGGGAGGGAGAGAGGAGGAGGGAGAGAGGGAGGGGAGAGAGAGGGAGGGGGAGAGGAGAGAGGGAGGGAGAGAGAGAGGGAAGGGAGGAGAGGAGGAGGGGGAGGGAGAGGAAGGGAGAGGAGAGAGAGAGAGGGAGAGAGAGGGAGGGAGAGAGAGGAGGGAGAGAAGAGAGGAGAGGGAAGGAAGGGAGGAGAGGAAGGGGGAGGAGGAGGAGGGAGAGGAGAGAGGGAGGGAGAGAGGAGAGGAGAGAGGGAAGGGAGAGAGAGGAAGAGAGAGAGAGAGAGAAGAGGGGGGAGCACCAGTGTGTGCATCGTTACCGGGGCGTCCCGGGGTCTGGGCCGGACACTGGCGCTGGCTCTGGCCGCCAGTCTGCAGCCCGGCTCCCTGCTGGTGGCGGCGGGCCGGAGCGGGGAGGCGCTGCGGGAGTTGGGGAGCGGGGCGGCGGGGAGCGGGGTGGCCGTGTGCCCGGTGCAGGCTGACCTGAGCGGGGACGCGGGGCTGCGGGAGGTGGTGCGGGCGGCCGGCGGCGGCGATGCCGGGCAGCGGCAACAACACGGGGCTCCGGACAGGCTGCTGATCATCAACAACGCCGGTGAGCCCGCCCGCCCGACCCTTCCGCCGACCCCGTCACACAACGTTACACACTGCCGTCTCCCGACCCAACATGCCCCGTCCACACCTGTCCCACCTACACCCGTCCCAATGTACACCAGTCCCACTACACCTGTCCACACCTACACCAGTCCCACCGTCCCACCTACTACACCCGTCCCACCCACACCCGTCCCACCTACACCCGTCTCTACACCGTCCCACCTACACCCGTCCCACCTACACCAGTCCCACCTACACTGTGTGTCCCACGTCCCATCTACACCAGTACCTACACCAGTCCCACCTACACCCGTCCCACGTCCCAACACCCGTCCCACCTACACCCACACCTACACTACACCAGTCCCACCACACGTGTCCCACCACACCAGTCCCACCTACACTACACCACCAGTCCCACGTACACCCCATCCACCCGTCCCCTACACCCGTCCCATGTCCCACCTACACCAGTCGTCCACACCAGTCACACCCGTCCCACCTACACCAGTCCCACCTACACCAGTCCACAGTCCCACACCCGTCCCACCACACCCGTCCCACCTACACACACTACAGTTCCTCCTACACCCGTCCCAACTACACCAGTCCCAGTCCCACCTGACCCGTCATCCCATACATCTCGCCCTTCCAGTCCACCATTTGTTTTCCCCTAGTCCCATCTACACTCAGACCAGTCCCCTATCCACACGATCCTGCCTCCACCACCTCTGTCATTCCACACAGCCACCACCCTCCCCCCTCACGTTACCCCTAAACTTCTGTCCCTTAATTCTCATGTCACCCTCTTGTTTGAATCTTCCCTACCCTCAATGGGAAAAGCTTATCCACGTCAACTCTGTCTATCCCTTTCATCATTTTAAAGACCTCAATCAAGTCCCCCCTTAACCTTCTGCGCTCAAAGAATAAAGACCTAACTTGTTCAACCTTTCTCTGTAACATAGTTGATGGAACCCTGGCAACATTCTAGTAAATCTCCTCTGTACTCTCTCTATTTTGTTGACTAGTCCCATCTACACTAGTCCCATCTACACTAGTCCCATCTACACTAGTCCCATCTACACCCGTCCCCACACCAGTCCATCCACACCCGTCCCATCCACACCCGTCCTATCCACACCAGTCCCATCACACCTGTCCCAATGGACACCAGTCCCATCCACACCAGTCCCACCTACACCGGTCCCATCCACACAGTCCCACCTACACAGTCCCAGTCCCATCCACACCCGTCCCACACACCAGTCCCATCCACACCAGTCCCACCTACACCAATCCCAATGGACACGTCCCACGACACCAGTCCCACCCACCCACCAGTCCCACCCACACCAGTCCCCTACCCAATCCACCACCAGTCCCACACCATCCCACACCGTCCCCCACACCAGTCCCAGTCCCATCCACACCTGTCCCATCCACACCAGTCCCACACCAGTCCCATCCACACTAGTCCCATCCACACCCCATGTCCCCCACACCCTGTCCCATCCACACCTGTCCCATCCACACAGTCCCATCCACACATCCACACCTGTCCCATCCACACCTGTCCCATCCACACCTGTCCCATCTACACCAGTCCACCTACACCAGTCCATCCACACCAGTCCCATCCACCAGTCCCATCCACACCTGTCCATCCACACCAGTCCCATCCACACTAGTCCATCACACCTGTCCCATCCACACCTGTCCATCCACACCTGTCCACCTACACCAGTTCCACCTACACCAGTCCTCCACACCAGTCCCATCACTATCCCATCCACACCTGTCCCATCACATTACACTAGTCCCATCCACACCAGTCCCATCCACACTAGTCCCATCCACACCAGTCCCATCCACACCTGTCCCATCCACACCAGTCCCATCTACACCAGTCCCATCCACACCAGTCCCATCCACACTGTCCCATCCACACCAGTCCCATCCACACCTGTCCCATCCACACCAGTCCCATCCACACTAGTCCCATCCACACCAGTCCCATCCACACCAGTCCCATCCACACCTGTCCCATCCGCACCAGTCCCATCCACACTAGTCCCATCTGCACTAGTCTCATCTGCACTAGCCCCATCTACACCAGTCCCATCTACACTTGTCTCATCTACACTACTCGCACCTGCCTGTGTTTGGCCCATATGCCTCTAAACCTGTCCTATCCATGTACCTGTCCAAATATAGTTATACAGGGTGGAAACAGGCCCTACATCCCAACCTACACCGACCTAGAGACCTGCATTTGCCCATATCCCTCCCAACCTTTCCTATCATTGAGTCATTTACAGTGTGTAAACAGGCCCTCCTCCCAACTCGCCCACACCGGCCAACAATGTCCCGGCTACACTAGTCCCACCTGCCTGGGTTTGGTCCATAACCCCCCAAATCTGTCCTATCCATGTACCTGTCTAACTGATGATGGGATAGTCCCATCCTCAACTACCTCCTCTGGTAGCTTGTTGCATACACCCACCACCCTCTGTGTGAAAAAGGTTTCCCTCAGATTCTTATTAAATCTTTTCCACTTCACCTTGAACCTTTGTCCTCTGGTCCTCGATTCCCCTACTCTGGGCAAGACAGTCTGTGTATCTACCTGATCTATTCCTCTCATGATTTTATACACCTCTATAAGATCTCCCCTCATCCTCCTGCGCTCCATGGAATAGAGACCCAGCCTACTCAACCTCTCCCTGCAGCTCACACCCTCTAGTCCTGGCAACATCCTCGTAATGTTTTTTCTGAACTCTTTCAAGCTTGACCCAATGTCTTTTAAATGTGAAGATAGTATTGGCCCTTTGGCTCAACGCCCACCCCAACCAACATGTCCCACCTACACTTGTCCCACCTGCCTGCATTTGGCCCATTTCCATCTAAACCTGTCCTATCCATAAATACCTGTCCAAATATAGTTATACATGGTGGAAACAGGCCCTTCGGCCCATTTTGCCTTGCCACTTGACATCGTAGCCTGTGTTTGGCCCATCTGCCTCTAAACATGTCCGATACATGTACCTGTCCAAATGTCTTTTAAATGCTGTTATAGTCCCTGACTCAACTACCTCCTCTGGTCTGAAGAAGGGTTTCGACCCGAAACGTTGCCTATTTCCTTCGCTCCATAGATGCTGCCTCACCCGCTGAGTTTCTCCAGCATTTTTGTCTACCTCCTCTGGCAGCTCATTTCATAGACCCACCACCCTCTGTGTGAAAACCTATCCTATCCATGTACCAAAGATAGACACAAAGTGCTGGAGTAACTCAGCGGATCAGGCAACATCTCTGGAGAAAAGGAACTGGTTATTCCTATTCCTCTTCTTCTTTTCGAGTCCCATCTTGTTACAAATGTCGACCTCGCTGTCATCGTCCGTCGTGAAAAGGACGCGAGCTTCCGGCGACAATCAGTGGGAGCCATCACGTATCGCAGTAGATGATGGCGGTCGCAGAATTAGCTCAGCAGACCTCCAGTTTCCAGCCCCGCGATGTGGACGTTTCTGCTATGGGGCCGTTAGACCTAATTAAAAGTTGCGATAGTCCCAGCCTCAATTACCTCCACTGGCAGCTCGTCCCGTACACCCACCACCCTCTGTCTGAACCCTCCAGGTTCCTATTAAGTCTTTCACGGACCAATGTACACTCCTAGTCCCTCTTTGAATTTTTCCTTATCTTATCAAATGGCACGTTGAAGCCATATATGTGACAGATTTGCCCATGTCCACCTTTTTATTTACTTAATACATTACGGAAACAGGCCCTTCGGCCCAACTTGGCTATGCCAACCAACATGTCCCATCTACACACTTGACAATAAACTAGACTAAATTAAACTAGTGTAGATGTGTAGGAAGCAACTGCAGATGCTGGTTTACACCGAAGATAGACACAAAAAACTGGAGTAACTCAGCGGGACAGGCGGCATCTCTGGAGAGAAGAAACAGGTGATGTTTTTGGACAAGATGTGGAAAAGAGGTTTCAGGTCTGAAGAAGGGTCTCAACCTAAACTGTCACCCATTCCTTCTCTCCAGAGATGCTGCCTGTCCCGCTGAGTTATAGGCAATAGACAATAGGTGCAGGAGTAGGCCATTCAGCCGGTTGGGCCAGCATCGCCATTCAATGTGATCATGGCTGATCATCCCCAATCAGTGGCCCTTGTGGCTAAAGGGATCAGGGGGTATGGAGAGAAGGCAGGTACAGGATACTGAGTTGGATGATCAGCCATGATCATATTGAATGGCAGTGCAGGCTCGAAGGGCCGAATGGCCTACTCCTGCACCTATTTTCTATGTTTAGTACCCAGTTCCTGCCTTCTCCCCATATCCCCTGACTCCACTATCTTCAAGAACTCTATCTAGCTCTCTCTTGAAAGTATCCAGAGAACCGGCCTCCACCGCCCTCTGAGGCAGAGAATTCCACAGACTCACAACTCTCTGTGTGAAAAAGTGTGTCCTCATCTTCGTTCTAAATGGCTTACCTCTTATTTTTAAACTGTGGCCCCTGGTTCGGACTCCCCCACCTTCGGGAGCATGTTACTCCAGGATTTTGTTACTCCAGGATTTTGTATCCTAAGGTCATAAGTGATAGGAGGAGAATCAGGCCATTTGGCCCAACAAATCTACCTCACCATTCAATCATGACTGATCTATCTCTCCCTCCTAACCCCATTCTCCTGCCTTCTCCCCGTAACCTCTGTCGCGCATACTAATCTTGTATCTTTCTGCCCCATGTCTATCTTTAGTGTGGATGGGGCATGTTGGTCGGTGCGAGCAGGTGGGACTAGTGTAGATGGGGCATGTTGGTTGGTGTGGGCAAGATGGGACTAGTGTAGATGGGGCATGTTGGTCGGTGTGGGACTAGTGTAGATGGCATGTTGGTCGTGTGTTGCCAGGCAGGTGGGACTAGTGTAGATGGGGCATGTTGGTTGGTGGTGGGCAAGGTGGGACTAGTGTAGATGGGGCATGTTGGTCGGTGTGGGACTAGTGTAGATGGGCATGTTGGTCGGTGTGTGGGGACTAGTGTAGATGGGGCATGTTGGTCGGTGTGGGCAGGTGGGACTAGTGTAGATGGGGCATGTTGGTGGGTGTGGGCAAGGTGGGACTAGTGTAGATGGGGCATGTTGGTCGGTGTGGGCAAGGTGGGACTAGTGTAGATGGGGCATGTTGGTCGGTGTGGGCAAGGTGGGACTAGTGTAGATGGGGCATGTTGGTCGGTGTGGGACTAGTGTAGATGGGGCATGTTGGTCGGTGTGGGCAGGTGGGACTAGTGTAGATGGGGCATGTTGGTCGGTGTGGGCAGGTGGGACTAGTGTAGATGGGGCATGTTGGTCGGTGTGGGCAAGGTGGGACTAGTGTAGATGGGGCATGTTGGTGGGTGTGGGCAAGGTGGGACTAGTGTAGATGGGGCATGTTGGATGGTGTGGGCAAGGTGGGACTAGTGTAGATGGGGCATGTTGGTCGGTGTGGGCAGGTGGGACTAGTGTAGATGGGGCATGTTGGTCGGTGTGGGGCAAGGTGGGACTAAGTGTTGATGGGGCAGATGGGGCATGTTGGTGGGTGTGGGCAAGGTGGGACTAGTGTAGATGGGGCATGTTGGTCGGTGTGGGCAAGGTGGGACTAGTGTAGATGGGGCATGTTGGAAGGTGGGACTAGTGGATGCAGGTGGGACTAAGTGTAGATGGGGCATGTTGGTCGGTGTGGGGGCAAGGTGGGACTAGTGTAGATGGGGCATGTTGGATGGTGTGGGGTGTGGGCAAGGTGGGACTGGTGTAGAAGGTGGGGCATGTTGGTGGTGTGGGCATGGTGTCAGTGTGGGCAAGGTGGGACTAGTGTAGATGGGGCATGTTGGTGGGTGTGGGCAAGTTGGGCCGCGAGGGCCGGTTTCCACGCTGTATAACTGCAGGACTCTCCTCCCCCAGGCTCTCTGGGAGATATCTCCAAGCGAGTGGTGGACTTCACCCAGCCTGCGCAGGTCTCCAGCTACATGGAGCTCAACTTCACGTCTCCCATGTGCCTCACGGCCGCGCTGCTCCAGGCCTTCCCCAGGAGGGAGAACTTCCACCGAACGGTGGTGAACATCAGCTCTCTCTGCGCCAAGGAGCCCTTTCAAATCCTGGTCGCTCTACTGTGCGGGGAAAGCAGCTCGCGAGATGATGTTCCGGGTCCTGGCGGCAGAGGAACCAGATGTCAGGGTGTTGAATTATGCCCCAGGTACCAGGCCACACGTTTAGCTTCTATGTCTGACATCGACATATCCATCATAACGTCATATCCTCCAACGGGATCCCACCACCGGCCGCATCTTCCCATCTCCACCCCTTTCTGCTTTCCGCAGAGACCGTTCCCTCCGAAACTCCCTGGTCGACTCGTCCCTTCCCACACAAACCACCCCCTCCCCAGGCACTTACCCCTGCAACCGCAGGAGATGCAACACCTGTCCTTTTACCTCCCCCCCTCGACTCCATCCAAGGAGCCAATCAGTCTTTCCAGGTGAGGCAGAGGTTCCCCTGCACCTCCTCCATCCTCATCTACTGTATCCGCTGTTCCAGGTGTCAAGTTCTCTACATCGGCGAGACCAAGCGCCGGCTCGGCGATCGTTTCACTGAACTCCTTCGCTCAGTCCGCCTTAACCTACCTGATCTCCCGGTGGCTCAGCGCTTCAACTCCCCTCCCATTCCCAATCTGACCTTTCTGTCCTGGGCCTCCTCCATTGCCAGAGTGAGGCCCAGTGCAAATTGGAGGATCAGCAGCTCATATTTCGCTTGGGCAGTTTACACCCCAGCGGTATGAACATTGACTTCTCTAACTTCAAGTAGCCCTTGCTTTCCCTCTCTCTCCATCCCCTCCCCCTTCCCAGTTCTCCCACTAGTCTTACTGTCTCCGACTACATCCTACCACTCCCCTGACAAAGGGTCTCGACCTGAAACGTCGCCCATTCCTTCTCTCCAGAGATGCTGCCTGTCCCGCTGAGTTACTCCAGCATTCTGTGTCTGTCCATCGCAACAGGGACGTTTATTGTCACGTGTGTACGGAGGTACAGTGAAAAGCTTTTGTCGCGTGCTATCCAGTCAGCGGATAGACTATACATGATTACAATCGAGACATTTACAGTGTTTAGTTTAATTTGGTTTAGTTTAGAGGTACAGCGCGGAAACAGGCCCTTCGGCCCACCGAGTCCACACCGACCAGCGATCGCCGCACCCTAACACTATCCTACACACACGAGGGAATTTGTTTACATGGACCAAGCCAATTAACCTACAAACCTGCACGTCTTTGGAGTGTTGGAGGAAAGCGGAGCTCCCGGAGAGAATGTACAAACTCCGTACAGACGGCACCCGTAGTCAGGATTAAAGATATTGGAATGTATGCGGGATAGTTTTCTAAACCAGCATGTGGAGGAACCAACGAGAGAGCAGGCTATTCTAGACTGGGTATTGAGTAATGAGGAAGGGTTAGTTAGCAGCCTTGTTGTGCGTGGCCCCTTGGGCAAGAGTGACCATAATATGGTTGAGTTCTTCATTAGGATGGAGAGTGACATAATTAAGTCAGAAACAAGGGTTCTGAACTTAAACAAAGGTAACTTTGAAGGTATGAGCCGTGAATTGGCCAAGATAGACTGGCAGGTGAGTCTTAAAGGGTTGACAGTGGATGTGCAATGGAAGGCATTTAAAGACTGCATGGATGAACTACAACAATTGTTCATCCCAGTTTGGCAAAAGAATAAATCAGGGAAGGTGGTGCATCCGTGGATAACGAGGGAAATCAGGGATAGTATAAAAACTAAAGATGAGGCATACAAATTGGGCCAAAAAAAGCAGCCTACCAGAGGACTGGGAGAAATTCAGAATCTAGTAGAGGAGGACAAAGGGCTTAATTAGGAAAGGGAAAATAGATTACGAAAGGAAACTGGCAGGGAACATAAAAACTGACTGCAAAAGTTTTTATAGATATGTGAAGAGAAAGAGATTAGTTAAAAACAAATGTAGGTCCCTTGCAGTCAGAAACAGGTGAATTGATCATGGGGAACAAGGACATGGCAGACCAATTGAATAACTACTTTGGTTCTGTCTTCACTAAGGAAGACATAAATAATCTGCCGGAAATAGCAGGGGACTGGGGGTCAAATAAGATGGCGGAACAGAGTAAAATCCAGGTCAGCCAGGAATGGTGTTGGGTAAATTGAATGGATTAAAGGCCGATAAATCCCCAGGGCCAGATGGTCTGCATCCCAGAGTGCTCAAGGAGGTAGCCACGGAAATAGTGGATGCATTACATAGAAACATAGAAACATAGAAATTAGGTGCAGGAGTAGGCCATTCCCTGCAACGCCACATTTATGATCATGGCTGTCAAACTCAGTATCCCGTACCTGCCTACTCTCCATACCCTCTGATCCCCTTAAGTTAGGATAATTTTTCAAAACTCCTTAGATTCTGGAGTAGTTCCTAAAGATTGGAGGATAGCTAATGTAACCCCACTTTTTTAAAAAGGAGTGAGAGAGAATGCGGGGAATTACAGACCAGTTAGTCTAACATCGGTAGTGGGGAAACTGCTAGTCAGTTATTAAAGATGGGATAGCAGCGCATTTGGAAAGTGGTGAAATCATTGGACAGTCAGCATGGATTTATGAAAGGTAAATCATGTCTGACGAATCTTATAGAATTTTTCGAGGATGTAACTAGTAGAGTGGATAAGGGAGAACCAGTGGATGTGGTATATCTGGACTTTCAGAAAGCTTTCGACAAGGTCCCACATAAGAGATTGGTATATAATCTTAAAGCACACGGTATTGGTGGTTCAGTATTGATGTGGATAGAGAACTGGCTGGCAGACAGGAAGCAAAGGGTAGGAGTAAACGGTCCTTTTCAGAATGACAGGCAGTGACTAGTGGGGTACCGCAAGGCTCAGTGCTGGCACCCCAGCTATTTACAATATACATTAATGATTTGGACGAAGGAATTGAATGCAACATCTCCAAGTTTGCGGATGACACTAAGCTGTGGGGTAGTGTTAGGTGTGAGGAGGATGCTAGGAGGCTGCAAGGTGACTTGGATAGGTTGGGTGAGTGGGCAGATGCATGGCAGATGCAGTATAATGTGGATAAATGTGAGGTTATCCACTTTGGTGGCAAAAACATGAGGGTAGACTATTATCTGAATGATGGCAGATTAGGAAAAGGGGAGATGCAACGAGACCTGGGTGTCATGGTACACCAGTCATTGAAAGTAGGCATGCAGGTGCAGCAGGCAGTGAAGAAAGCAAATGGTATGTTAGCATTCATAGCGAAAGGATATGAGTACAGGAGCAGGGAGGTTCTTCTGCAGTTGTACAGGGTTTTGGTGAGACCACACCTGGAGTATTGCATACAGTTTTGGTCTCCAAATCTGAGGAAAGACATTCTTGTCATACAGAGAAGGTTCACCAGACTGATTCCTGGGATGTCGGGACTTTCATATGAAGAAAGACTGGATAGACTCGGCTTGTACTCACTGGAATTTAGAAGATTGAGGGGTGATCTTATAGAAAGTTACAAAATTCTTAAGGGGTTGGACAAGCTAGATGCAGGAAGATTGTTCCCGATGTTGGGGAAGTCCAGAACAAGGGGTCACAGTCTAAGGATAAGGGGGAATTCCTTTAGGACCGAGATGAGGAAAACATTCTTTACACAGAGAGTGGTGAATCTGTGGAATTCTCTGCCACAGAAGGTAGTTGAGGCCAGTTCATTGGCTATATTCAAGAGGGAGTTGGATGTGGCTCTTGTGGCTAAAGGGATCAGGGGGTATGGAGAGAAGGCAGGTACGGGATACTGAGTTGGATAATCAGCCATGATCATATTGAATAGCGGTGCAGGCTCGAAGGGCCGAATGGCCTACTCCTGCGCCTATTTTTCTATGTTTCTATGTTTCTTTTGCGGAGTCAGGGGATATGGGGAGAAGGCAGGAACGGGGTACTGATTGGGGATGATCAGCCATGATCACATTGAATGGCGGTGCTGGCTCGAAGGGCCGAATGGCCTACGCCTGCACCTATTGACTATTGTCTCTGTGTGAGGCAGCAAACTCTACAGCTGCGCTAACGAAGCGGAGGGCGGTCAGGCAGCGGGAGAGATAAAAATGGGGAACCCTTCTTCAGAAGGAAACTCAGACTCTCTCTAATCCAGATGCTGCCTGTCTCGCTGAGTTACTGCATTTTGTGTCTATCTTTAGAGGAGTGATGTACTGAGAAGCATACATAAGGCAAGCAAACAAAACTGGTCTGACATGTATCTCATTGAATGGCGCTGCTGGCTCAAAGGGCCGAATGGCCTCCTCCTGCACGTATTGTCTGTTGTCTATAATCAAGAATTTATATATCTATGCCTTAAAAATGTACACTGACACGTATTAACATAGAAACATAGAAAATAGGGTGCAGGAGTAGGCCATTCAGCCCTTCAGGCCAGCACCGCCATTCAGTATGATCGCAGCTGATCATCCAAAATCAGCGTCTTTCCGCTGACGAGATAGCACGAAACAAAAGCTTTTCACTGCAAACCGCGTGACAATAAACTGAACTGGTTGACGATATGAAACCTGACCCCACACTGCACCCTACAGGGCCCTTGGACACCGGCATGCAGGAGCAGGCTCGGAGGGAGACGGGAGACCCAGAGTTGCGGCAGACGCTGGAGGACATGCATCGACAGGGGCGGCTGGTCAGCTGCCAGGAATCGGCCCGGAAGCTTCTGGAAATCCTGGCAAAGGACGAGTTTGAATCGGGAGCCCACATCGACTACTTTGATCCGTAACCGCGGCAACATCGACCACCGACTACCAACAGAGACGAGTCAGCATTTCAATTTAGTGTTTAGAGATACAGCGTGGAGACTTGACGAATAAGGGGTACTGATTGGGGATGATCTGCCAATAGATAGAGCTCTTACAGATAGCGGAGTCAATAGACAATAGACAATAGGTGCAGGAGTAGGCCATTCGGCCCTTCGAGCCAGCACCGCCATTCAATGTGATCATGGCTGATCATCCACAATCAGTGCCCCGTTCCTGCCTTCTCCCCATATCCCCTGACTCCGCTATTTTTAAGAGCCCTATCTAGCTCTCTCTTGAAAGCATCCAGAGAACCTGCCTCCACCGCCCTCTGAGGCAGAGAATTCCACAGACTCACCACTCTCTGTGAGAAAAAATGTTTCCTCGTCTCCGTTCTAAATGGCTTACTCCTTATTCTTAAACTGTGGCCCCTGGTTCTGGACTCCCCCAACATCGGGAACATGTTTCCTGCCTCTAGTGTGTCCAAGCCCTTAACAATCTTATATGTTTCAATGAGATCCCCTCTCATCCTTCTAAACTCCAGAGTGTACAAGCCCAGCTGCTCCATCCTCTCAGCATATGACAGTCCCGCCATCCTGGGAACTAACCTTGTAAACCTACGCTGCACTCCTTCAACAGCAAGAATGTCCTTCCTCAAATTAGGGGACCAAAACTGCACACAATACTCAAGGGGTGGTCTCACTAGGGCTCTGTACAACTACAGAAGGACCTCTTCGCTCCTATATTCGATTCCTCTTGTTATGAAGGCCAACATGCCATTTGCTTTCTTCATAGACTGATGAACAAGGACACCCAGATCCCGTTGCACTTCCCCTTTTCCCAACTTGACGCCATTTAGATAGTAATCTGCCTTCCTCTTTTTTCTAACAAAGTGGATAACCTCAAGGGGTATGGGGAGAAGGCAGGAACGGGGTACTGATTTGGGAAGATCAGCCATGATCACATTGAATGGCGGTGCTGGCTCGAAGGGCCGAATGGCCTCCTCCTGCACCTATTGTCTATAATAATTGGGATTGTGCTCTCTGGAATATCGGATGTTGTGGCGGGACATGTTAGAAGTATATAAACTTACAAGAGGCACACTTAGGGCCGACAGTCGGAACCTTTTACCCTATGGAGGAAATCAAAGACCAGACGGCAAAATTTAGAGGAGATTTTAGAATTGAGAATTTTAAGGTTCAGTATGAAAACAGGCCCTTCAGCCCCGTGAGCCTGTGCCAGCACTGGTTCCATCCTACACACACTGGGGCATCCGGAGAAAGGTCACGGGGAGAACGTGCAAACTCCATACGGACAGCACCCGTCCTAACAGTCCTGACCGTCCTGCCAACAGCCAGAGAGGAGTCCTGAACACATTGGAGACTCCCGGACTATCTTTGATCGGACATTTACTGGCTTCACCTTGCATTAAGTGTAACTCACGTTAATTCCTGTATCCATACGCTGTGGCCGGCTCGATTGTAATCGCGTGTTGTCTTTCCGCTGACTGGTTAGCACGCAGCAAAAGCCTTTCGCTGTATGTGTGACAATAAACTAAACTCAACTCAATGTGCGGGGCAGATTTCTTCACACACAGGGTGTTGGGGGCCTGAAACGCGCTGCCAGGGGTGTTTGTGGCGGCAGATACGATAGTGGCGTTGAAGAATTTTTTTGGATAGGCGTTTGGAATTCACAATGTTACAGGGGCAGAATTAGGCCACTCGGCCCATCGAGTCCACTCCGCCATTCAATCGTGGCTGATCTCTGCTCTCCTCACCCCATTTTCCTGCCTTCTTCCCATAACCCTTGACACCCGTTCTAATGAATAATTTGTCTACCTCTGCCTTAAAAATATCCACCGACTTGGCCTCCACAGCCCTCTGTGGCAATGAGAAATAACTACACCACCCTCTGACTAAAGAGGTTCCACCTCACCTCCTTTCTAAAAGAGCGCCCTTTACTTCTGAGGCTGTGACCTCTCGTCCCAGACTCTCCCACCAGTGGAAACATCCTCTCCACATCCACTCTGTCCAAGCCTTTCATTATTCAGTAAGTTTCAATGAGGTTCCTCCTCAACTTTCTAAACTCCAGCGAGTACAGGCCCAGTGCCGACAAACGCTCATCATAGGTTAACCCACTCATTCCTGGCATCATTCTTGTAAACCTCCTCTGGACCCTCTCCAGAGCCGGCACATCCTGCCTCAGATATGGGGCCCAGATTTGCTCACAGTACCCCAAATGCGGCCTGATCCAGCGCCTCATAGAGCCTCAGCATGGAGGATATGGATCACCTGCATGCAGAGATTAGTTGAACTTTGCATCAAGTCCAACGCACACATTGTGGGCCAAAGCGCCTGATCATGTTTCTGCTCCCGATACCCCTCAGGCACCTATTAAATGTCTTTAGTCAGAGGGTGGTGGATGTGCGGAATTCAAGGCCGCTGACTGTGAAGACCAGTCTTACTTTTTAAAAGTAAAGTGGATAGGTATATGGACGTGAAGGGAATGGAGGGGTATGGAGGGAATGGAGCAGGTAGATGGGACTAGGGGAAAACAAATGGTCGGCACGGACTGGAAGGGCCGAGAGGGCCTGTTTCCGTGCTGTAATATGGTTATATGGATATCAATGCATAGAGCCAATCCAAGAGGTCATAGGTTTAAACTGAAGGGGAAAAACTTTAATATGAATCTGATGGGGTAACGTTTTCACACTAAGGGTGGTGGGTGTATGGAACGAGCTGCCGGAGCAGCTAGTTGAGGCAGGGACTATCCCAATGTTTAATAAACCATTAGACAGGTACATGGATAGACAATAGACAATAGGTGCAGGAGGAGGCCATTCGGCCCTTCGAGCCAGCAGCGCCATTCAATGCGATCATGACTGATCATCAGTATGGCAGTATTAGGCCATTCGGTCCATCAAGCCTACTCCGTCATTCAATCATGGCTGATCTATCTCTCCCTCCTAACCCCGTTCCTGCCTTCTCCCCATATCCCCTGACTCCGCTATCTTTAAGAGCCCTATCTAGCTCTCTCTTGAAAGCATCCAGAGAACCGGCCTCCACCGCTCTCTGAGGCAGAGAATTCCACAGACTCGCAACTCTGTGTGAAAAAGTGTTTCCTCATCTCTGTTCTAAATGGCTTACCCCTTATTCTATGGTGATAATCTCATTGATCTGCGCGCAAAAATAAGAATCGTAATGTACCTTGGTACATTAAAGGACCATGGAAGTATTGAACCATTGTATATCAGTACATGTGATAATAATAATAACTAATTTTGATTAGTGCGGGTGTCAGGAGTTATGAGGAGAAGGCAGGAGAACGGGGTTAGGAGGGAGAGATAGATCAGCCATGATTGAATGGCGGAGTAGGCTTGATGGGCCGAATGGCCTAATACTGCTCCCATCACTAATGATAAACCTAAGCCATCCTTACTTGGAAATACATCTCTTTTCCTTCATACGTTCCTCCATTCTCCTGCCTTCTCCTCATAACCCCTGACAGAACAGAGATGAGTAAAAAACTGGTTTTCACCCAGAGAGTTGTGAGTCTGTGGAATTCGCTGCTTCGGAAGGCAGTGGAGGCCAATTCTCTGGATGCCTTTTATTTGATGTTTCGTCCTTTTAATTCCTCCCACCACACCATGATGGCCTACAGGTTTGTAGGTTCCTCGACCCCTTTCTATAATCTAATAACCTAATGGACTAAGATAAACCAATTACGCCTGCACGTGATCCATATCAGTCTATTCTCCACATATCGGGCGGTGGTCACGGTGGCGCAGCGGTAGAGTTGCTGCCTCGCTGCGCCGGAGACCCGGGTTCGATCCCGACCGCGGGTGCTGTCTGTGCGGAGCTTGACACGTCCTCCCCGTGACCTGCGCGGGTTTTTCTCCGAGATCTTCGGTTTCCTCCCACACTTCAAAGACGTGCAGGTTTGTAGGTGAATTGGCTTGCCATGAAATGTAAAACAATAGTCCCCAGCTGTGCGAAGGATGGTGTTAGCGTGCGGGGATCGCTGGTCGGTGCGGACCCAAAGGGGCCTGTTTCCGCGCTGTAGCTCCAAACTAAACTAAACTCCACACTAAATTAGCAATTCACATTTCACTACAACAATTGGTGTTTGTGACTAATAAAGAACGTTTGAACCTTTGAACTCAACTCAATTAAAACATGTGACAATAATTAACAATGAGCTAAGACAAACCAATCTGCCTGCACACGCTCCATGTCCCTCTGTTCTCCACATATCCACGTGCCTGTTCTAACCCCTCTTGAATGCCTACCACCACCCAATTAGCACGCACCTACCACTCTCTGCATACTGTATGCTGTATACTGACCAGTAAACCGGGCTGGTCCAGGAACACTGGGGGCCCTGTACAAGAAGGGGCAGAGCCGCCTGTACGTTTTGAGAAGGCTCCGCTCCTTCAACGTCTGCAGTGAGATGCTGCAGACATTCCACTGAAGAAGGGTCTCGACCCGAAACGTCACCTATTCCTTCGCTCCATAGATGCTGCCTCACCCGCTGAGTTTCTCCGCCATTTTTTGGTCTACCTTCGATTTTTTCCAGCATCTGCAGTTCTTTCTTATACAGTTTCCACCAGTCGGTGGCAGCCAGAGCCATCGTCTTCGCTGCCGTGCGCCGGGGCAGCAGGGCGAAGGCCCCGGACGCCAACAGCATCAACAAACTCATCAGGAAGGCCGGCTCTGTACGGGTGTTGGAGTTGGATTCACGGGGAGGTTGGTCTTGGAGGGGGGGGATGCTCCTCAAACTGCGGAGCATCCCGGACAATACAGCTCCACCCCCTCCGTGACAGACTGGTCAACCTGAGGAGCACCTTCAGCAACAGACTGGTTCCCCCGTGATGCAGCACGGAACGCCACAGGAGATCCTTCTTCCCTGCGGCTATCAACCTGTACCACTCCTCCCCCTTCTGTCGTGGGGTAGACTGAGACTGAGACTGACTCCCCCAACCCCCATCCCCCCAATCTTTGCACATCCCCAATCCTTTCCACTCCTCACTTTAATTTCACGTTTCACGTATTTTGTGTTTTATCACTGTTGGCAGATCAATTTCCCTCCTGGGATAAATAAAGTTCTATCGTATCGTAACGTACTGTATGCTGTAAAAAGTCTTGTCCCGCACATTTCCATTAAACTTTGCCCTTCTCAGCTTAAAGCTACGCCCTCTAGTGTGAGACCAAGCGCAGGCTTGGCGATCGCTTCGCCCAACACCTCCGCTCGGTCCGCATTAACCAACCTGATCTCCCGGTGGCTCAGCACTTCAACTCCCCCTGCCATTCCGAATCCGACCTTTCTGTCCTGGGCCTCCTCCATGGCCAGAGTGAGGCCCACCGCAAATTGGAGGAGCAGCACCTCATATTTCGCTTGGGTAGTTTACACCCCAGCGGTATGAACATTGACTTCTCCAATTTAAGGTAGTCCTTGCTTTCTCCCTCCTTCCCCTCCCCTTCCCAGCTCTCCCACAGCCCACTGTCTCCACCTCTTCCTTTTTCTTCCCGCTCCCCCCCCCACATCAGTCTGAAGAAGGGTCTCGACCCGAAACGTCACCTATTCCTCAGCTCCATAGATGCTGCCTCACCCGCTGAGTTTCTCCAGCATTTTGTCTACCCTCCAGTGTAGGATATTTCCTCCATGGGAAATCAGTTCATATCAGGTCTCCCCTCAGCCTCTGACTCTGCAGAGAGAACTGTCCCAAGCTTGTCCAACCCTCCCCGTCACTAATATCATGTATTATGTTTTGGGCTCATTGTCCCCAGTGTGTAGGATAGAAGTAGCGCACGGGTGATCATTGGGCAGCGCAGACCCGGTGGGCCGAAGGGCCTGTTTACACACTGTAGCTCCTAAAGTCAAATTCTAAAATGTAATACCATATATGGGCATGGATAAAGCATTATACAGTTAATATGATAACCCAGGCAACATCTCTCTCTCTCTCTCCCCCTCTCTCCTCTCTCTCTCTCTCTCTCTTTCTCTCTCTCTCTGTCTGCCTCTCTCTCTCTCTTTCTCTCTCTCTCTGTCTGCCTCTCTTTTTCTCTCTGTCTGCCTCTCTCTTTTTCTCTCTCTCTGTCTGCCTCTCTCTCTTTTTCTCTGTCTCTCTGTCTGCCTCTCTCTCTCTTTCTCTCTCCTCTGTCTGCTCTCTCTCTGCCTCTCTCTCTGTCTGCCTCTCTCTCTTTTTCTCTCTCTCTCTGTCTGCCTCTCTCTCTCTCTCTCCCCCTCTCTTTCTCCCTCTCTCTGTCTGCCTCGCTCTCTCTCTCTCTCTTTCTCTCTCTCTCTGTCTGCCTCTCTCTCTCTCTCTCTCTCCCTCTCCTCTCCCCTCCTCTCTCTCTCTCTCTCTCTCCTTCTTTCTCTCTCTCTCTCTCTCTGTCTGCCTCTCTCTCTCTCTCTCTCCCCTCCCTCCCCCCCTCCACCCTCCCCTCCTCTCCCCTCTCTCTCTCTCTCTCTCTCTCTGTCTGCCTCTCTCTCTCTCTTTCTCTCTCTATTTGTCTGCCTCTCTCTCTCTCTCTCTCCCCCTCTCTTTCTCTCTCTCTCTGTCTGCCTCTCTCTCTCTCTCCCCCCCCCCCTCTGTCCCTCTGTCCCAGTCTCTCTGTGGACCTTTCCCTTGTCCTCTGCCTCTCTCCCTCTCCCCCCCCCCCCTCTCTCTGTCCCTCTGTCCCTGTCTCTCTGTGGGCCTTTCCCTTGTACTCTGCCCGGTGCAGGGGCCTGTGACTGATTGTAGATGGCGTGATGGATTGAGCGTGCAGCTAAGCCAAACTAATCCAATAAGGAGATAAAGCCGTACCTTGCTGCGGGGTTGTTGTTTGAGTGTCTGCCCATTGCGATGTGTGGTGCGAGTGTACAGCTCGTGTGTGGGGCTGGAGTCACACTGTACACTAGGGTCGCCAACTTTCTCACTCCCAAATAGGGGACAAAAGGCCAAGATACGGGACAAATTCCCGACGGCAATTCGTTGAGCGACTCGCCCGTGGCTGGGCGGATGATGAGTTGGCCCGGGTGCTGGACTGCACACCAAGCCCAGCCCGGCGGGCCAGCTGAGGGGAGGGGGGCAAAGTCCGGCGCCCCGTCCAACTCATGAACCGATGATCGGCCGTGAGAAGGGGGGGGGGTGGTGATGGTGTCGGCGGTCAGCGAAGGTGCGAAGGTGGGACAGCTGGCCGGGCTGCCGACCGACCCACGGGGCCACGGGCGAGGCGCTGCTGCTGCTGCTGCTGCACTCCATGGGCTGCACTACGTTGGGACGGGTGAGGCGGGGCCGGACGCAGCGCTCCGACCCGACAGTCCCCTGTAGCAGCAGTCAAATACGGGACATGGGCGGTCCCGTATGGGACAAACCAATTTAGCCCAATATACGGGATGTCCCGGCTAATACGGGACAGTTGGCAACCCTACGTGTACCGAGGTTACAGTGAAAAGCTTTTGTTGCGTACTAACCAGTCAGAGGAAAGACAATACATGATTACAATCGAGCCGTCCACAGTGTAAGGGGTTGGACAAGCTAGATGCAGGTAGATTGTTCCCGATGTTGGGGAGGTCCAGGACAAGGGGTCACATCACAGCTTAAGGATAAGGGGGAAATCCTTTAGGACCGAGATGAGAAGGACTTTTTTCACACAGAGAGTGGTGGGGTCTCTGGAATTCTCTGCCACAGAGGGTAGTGGAGGCCAGTTCATTGGCTATATTTAAGAGGGAGTTAGATGTGGCCCTTGTGGCTAAAGGGATCAGGGGGTATGGAGAGAAGGCAGGTACGGGATACTGAGTTGGATGATCAGCCATTATTATATTGAATGGCGGTGCAGGCTCGAAGGGCCGAATAGCCTCCTCCTGCACCTAATTTCTATGTTTCTATGTAAATAAGCAAATAATGTTTAGTGCAAGGTAAAGCCAGGGAGTCCGATCAAGGATAGTCTGAGGGTCACCAATGAGGTAGATGGTACAGAGAAAGGTAAAACAAGTTAGGTCTTTATTCTTTGGAGCACAGAAGGTTAAGGGGGGACTTGATAGAGGTCTTTAAAATGATGAAAGGGATAGACAGAGTTGACGTGGATAAGTTTTTCCCATTGAGAGTAGGGAAGATTCAAACAAGAGGGCATGACATGAGAATTAAGGGACAGAAGTTTAGGGGTAACGTGAGGGGGAACTTCTTTACTCAGAGGGTGGTGGCTGTGTGGAATGAGCTTCCAGTGGAAGTGGTGGAGGCAGGTTCGATTTTATCGTTTAAAAATAAATTGGATAGGTATATGGACGGGAAAGGAATGGAGGGGTATGGTCTGAGTGCAGGTAGATGGGACTAGGTGGGAGTAAGTGTTCGGCACGGACTGGAAGGGCCGAGAGGGCCTGTTTCCGTGCTGTAATGGTTATATGGTTATGTGGTTATACCAACTCCAGCACGCAGTCCCTACACGGCCTTGAGAGGGCGCCGTCGATCGCAGGACAGCCCTGATCCACTGATCCAATGTTAAACTGATTTTATTTTAGTTTAGAGATACAGCAGGAGAACAGGCCCACTGAGTCCGTGCCGACCAGTGATCCCCGCACTCTTACACTATCCTAAACACACTAGGGACAATTTTTAATTTTTTTTTTAACACCAAACGAATTAACCTGCAAACATGCACGTCTTTAGGATGTGGGAGTGAAACCAGGAGCACCCGGAGAAAACCCGCGCAGGTCACGGGGAGAACGTGCAAACTCCGTACAGACGGCGCCCGTGGTCAGGATGGAACCCGGGTCTCCGGCGCTGTGCGGCAGCGACTCCACCGCTGCTCCAGCGTTGCCGCCCCGACTGATGTCCTGCCCCGGGCTGATGACTTCATAGGCTCACAAGTTCCAGGAGCAGATGTAGGCCGTACGGATCACGAATCTGTCAGACTCCGTCTTAAAAATATCCGCCGACTTGGCCTCCACAGCCCTCTGTGGCAACGAATTCCACAGATTCACCACCCTCTGACCAAAGAAATTCCTCCTCGTCTTCTTTCTAAAGGCACATCTTTTAATTCTGAGGCTGTGCCCTCTAGTCCTAGACTCTCCCACCAGTGGAAACATCCTCTCCGCATCCCCTCTGTCCGGTCTGTAGATTGATGGTGCATGTCACACACCAGCCGGCATCTCTAACTCCTCCCCACTGTAATACTTATACTAACACTTGTTTTCCGGCACGGACAGTTGGAGCAGCCAGGATGTACTGACAACTAATCATCCTTTGTGGTGATTAAAGATGTATTTGAATCACGTATTTAGTCTGGAGGCCATTTACACAGGCCTTTCACTATTTGGTAAGTTTCAATGAGGTCCCGCCTCACCGTTCTAAACTCCAGTGAATAGAGGCCCAGTCCCGTCAAACACTTAAGCCATTCGGCCCATCGAGTGAGTCTACTCCGCCACTCGTTCATGTTTGATCTCTACTTTGCCACACAATATTCCATCTGCCGCTTCTCTGCCCACTCTCCCATCCCGTCCAAGTCCTCCTGCAGAGTCCCTGCTTTCTCTGCACTACCTGCCGCTCCACCTATCTTCGTATCCTCCACAAACCTGGCCACAAAGCCAATAATTCGATCTTCTAAATCGTTAATATACGACGTGAAGAGTAGCGGCCCCAGCACCGACCCTTGCGGAACTCCACTAGTCACTGGCAGCCAACCAGAGAAAGCCCCCTTTATTGCCACTCTTTAGACAATAGACAATAGGTGCAGGAGGAGGCCATTCGGTACCCCGTTCCTGCCTTCTCCCCATATCCACTGACTCCGCTTTCTTTAAGAGCCCTATCTAGCTCTCTCCTGAAAGCATCCAGAGAACCGGCCTCCACCGCCCTCTGAGGCAGAGAATTCCGCAGACTCACAACTCATTGCCTTCTGCCATCCAGCCAACCTGCTGTGAGGCATATCGGTCACACAAGGTTTACGTTTATCAGGCAACTGAACGGTCCTCTCACCAACTAGAGAGCGGTCCTGACCTCCCATCTACCTCATTGGAGACACTTAGTCACAGATTCATGGAGCCATGCAGAGTGGAAACAGTCCCTTTGGCCTAACTTTTGACCACCCCATCTACCCGTCTCGCCACCTTCAAGGAACTATGTACCTGCACACCTAAATCCTTCCACTCTACAACAGTCCCCAGAGCCCTATCATTCACTGTGTCGGTCCTGCCCATGGCAGACCTCCCATATGACAATAAAACACTTGTGAATGATTGAATGCACACTTGGTCTGAGGAAGGGTCACCCATTCCTTCTCTCCAGAGATGGACAATCAGCCATGGTCACATTGAATGGCGGTGCTGGCTTGAAGGGCCAAATGGCCTACTCCTGCACCAATTGTCTATTGACCCGCTGAGTTAGGCTGCCCTTTTAGGAAGGAGATGAGGAGGAATTTCTTTAGTCAGAGGGTGGTGAATCTGTGGAATTCTTTGCCACAGAGGGCTGTGGAGGCCAAGTCAGTGGATATTTTTAAGGCAGAGAGAGATAGATTTTTGATTAGTACGGGTGTCAGAGGTTATGGGGAGAAGGCAGGAGAATGGGGTCAGGAGGGAGAGATAGATCAGCCATGATTGAATGGCGGGGTAGACTTGATGGGCCAAATGGCCTAATTCTACTCTTATTTCTTATGGACATGACCTTATTGGAGGAGCCCCAGAACAGAAAGGTCAGTGTGGGAATGGGAAGGGGAATTAAAGTGGTTGAAATGGCCATTGTTTAGTTTAGAGGTACAGCACGGAAACAGGCCCTTCGGCCCACCGAGTCCGCGCCGACCAGCGATCACCGCACACTAACACTATCTTACACATACCAGGGACAATTTATAATTATTCCAAGTCAATTCGAGTCATGGAGTGATACAGTGTGGAAACAGGCCCTTTGGCCCAACTTGCCCACACCGGCCAACATGTCCCAGCTACACTAGTCCCACCTGCCTGCGCTTGGTCTCCTAAACTTCTACAGGTGCACGGGAGAGAGCATACCGACTGGTTGCATCGTGGCCTGGTTCGGCAACTCGAACGTCCAGGAGCGGAAAAGACGGTTACAAGTTGTGACCACTGCCCAGTCCGTCACCGGCTTTGACCTCCCCACTGTTGAAGGGATCTATCGCAGTCGCCGCCCCAGAAGGGCGGCCAAAATCATCAAGGACCCACACCATCCTGGCCACACACTCATCACAGGTGCAGGAGCCTGAAAACTGTAACGTCCAGGTTCAGGAACAGCTTCTTCCCCACAGCCATCGGGCTATTAAACGCAACGACAAATAAGCTCTGAGCTCTGAACTGCAAAAGACTATATTATTATTTGTTATTTGCACGATATTTGCTATTTATTGAACTTTTACTTTTTTTTCTTCCTATGTGGAAGGGGTGGAAAATTGGATAAGTAAGTATGCAGATGATACTAAGATAGGTGGTGTTGTGGATAATGAAGTAGATTTTCAAAGTCTACAGAGAGATTTGGGCCTATTGAAAAGTGGGCTGAAAGATGGCAGATACATGTGAAGTGCTATCAAAATAGGAAGTACATGGTAAATGGTAAGGAATTGAGGAATGCTGTGGAACAGAGGGATCTAGGAATAACTGTGCATAGTTCCCTGAAGGTGGAATCGCATGCCTTTGGTGTGCTGGCCTTTATAAATCAGAGCATTGAATATAGGAGTAGGGAAGTAATGTTAAAATTGTACAAGGCATTGGTAAGACCAATTCTGGAATGGTGTACAATTTTGGTCGCCTAGTTATAGGAAGGATGTCAACAAAATTACAGAGGAGATTTACTAGAATGTTGCCAGGTATGTTACAGAGAAATTGAACAAGTGGTCTTTAAGCGCAGAAGGTTCAGGGGGACTTGATTGAGGTCTTTAAATGATGAAAGGGATAGACAGAGTTGACGTGGATACGTTTTTCCATTGAGGGTAGGGAAGATTCAAACAAGAGGGCATGACATGAGAATTAAAGGGACAGAAGTTTAGGGGTAACGTGAGGGGGAACTGCAGAAGTGGTGGAGGCGGAGGATCGATTTTAACATTTAAGAGCTGAGTGCAGTTAGATGGGACTAGGGGAAAACTAATGGTCGGCACGGACTGGAAGGGCCGAGAAGGCCTGTTTCCGTGCTGTAATTGTTATATGGTTATATGGTTATAAGGTTATGTACTATGTACTATGTACATACACGTACATCTATGTACTATGTTTACACATATTCACATATTCTGTTGTGCTGCAGCAAGTAAGAATTTCATTGTCCCATCCGGGACATATGACAATAAAACACTTTTTTTTTCACTTACATTTTTATTGATTTTTCACAGAGATATATTAGCAATGTTACAACATTTTGAGATTTAAAAAATCAAGTCTGCAATTTATCCCATCAGATAAAGCATAAAAATAAATTTAATTTGACACCTAAATCACTTTCATATCTTCAGTATTAAAAAAGTCATGGCCATTTTCATACTCGGAAATTAGAATCTTGTTCCCTATTGCTTTTCCATTGACTTAACTCAAAAGCTGTGATCGAGGACTGTCAAAAGCCCATAACTTTCTTAAAGATTAAGCGAACTGAATGAAATTTTCAGTTATTATGGATTGAAGCATTCTGAAACAAATATGAAACAATCTTACTTGGATGACCTGAAATTAAAGCATATAATTAGTTAGTTACCTAATTGTAGCTGATTACAAAATTCAATTACTAGATCTAAACATCTATCCATTTCTTAAGAAAAGGTTAACATTTTTAAATAGCTTAAGTGTCCAAATAACATTCACACAAGAATATAACATGATTTTTAAATCTCATTGTCATGAATTTATAGGTCAAATGGAAGGAATTTAATGTTTAATTCCCGTAAACTAATGTGCATTTTAATCATCTTGCGAGTGGGTTTTTGTGGAACGCGATCGATTGGAACGTTGCGGTGAATTTGAACCCCATATCGGCAGGAAAAACACTGCCGGTTCGTATGGGGCCAAAATCACATTTTCGCCAATGACATTTGGATTCAAGTCATCCTAAGAAGCAAGTTTATATGTAAAATAAACGACTTGCCTTATGTTTTGTCCCCTACGTGAGATCCGTCCCGTTGTAGGCGTTGACGGCGATAGAAGTAGCTTTTTATTTTACTCCAGGGATTAAATTGTCCCGCGATTTATTTTTAAAACTTCCGAGAACGGAAGTCGGAACGATTTTCCTGCAGCAACTGAACAGCCTGAGAAAGTTCGACTCTGACAGGCAGGAGAAAACGGGATTTTAATCCCGGCCCCCCCCCCCCCCCCCCAAAGGCGCCAAAGTCGCGCACACGGCCAGTGGCAGAACTGCAGCGCCGCTGAAGGTGAGGATTGTAACATCGCTAGATATATACAAAACAGTGCAACACCATCACCATAAATAAAACAAAATAAGAAAAACAACGATTAAAATAAAAAAATAAATGGATAGATAGGGGGAAAAAAAGGAAATAAATCAAAAATTGTAATAAGACCGTGTGGTTCACTTGCCAAAATTAAAAAAAATGTTACATCGATTAGTTATCTGGAGATATTTCAATATACACACAAACATACCATCTAGTTCTATATAATACAATCTTCCCATATCTAGCTCGGCATTTATCTAGTTGGTGTCAAGGCTCAAATAAATGGTCCATTTTTCCCAGATCTTCTCAAATGAATTCTCCTCGACTCTCAACGAATACGTCAGTTTCTCCATATTAAATATGTCCTGCACAATTTCTAGCCACTGTTCCGGTTTTGGGTTTTTTTCATTAAGCCACTGCCTGGTAATGGCCTTCTTACTTGCTGCAAGCAAAATTTTAATCAAATAAGTATCTTCTATCTTTACAATATCTTTAATATGTCTCAGATACATCACAGGGCAGGTATTTGGGATTTTATAACCCAAGATATTTTTAACAGCTGCGTTAACAATTTCCCAGTATGGCCTTATCTTTACACAGTTCCAGAACATATGCGAGTGCTCTGCCTCCATACTCCCACACAGCCTCCAACAGTGTTGTCGGACAACATGTTGTCTGCTTTTTATTTTGGGTGTTATAAAAAAGCGAGTGAGATTCTTCCAGCAAAATTCTCTCCATACTAGTGAGCTTGTGGATGTCCATTGTGTTTCACACATTTGACACCATTCTTCTTCTGTTAACTGAATCTTTAATTCTGCTTCTCATGTTGTTTTTATGTAGAGCGTTGATTCTCCCCCGCTTTCCACCAGAGCTTGGTAGGAAGCAGAGATGACCCGAGACCCCTTCTGTTTGTCTGCATCCACAATCACCTTGGTCACACTATTTGAAGTTTCATCTAGTTCTGGCCTTATCTCTTTTGTAAAGTAGTCTCTTAACTGCAAGTATCTAAAAAAAACCCTGGAAGTTTGGAAGCTCATAAAGTCGCCATTTTCTGAAACTGTATACATTGCCGTTATGCCTTTTTGGGCCCATTCTTTGAATCTTGAGTCATACACCTCTGGCTTAAACTTTGAGATATGCGAACCACTTCAATGCGTGAACCCCTCTTTTTAAGTTGCACTTTTCCACTATAACATTCCATATTTCTAACGTAAATGCTACTATTGGATCCATAGCATGTCTCAAAGCCCCCCTCAGATATTTGTCTCCCACCAAAATCTGGGTCTGGTAACCCTGTATCTCCCTTTCCATTTCTTTCCATCGAGATTCATAATCGGGTCTACCCCAACAAGCCAGAGGTCTGAGGTGAGCTGCATAAAAGTATTTCCTCAGATTTGGTAAAGCCATTCCACCCTTGCTTTTCCACAGTTGAAGTGCTGTTAGTTTTATTCATGGTTTTTTGCTATTCCAAATGAATCTAGAGATCATCTTATCCCAGGCTATGAATTTATCTCAGGGAACATTAATTGGGAGAGATTGGAATAAGTATAGTAGTTTAGGTAGGATATTCATTTTTACCGTTTGTATTCTGGCTCTGAAGTCTAGAGGAAGGGTTGACCACCTCTCAACATCCTTTTTGACGTTTTCTTCAATTTTGTTATAATTAGTTTCAAACATGTTGGAAAGTGTTTTGGTTCTAGTTACACCCAGATACTGCATCGTTTTAGAGTTCCATTTCAGATGATATGCATCTCTGATCTGTTGGGCTGGAGAATAATTGAATGAAAGACTTTGTGTTTTTGTTACATTCAGTTTATACCCTGAGTAGTATCCGTATGTTTCAAGTCGGTTCATTAGATTTGGGAGACATATACCTGGTCGTTCGAGAAAAATAATGACACCATCAGCGAAAAGACCAATGATATGTTCTTTCCCCCCTATTTTGACCCCCTGCAGGTCTTCCCGCTGCCTTATTGCTTGTGCTAAGGGTTCAATATACAACACGGCGAGAGACAGCATCCTTGTTTTGTGCCCCTCTCTAACTGGATCCTTTTTGATAGGTTTCCATTTACCTTCATCCTAGCTGTAGGCTCCTGATATATTGTTTTAATACAGCGAAGGACATCCTCATTGAAACCAAATCCCCTCAATACTTCATGTAAAAATACCCAGCTAACACTATCAAAGGTTTTTTCTGCATCAATACCATATTTGTATCCTTTTTTTTGAGCATTATCCACCATGTGGAGGGTCCTTCTAATATTGTCCTGTGTTTGACGCCCCCTAATAAATCCAGTTTGGTCTTCATTAATCAGATCTGGTACAAAAGTCTTGCGTCTTTTGCAAATGATTAAGGTAAATAGTTTGTAGTACACGTTTAAAATTGAGATTGGCCTGCAATGTTTACATTGCTCTTTGTCTTTGCCTTCCTTGGGTAAAATTGTAATAATTGCTTCCTTCCACGATGGGGGAGCCCTGCCCTCTTTAAGGGTCCCAGTTAAAGCAAGGCAGGAGCAGAGGTGTTAGTTCTTTCTTAAAGGCCTTGTACCATTCTGGTGGAAACCCATCGCTGCCTGGTGCTTTACTAACCTTGAGTCTACTGATTCACACACAGAGCGGCGAGTCTCTGGAACTCTCGGCCACAGAAGGTAGTTGAGGCCAGTTCATTGGCTGTATTTAAGAGGGAGTTAGATGTGGCTAAGGGGGTCAGGGGGTATGGAGAGAAGGCAGGTACAGGATACTGAGTTGGATGATCAGCCATGATCATATTGAATGGCGGTGCAGGCTCGAAGGGCCGAATGGCCTACTCCTGCACCTATTTTCTATGTTTCTATGATTGCAGCTCCCAGCTTCTTAGCCGTAAATTGTGATGTAATGAGATTATTTTGTGTCTCACCAATAGATAGCAGGTCGAGTGAGTTAAGAAAACTTCTCATGGTCCTTTCGTCAGCTGATGGTGGTTTAGAATAGAGTTTCTTATAGTACTCTTCAAATATTCTTTCTATCTCATCTGGCTCATGTGATAATTGATTGGTTTTAGGATCTCTTATTTTATGAATTGTACTAGAGGCCTGCTGTTTACGCAGGCGTCTGGCCAGGAGTCTAGTTGCTTTTGGACCTGCTTCATAATAGGTCTGCTTTACAAATCTTGCCTTTTTTTCCATACTTCCCCTGAGGATCTCATCTATATCCCCCCTTATTTCCTTAATCTGTTTTAGTACCAATTGATCCTGTGTGTGTTTTTATGTTTTTTCTCCAATTCTTTCAATTTTTCTACTTTTCTATGTTCAAAGCTCGCTAGCCGGGCCTTTTTTTGTGATGATGTCAGGGCGATCAGCTTTCCACATATAACTGCCTTCATAGCATCCCACAGTTTTACAGCATCCACATCCCCGTTATCATTCTCTTCTATGTACCTTTTTATCTCTCCCCTTGTTTGTTCCACATTTGCATTATTATTCAAAATACCCTCATTGTATTTGTATATCTTTATTATCATTTTTCTGAGTACTTACATACCCAGAGGAAAACGAAAAAGCGTTTCTCAACCAGTGTCCATTCAGTGTGTGGTAAAAAATAACTAGAAATAAAGAATAAAAGTACATATATCACGAGTTCCGATCGGCAGTGGCACGACAATGGCTCTGCTTCAGTGTGTCCAGGTTGGTGTTTGGTGCGCGATACTTTGGCAGGGGGCAAAGTCCGTTTATCAGTCTTATAGCCTGCGGGAAGAAGCTGAGGAGCATCCTGCTGGTTTTGCAGCTGATGCTCCTGTACCTCTTCCCAGATGGCAGGATGGAGAATATGTGATGCGATGGGTGGTAGGGTCTTTGATGATGGAGATGGCTCTGCTGATACATCTCTTCCTGTATATGTCCAGCAGGAAAGGGAGTGGAGCACCAATAATCCTGCTGGCGGTCTTCACAATCCTGTCCAGTTGGTGCCGTTCGTATGTCTTGCAGCTCCCGAACCAGGAGGTGATGCCGTAGGTTAATGTGCTCTCGATTGTCCCCTATAAAAAGTTTGTAGGTGTGCAGTGGGGAGACCTGCTTTCCGTAGTCTTCGGAGAGGGTGTAGTCGCTGCTGGGCTCTCTTGACCAGTGCTGTGGTGTTTGGTCGTGGACGTCAGGTCATCTGACAGGTGGAGTCCTAGGAACTTCACACTGCTGACCCTTTCCATATCAGATCCATCGATGTGCAGAGGTGTATGGCGTTGTTTTCCCGCCCTCCTGAAGTCAACCACCATCTCCTTCGTTTTTCCCACGTTGAGAATGAGGTTGTGGGATTTGCACCATCCTGTGAGCAGCTCCACCTCCATCCTGTACGCCGACTCATCATTGTCACTGATGAGACCCACCACTGTTGTGTCGTCAGCGAACTTGTTGATGAAGTTGTTGTTGAGTCTAGCAGTACAGTCGTGTGTAAGCAGACTAAACAGCAGGGGGCTTAGGACACAGCCTTGGGGCGAGCCAGTGCTCACAGCTATGGTTTTTGATGTCCTACTGCCCACCCTGACTGTCTGCTGCCGTTGCGATAGAAAGTTCAGGACCCAGTTACATGTGCCAGCATCAACCCCCAATAACTCCAACTTCTCCACCAGCTGCTGCGGAATGATTGTGTTAAGCTGAAGTCTATGAAGAGGATCCTGGCATAAGTATTTTTCCGATCAAGGTGTGGCAGTACGATGTTCAGTGTTGTTGAGACTGCATCCTCTGTGGATCGGTTGGCTCTGTAGGCGAACTGCAGTGGGTCTAGGTCGGCAGGTAGGCTATTTTTGATATGCTGTTAACCAGTCGCTCAAAAACACTTCATTACTATGGGTGTTAGAGCCACTGGTCGAAAGTCATTATGGCAGGCTGGGTTTGGTTTCTTCGGGACAGGAACGATGGTGGCACTCTTAAGACAGTTGGGCACTACTGCCTGGCTGAGCGAGGTGTTAAAAATGTCTGTGAAGACATCTTTCAGTTGCTCGGCGCAGTCTCTTAGCACGCACCCAGGAATGTTGTCCAGGCCCTGTGCTTTGCGTGGGTTGATGCTGGCAAAGGCCTTTTTAACTCCGGCTGCGGACAGCCTGAGCGACTGGTCACTGGGAGATGGCAGTAGTGCACGTGTCTGGGTGCTGTTTTTAACCTCAAACCGTGCGTAGAACTCGTTCAGTTCATCTGGTAGAGAGGGGTCGTTTTGGCATATCCGCAGTGGGGGGGGGGGCTTGTAGTCAGTGATGGTATGAAATCCCTGCCACAAGCGACGTGTGTCTTTGTCATTTGTGAAGTGACTATTAAGTTTTTGTCCATACAGCCTCTTCACTTCCCTGATCCCCCGGGATAGGTTACTCCTTGCCAGTTTGTATGCTGCGTTGTCTCCAGATTTAAATGCAGCATTCCGGATTCTCAGTAGGGAACACACTTCCCCAGTTAGCCAGGGTTTCTGATTGGCATGCCTCCTGACGGTTTTTACCACCGTTACATCCTCGATGCATTTATTGATGTTTCCAATGACGGATTCTGTGTATTCTTGGAGGTTGATGCCACTGTCATCTGTTGCTGCCTCTCTGAAGATGGCCCACTGCGTGGTTTTGAAACAGTCCTGTAGTGCCTCGGTAGCTCCCTGTGGCCATGTTCTGACTTCTTTGACCGTTGGCCTGTCCTGTTTCACCCTGGGTCTGTATGCAGGTGTGAGCATAACCACTAGGTGGTCAGAGTTGCCGATATGGGGGAGAGGGGCTGCTTTATATGCATCTTTAATGTTGGTGTACACCAGATCTAGTTTGTTCTTTCCCCTGGTTGCAATGTTTACGTGCTGGTATAATTTAGGCAGGACAGAAGTAAGACTTGCCTGGTTGAAATCCCCAGCTGCCATGAAGAAAGCATCTGGATGTTCCCTCTGCTGCTCACTGATGTTGTTGTAGAGCTGTGTCATAGCATCCTTCACGTCCGCGATCAGTGGTACATAGACGGCCGTTATGAAGACTGCCGTTAGCTCCCTGGGTAAGTAGAAGGGTCGGCATTTCACAGTCATTAGCTCCACGTGGGGTGAGCAGTAAGTGGAAAACACCACAGCATCCTGGCACCATGATCTGTTCACATACACAGCCAGTCCCCCTCCTCTTGCCTTACCAGCTAGCGAAGCTACTCTATCAGCTCTGTATAGCATAAGTCCCTCCAACTGGATCGTGGCATCTGTGATGTTCTGATTCAGCCAGGTCTCCGTTAGGACGTAGACACAGCAGTTCTTCACGCTTCGTTGGGAGGCTCTCCACGCTCTGAAGTAGTCCATCTTGTTGTCGAGGGAGCGGACATTTGCCAACATGACTGTAGGCACTGCCGGTGTGTGAGGGTTCGCGTTTAGCCTAGTGTAGGCTCCTCCGCGCTTCTGCCTCCTGCTACACCGCTTGCGATGTTTCCCCACCAGCGTTGTTCCGGGTGCACAGGCCCACGGAGGCGTGCAGGCCCATGGAGAACCGCGGCAGCACCCGCACCGGGAAGTCCAGTCGACAATAAAACACTCTCGACTCTTGACTTGGTCCATATCCCTCCAGAACTGTCCTATCCATGTACCTGTCTAACTGTTTCTTAAACTTTGGGATAGTCCTAATTAATCTTTTCCCCTTCACCTTAAACCTACAAACCTGTTCGTCTTTGGAGTGTAGGAGGAATAGGTCATGAGAGGAATAGGTCGGGTAGATGCACAGAGTCTTTTACCCAGAGTAGGGGAATCGAGGACCAGAGGACATAAAGGGGAAAAGATTTAATAGGAATCTGAGGTGTAACTTTTTCACACAGTGGTGGGTGTATGGAAGCTGCTGGAGGAGGTAGTTGAGGGCTGGGACTATCCCAACATTTAAGGAGCAGTTAGACAGGTACATGGATAGGACAGGTTTGGAGGGATATGGACCAAACGCAGGCAGGTGGGACTAGTGTAGCTGGGACATTGTTGGGCTAGTGTGGGCAAGTTGGGCCGAAGGGCCTGTTTCCACACTGTATCACTCTATGCCTATATTGTGGTGTGAGAAGGCCATTATTCTTTAACTGTGTGTGTGTGTGTGTGTCATGCAGCACACTCGGCTGACTCAGCAGGAACTGAGCAATCAATAAACGGTGTCATTGTCTGATGACAAGCAAACAGAGTGCCAGGCAGGGAAAGCAAGAAGCGAGGATAACCGCACTCCCACAGCTGTGGCTGTTCCTCAGTTGTTGGGTTCGATGCGGCGTGGGCCAGATGCAGGCAAAATGGCAGCAAAGTAGGTAGGGAAGGAACTGCAAACTCTCCAGTTTGTTGGAGAAAATTTGGAAATTTAAAGGCAGATCATTACTATGTTCTCTGGGATTGCCCTGTTATTAAACATTTTTGGAGAGAGTTACATGATGCCTTACAAGACATTTTTAGATGTCATGTGCCCCTGGATTAATTACATTAATGATTTGGACGAGGGAATTAACTGCAACATCTCGAAGTTTGCGGATGACACGAAGCTGGGGGGCAGTGTTAGCTGTGAGGAGGATGCTAGGAGGCTGCAGGATGACGGATAGACTGGGTGAGTGGGCAAATGCATGGCAGATGCAGTATAATGTGGATAAATGTGAGGTTATCCACTTTGGTGGCAAAAACAGGAAGGTAGACTATTATTTGAATGGTGACCGATTAGGAAAAGGGGAGATGCAGCGAGACCTGGGTGTCATGGTACACCAGTCATTGAAAGTAGGCATGCAGGTGCAGCAGGCAGTGAAGAAAGCGAATGGTATGTTGGCATTCATAGCAAAAGGATTTGAGTACAAGAGCAGGGAGGTTCTACTGCAGTTGCCCAGGGTCTTGGTGAGGCCACACCTGGAGTATTGCGTACAGTTTTGGTCTCCTAATCTGAGGAAAGACATTCTTGCCATAGAGGGAGTACAGAGAAGGTTCACCAGACTGATTCCTGGGATGGCACGACTTCCATATGAAGAAAGACTGGATAGACTCGGCTTGTACTCGCTGGAATTTAGAAGATTGAGGGGTGATCTCATAGAGACTTACAAAATTCTTAAGGGGTTGGACAGGCTAGATGCAGGAAGATTGTTCCCGATGTTGGGGAAGTCCAGGACAAGGGGTCACAGTTTAAGGATAAGGGGGAAGTCTTTTAGGACCGAGATGAGAAAAATCGTTTTTCACACAGAGAGTGGTGAATCTGTGGAATTCTCTGCCACAGAAGGTAATTGAGGCCAGTTCGTTGGCCATATTTAAGAGGGAGTTGGATGTGGCTGTTGTGGCTGATGGGATCAGGGGGTATGGAGAGAAGGCAGGTACAGGATACTGAGTTGGATGATCAGCCATGATCATATTGAATGGCGGTGCAGGCTCGAAGGGCCGAATGGCCTGCTCCTGCACCTAATTTCTATGTTTCTATGTTTCTATGAGAGTAAGACACGCTAGAGGCAGGAAACATGTTCCCGATGTTGGGGGGAGTCCAGAACCAGGGGCCACACACAGTTTAAGAATAAGGAGTAAGCCATTTAGAACGGAGACGAGGAAACACTTTTTCTCACAGAGAGTGTTGAGTCTGTGGAATTCTCTGCGTCAGAGGGCGGTGGAGGCCGGTTCTCTGGATGCTTTCAAGAGAGAGCTAGATAGGGCTCTTAAAGATAGTGGAGTCAGGGGATATGGGGAGAAGGCAGGAACGGGGCACTGATTGTGGATGATCAGCCATGATCACTTTGAATGGCGGTGCTGGCTCGAAGGGCTGAATGGCCTGCTCCTGCACCCAGGGCCGGCCTTAAGCCAATTGGACCAATTGCTCCCAAAGATATGCAAAAAAGCACCAGCTTCTCATTTTCACACCACAAACAGCTTACAATGGCTTGTTCCCTTTATCATTGATACTTTTTTGCATATCTTTCATTCATTGTTCTTTATCTCTCCACATCACCGTCTATATCTCTCGTTTCCCTGATCCCTGACCAGTCTGAAGAAGGGTCTCGACCCGAAACGTCGCCTATCTCCTTCGCTCCTTAGATGCTGCTGCACCCGCTGAGTTTCTCCAGCCTTTTGTGTGCCCTCGATTCTCCAGCATCTGCAGTTCCTTCTTTAACAGGTGAAATTCCTCACTGACAACAACACAGCCCCGCGGTTAACTCTCAATACTGTCGCCACTTTCCGGGATAATATTCCCCTATCCCTTTCTGCACCCACACTTACCCCCGGGGCAGGCACGGGGGACCCTTTACTACAACTTTACTTCAGACGGTTACAGTGAGCTCGCCAGTGGATGTGTACACGCGCCTGATGTTACCAGGATAGTCACTGACCGAGCAGCCGACTCGTCTCTGGAATTAATCAGTCAGGGTGCATCTGAAGCAGACAGCGCCGTCCGCTCCCAAAAGCAGCTGTTACCAAATGGAATAGCGTTTGATTTACGCCACACACTCACATGCATAAACGTGTGGACACAATAGTTCGTTCATTGTCATATCTACCAAGGCGCAGTGAAATTATTTTGCATAGAGATCGGTGCGATTATTGCCGTTCCCAGGTACGCTGCCCGGTTAGCACGTAATGCACAGAAACAGGCACTGAGTCCATATGCAATAGCCGCCAGGTGTTGGCGCCAATTCACGGACCCAACGGCCTGTTGTAGCCATCGTATCAACAGAAACATCACGTCCCCTTCTTCCCCCATTCGCACACAAAGCGTGTGTGTGTGTGTGTGTGTGTGCGCGCATAATACAGGACCCAGTGGTAAGCCACGGCTGCGATTGGTACGTGTAGTAACCAACAAGTGTGTCGGTAAAAAAGCGGTCAATATCAGTTTCACAAGGCTGGAGCGTGAGATGCTGCCGGGAGCAGTGGTGCGGCGAAAGCGTGGCGGCTGTGACAGCATTCCCCTCTCCCTCCCGTCTTCAACCCCGGGGCCTTTCCTACTCCCGCCCTTCATTCCCACCCATCGGCAGGGACGACATTCTCCCCAGACCGAAACATTGATTGCAAAGAGCTGGCTGCAACCGCAGAGCCCATACAGAATATTAGTAAACCTTCGTTAAATAACACGTGGAACAATGCAGTTTAATGGTAATTAACAGCCACGGTAAAGGTTGGAAGCCAGCGGAGGTACTGATAGTCAAACGGGGGCAGGAGAGATTCAGACAGTGTATCATCCATAGCACCTTAGTGTACAATTTCATAATGTATACTAAATAACAGGGCTGACAGACCTTGGCTGGGAACCTGGGCCTCACCAAAATTGTTCCCAATTGGGCCTCGGAACTAAGGCCGGCCCTGCCTGCACCTATTGTCTGTTGTCTATTGACCTTGTTTTTTGAACTCATACCTGAAGACTGGCGGAAAAAAAGACAAATACTTACTGAATGTATTGATGGTAGCTGGTAAAAAAAGCAGAGAAATGGCTATCACATGAGAGCCCAACTCTGAATACATGGATGGACATCACAATGGCTATTTACAAAATGGAGAAGATAACAGCACGTGTTAACTTTAAACTGGATTTATTTGTGGCACGCTTGGAAAATTGGGTTAACTATGTAGAAGCATAGAAAATAGGTGCAGGAGGAGGCCATTCAGCCCTTCGAGCCAGCACCGCCATTCATTGTGATCATGGCTGAAGTAACGCCTCATAGGCTAGATTATATGGTAAAGAAAGGATCACTCCCTCAGTGTTCGTAGTTTTTACTGTGTTCCTTTTTTCTATATTTGATTTGTACAAATCTCAAAAAGAGGCAATTAAAGACAAGCTTAAGTGGATGATGTATACACATAGCATTATACCTGAAACCCCGTTTTATGGCTCCTTGGATGCTGCTGCACCCGCTGAGTTTCTCCAGCCTTTCGTGTAACCCTCGATTCTCCAGCATCTGCAGTTCCTTCTTTAACACAACCCGTTTTATGGAAATGTGTTTGCTGTGGAATGCCAATAAAAGAGTATATTTTTTTTTAAAAGGAAGGAACTGCAGGTGCTGGTACGACAGACACAAAGTGCTGGAGTAACCCAGTGGGTCATTCAGGCGGCGTCTCTGGAGAGAAGGAATGGGCGACGTATCGGGCCGAGACCCTTCCTCAGACTGGGAGTCGGGAGAGAGGGAAATGAGAGAAATAGACGGCGATGTGGAGAGATATACAACAAATGAATGGAAGATATGCAAAAAAGTAACAATGATAAAGGAAACAGGCCATTGGTAGCTGTGGGCTCGGTGAAAACGGGTCACAGACAACGAAACTCAACAAGACGACAGTGAAACTAGTACAATGACTGGTGTGGGGGAGGGGGGGAGAGAGAGAGGGGGGTGCAAGGGTTACTTGTAGTTAGAGAAATCAATATTCATACTGTGTAGGAAGGAACTGCAGATGCTGGTTTAGAAACATAGAAAATAGGTGCAGGAGGAGGCCATTCGGTCCTTCGAGCCAGCACCGCCATTCAATATGATCATGGCTGATCGTCCCCTATCAATAACCCGTGCCTGCCTTCTCCCCATATCCCTTGACTCCACTAGCCCCGAGAGCTCTATCTAACTCTCTCTTAAATCCATCCAGTGACTTGGCCTCCACTGCCCTCTGTGGCAGGGAATTCCACAAATTCACAACTCTCTGGGTGAAAAAGTTTTTTCTCACCTCAGTCTTAAATGACCTCCCCTTTATTCTAAGACTGTGGCCCCTGGTTCTGGACTCGCCCAACATTGGGAACATTTTTCCTGCATCTAGCTTGTCCAGTCCTTTTATAATTTTATATGTTTCTATAAGATCATCCCCTCATCCTTCTAAACTCTTTACCCTTCTAAACCCTTCTTTACACCAAACACATCTTCTCCGTCCTTCATTTCTGAGGCTATAACCTCTAGTCCTAGACTCTCCCACTAGTGGAACCATCCTCTCCACATTCACCCTATCCAGGCCTTTCACTGCTCGGTAAGTTTCAATGAGGATCCCCCCCCCCCTCATTCTGCTAAACTCCAGCGAGTACAGACCCAGTGTCGACAAGTGTGACACAAGTGAATCTAAACTTAAACCTAGCCGAGGAAATATAACATCCCTTATTCAAAATACAGGGTAGGGGAGTGGATGCCAGTACTCTGTTCCAATATGTGTCGCAAAACCAATATTGGCCATCATCACGAAGACAGACACAAAAGGCTGGGGTAACTCAGCGGGTCAGGCAGCATCCCTGGAGAGAAGGGATAGGTGACGTTTTGGGCCGAGACCCTTCTTCAGACTGAGAGTCGGGGGAGAGGGAAACGAGAGATATAGATGGTGATGTAGAGAGATATAGAACAAATGAATGAAAGATATGCAAAAAAGTAACAATGATAAAGGAAACAGGTCATTGGTAGCTGTGGGCTAGGTGAAAACGAGTTATAGACAACGAAACTCAACACGATGACTTTGAAGCAGACGCGTCTTGTGTGGGGGAGGGACAGAGAGAGATGGGATGCAAGGGTTACATGAAGATTGAGATATCAATATTCATACTGAAGATAGACACAAAATGCTGGAATGACTCAGCGGGACAGGCAGCATCTCTGAGGAGAATACGGCTGGGGTGTAAGCTACCCAAGAGAATTATGAGGTGCTGTTCCTCCAATTTGCACTGGGCCCCACTCTGACAGTGGGGGAGGCCCAGGACAGAAAGGTCAAAGTGTGGGAATGGGAGGGGGAGTTGAAGTGCTGAGCAACCGAGTGATCAGGTGGGTTCAGGCGGACTGAGCGAAGGTGTTCGGCTAAACAATCGTCCAGTCTGCATTTGGTCTCACCGATGTGGAAGGGTTCACTGCCTAACAGGCTGTGCAAAGGCCATTCGGCCCTTCAAGTCTACTGCGCCATTAAATCATGGATCATCTATCTCTCCCTCTCAACCCCATTTTCCTGTCTGAGACAATAGACGATAGGTGCAGGAGTAGGCCATTCGGCCCTTCGAGCCGGCACCGCCATTCAATGTGTTCATGGCTGATCATTAGAGCCAGCATGTTTAGGCACTAAAAACTCTGAAATAGGCAGGCAAAAAGACATGATAAAATAACAAAAAAGACACCAAAAGGCATTTATTGACAAAAAAACGCATAAAAAAACATGTATTTCCACCACCAAAATATTGTTAAAAATGATAATAAATGATAAATGACCAAAGTTGCCTGGTTGCACATAATTACTAGCATTTTTTTCAAATCTCTTCCCCGTACGTGGACCCCAATTTTTCCTTGTCGAGTCTCCGTTGTCGTTGGGGCCTAACATGGTGCAGCCGGCTGCCTCCAACCGGAATCGACCTGGGGCTCCAGTGGCAGAGCCCGCAGACTCACCATCGCGGAGCTGGCCGACTTCGGAGTGCAGAGCGCTGTGGTGGCGCGCGGCTGCGACCCGACTTCGGAGCTTCGGAGGCTTCAGCTGCAGGCCCTGTGGACGGTAACATCGGGAGCTCGCGGGTCCCTGGTGGGAGACCGCTTTCCGACGCTCCCGCAATGGCAAACTTCGCCCGCCCGAATCGAGGGATTGAAATCGATCCGGAGCGGGGCCTTACATCGCCCGGCGCGGCATAAACGGCCGCGGGACTAACCATCGCCCGCCGGGGAGGCTCTAATATCTAACATCAGGAGCCTCGATAAGGTCGACTGCTTGACTGTGGGAGAAGAATAAGATTAGAGAACATGGAGGAGATAAGACTTTTGCCTTCCGTCACAGTGAGGAGGTGTTTGGAGATTCACTGTGATGGATGTTTGTGCGGAATTGTGTTAATTGTGTGTCTTGGTTTTTTGTTGGTATGACTGCAGGAACGTAATTTCGTTTGAACCTATGTTTAAATGACAATAAACGGCATTTTGATTCTGATTCGTTCTGTTAAACTATGCCGTCTGTCAGACAGAATATGCTTCAGTTGTGAAAAACTTCTTTCTACCTCAGCTGAGGTCACTGGTGCATACCCGAAACAAGCTACAGACTCTATATTCATGTCGATATCTTGTGCATTACAACCACCTTTGAGAACTTTAGCTATGTTTTGTAGTTCTTCAAATTCTTTCTTAACTAAAATCACTCTCTCGCATTTTCCTTGTAAGAGGAGGGAGATCTCATTGAAACATATAAGATTATTAAGGGTTTGGACACGCTAGAGGCAGGAAACAAGTTCCCGATGTTGGGGGAGTCCAGAACCAGGGGCCACAGTTTAAGAATAAGGGGTAAGCCATTAAGAACGGAGACGAGAAAACACTTCTTCTCACAGAGAGTGGTGAGTCTGTGGAATTCTCTGCCTCAGAGGGCGGTGGAGGCTGGTTCTCTGGATGCTTTCAAGAGAGAGCTAGATAGGGCTCTTAAAGATAGCGGAGTCAGGGGATATGGGGAGAAGGCAGGAACGGGATACTGATTGGGGATGATCAGCCATGATCACATTGAATGGCGGTGCTGGCTCGAAGGGCCAAACGGCCTACTCCCGCAACTATTGTCTACTGTCCTTGTATGTTTTTACCTACATCGCCAGGAACGTTACGAATATCGTCAGTTGTTTTGTTGAAATCCTGCAAGTCATTCACTAATGTTTCGCCGCGTTTCTCAGGGGAAGTGATAGCTTGTGGGAAGTTTGCAAAATTGGAAGCAATAAATAGATCTTGGAGAAGACTGAAGCAGCGGGCAGCTGCACGAACGAATGAACGACCGACGGTGGCGCCCCCGGATTCGCCCCGGTGGTGGAGGTTTCCTTGACATTTATACTATGTTAACACGTTAATAATAACATTAATATTAACGTGTTAACATAGAAAACGTCATGGTACGACTAGAGAAAATAGCACGACCTTTTAGCAAAATGGCAAAAAAAAGGCTGATTTAGGCACTCGATCATGAAAGAGGCATTATCCTGGTGAAATCATCGAAATCATCGAAAAAGGCACATGGCAAAATCCTGGCTCTACTGATCATCCCCAATCAGTACCCCGTTCCTGCCTTCTCCCCATATCCCCTGATTCCGCTATCTTTAAGCGCCCTATCTAACTCTCTCTTGAAAGCATCCAGAGAACCGGCCTCCACCGCCCTCTGAGGCAGAGAACCTCATAACCACTGACACCCGTACTAATCAAGAATTTGTCAATCTCTGCCTTAAAATTATCCGTTGACTGGACCTCCACAGCCTTCTGTGGCAATGGATTCCACAGATTCACCACCAAAGAAATTCCTCCTTGTCTGCCTTCTAAATGTGCGTCCACGTACCCCATCTATTGCCATCATGATTGTATACACTTTTATAAGATCATCCCTCAGCCTCCTGTGCTCCAAGCTGGGAAGTGCTCAGAGCAGACTTACGAGGATGCTGCCAGGACTCGGGGGTTTAAGCTATAAGGGAGAGGTTGAGCAGGCTGTGGAATTCTCTGCCTCAGAGGGCGGTGGAGGCTGGTTCTCTGGATGCTTTCAAGAGAGAGCTAGATAGGGCTCTTCTTTGGAGCGCAGGAGGGTGAGGGGAGATCTTATAGAGGTGAATAAAATCAAGAGAGGAATAGATCGGCTGGACGCACAGAGTCTCTTGCCCAGAGTAGGTGACTAGAGGACAAGAGGACATAGGTTTAAGGCGAAGGTAAATCATGTATTGTCTTTCCGCTGACTGGTTAGCACTCAATAAAAGCTTTTCACTGTACCTCGGTGCACGTGATGATAAACTAAACTGAACTGAAGGGGAAAAGATTTCATAGGAATCTGAGGGGTAACATTTTCACACAAAGGGTGGTGGGTGTATGGAACGAGCTGCCAGAGGAGGTAGTTGAGGCTGGGACTATCTCAATGTTTAAGAAACATTTGAACAAGTACATGGATAGGACAGGTTTGGAGGGATATGGGCCAAACGCAGGCAGGTGGGACTGGTGTAGACGGGGCATGTTGGACGGTGTGGGCAAGTTGGGCCGAAGGGCCTGTTTCCACGCTGTATCTCTCGGTGAATAAGGTCCTAGCCTACCCAACCTCTCTCCCTGTATCTCAGGCCCTCCAGTCCTGGCAACGTCCTGGCAAGTCTCTCTGTTAATTTGCTGAGACATAGTGAAGATGAGACAGAGATATCGGCAGGCTGGATCGATAGTGGGAGAGGCTGCCCATAATCAGTCTCGGATGGACTGGATCAATGCCCAGTCTGAATACTGACTGCATTAGCGCAAGTTCCCAGTCACAATCCTCTCCGTTGTTTCTGTAGGCGGGGGGGGGGGGGGGGGGGGTGGGGGGGGGGGGGGGGGGGGGGGGGGGGGGGGGGGGGGGGGGGCGGAGAGGAGGGGGGGGGAGAGAGGCAGAGAGAGAAAGGACCAAAGAGGGGGGACGAGGCAGGGGAGAGGGAGAGGGAGAAAGTGAAGAGATGGGGAGGGGGGAGAAATTAGTGAAATAGAGAAGGGGAAAAAGGGGGAGAAAAGGGTAGCGAGGGAAAGAATTAAAATAGAGAAAGGCAGAATAGAGGAAGGAGAGTGACAGGGTCAGGAGAGGGAGGGGGAGGGGGAGTGGAGAGAAGGGGGAGAGAAGGGGGGAGTAACGGGGAGATAGAGAGAAAGCAGGGACAGGCGGAGAGGGAGGGGAGAGGGAGGGAGGGTGAGGAAGAAATAGGTAGGGGGGAAAGAGGGGGAAGGAAAGAGAGAGGGAGGGGGAGAGAGAGGCAGGAGAGAGAGAGGGAGGGGTAGAGAGAAAAACAGGAACAGAGAGTGGGAGGGGCAGGGAGGGAGAGGGAGGGGGAGGAAGAAATAGGGAGGGGGAAAGAGGGGGAGGGAAACAGAGAGGAGGGGGGGGAGAGAGGGGCAGGGACAGGGAGAGAGAGGGGGAGAGGGAGATCGAGAGAAAACTGGGACAGAGAGAGGGAGGGGGAGAGAGAGGGGCAGGGAGGGAGGGAAAGGGAAGGACAGAGAGAGGGAGGGGGAGAGAGGGGCAGGGAGGGAGGGAAAGGGAAGGACAGAGAGAGGGAGGGGGAGATAAAGCAGGGACAGAGAGAGGGAGGGGGAGAGGGAGGGGCAGAGAGAGAGAGAGAGAGAGGGAGATAGAGAGGAAACTAACTGGGACAGAGAGAGGGAGGGGGAGAGAGAGGGGGCAGGGAGGGAGGGGCAGGGAAGGACAGAGAGAGGGAGATAGAGAGAAAGCAGGGACAGAGAGAGGGAGGGGCACAGAGAGAGAGAGATAGAGAAAGCAGGGACAGAGAGAGAGAGGGAGGGACAGAGGGAGGGGAGACAGGGGTGGAGACAGTGCGGGCAGAGGCAGAGGCGGTGGTGGGTGGGTGGGTGAGTGCGGGGACTGCTGTATCGGTGTCAGTCCCGGCTCGGGATGCTGCGGGTCTTCGTCCTCGGCGCCGAGAGGCTGCAGATTATCGAGCAGGACATCAGCGACGCGTACTGCGGGGTGACCTTCCGTGGTAAGTCAGGCTGAGCCCGGCCCGGCGCCCCGCACCGCTCCCAGCTCCTCGTGTATCACCTGGCCGGTGACTTCCCCAACTGCAAGTAACCCCCTCTCTCTCCCTCTCCCACCCCCCCCTGTCCCACTTCTCCAACCAGCCTCCGACGACTGCATGTCCACCATCTCCCAGCTCAACAACGCTGACCCACTCCACATTTCCCTGTTTTCACACCTGACGCTCCCTTATCTACGTGTCTCCTCTCGCCCCCCCCCCCTGACATCAGTCTGGAGAAGGTAGACCAAAGATTTTTCTCCAGCATCTGCAGTCCTTTGTAAAACATTCAGTCTGAAGAAATGGTCTGGACTGAAAGGTAGCGAGAAGTCCTTCTCCCCGCAGATGCTGGCCGCCTGTCCCCGCTGAGTTCCTCCAGCATCTGTGTGTGTCCATATGCGGTTTAAAGCAGCGACCTGCACAGCCCAGCCACCCACTGCCCCCTCTGGACCTGCCCAGCAAGGGTAACTGGAGATGCACGCATTGCTTTCCAGGCGAGACGCCAACGCTCCAGCTAAAATTAACAGCTCACATCAAGTCAGCTCCTTTCCAAAGGGAATATATGGCAAGCAACTGCAGATGCTTAAACGGTTTAAACCAAGAGCCTGAAACTGGTTCAGCTTCTACCCTGCACTCACCATGCTATTAAACACTACAAACTGCAAATAAAGGGTTACACAAAAAGCTGGAGAAACTCAGCGGGTGCAGCAGCATCTAAGGAGCGAAGGAGATAGGCGACGTTTCGGGTCGAGACCCTTCTTCAGATAAAGTTTGAAAGAAGGACATTCTTGCTATTGAGGGAGTGCAGCGTAGGTTTACAAGGTTAATTCCCGGGATGGCGGGACTGTCATATGCTGAGAGAATAGAAACATAGACAATAGGTGCAGGAGGAGGCACTTTGAGCCTGCACCGCCATTCAATGTGATCATGGCTGATCATCCAACTCAGTATCCTGTACCTGCCTTCTCTCCATACCCCCTGATCCCTTTAGCCACAAGGGCCACATCTAACTCTCCCTTAAATATAGCCAATGAACTGGCCTCAACTACCTTCTGTGGCAGAGAATTCCACAGATTCACCGCTCTCTGTGTGAAAATGGAGCGGCTGGGCTTGTACGCTCTGGAGTTTAGAAGGATGAGAGGGGATCTCATTGAAACATATAAGATTGTTAAGGCTTTGCTCACGCTGGAGGCAGGACACATGTTCCTGATGTCACGGGATATGGGGAGAAGGCAGGAACGGGGTACTGATTGGGCATCAGCCATGATCACATTGAATGGCGGTGCTGGCCTGCAGGGCCGAATGGCCTCCTCCTGCACCTGTTGTCTATTGTTTAATCTGAGGGGTGGCATTTATAGACAATAGGTGCAGGAGTAGGCCATTCGGCCCTTCGAGCCAGCACCGCCATTCAATGTGATCATGGCTGATCATCCACAATCAGTACCCCGTTCCTGCCTTCTCCCCCATATCCCCTGACTTAAGAGCCCTATCTAGTTCTCTCTTGAAAGTATCCAGTGAACCGGCCTCCACCGCCCTCCGAGGCAGAGAATTCCACAGACTCACAACTCTCTGTGAGAAAAAGTGTTTCCTCATCTCTGTTCTAAATGGCAATCTGAAGGGTAAATTTTTCACTCAAAAGGGTGGTGGGTGTATGGAACAAGAGGTAGCTGAGGCAGGGACTACCCCAACATTTAAGGAACAGTTAGGCTGGTACATGGATAGGACAGGTTTAGAAACATAGAAAAAATAGGAGCAGGAGTAGGTCATTCAATATGATCATAGCAGATCATCCAAAATCGGTTACCCGTTCCTGCGTTTTCCCCATCTCCCTTGATTCCATTAACCATACAATAAGAGCTAAATCTAACTCGCTCTTGAAAATATCCAATATATTGGCCTCCACTGCCGTTTCTGTGGCAGAGAGTTCCACAGATTAGGATTTGGAGGGATATGGACCAAGCGCAGGCAAGTGGGATTAGTGTAGCTGGGACATTGTTGGCCGGTGTAGGCAAGTTGGGCCGAAGGGCCTGTTTGCACACTGTATAATTCCATGACTATCATTGTTATTATAAGGTCTACAGTATCTATCCCTGCCTTAAAAAAATATCCATTGCCTTGGCCTCCACAACCTCCTGTGGCAAAGAATTCTTGATTGGTACACGTGTCAGGGGTTATGGGGAGGAGGCGGGAGAATGGGGTTGAGAGGGAAGGATAGATCAGCCATGATTGAGTGGCGGAGTAGACTTGATGGGCCGAGTGGCCTAGTTCTGCTCATATCACTTATGAACCTATGGGGAGATAGAGTGAATGCACATAATCTTTTACCCAGAGCAGGGGAATCAAGAATCAGAGGACAATGAAGGTAAAAGGGGATAGATGTAATAGGAACCTGCGGGGGGATGTTCACACAGAGAATGGTGGGTTCAAGGGGCGAGGTGCCAGAGGAGGTAGTTCAGGCAAGTCCTTGGAACTTCATTATGAAGGACACTTGCAACTGGTCCAAAACGCTGCAGCGAGACTCCTGACGGGCACCTGGAAAAGGGACCACGTCACCCCGATCCTGGCCTCTCTACACTGGCTCTCTGTGCCGTTCCGAATAAATTTCAAGATCCTCCTTTATGTTTTACAAAGCCCGTAACGGGCCTTGCCCCACCTACATCAAGAGTCTGCTCGCCCACCACACCACCTCCAGGTCCCTCAGATCGGCCGACTTGGGGTTACTGAACATCCCGCGGTCTAGGCATAAGCTCAGGGGCGACCGACCGCGCCTTTGCGGTTGCAGCTCCCAGACTGTGGAACAGCATCCCTCTTCCCATCAGAACTGCCCCCTCCATCGACTCCTTTAAGTCGAGACTAAAAACTCATCTCTACTCCCAAGCCTTTCTTGACGTCCTCTGAGCGAGGGCTATATGTATGTATTTATGTCTGTATTTAATCTATGAACCACTGTTGTAGAACGTTAGTACCTCCACCAATGTAAAGCACTTTGGCCAACGAGAGTTGTTTTTTAAATGTGCTATGGAAATAAAAGTGACTTGACTTGACAAGTGACTTGGCTTGGCCAGGTACATGGAAAGGAAAGGTTTAGGAGGAGATGGGCCAGATGCGGACAAATGGGATTAGTTTAGATGGGGCATGTTGGTCAGCATGGATGAGTTGGGCCTGTGCTGAATATGGTGGCAAGTTAAACTAATCTAGTTTAGTTTAGAGATACAGCATGGACAGAGGCCCTTCGGCCCACCGGGTCCGCGCCGACCAGCGATCCCCGCACATTAACTCTATCTTTCATACACTGGGGGACAATTTTTACATTTACCAAGGCAATGAGCCTACAAACCTTCACGTCTTTGAAGTGTGGGAGGAAACCGAAGATCTCGGAGAAAACCCACGCAGGTCACGGGGAGAGCGCACAAACTCCGCACGGGCAGCGCCCGTGGTCCAGGATCGGACCCGGGTCTCCGGCGCTGCATCCGGTGCAAGGCGGCTACTCTGGACTTCCGGCCTGAGGACCACGGGAGCCGCAGTCTCCGGGGAGGAAGCGGCCGCTCCAGACGTTTCCCAAGCCGCCGAGGAGTGTTTCACCCGACGCCGGAGTTCCAGCTTTCCGGCAAAGAGGGCCTGAAAACATGGGACTGGCTGCGGAGGCCACAAGTAGGCCCCGACCTCGGGTGTTTTCACAGAGGAAGAGGACTGAACTTTCTGATGCCTTTCCCCACAGTGGGAAATGTTGATTCTGTTGTGGGGGGACGCTCATGTTGAATTCTATAATGTGTTGTGTCATTTTTCTTTTTATTAATTTTTCTATGGATATACGAGACCTTAATTATTTATTTTTTGTAAAGCACTTTGGGTTCAACGCAAGTTGATTTAAACGCGCTGTATAAATAAAATGTACTTACTGACTTACTCTACCGCTGCGCCACCTTGACCGCCAAAGACCGAGACCGTAATGTCCTCGACCTGTACATTCATAGCAAGAGGATTTGAGTCTAGGAGCAGGGAGGTTCTACTGCAGTTGTACAGGGTCTTGGTGAGGCCACACCTGGAGTATTGCGTACAGTTTTGGTCTCCTAATCTGAGGAAAGACATTCTTGCCATAGAGGGGGTACAGAGAAGGTTCACCAGACTGATTCCTGGGATGGCACGACTTCCATATGAAGAAAGACTGGATAGACTCGGCTTGTACTCGCTAGAATTTAGAAGATTGAGGGGTGATCTTATAGAGACTTACAAAATTCTTAAGGGGTTGGACAGGCTGGATGCAGGAAGATTGTTCCCGATGTTGGGGAAGTCCAGAACAAGGGGTCACAGTTTAAGGATAAGGGGGAATTCCTTTAGGACCGAGATGAGGAAAACATTTTTCACACAGAGAGTGGTGAGTCTGTGGAATTCTCTGCCACAGAAGGTAGTTGAGGCCAGTTCATTGGCTATATTTAAGAGGGAGTTAGATGTGGCCCTTGTGGCTAAAGGGATCAGGGGGTATGGAGAGAAGGCAGGTACAGGATACTGAGTTGGATGATCAGCCATGATCACATTGAATGGCAGTGCTGGCTCGAAGGGCCGAATGGCCTGCTCCTGCACCTATTGTCTATGTTTCTATGTTTCTATGATCCACATCCCTCCATTCCCAGCACATCCATGTGCCGATCTAACAGCCTCTTAAACACCACCACCCTCTATGTAAGAAATAAATGCCCGCACATCTCCTTTGAACACTTCTCCTCTTACCCTATAGCTATGCCCTCGAGTATTTGACATTTCCACCCTGGGAAAAAAGGTTCTGACTGTCTACCATCTCTGTGCCTCATCCTTGATCGGACCTTGCACCAAACATTATCCCCTTATCGTGCATCTATGCACTGTAAATGGCCCTTAAATCCACCTCTTCCAGCTTTGACAACATCTTTCCGATAAAACGGTGCCCAGAACTGAACACAATGCCCTAAATGCAGCCTCACCAATGTCTCATACCACTGCAACATGACCTCCCAACTTCTATACTCAATTCCTATTAAATCTTTCCCCTCTCAGCTTAAACCTATGTTCTCTGATTCCCCCACTCTGGGTAAAAGGCTCTGCATATTCATGTTCCTTAGTTCCAGGAGCAGAATTTCGGCCATTCGGCCCATCAAGTCTACTCCACCATTACAATCATGGCTGATTTATTGGTTCTTGGCTGCTTCTCTGATCAATGCTCTCCTTGCCCGGCCTGTCAGTTTAGGTGGACGGCCATGTCTTGGTAGGTTTGCAGTTGTGCCATACTCTTTCCATTTTCGGATGATGGATTGAACAGTGCTCCGTGAGATGTTCAAAGCTTGGGATATTTTTTTATAACCTAACCCTGCTTTAAACTTCTCCACAACTTTATCCCTGACCTGTCTGGTGTGTTCCTTGGGCTTCATGATGCTGTCTGTTCACTAATGTTCTCTAACAAACCTCTGAGGCCTTCACAGAACAGCTGTATTTATACTGAGATTAGATTACACACAAGTGGACTCTATTTATTAATTAGGTGACTTCTGAAGGCAATTGGTTGCGCTGGATTTTATTTAGGGGTATCATAGTAAAGAAGGCTGAATACTTTTGCACGCCACACTTTTCAGTTTTTTATTTGTAAAAAAATTTAAAAACCATGTATCATTTTCCTTCCACTTCACAATTATGCACCACTTTGTGTTGGTCTATCACATAAAATCCCAATAAAATACATTTACGTTTGTGGTTGTAACGTGACAAAATGTGGAAAAGTTCAAGGGATATGAATACTTTTGCAAGCCACTGTATTTCCCTCTCTACCTCCATTCTCCTGCCTTCTCCCCATAACCTCTGACACTCGTACCAATCAAGAATTTGTCAATCTCTGCCTTAAACATATCCATCGACTTGGCCTCTACAACCTTCTGTAGCAAAGAATCCCACAGATTCACCACCTCTGACCTCCTTATCTGCCTTCCAAAGGTGTGTCCTTTTACCCCATCCATTCCCATCGGGATTTTGTAAGAATTTTTGCTTCCTGTGCTCCAAGCTGCAAAGTGTACACTTACGAGGACGTTGCCAGGACTCGAGGGTGTGCGCTACAGGGAGAGGTTGAGCAGGCTGGGCTTCTATTCCATGGAGCGCAGGAGGATGAGGGGTGATCATATAGAGGTGTACAAAATCATGAGAGGAATAGATCGGGTAGATGCACTGAGTCTCTTGCCCAGAGTAGGGGAATCGAGGACCAGAGGACATAGGTTTAAGGTGAAGGTGAATCACGTATTGTCTTTCCGCTGACTGGTTAGCACGCAACAAAAGCTTTTCACTGTACCTCAGTACACGGGACAATAAAATAAACTCAAACTGAATAAATGATACTGAATATGGAGATTTTATTTTCACACATGGGGCAGTCACGGTGGCGCAGCGGCAGAGTTGCTGCCTTACTATGAACGCAGCGCCGGAGATCCGGGTTCCATCCCGACTACGGGCGCTGTCTGTACGGAGTTTGCACGTTCTCCCCGTGACCTGCGCGGGTTTTCTCCAAAATCTTCGGTTCCCTCCCACACTCCAAAGACGTGCAGGTTTGCAGGTGAATTGGCTTGGAAAATGAAAAATTGTCCCTAGTGGGTGTAGGATGGTGTTAGTGCGCGGGGATCGCTGGTCGGCGCGGACCCGGTGGGCCGAAGGGTCTGTTTCCGCGCTGTATCTCTAAAGTAAACTAAACTAAACTTCTGAACATGGTGCATTTATGCTATCTATAGCCCTCATGATCTTATACATCTCTGCAAGATTGCTATGGACTGTGACTTTCTTTGGTTGAACAACAGACTTTAGTTTTTGCATTATTATGGCTGCCTTATATTATAGATATGAATTAATTGTAATATTGACTATTATATAGTTATCTGAGCGTCATTGCATTTACGGGCCTGTTAAGATGTATAACAAGAGGAGTTGAGTATAGGGGCAAAGATGTCCTCCTGCAGTTGTACAGGGCCCTAGTGAGACCCCACCTGGAGTATTGTGGGCAGTTTTGGTCGCCAAACTCGAGGAAGGACATTCTTGCTATCGAGGGAGTGCAGCGCAGGTTCACAAGGTTCTTAAAGGGATTGGACAGGCTAGAGGCAGGAAAAAGGTTTCCCCATGTTGAATGAGTCCAGAACCGGGGGGTCACAGTTTAAGAATAAGGGGTGGGCCTTTTAGGACTGAGATGAGGAAAAGGTTTTTCACCCAGAAAATTGTGAATCTGTGGAATTCTCTGCCACAGAAGGCAGTGGAGGCCAATTCACTGGATGTTTTCAAGAGAGAGTTAGATTTAGGTCTTAGGGCTAATGGAATCAAGGGATATGGGGACAAAGCAAGATTGGGGTACTGATTTTGGATGGCAGGCGCAAAATACTGGAGTAACTCAAGGGGTCAGGTAGCATCTCTGGAGAGAAGGAATGAGTGACGTTTTGGGTCGACACTCTCCTGTATCAGTATGAAGAGGGGTGTCGACCTGAAACGTCACCCATTCCTTCTCTTCAGAAATTCTGCCTGACCCACTGAGTTACTCCATTTTCTGTCTAATTAGATTTAAACCAGCATCTGCAGTTCTTTCCTACTGATTTTGAATGATTAGCCATGATCACATTGAATGGCGGTGCTGGCTGAAAGGGCCGAATGGCCTACTCCTGCACCTATTTTCTACAATAGACAATAGACAATAGGCCCTTCGAGCCAGCAGGAGTAGGCCATTCGGCCCTTCGAGCCAGCACCGCCATTCAATGTGATCATGGCTGATCATCCACAATCAGTACCCCGTTCCTGCCTTCTCCCCATATCCCCTGACTCCGCTATCTTTAAGAGCCCTATCTAACTCTCTCTTGAAAACGTCCAGTGAATTGGCCTCCACTGCCTTCTGTGGCAGAGAATTCCACAGACTCACAACTCTCTGTGTGAAAAAGTGTTTCCTCATCTCCGTTCTAAATGACCCACCCCTTATTCTCAAACTGTGTGGCCCCTGGTTCTGGACTCCCCCAACATCGGGAACATGTTTCCTGCCTCGTGCCCGTCCAAACCCTTAACAATCTTATACGTTTCAATGAGATCCCCTCTCATGGAAACAGGCAGAGGTTTTTACTGTGATAAAATACACCAGGGCCTGGAATTCCTCAAATATGCAAGATCAGCAAATAGGATAGTGACGGCTGCAACCTTTGCTTTACGTGGCCACTGTTTCGATTTAACAGTTCAAACCAGTTCAGATAAAACCATGAGCATAATGCGGTGGTCTGAATTCACCAGGCCAGCTGCCTTTTAGAATCAGCGTCAACAGATCGCTATACGGACAGCTGCAAAGATTAACAGAGGACTACTTAAATCGACAGGGGCAACACGCTGGCGCAGCGGGAGAGTCGCTGCCTCGCAGCGCCGGACACCCGGGTTCCACCCCGACTACGGGCGCTGTCTGTGCGGAGTTTGCACGTTCTCCCCGTGACCTGCGTGGGTCTTCTCCGGGTGCTCCGGTTTCACTCCCACACTCCAAAGACGTGCAGGTCTTCAGGGTAATTGGGGGTGACACAAAAAGCTGGAGAAACTCAGCGGGTGCAGCAGCATCTAAGGAGCGAAGGAGATAGGCGACGTTTCGGGTCGAGACCCTTCTTCAGACTGCTAGGGTAATTCAGGGTAATTGTATTCGGTGACGTCGTAAACTGCCCAGAGTGCGAGCGATGGTGTCCGTGTGCGGGGATCGCTGGTCGGCGCGGACTCGGGAGGGCAGAGTCTGCTTCCGCGCTGTATCTCTAAACGAAACCAAACAAGGGCTACAGACCAATTGGCGTGGATGGGATTAGCACGGACAGGTTGCTTGATGGTTCAGTGAGGACACTTTGGGCCTAAGAGCATGCTGTTGGGAGCAAACCAAGAGCTGGGTTTGGCAACTCGCTCTGCCCAGGACAGGAGGGCTCTGTGGAAAGTGGCGCGTTCGACTGAACGCACCACGGGAACTACACTCGCCCCCCCCCGGAGGTGCAGATCCAGAGCCGGCAACATTATGGGGGACCCCTTCCACCCCAGCAACGGACTGTTCCAGCTGCTACGGTCAGGCAAACGCCTCTGCTGTCAAGCTGCGAAAACACACAGGGTGAGTCTGTGGAATTCTCTGCCACAGAAGGCAGTGGGAATCGATTTTTTGGATGCTTTTAGAGTTAGCACTAACAGAATCAAGGGATATGGAGAGAAAGCAGGAACGGGGGTACTAATCGTGAATGATCACAGTGAATGGCGGTGCTGGCTCGAGGGGCCGAATGGCCTTCTCTTGCACCTATTTTCTATGTTTTTTATGAATCTGGGGGGTGTGCGTTTTCACACTTCTATACTTTTTGCCCGATGGGAGAGGGGAGAAGAGGGAGTGGCCGGGGTGCGGCTGGTCCTTGATGACGCTGCTGGCCTTGCCGAGGCAGCGCGAGGTATAAATAGAATTAACCTTATATTCGGGTTTACTGGTAAACCTCCTCCGCTTACTCATTTAAGCCTTGGCATCCTTCCTCTTGTGTGGTGCCAGGACTGCACACGAGAGGAAGGGTGCCTCTCGTGTGCTCAACTGAAACGCATGAGGAGGGAGCGAGATTGTTGTGTGAATATGAGTTGTAATAAGAGGAAGATGAGGTCACTGTGCAAGGGGAAGCTGGCAGAAGGGGAATGGGAAGATTTGACTGCTGTGAGGGATGGCGGGAGAACAAAGAGGGCGACGTTTCGGGTCGAGACCCTTCTTCAGACTGCTGTCAGGGCCGTGGGCGGACAGACATAGAATGTAGTCGGAGACAGCAAGACTAGTGGGAGAACTGGGAAGGGGGAGGGGATGGAGAGAGAGGGGAAAGCAAGGGCGACCTGAAGTTAGAGAAGTCAATGTTCATACCGCTGGGGTGTAAGCTGCCCAAGCGAAATATGAGGTGCCGTTCCTCCAATTTGCGCTAGGCCTCACTCTGGCAATGGAGGAGGCCCCAGGACAGAAAGGTCAGATTGGGAATGGGAGGGGGAGTTAAAGTGTGTGAGCCACCGGGAGATCAGCTTGGTTAAGACGGACGGAGCGGAGGTGTCCAGCGAAACGATCGCCGAGCCGGCGCTTGGACTCGCCGATGTGCAGGAGTCCACACCTGGAACAGCGGATACAGTAGATGGGGTTGGAGGAGGTGCAGGGGAACCTCTGCCTCACCTGGAAAGACTGTCGGGGTCCGTGGATGGAGTTGAGGGGGGGAGGTACAGGGACAGGCGTTGCATCTCCTGCGTTTGCAGGGGAAAGTACCAGGGGAGGGGGTGGGTTTGGATGGGAAGGGACGAGTTGACCAGGGAGCTGCGGAGGGAGCGGTCTTTGCGGAAAGCAGAAAGGGGAGGAGATGGGAAGATGTGGCCAGTGGTGGGATCCCGATGGAGGTGGCGACAATGTTGGAGGATTATATGCTGTATCCGACAGCTGGTGGGGTGGAAGGTGAGGACAAGGGGGACTCTGCCCTTGTTAAGAATGGGGGGAGGGGTAGTAAGAGCAGAGCTGCGGAATATCATAGAAACATAGAAACATAGACAATAGGTGCAGGAGGAGGCCATTCGGCCCTTCGAGCCAGCACCGCCATTAACTGTGATCATGACTGATCGCCCCCTATCAATAACCTGTGTCTGCCTTCTCCCCATATCCCTTGACTCCACTAGCCACTAGAGCTCTATCCAACTCTCTCTTAAATCCATCCAGTGACTTGGCCTCCACTGCCCTCTGTGGCAGGGAATTCCATAAATTCACAACTCTCTGGGTGAAAAAGTTTTTTTTTCACCTCAGTCTTAAATGGTTTCCCCTTTATTCAAAGACTGTGGCCCCTGGTTCTGGACTCGCCCCACATTGGGAACATTTTTCCTGTATCTAGCTTGTCCAGTCCTTTTATAAATTTATATGTTTCTATAATATATCCCCTCATCCTTCTGAACTCCAGTGAATACAAGCCTAGTCTTTTCAATCTTTCCTCATATGACAGTCCCGTCATCCCAGGGATCAATCTCGCGAACCTACGCTGCACTGCCTCAATCACAAGGATGTCCTTCCTCAAATGAGGAGACCAAAACTGTACACAATACTCCAGATGTGGTCTCACCAGAGCCCTGTACAACTGCAGAAGAACCTCTTTACTCCTGTACTGAAATCCTCTTGTTATGAAGGCCAACATCCCATTAGCTTTCTTCACTGCCTGCTGTACCTGCACGCCAACTTTCAGTGACCGGTGTACAAGGACTCCCAGGGCTCGCTGCACCTCCCCTTTGCCTAACCTAACCCCATTGAGATAATAATCTGCCCCCTTGTTTTTGCCACCAAAGTGGATAACCTCACATTTATCTACATTATACTGCATCTGCCACACATCTGCCCACTCACTCAACCTGTCCAGGTCCCCCGCAACCTCCTAACATCCTCTTCACAGTTCACACTGCCACCCAGCTTTGTGTCATCCGCAAACTTGCTATCGGGGAGAATATTGAAGAGCACTGGTGTAGATGAGCATCTTTCATCTCCCTCCTACAATTGTGTTTGGTTTAGTTTAGTTGACTTAAGTTTAGTTTCGAGATGGAGCGCTGAAGCAGGCCCTTCGGCCCGCCGGGTCCGTGCCGACCAGCGATCCCCGCACACCAACACTGTCCTACACACACTTGGGGAGAATGTACAATTACAACTAGCCAATTAACCTGCAAACCTGCACGTCTTTGGAGTGTGGGGGGTGGGGGGGGATACCGGAGTGCCTGGAGAAAACCCAGGCAGGTCACGGGGAGAACGTGCAAACTCCACACAGACAGCGCCCGTAGTCGGGATAGAACCCGGGTGTCCAGCGCTGTGAGGCGGCAACTCCACCGCCGCCCCACCGTGCCTCCCTGAGAATGGAGATGTGGTGAGGAAAGAGATGCAAGATATCCATCCAGAGACCAGAGACAGCGCCAGAGACCTGGGTTCGACCCTGACCTCGGGTGCTTTCGGCGTGGAGTTTGTGTTTTCCTGCGGTGAACCCATTGCTTTCCTCCGCGCGCCCCCGTACCTCGGCACACGTGACGGTAAACTCTAGTCGGTGGCGGCACGGAGGCCCAGTGGTGGAGACGCTGCCTCACGGCGCCAGAGACTCCGGTTCCATCCTGACCGCGCACGGGCGCTGTCTGTGCGGAGTCTGCACGTTCTCCCTCGTGACCTGCGCGGGTTTTCCCCCGGGCGCTCCGGTTCCCTCCCACACTCCGAAGACGTGCGGGATTTTGTACGCTGATTGGCTTCGGTAAAGATTGTAAATTGCCCGTAAAGTGTGGCGTACGGGTTGATCGCAGGTCTGTTTTTGCGCTCTAGTTCAAAGGTCAATTGCGAATTAGTGATCCTAGCAGGCGTGGACCCGGTGGGCTGAAGGGCCTGTTTCCATGCTGTATTCTTCAATCGATTTACCTAGCGTTGACTACAAAGACATCCCCAGGTTGAACATCGACCTCTCCAATTTCCGATAGTCCTTGCTTTCTCCCTCTTTCCCCTCCCCTTCCCAGCCCGCCCACTGCCCACTGTCTCCGCCTCTTCCTTTCTTCTTCCTGCCCTCTCCTCCCCCCACCCCCCGACATCAGTCTTGAGCCGAAACGTCACCTATTCCTTCGTTCCATAGATGCCGCCTCACCCGCTGAGTTTCTCCAGCATCTGTGTCTGCCCCAGACTTTTGGAGATACAGCCATACAATGCCATTGGAAAACAGGCCCTTCGGCCCACTGAGTCCATGCTGACCACGGAGCGATCACCCCGTACACTAACACTATCCTACACACTAGGGACAACTTGCAATGTACCGTCTACCTCATTGGTGGCCCTCGGACTATCCTTGATCGGACTCTGCCGGCTTCACCTTGCCCTAAACGTTATTCCCTTGACCGTGTATCTGTCCTCTGTAAATGGCCTGACTGTAACCGCGTGTTGCCTTTCCGCTGACTGGACCGCACGCAACTGAAGCTTTTCACCGTACCTCGGCACACGTGACCACAAAAGAAACTAAAGTTAATTACGGAAATTACAGAAGCCAATTAAACCCACAAGCCCGTACGTCGTTGGCGTGTGGGAGAAAACCTGGGGAAGCCGGAGAAAGCACAGGCGGTCACGGGGAGAGCGTGCAAACTCCGTACAGGCAGCACCCGTAGTCAGGGTGGAACGCGGGCCTCTGCCGCAGTGAGGCAGCGACTCTACCGTTACACCACTGCGCCGCAGCCTGAATTGCCTCGAAACCCAACAGAGGTCAGGACAAAGCCTATGTCCGCTGGTTCTTAGAGTCATAGAGGGAGACCGTGTGGAAACAGGCCCCTCGGCCCAACTTGCCCACACCGGCCAACAATGTCCCCTTATACTAGTCCCACCTGCCCGAGCTTGGCCCATATCTCTCCAACCCTGTCCTGTCCATGTACCTGTCTGTTTCTTAAACGATGGGATAGTCCCTGCCTCAACTACCTCCTCCGGCAGCTCGCTCCGTACATGTATTGTCTTTCTGATGACGCGACAAATGCTTTTCACTCTATCTTGGTGCACGTGACAATTAACTAAACTAAACTTTGTGCGAAAAGGTTATCCCTCAGGTTCCTATCAAATCTCTCCCCCTCACCTTAAACCCATGTCCTCTGGTTCTTGCTTCCCCTACTCTGGGTAAGAGGATCTATTTCTCTCGCGATTTTACACACCTCTATCGGATCCTCCTGCGCTCCAGGGAACAGTGTCCCAGCCCGCTCAACTTCTCCCGATGTATCTCATACTGCGACGCTGGTCAAAGTTTCCACACATTCACCCTGCAGATGCAGGTTTACTAGACAAAGACACAGAGTGCTGGAGTAACTCAGTGGGTCCGGCAGCATCTGTGGAGAACGTGGATAGGTGACGTTTCACAGAGTGCTGGAGTAACTCAGCGGGTCAGGCAGCATCTGTGGAGAACATGGATAGGTGACGTTTCACAGAGTGCTGGAGTAACTCAGCGGGTCAGGCAGCATCTGTGGAGAACATGGATAGGTGACGTTTCACAGTGTGCTGGAGTAACTCAGTGGGTCAGGCAGCATCTGTGGAGAACATGGATTGGCGACTGAAGAAAGGTTTTGACCCGATCCGTCACCCATCCTTTTTCTCCTGAGACCCTGCATGACCTGCCGAGTTACTCCAGCACTTTGTGTCTATCTTAAGTATAAGCCAGCACCTGCAGTTCTTGCCTACACAGGCGAGGATTCAGGCGAGCGTATTTTGTTTGATAGGCAGACGGTCGGATAAAAGCCAGAGGTGAAAAGGCAAACGGTGTGAGATAAGGATTGAAGAGTTGCGAATTGGGAAGCTGGAGGAAGGAATGTATCGGTGGGAGGGGGGGGGGGGGGGGGGTGTAGTGGGTGTGTCCACCTGGGCCACTGGGTGGGGGGGGGGGGGAAAGGCGTGGGTGGGGTGTGGGGTGCAGGTGGTGGCTGAGATGTTGCCTATAATTACGGAGTTGAATGTTGATGCCGTTGAGTTGTAAACTACCCAAGTGGAATTATAATCTACCCAAGCATGAAGGAAACCAGCAATCACAAAATCAGACCATCGACACCCCAGACTTCTCCGTGGATTGTCAATAGACAATAGACAATAGGTGCAGGAGGAGGCCATTCGGCCCTTGGAGCCAGCACCGCCATTCAATGTGATCATTGCTGATCATCCCCAATCAGTTCCTGCCTTCTCACCATATCCCCTGACTCCACTATTTTTAAGAGCCCTATCTAGCTCTCTCTTGAACCGGCCTCCACCGCCCTCTGAGGCAGAGAATTCCACAGACTCACCACTCTCTGTGTGAAAAAGTGTTTCCTCATCTCCGTGCTAAATGGCTTACTCCTTATTCTTAAACTGTGGCCCCTGGTTCTGGACTCCCCCCCCAACATCGGGAACATGTTTCCTGCCTCCATCGTGTCCAAACCCTTAACAATCTTATATGTTTCAATGAGATCCCCTCTCATCCTTCTAAACTCCAGAGTGTACAATCCCAGTCGCTCCATTCTTCAGCATATGACAGTCCCGCCATCCCGGGAATTAACCTTGTAAACCTACGCTGCACTCCCTCAATAGCAAGAATGTCCTTCCTCAAATTTGGGGACCAAAACTGCACACAATACTCCAGGTGTGGTCTCACTAGGGCCCTGTACAACTGCTGAAGGATCTCTTTGCTCCTATACTCAACTCCTCTTGTTATAAAGGCCGACATGCCATTCGCTTTCTTCACTGCCTGCTGTACCTGCATGCTTACTGTCACAGACTGATGTACAAGGACTCCCAGATCCCGTTGTACTTCCCCTTTTCCCAACTTGACACCATTTAGATAGTAATCTGCCTTCCTGTTTTTGCTACCAAAGTGGATAACCTCACATTTATCCGCATTAAACGTCATCTGCCATGCATCTGCCCACTCCCCCAACCTGTCCAGGTCACCCTGCATTCTCATAGCATCCTCCTCACAGTTCACACTGCCACCCAGCTTTGTGTCATCTGTAAATTTGCTAATGTTACTTTGAATCCCTTCATCCAAATCATTGATGAATATTGTAAATAGCTGCGGTCCCAGCACCGATCCTTGCGGAACCCCACTAGTCACTGCCATTCTGAAAGGCACTTGTCGTGGTGGAGAAGCTTATGTGGTTCCTGAGATCCTGAGAGCGATGCCGTCTGGAGCTGTGCTCCTGGTAGGGCCACCCATGGGGGTAAGGTCGAGGGGGGAGGTCTCTGACAAGGAGCAAGCCAGCCAAGACCTCGACGGTGGAACAGGCGGAGGGCGATGGCTGACCTTAGTGGAGCGTCACAGCGGCTGGGAAGGCGGATGAAGGCTGCAGCAGAAAAGGGTCTCCGGTCGTCTTGGACACCATGCCACTGGATCCTGACCCAGATCTGTCAAGGACCGTGGGGTGGCTGACTGTGCACCAGTCTCCCCACGTTAAACAAAGACACACACAGGCGTCGTCCCAGAAGAGGACAGTCATACTCGTTTCGAGTGACCGCCAATGATGAGACTCGAGATGAGGTTCAGATCCCAGTACCAGGAACGAAACAAAAAACACAGAACCATGAAATAGGAAGTAAGGGACGGAACGGGTCAAGTCACAGAGTCTGAGTCATAGTGACACAGTGTGGAAACAGGCCCTTCAGCCCAACTTGCCCACACCGACCAACAATGTCCCATCTACACTAGTCCCACCTGCCTGCGCTTGGCCCGTATCCCTCCAAACCTGTCCTATCCATGCACCTGTCCAAATGTTTCTTAAACTTTGAGAGAGTCCCTGCCTCATCTACCTCCTCTGGCAGCTCGTTCCATGCACCCATCATCCTTTGTGTTGAAAAGTTGCCCCTCAGGTTCCTATTAAGCCTTTCCCCCGCTCATCTCAAACCAATGTCCTCTGATTCTCGATTCCCCAACTCTGGGTAAAAGACATTGAGCGTCAACCCGAGCTATTCCTCTCGCGATTTTGTACATTCGATAGGATCATCCCTCATCCTCCTGCATTTACTGTTATCAGGCAATGAGATCAGTTGGTTTGGTTTTAGTTCATTGTCACGTGCACCGAGCTTTTGTTGCGTGCTAACCAGTCAGCGCAATGACAATACACGATTATAATCGAGCCGTCTTAAACGTTATGATAGTACCTGCCCCAAGTACCTCCTTGCTCCATACACCTACCACCCTTTGCCACGTATTGTCTTTCCGCTGACTGGTTAGCAAGGAACGAAAGCTTTTCACTGTACCTCGGTACACGTGACAATAAACTGAACGTAACTGTTGTGTACAAAAACGTTGCCCCTCAGCTTCCTGTTAAATGATGCCCCCCTCACCTTAAAGCTATGTCCTCTCGTTCTCAATTGATGGCTGGACAAACATAGAAACATAGACAACAGCGGCAGGAGGAGGCCATTCGGCCCTTCGAGCCTGCACTGCCATTCATTGTGATCATGGCTGCCCGCCAGCCCCAAGAGCTCTATCTAACTCTCTTTTTAAAACAATCCAGTGATTTGGCCTCCACTGCCCTCTGTGGCAGGGAATTCCACAAATTCACAACTCTCTGGGTGAAAAAGTTTTTTTCACCTCAGTCTTAAATGGCCTCCCCTACATTTAGATGCAGGAAAAATGTTCCCAATGTTGGTCGAGTCCAGAACCAGAGGCCACGGTCTAAGAATAAAGGGGAGGCCATTTAAAATTGAGATGAGAACAAACTTTTTCACCCAGAGAGTTGTGAATTTGTGGAATTCCCTGCCACAGAGGGCAGTGGAGGCCAAGTCACTGGATGGATTTAAGATTTAAGGGATGGAGTCAAGGGATATGGGGAGAAGGCAAGCACGGGTTATTGATAGGGGATGATCAGCCATGATCACATTGGATGGCGGTGCTGGCTCGAGGGGCCGAATGGCCTCCTCTTGCACCTATTGTCTATGTTGGCATACCACCTGATTCTCGATTAGCACGTGTACAGAAACAGTTCACTGAGTCCGCATGTGAGAGGCGCCTTGTTTCAATCATAATCGTATTTTATTAGCCAAGTATGTTTTGCAACACGAGGAATTTGATTTGCCACACAGTCATACCAATAAAAAGCAGAGCACACAAAACACATTCTAACATGAACATCCACCACAGTGACTCCTCCACATTCCTCACTGTGATGGAAGGCGGATTCCCTTCATTCCCTCCAGCGGTCGGGGGGCCTCTATCCGTCTGTTGACGGTACGATCGTACTCCCGTAGCCGGTGGTGGGCCTCGTCGTCAGGGCGATCAAGCTGCTGCATCGGGCGGGGGGGGGTGGGGGGGGGGGTGGGGGGGGGGTGGGAAATCTCACCTCCTCCGCGCCGGGCGATCTACCCCGGGTCGGGGCTAGTCGAACGTCGTGCGGTTTCGGGAGCTTCCCCACGTCGGTCTCAACCCCAGACCGCGAGCTCCTCGATGTTAAAGTCCGCAGGTTGGAGCGTGGATCCCAGGCAAGGGGTCCCAGGCTCTGATGGTAAGTCCACGTCCCGCGGTGGGGCTCAAAGTCAGTCCCGAGCAAGGCCGCCAGCTCCATGATGTTAGGCCGCAGAGCGACCGGAGATATGAGAGTCTGTACATGTCTGTTCCAGCACATCAGATAGCATCTTCAGACTTGAGACTGGGAGATACATTGTGGACACTCCGAGTCCGCACCCACCCGTGCACCAGCACTGCCCTGCACACTCTAGGGATAATTTTCTAACTTACCGAAGCCAATTAACCTACAAACCTGCACCTCTTTGGAGTGCGGGAGGAAACCGGAGCACCCGGAGAAAACCCACGCAGGTCACGGGGAGAACGTGCAAACTCCGTACCGACAGCGCCCGTGGTCAGGATCGAACCGGGGTCTCTGGCGCTGTGTGAGGCAGCGACCTTGGAGACCCAGAGCTTTTCACTCAGAGCACCAAAAGCTTTTGACTGTACCTCGGTACACGTGACAATAAACTAACCCGAACTGATCCTTGGCGAGCGTGCAGGGAGGAACTGCAGACGCGGGTTTACACCAAAGAGAGACACAAAATGCTGGACTAACTCAGCGGGACAGGCTGCATCTCTGGAGAAAAAAGGAACGGGTGGCACAAAACACTGGAGGAGTCTCGACCTGAAACGTCCCCCGTTCCTTCTCTCCACAGATGCTGCCTGCCCCGCTGAGTCGCTCCGGCATTTTATGTGTCTGTCTTGAGCAGATTTCTTTGTCCCAACTCGCGTCAGGAGCCTCAAGGGTTAAAGTAAAGATATTTAAGCATTCCCCCGAGCTTGTCCTCGTTTGGGAGGAGTTTGGATTGTCATTTCCTTTGGGAGAGAGAAGAATTAGCAGTGAGCGTGTGTTAGTCCTCGGACTGACTGTCTCAGGGTTAAGTTCCAATACCTTGCTAACTCTGTGTGTGTGTGTGTGTGTATCGCTTGTGTGTGTGTGTGTGTGTGTGTGTGTGTGTGTGTGTGTGTGTGTGTGTGTGTGTGTGTGTGTGTGTGTGTGTGTGTGTGTGAGTCTATTATTTTTCCTCCAACTTTGATCCTGTTGCCTGGCTCTGCTCTGGTCGGGTTGAAGCATGTTGCGGTGCCTGCTGTATGCAGCCAGGAGCCTTCCCAATGTGGAGAAGGGGAACAGGCAGAGTGACCCCGTCGCGACTCTCAGCTTCAGAGGTGAGTAGACGCGGGCGAGAGCCACAGACTGCTCCTGCATTGGATTAACGGAACATATCACCTCACCAGCCAGACTGGAACTCTAGTAAAAAAGCTTTCTAAAACCGCAGAGTCTGACAGACTGTCCTCCGATGCCTTGTGTAGGAAGGAACTGCAGTTTTAGTTTACATCGAAGATAGACACAAAATGCTGGAGTAACTCGGCGGGTCAGGCACCCATTCCGTCTCTCCAGAAACGGGATCTGGGGGTCCTTGTGCATCAGTCAATGAAAGTAAGCATGCAGGTTACAGCAGGCAGTGAAGCAAGCGAATGGCATGTTGGCCTTCATAACAAGAGGAGTTGAGTATAGGAGCAAAGAGGTCCTTCTGCAGTTGTACAGGGCCCCAGTGAGACCACACCTGGACTATTGTGTGCAGTTTTGGTCCCCTAATTTGAGGAAGGACATTCTTGCTTTATGAGGGAGTGCAGCGTAGGTTTACAAGGTTAATTCCCGGGATGGCGGGACTGTCATATGCTGAGAGAATGGAGCGGCTGGGCTTGTACACTCTGGAGTTTAGAATAATGAGAGGGGATCTTATTGAAACATATAAGATTATTAAGGGATTGGACACGCTAGAGGCAGGAAACATGTTGGGAGAGTCCAGAAACAGGGGCCATGTTTAAAAATAAGGAGTAAGCCATTTAGAACGGAGATGAGGAAACACTTTTTCACACAGAGAGTTGTGAGTAGTGGAATTCTCTGCCTCGGAGGGCGGTGGAGGCCGGTTCTCTGGATGCTTTCAAGAGAGAGCCAGATAGGGCTCTTAAAGATATCGGAGTCAGGGGATATGGGGAGAAGGTAGGAACGGGGTACTGATTGTAGATGATCAGCCATGATCACATTGAATGGCGGTGCTGGCTCGAAGGGCCGAATGGCCTACTCTTGCACCTATTGTCTATTGCATTGGATTAACGAAACATATTACTTCACCAGCCAGACTGTTACTAGTAAAAAGCTTTCTAAAACCGCAGAGTCTGGCAGACTGTCCTCCGATGCCTTGTGTAGGAAGGAGCTGCAGTTTTCATTTACATCGAAGGTAGACACAAAATGCTGGAGTAACTCGGCGGGTCAGGCAGACCTGGGCCTGAAGAAGGGTCTCGAGCCGAAACGTCACCCGTTCCTTCCCTCCAGAGATGCTGCCTGACCCGCTGAGATGCTCCAGCATTTGGTGTCTATCTTCAACAACGTGTGCAGGTTTAACCTTACGAAACGAAACGGAATTTGCACGTTCTCCCCGTGACCACGCGTGGGTTTTCCCCGGGTGCTCCGGTTTCCTCCTACACTCCAGAGAGGTACAGGTGTGGGACCAGTCTTCTCGGCTCTCCCATCAGACAAGAAGTACAGTAGTGTGTAAAAGGCACACCTCCAGATTCAGGGACTGTTTCTCCCCGGCTGTTATCAGGCAACTGAACCGTCCTCTCACCAACTAGAGAGCTACCATCTACCTCATTGAAGACACTCGGGCTGTCTTTAATCGGAATTTACTAGACTTTATCTTGCACTGAACGTTAGAAATAGTGCTAAAAGACTGGGAAGTGTTTACCACAGAGTCATGCAGCAAAAAAACAGGCCCTTTGGCCCAAATTGGCCATGCTGACCAAGGTAACCCTCGGGTGCTCCCCCTCCCTCCCCTCCTTCACTCCACAGATTTCAATTGGGCAGCTAAAGCCCCCTATCCCACTTAGGCAATAGACAATAGGTGCAGGAGGAGGCCATTCGGCCCTTCGAGCCAGCACCGCCATTCAATGTGATCATGGCTGATCATCCCCAATCAGTACCCCGTTCCTGCCTTCTCCCCATATCCCCTGACTCCGCTATCTTCAAGAGCCCTATCTAGCTCTCTCTTGAAAGTATCCAGAGAACCGGCCTCCACCACCCTCTGGGGCAGAGAATTCCACAAACTCACCACTCTCTGTGGGAAAAAGTGTTTCCTCATCTCCATTCTAACCCCTTATTCTTAAACTGTGGCCCCTGGTTCTGGACACCCCCAACATCGGGAACATGTTTCTGCCTCTAGCGTGTCCAAACTCTTAATAATCTTATGTGTTTCAATAAGATCCCCTCATTCTTCTAAGCTCCAGAGCAAACAAGCCCAGCCACTCCATTCTCTCAGCATATGAAAGTCCTGCTATCCTGGGAATTTACCTTGTAAACCTACGCTACACTCCCTCAATAGCTAGGGTCTCGCCCTGAAACGTCACCCATTCCTTCTCTCCAGAGATGCTGCCTGTCCCGCTGAGTCACGCCAGCATTTTGTGTGTATCCTCGGTATATCTGATCAGTTTGGGCAGCATGCAAAACCAGGCTGGAAATGTTCGACACTAGAGGAGATAAATGTAAAATAATAGTCCGGTATAACATTGTCCAACTTCCTGTATTGTGCCTGGTGGACTCAACCTAGACAATAGACAACAGACAATAGGTGCAGGAGGAGGCCATTCGGCCCTTCGAGCCAGCACCGCCATTCAATGTGATCATGGCTGATCATCCACAATCAGTACCCCGTTCCTGCCTTCTCCCAATATCCCTGACTCCACTATCTTTAAGATAGGCACAAGGGAGACTGAAAGTAGTGGGGGAATGGAATGCCCTTCCACAGCCTCATAGAAACATAGAAAATAGGTGCAGGAGTGGGCCATTCGGCCCTTCGAGCCTGCACCGCCATTCAATTTTATTTAATTCACATGTTTAATCAATAATGTTTTATTATTAATGTTTAATGTTTATGTTTCATTCCTATCTGTCACTGTATGTCATGTTGTCATTTGCGGGCGGAGCACCAAGGCAAATTCCTTGTATGTGAGTACTTGGCCAAGCGAGATAGGAACTTAAAGATAGCGGAGTCAGGGGATATGGGGAGAAGGCAGGAATGAGGTACTGATCGGGGATGATCAGCCATGATCACATTGAATGGCGGTGCTGGCTCGAAGGGCCGAATGGCCTCCTCCTGCACCTATTGTCTATTGTCTATAAACTTATTCATCCATTCATTCAATGTGATCATGGCTGATAGAGTTACTCCAGCATTTTGTGTCTATCTTCGGTGTAAACCAGCATCTGCAGTTCCTTCCTCCACGTAACTGCTGGAAGTTCTCTTTGCGTGGAGTTACGGTGAGGGGTGTCAGACGTTGAGATCAGTATCCTGTTCCTGGGATCTTAGGCAGGAGCACCGTTCCCTCTTACTTCCATATATAGAGACGTGGTTTGCAGTTTCTCTCAAAGCCAGTAGTTGTTTAATGATGAGTCAGGAATGTTTCTGTGCAAGGGCCAGGAAGCGAGCGGGCAAGATTATCTCTGACCCCTCTCACCCTGGCCACAAACTCTTTGAATCACTTCCCTCTGGAAGGCGACTCCGGACTGTCAAAGCTGCCACAGCCAGACATAAAAACAGTTTTTATCCACGAGTAGTTGCTCTACTCAACAGCCAAAAATCTGTCGCCTCCCTTTGATCTGGTATTTTGTTGGTTCACATGCTTGATCAATGGTGTTTTATCATTAATGTTTTATTATTATTAATGTTTAGTGTTTTCTGAGGCATTCGTAGCTGTCACTGTATGTCATGTTGTTACTTGTGGGCGGAGCACCAAGGCAAATTCCTTGTATGTGAATACTTGGCCAATAAACTTACTAACTTACTTCATTGCCATGAGTACCGAGGGTGCCATAGACACAGGGTGGAAACAGGCCCTTCGGCTCAACTTTCCCACACCGGCCAACATGCCGCATCTACACTAGTCCCACCTGCCTGTGTTTGGCCCATATACCTCTAAACGTGTCCCTATAAATGTACCTGTCTAACTGTTTCCTCAACGTTGGGATAGCCCCAGCCTGAACTACCTCCTCCGGCAGCTCGTTCCACGCACCCACCACCCTTTGTGTGAAAAAGTTACCCCTCAGGTTCCTATTAAGTCACTTTAAACCTACGCCCTCTGGTCCTCGATTCTCCTATTCTGGGCAATAGACTCTGTGCATCTACCCGATGGAACAAAGACATTCTCACTTGCTGCAGCCTGAGAGGCCTGTAAAAGCAAAAACACATAAACGTATAATAATCAATAATGCACCAAATTAATAATCATAATAAGAGGTCAGCATAATAATACAAGGTCTGAAGTCTACAGTCTGTATATTCTGGTCTATGATCTTTAGTTTCATTTAATTTAGAGATACAACGAGGAAACAGGCCCTTCAGCCCACCGAGGCAGCGATCCCCGCACACTAACACCATCCTACACACACGAGGGACATTTCAATTCTTTTTATCGAAGCTAATTAACCTGCTAATTAACCAGTGGAGTGTGGGAGGAAAACCCACACAGGTCACGGGGAGCACGTACAAACTCTGTAGTCAGGATGCAACCTGGGTCTCTGGCCACTGTGCTAGTCTGTATATTCCCAAACCTATACTGTAGTCTATGCATTCTGCACTCTTGTCTCGCCCCCTTAGCTCTATCTATTGTGCTTGAGTTTGGACTGATTTACGCGTGTTGTCTATTGTATCCTTGCCCATTGTCACCTTCCCCAAGCGGACACTGAACTATTCTACATTTCCCTTGATTTTTGTTCCGCTCTGAACTCTTGTTCTCACATCTTACCCTTCCATGACCTCTGTGTCTCCTTCTCTCCTGGCTCTCAGTCCCAAGAAGCGTCTTGATCCGAAATGTCAGCCATTCCCTCTCTCAACAGAGGCTGCCTGTCCCACTGAGTTACAATAGACAATCGACAACAGGTGCAGGAGTAGGCCATTCGGCCCTTCGAGCCAGCACCGCCATTCAATGTGATCACGGCTGATCATCCCCAATCAGTACCCCAGTTCCTGCCTTCTCCCCATCTCCCCTGACTCCGCTATCTTTAAGAGTTAGATCTAACTATCTCTTGAAAGCATCCCGAGAACAGGCCTCCACCGCCCTCTGAGGCAGAGAATTCCATTGACTCACAACCCTCTGTGTGAAAATATTTTTCCTCATCTCCTCTTATTCTTAAACTGTGGCCCCTGGTTCTGGACTCCCCCAACATCGGGAACATGTTTCCTGCCTCTAGCGTGTCCAAACCCTAAATAATCTTATAAGTTTCAATGAGATCCCCTCTCATCCTTCTAAATTCCAGAGTATACAAGCCCAGCTGCTCCATTCTCTCAGCATATGACAGTCCCGCCATCCCGGGAATTAACCTTGTAAACCTACGCTGCACTCCCTCAATAGCAAGAATGTCCTTCCTCAAATTTGGGGATCAAAACTGCACATAATACTCCAGGTGTGGTCTCACTAGAACCCTGTACAACTGCAGAAGGACATCTTTGCTCCTATACTCAACTCCTCTTGTTATAAAGGCCAACATGCCATTCGCTTTCTTCACTGCCTGCTGTACCTGCATGGTTACTTTCATTGACTGATGAACAAGGACCCCCAGATCCCGTTGCTCTTCCCCTTTTCCCAACGACACCATTTAGATAATAATCTGCCTTCCTGCTTTTGCTACCAAAGTGGATAACCTCACATTTATCGGCATTAAACTGCATCTGCCATGCATCTGCCCACTCCCCCAACCTGTCCAGGTCACTGTGCATTCTCATAGCATCCTCCTCACAGACCAAAACTGCACACAATACTCCAGGGGTGGTCTCACTGGGGGGCTATGTACAACAGCAGCATTTTGTGTGTATCTTTGGTATATCTGATCTGTTTTGGGCAGCATGGAAAACCAGGGGTGGAAAAGTGTTGCATTGGAGGAGATAGCTTGAAGGTGAGAAGGGGGAACTGAATGTATTGGGGGGGAATTGGAATGAATGGCCAGCGGTGGTGGTGGAGGCAGATACAGGTCCTCCGCTGATTTTCCGTCGCCCTTGGTTCCAGAGCCTTGCCTGGTCCCAGAACCCCGGCCGCGGGGGGGCAGATTTGACTCGCCGATCGGCTGCGGAAGTCCCGATGAGGTCTGGATCGGCCACCTCAGCCGGCCTGGGCGCCTCGTTTATGGGGTGGGGTGGGGGGGGGGGATTTTAATCGGAATTAAACCACCAGTTGCCGGAGAAATTGGTGATGATAGACGTGACGTTGCCACTTTTCCACACAAAGGGCTGTGGGTGGATGGAGCAAGCTGCCGGAGGACGTAGTTGAGGCTGTGACGATATTTCAGAAACAGTTAGATACAGTGGCTTGCAAAAGTGTTCATACCCCTTGAACTTCTCCACATTTTGTCACGTTACAACCACAAACGTAAATGTATTTTATGGGGATTTGATGTGATAGACCAACACAAAGTGGCGCATAATTGTGAGAAGGAAAATGACACATGGTTTCCAAATTTTATTACAAATAAAAAACTGAGAAGTGTGGCGTGCAAAAGTGTGAAAACTTTTGCAAGCCACTGTAGGTCTGAAGAAGGGTCTCGACCCAAAACTCTCCAGAGATGCTGCCTGACCCGCTGAGTTGCCCCAGCATTTCGTGTCTACTTCAGTTAGACAGCTAGGGCAGGTTTGGAGGGATATGGGCCAAACAGCGGCTGGTGGGACTAGTGTAGACGGGACATGTTGGCCGGTGTGGGCAAGTTAGGCCAGTTTAGTTTAGATTTTTTTCTTAGTTTTGTTTCTTTTCCATGCATTAATCCAGCCTCAACTATTTCCAAAACTATATTCTACGCTGTATCTCTCTCATCTCTCTACCTTTCGTACTTCACAGATGTCCCAGCTACATGAGTTCCACCTGCAAGCGTTTGGCTAATACGCCTCTAAACCTGTCCTATCCAGGGGTCAGCAACCTACGGCCCACGGGCCGGATCCGGCCCGTAACCCGAAAGCATCCGGCCCGCAGGCGTATTCTTTTTCAATTAAGGGCCTGACCCACTTTCATGTGATTCTGTGCGTTTGGCGCGACCGAACGGAAGCAAAGTTCACGCGAAGTTCGCGCGTGACGTCATGCTTACCAATCAGCTGGGCAGGAGGCGGGCCGACTGAATTTGGGCGTTGCACGGCATCGGGCGGTGATGTCATCACTCAACGCCACGCGCTAGGCGGTGACGTCATCACGCAACGCCGACACGCTGCGTACGACATCAAGACGCTGCGTACGACCGCAATGCGCCTGCGTGCCGACAGGCCGTTGGCGCGCGAAGATTTCAGCCACTGCCAGAATTTCGGAGCCTCGCGCGATGTCGGGACCAGCCCCGCACGACTCTGCGCTTCTAAGTGGGACCGGCCCCGCGCGGCCATACGGCGCCCGTACGCCTCAAGCGACCACGAGGTCGCGTAATTTGCGAGCCAAGGTCGCGTGAGTGGGACGGGCCCTTTAGTTTCCGCGACCTGGGAACCCCAGCCAGTCCCGGGGCGGGCGAGCCAACCTGGTGCGCTACAGCCAGACCCAGGGCAGGCGAGCCGACGTGGGAACTGCAGCCAGTGTCAGGGCACGCGAGGGATCTGGGAACTGCAGAATCGATTTGAAAAACACGTGAAAACTAATGCAAGAAACGATACCAAGTGTCACACTTAGTTAGTTTGTATTATTACTCATTAATGTATTATTACTAATTTATGTTTTTAAAAAAATCTTTATTTCAGTCTCAGTATTCAGTATTAACTTTATTATCATTTCACTGAGTCCTTACATACACAGAAGAAACGAAAAATTGTTTCTCTATCAGTTCCTGTCAGTGCAGTTAATAAAAACAGAATAAATTGCATACAACTTTAAACTTAACATATCTAAAATGGGCCTAAAATTGAGCTAACAACAGGCATTCAGACCGAACAGTGACTTAACCTTGACAGGTGCTGGGAACCCTAACTGAAACGGATTTAGGAATAGATGAAAAGTTATATCTTATATTCCTTGATCTTATCTCCTACGATGTATTAACAGTAAATTATTCCTTTCTTTATGATTTTCTTTTTCGATGTTGATTTTTATTTTATTTTTCTTACTGTTCTCCTCTCTTTATAAAAAAAAACTATTAGAGTCAAAATGATACACTTGATAATATTAATAATGTACGCTTGTTGAACATGAAATATTGCTATCATAACATATGTTTGCTAAATCACTGTCTAAATACTTAATGGGGCATGTCCTCAAGGTCCAGACAAAGGGCAACATTACATAAAAATACATTGCATATAAAAACATCATAAAATACATATAAAATCTTACATTGCTATAAAAGCATGATAAATTATATTTTAAAAAAAATACAATACATGAATTAAAATCCATAATAAAAAAGAATGATCAATGTCCTACAACGAGACAGTGATGCCAGTGTCTCCACAACTGGGATTCGTAGCGTGTAGTCCTAAACCTTATGTTTGACAAGGCCACAATTATTACATTTTTAGAGTCACTTATCCTGCAAATTAATTTATACATTTGATTTCTTAGGATAGCTTCTAAAGTACTGACTCCTGCAGCCACAAACATGTTACATATTATTACGAGTTTATGTATTATTAATGTTATTACTAATTACTAATTTAGTTAGTATGTATTATTATTACTGCCTCCATTTATTAACTGTGGCGATCCGCTCACAGACATGGGTTCTGGCCCCAGAACAAGGTTGCCGCCCCCTGACGTATGCGGTAGTCCCTGCCTCGCGGGGAGGACGTGCAGACTCCGTACTGACAGTGCTCATGGTCAGGATGGAACTCGGGTCTCGGGCGCTGTGAGGCAGCAACTCTACCGCTTTGCCACCGTTGCACCCCTATCTGACACATCTGGATGTCCTCGCAATCTTCAAGGAAGTCGATTGCATTGATGAGGTTGACCTCTGACCTCTGACCTCAGCTGCCAACCGTTTTCCAACGTTGGCCACCAGTGTTATTTTTAAGCGTGGGAGTGGTCCCTGCTCTTCCTTGCACTCTGGCGGCTTTTCCTGTCGCGCCTGCTTCCTGTCGGTTCTTTTCAGGCGTTAGTCTTCAGAGACACAGCGCGGAAACAGGCCCTCCGGCCCACCGGGTCCGCGCCGACCAGCGATTCCCCCCCCGCACGCTAACGCTATCCCACACACACCAGGGGGCAACTTCCAATATTTACCCAAGCCAATCGACGTACAAACCTGCACGTCTTTGGTGTGTGGGAGGAAACCGGAGCGCCCGGAGAAAACCCACGCAGGTCACGGGGGGAACGTACAAACTCCGTACAGACAGCACCCGTGGTCAGGCTCAAACACAGGTCTCTGGCGCAGTGAGGCAGCAACTCTACCGCTGCCATCCTTCAAATTCACCACTGATTCCTTCATCCCACAAGCTCTGTTTCATTCCTGGAATATCTCCAAATACCAACCGCATAAGATCGTGCACTACAGGAAACAGGCCCTTTGGCCCATCATGTCCATTCCCCATCTCAGAATCGTAGTGGGCGGTCACGGTGGCGCAGCGGTAGAGTTGCTGCCTTACAGCGAATGCAGCGCCGGGGACCCGGGTTCCATCCCGACTACGGGCGCTGTCTGTACGGAGTTTGCACGTTCCTCCCCCGTGACCTGCGCGGGTTTTCTCCGAGATCTTCGGTTTCCTCCCACACTCCAAAGACGCGCAGGTTTGACGGTTAATTGGCTTGGTGAATGTGAAAATTGTCCCTAGTGGGTGTAGGATAGTGTTAGTGTGCGGGGATCGCTGGTCGGCGCGGACCTGGTGGGCCGAAGGGCCTGTTTCCGTGCTGTATCCCTGAACTAAACTAAACTCAAAACTAAAATTGCACTTTTCAAGCCTTGTTTTTGTCCCCTTTTCGTTTCTTTGCCGTTTGGAGCTGAGCTGCCACGTGCATAATCTACGTTTGTGTGTGTGTGTTGTCTGAGTCGGTGCCTGTTTTTACGCTGCTGTGGCCAACATTTTGCACACAAGGCTGTGGAGACCAAGGCATTGGGCCATTTCAAAGTGGGAGTTGCCAGATCAAGAACCAACTAAGATGGGTCGGTCATGTTGTTCGGATGGAAGACGAGCGTCTTCCACAGCAAACCTTCTGCTCCCAGCTCGAAGAAGGCAAGCGTAAAAGAGGCGGGCTAAAGAAGAGAGCCAAAGACGCGTTAAAAGCCAGCATGAAAAATCCACATCGACAATTGGGAAATTGGGACAGGAAACTCTGGCGAACCATCATCCAAGAAGCAGGCAGTGAGGAAAGCTAATGGAATGTTGGCCTTCATAACAAGAGGATTTCAGTACAGGAGTGAAGAGGTTCTTCTGCAGTTGTACAGGGCTCTGGTGAGACCACATCTGGAGTATTGTGCACAGTTTTGGTCTCCTCATTTGAGGAAGGACATCCTTGTGATTGAGGCAGTGCAGCGTAGGTTCACGAAATTGATCCCTGGGATGGCGGGACTGTCGTATGAGGAAAGATTGAAAAGACTAGGCTTGTATTCACTGGAGTTTAGAAGGATGAGGGGGATTCTTATAGAAACATATAAAATTATAAAAGGACTGGACAAGATAGGTGAAGGAAAAATGTTCCCAATGTTGGGCGAGTCCAGAACCAGGGGCCACAGTCTTAGAATAAAGGGGAGGTCATTTAAGACTGAGGTGAGAAAAATCGTTTTCACCCAGAGAGTTGTGAATTTATGGAATTCCCTGCCACAGAGGGCAGTGGAGGCCAAGTCACTGGATGGATTTAAGGGAGAGTTAGATAGAGCTCGAGGGGCTAGTGGAGTCAAGGGATATGGGGAGAAGGCAGGCACGGGTTATTGATAGGGGACAATCAGCCATGATCACAATGAATGCGGTGCTGGCTCGAAGTCAAACGGCCTCCTCCTGCACCTATTTTCTATGTTTCTATGTTTCTATGTAAGAAGGGACAGCGACCTTCGAAGCCAAGAGATGCGCAGAATTAGAAGAAAAGAGAAGAAAACGGAAAGAGAGGCAGCAACAACCAAAGCCCGATCCGCCATCTGGAATTACCCGTCCTGAATGTCGACGAACTTTCAAAGGTTTGGACTCATAAGCCGCTTGAGAGTCCATGAAAACAACGGAACGTAGACCATCATTCTCGACCTCGGGCTCGCCACGACGACCATCCAGTCAGCGGGAAAAACTATACATGATAACAATCAAGATGGTCCAAGGAAAAGGGAATTATGTTTAGTACAAGATAAAAACCAGTAAAGTCTGTTAAAGAGTCCAAGAGTCTCCAATGAGGTAGATATTAGGCCAGGGCCGCTCTCTAGTTGGTGGGAGGATGGTTCAGTTGCCTGATAACAGTCGGGAAGAAACTGTCCCTGAATCTGGAGGGAAAAACAAAATGCTGGAGAAACTCAGCGGGTGCAGCGAAAATCTATGGAGGTGTGCGTTTTCACACTTCTGTACCTCTTGCCTGATGGGAGAGGGGAGTGAGACTGGTTCCTGATGATGCTGCTGGCCTTGCCGAGGCAGCGTGAGGTGCGGATGGAGTCGATGGGAGGGAGGTTGGTTTGTGCGACGGCCTGGGCTGCGTCCGCAATTTGCTCCAATTTCTTGCGGTCTCCGATGGAGCTGTTCCCCGACCGTGCCGGGACGCATCCCGATAAAATGCTTCCTGCCGCGCATCTGTAGAAGTTGGGGAGAGTTGTCGGGGACCGCGGGTGGACGTGGCGTCGAAGGGCGAGAAGCCAAAGCAAAGAATGTGGAGCGAAATAAGAAGCGGGCCGCCCGTAGCGGCGACTGCGGAGGGCTCGGGAGGCTGGATCACGGGTGAACATCAAGGAGATCAGAGGAAGAGGACTGAACTTTGGTGCCTTCCCTCACAGTGGGAAACCTTTGATTCTGCTGTGTGGGGACGTTTTATGTTGGACTCTATCGTGTTCTGCCCTCTTTATTTTATTCGTGTGGCTGTATGGTGACCTCACATCTCACTGTGCCAACTGGTACATGTGACTAATAAATGTATCTTGTATAACCGAATGGAAATGAAGCTGGAACGCCAAATAACCAAAAGGGTGGCAAGCCTAAAACCAAACTCACCGAAAGTCTGCTCTGCGGGTCAGGCAGTATCGCTGGTGAAAATAAATAGTTGACATTTTGGGTCAAAGCTGAGATCTGAAGTAAGTTCTCGATCCAAAACATCGCCTATTCCTTCTCTCCACAGATGCTGCCTGACCCGCTGAGTTACTCCAGCACTCTGTGAAACGTCACCTATCCATGTTCTCCACAGATGCTGCCTGACCCGCTGAGTCACTCCAGCACTCTGTGAAACGTCACCTATCCATGTTCTCCACAGATGCTGCCTGACCCGCTGAGTTACTCCAGCACTCTGTGAAACGTCACCTATCCATGTTCTCCACAGATGCTGCCTGACCCGCTGAGTTACTCCAGCACTCTGCGTCTACCTTCGAGATGCTTTTTTTGGCCATTGCTACGTCATGGGTGGAGATGATATGTGTCCTGGTCCACCCTTCTCTAAAATGGGTGGACCAGGGCGAGTTGCTGGTGATATTTACTGTGCAGATGACAACGAACTTGACCCGAGTTGACTTGAAATCTGTCTCTGGGAGGATAAGAGATCGGAATGAAAGTCGATAGCCTGAAGTCATGCTGCAGGGGACGGGAAATCTATAATTAACACGGCAGACAAAAATAAACATATTTTTCGTGCGTGTGGCGTGCACAGCCTATAGTTGTAGATCAAGGTTGGACATCCAGGCTAGGACAGCATCAGTTACTGGGTGGATGGCTTTGATGCCCCCAGGGAAACGCCCCAGTGGGCAGTCATTCACGATGTGTGGGATGGGTCTAGTCTGGATGTCCACAGTCGCAAGCAGGGCTGTCTGTCACCCCCCACATGCAGGGGATGGGCTGGATGCACGGAGGGTGCGGATTCCGTTCGGGGTTCACCACTGTTTGCGATGGACAATAGACAATAGACAATAGACAATAGGTGCAGGAGCAGGCCATTCGGCCCTTCGAGCCTGCACCGCCATTCAATATGACCATGGCTGATCATCCAACTCAGTATCCTGAACCTGCCTTCTCTCCATACCCCCGATCCCTTTAGCCACAAGGGCCACATCTAACTCCCTCTTAAATATAGCCAACGAACTGGCCTCAACTACCTTCTGTGGCAGAGAATTCCACGGATTCACCACTCTCTGTGTGAATTTTTTTTTACACATCTCGGTCCGAAAAGACTTCCCCCTTATCCTTAAATAGGATGGATAATCCTTAAATGGACAATAGACAATAGACAATAGGTGCAGGAGGAGGCCATTCGGCCCCTCGAGCCAGCACCGCCATTCAATGTGATCATGGCTGATCATCCCCAATCAGTACCCCGTTCCTGCCTTCTCCCCACATCCCCCGACTCCGGTATCTTTAAGAGCCCTATCTAGCTCTCTCTTGAAAGCAGGTCCAGAGAACCGGCCTCCACCACCCTCTGAGGCAGAGAATTCCACGGATGGAGGTCAAAACCCGGTGGTTTCACTGTGGGGTCCGTGAAGGCCTCGCCGTTGTTGGAGATGGCATCTTTCCGGGCTCCACGCCGCTCCGTCTCGGAGTCGAAGTCTTCCGGGGATTCCAGAGACTGCAACCTTCACGTGGTCCGCCCTGTTTCGACTAATGCAATCAACCCGGCAAGCACAAAACAAATATAAACATGGGGAGTGTAGTGTAAATAATATCAAACCCATCATTTAAACAGCATCTCTGATAGGCAATGTTTCAGCTTGGGGTGGGTCTGATTGAAGGTTAGTTCTCTGAAGTGAATTAAACGCTCAAAAGGTCATAAGTGATAGGAGCAGAATGAGGCCATTCGGCCCATCAAGTCTACTCCGCCATTCAATCGTGGCTGATCTACCTCTCCCTCCCAACCCCATTCTCCTGCTTTCTCCCCGTAACCCCTGGCACCCGCACTAATCAAGAATCTATCTAGCTCTGGGTTACACAAAAAGCTGGAGAAACTCAGCGGGTGCAGCAGCATCTAAGGAGCGAAGGAGATAGGCGACGTTTCGGGTCGAGACCCTTCTTCAGATCTATCTAGCTCTGCCTGGGAAATATCCACAGACTTGGCCTCCACAGCCCTCTGTGGCAAAGAATCCCACAGATTCGCCGCCCTCTGACTAAAGAAATTCCTCCTCATCTCTTTCCTGCAGGGACGTCCTTAATTTTGAGGCTCGTCTGAGACTTTCCCACGTGGAAACATCCTGCCCACTCAATCCAGGCCTTTCACTGTTTGGGATGTTAGGTTAGAAATTTAAAAACATAGACAATAGGTGCAGGAGGAGGCCATTCGGCCCTCCGAGCCAGCACCGCCATTCACTGTGATCATGGCTGATCGTCCCCTATCAATAACCCGTGCCTGCCTTCTCCCCATATCCCTTGATTCCACTAGCCCCTAGAGCTCTATCTAACTCTCTCTTAAATCCATCCAGTGACTTGGCCTCCACTGCCCTCTGTGGCAGGGAAATTCCATAAATTCACAACTCTCTGAGTGAAAAAGTTTTTTTCTCACCTCAGTCTGAATTGACCTCCCCTTTATTCTAAGACTGTGGCCCCTGGTTCTGGACTCGCCCAACATTGGGACCATTTTTAGGTTGTAAGTTCGCCAAGCGGAATATGAGGCGCTGTTCCTCCAGTTCGCGTGTGGCCTCACTCTGGCAGTGGAGGAGGCCCGGGTCGGAAAGATCGGTGTGGGAATGGGAAGGGGAGTCAAAATGGTCAGCAGGCAGGGGATCCAGCACCAGAACAGGCCCTTCGGCCCACAACGTCCGTGCTGAACACGACGCCAAGACTTTCCGCTGACTGGATAGCACGCGACAAAAAGCTCTTCACCGTACCTCGGTCCACGTGACAACTAACTAAACTAAACTGAACTAAACAAAAGCCTCATAAATGCCACTATCATAGAACTGAGCAACTGCCTGACGCGCTGAGTTACTCCAGCATGTTTTTTTTTTTTTTTGGAAACCAGAATCTGCAGTTCCTTGTGTCATCATAATTGAAGCATCCAATTGAATAAATTGCACGGAAGAATGATTATCAGTGAAGACTTTCTGCTACAAGTTGGGACAGGGAATTAAATGGCTAGGTTAAAACGCTGCTGAATAAGGCAGAGAGAGAGAGGGAGGGAGAGAGGGAGGGAGAGAGAGAGCACTGGCTCCCTGTGCAGTTCCGAATACATTTCAAGATCCTCCTTTATGTTTTACAAAGCCCTTAACGGGCTTGCCCCCACCTACATTAAGTGTCTGCTCAACCACCACACCACCTCCAGGTCCCTGAGATCGGCCGACATGGGGTTACTGAACATCCCGCGGTCTAGGCATAAGCTCAGGGGCGACCGACCGCGTCTTTGCGGTTGCAGCTCGCAGACTGTGGAACAGCATCCCTCGTCCCATCAGAACTGCCCCCTCCATCGACTCCTTTAAGTCGAGACTAAAAACTCCTCTCTACTCCCAAGCCTTTCTTGACGTCCTCTGAGCGAGGGCTATATGTATGTATTTACGTCTGTACTTAATCCATGAACCACTGTTGTAGAACATTAGTACCTCCACCAATGTAAGGCACTTTGGCCAACGAGAGTTGGTTTTTAAATGTGCTATAGAAATAAAAGTGACTTGAGAGAGAGAGAGAGAGGAAGAGGGATAGATAGATAGAGAGAGAGAGAGAGAGAGGGAGAGAGAGTGGATGAGGAACAGGGAGAGGGAGGGAGAAGGGGTTAGGGAGAGGAAGAGAGAGAGGGGGGGAGAGGGAGAGAGGGACGGAGAGAGAGAAAGAGAGAGAGAGAGAAAGAGAGAGAGAGAGAGAGAGAAAGAGAGAGAGAGAGAGAGAGAGAGTGGATTCAGTGACTAAGGACGAAAATATTTGATCATTAAGAAAGAATTTAACAGAAGATAAACAGGCAGCAGAGCCTTTCAAATAGAATTAAGAAACAGGAAATAATTTAACAAGAGGAATAGACCGGGTAGATGCACAAAGTCTCTTGCCCAGAGTAGGGGAATCGTGATCAGGAGGACCCAGGTTTAAGGTGTCGGGGAACGATATAATGGGAACCGGCACTTTTTCACACAAAGGGTGGTGGGTGTATGGAACGAAACGTCGCTTGTCCATGTCCCACATAAATGCTGCCTGGCCTGCTCAGTTACTCCAGCACTTTGTGTCTTTTTTTTGCAAACCAGCACCTACAGTTCCTTGTGCCGACACTGGGCTGTTCTATGTTCCATGATTTAATGTGGGATATTGATTTTCTTGTTGATTATGAGCAACAGTGTAGGTCAATAGACAATCGACAATAGGTGCGGGAGGAGGCCATTTGTCCCTTCGAGCCAGCACCGCCATTCAATGTGATCATGGCTGATCATCCCCAATCAGTACCCCGTTCCTGCCTTCTCCCCATATCGCCTGACTCCGCTATTTTTAAGAGCCCTATCTAGCTCTCTCTTGAAAGAATCCAGAGAACCGGCCTCCACCGTCCTCTGAGGTAGAGAATTCCACAGACTCACCACTCTCTGTGAGAAAAAGTGTTTCCTCGTCTCCGTTCTAAATGGCTTACTCCACCCTAGTTCTGTCCTACGCACCGGGGACAATTTACCAACGCCCCGTTAACCCACAAACCTGCACGCCTTTGGAGTGCGGGAGAAAACCGGAGCGCCCGGAGAAAACCCGCGCAGGTGACGGGGAGGGCGTGCAAACTCCTCGAAGTCTCTGGCTCTGTAAGGCAGCAGCTCCACCAGCACTGCGCCACTAACAGTGGCGTTGTTCTTTCGTGTCCTTGTGCTCTAGAGTGGCTCGCCACTGCTGTACACAGCTTTGAAGGCAGGTACAGGATACTGAGTTGGATGATCAGCCATGATCATATTGAATGGCGGTGCAGGCTCGAAGGGCCGAATGGCCTCCTCCTGCACCTAATTTCTATGTTTCTATGTTTGCACTTTCGGAGTGTGACGTGCAAGGTCTGTGGTGGTACATGGATTATCCAGCAACGGGCAACGCAGTAAGTGTTGCGTTGTCTGGGTCTGTGTGCCACAGTCACGGGTTGTTTTGAAGGAGACTGGAAGGCGACTCCGGACTGTCAAAGCCGCCACAGCCAGACATAAAAACAGCTTTTATCCACGAGTAGTTGCTCTACTCAACAGCCAAAAATCTGTCGCCTCCCTTTGATCGGGTATTTTGTTGGTTCACATGCTTGATCAATGGTGTTTTATCATTAATGTATTATTATTATTAACGTTTCGTGTCTTCTGAGTCATTCGTAACTGTCACTGTATGTCATGTTGTTACTTGTGGGCGGAGCACCAAGGCAAATTCCTTGTATGGGAATACCTGGCCAATAAACTTACTTACCTACTTACTTAGTTGAACCCTCCATGTAGCCCCGTTTGTGCATTGTCACCCTTGACTGCCCGACCCCGGTTCGCAGTCGGTGGAGACATCTCCAGTTCAGCTGGCGTTCATCATCACCTGGGTAGCTAGGAAGCACTTGCGGGATTTTAACTGCCTACGAGGGGGGCACATGGTTGTGTAATGGGCGTTTCAGTTGTTTCAGACGCTCTGTCCTACTTGCAACAGCTCTCCTGATGTCCGGGGGAGCGATGCCAGCCAGTAGGTACACGTAGAAACAGAGAAAATAGGCGCAGGAGGAGGCCATTCGGCCCTTCGATCCAGCACCGCCATTCATTGTGATCATGGCTGATCGTCCATGATAATAACCCGTGCCTGCCTTCTCCCCATATCCCTTGATAGACGTTGCTTATGTCCGTAGATCGGAGGCAATAGTGGCAGTAATGAGACTTTTAGACAGGCGCAGGGAATGGAGGGAGATGGATGAGGAGAGGGCGACAGGTGGCGCGGCGGACGATCGCTGCCTTACAGCGCTTGCAGCACCAGAGACCCAGAGACAGGTGCTGTCTGTACGGAGTTTGCACGTTCTCCCCGTGACCTGCGTGGGCGTTTTCTCCGAGATCTTCGGTTTCCTCCCACGCTCCAAAGACAATCGACAATAGGTGCAGGAGTAGGCCACTCGGCCCTTCGAGCCGGCCCGACGTGCGGGTTTGTCGGTTAATTGGCTCGGTGTACGTGTAAATTGCCCCTAGTGTGTGCAGGGTAGCGTCAGTGCGCGGGGATCGCTGGCCGGCGCGGACTCGATGGGCTGAAGGGCCTGCTTCTGGGCTGTATCGCTGAACTCAGCCAAAAGATTGTCCTGGAATAATGTTCAGCACGAACACTGTGGGCCGAAGGGCCTGGTGCTGGTGCTGTCCTATGCTCGATGTATTTTGCAGAGCTACTGACAGGTGCAAACTCTCCTTTCCAGGTGTAAAGAAGAAGACAAAAGTGATCAAGAACAACTTAAACCCCGTCTGGAACGAGGTGAGATGTTTGGCAACGTTCAACTGAAGCTATCCTGATGGCTCAAACCGATAAGGGCCTATGATGGGATCGATCCTACTGTTTGAGTGATACAGCGTGGAAACAGGCCCTTCGGCCCAACTTACCCACACCCGCCAACAATGTCCTGCCTATACTTGTCCCACCTGCCTGCATTTGGTCCATATCCCTCCAAACCTGTCCTATCCATGTACCTGACTAACTGTTCCGTAAACATTGGGATAGTCCCAGCCTCAACTACCTCGTTCCATACACCCACCACCCAAAAAGTTATTCCTATGCCACCGAGACCCATCATCGATTCCCCTACTTTGGGCAACAGACTCTGTGAGTCTACCCGATTATTCCTGTCGTGATTTTACACACCTCTATAAGATCAGGCAGTGAAGAAAGCGAATGGCATGTTGGCCTTCATAACAAGAGGAGTTGAGTGTAGGAGCAAAGAGGTCCTTCTGCAGTTGTACAGGGCCCTAGTGAGACCACACCTGGAGTATGGTGTGCAGTTTTGGTCTCCTAATTTGAGGAAGGACATCCTTGCTATTGACGGAGTGCAGCGTAGGTTTACAAGGTTAATTCCCGGGATGGCGGGACTGTCATATGCTGTGAGAATGGAGCGGCTGGGCTTGTACATTCTGGAGTTTAGAAGGATGAGAGGGCATCTTATTGAAACAGATAAGATCATTAAATGTTTGGACACACTAGAGGCAGGAAACATGTTCCCGATGTTGGGAGAGTCCAGGACCAGGGGCCACAGTTTAAGAATAAGGGGTAAGCCGTTTAGAACGGAGACGAGGAAACACTTTTTCACACAGAGAGTTGTGAGTCTGTGGAATTCTCTGCCTCAGAGGGCGGTGGAGGCCGGTTCTCTGGAAACTTTCAAGAGAGAGCTAGATAGGGCTCTTAAAGATAGCGGAGACAGGGGATATGGGGAGAAGGCAGGAACGGGGTACTGATTGGGGATGATCAGCCATGATCACATTGAATGGCGATGCTGGCTCGAATCTTATAACAATCTTATATGTTTCAATGAGATCCCCTCTCATGCTTCTAAACTCCAGGGTGTACAAGCCCAGCTGCTCCATTCTCTCAGCATATAGAAACATACAAACATACACAGTAGGTGCAGGAGTCGGCCATTCGGTCCTTCGAGCCTGCACCGCCATTCAATATGATCATGGCTGATCATCCAACTCAGTATCCTGTACCTGCCTTCTCTCCATACCCCCTGACCCCTTTAGCCACAAGGGCCACATCCAACTCCCTCTTAAATATACCCAATGAACTAGCCTCAACTACCTTCTGTGGCAGAGAATTTCACAGATTCACCACTCTCTGTGTGAAAAATGATTTTCTCATCTTGGTCCTAAAAGACTTCCCCCTTATCCTTAAACTGTGACCCCCTTGTCCTGGACTTCCCCAACATCGGGAACAATGTTCCTGCATCTACCCTGTCCAACCCCTTAAGAATTTTGTAAGTCTCTATGAGGTCACCCCTCAATCTCCTAAATTTCAGCGAGTACAAGCCGAGTCTATCCAGTCTTTCTTCATATGGAAGTCCTGTCATCCCAGGAATCAGTCTGGTGAACCTTCTCTGTACTCCCTCTATGGCAAGAATGTCTTTCCTCGGATTAGGAGACCAAAACTATGACGGTCCCGCCATCCCGGGAATTAATCTTGTAAAACTACGCTGCACTCCCTCAGCAGCAAGAATGTCCTTGCTCAAAATAGGGGACCAAAACAAACTAGGGGACAACCTCCCTTTCTCTGACCATCTGTTGCTGGGCAGATTAACTGCAGCGGTGATGTCTTGTTCGCAGGGCTTTGAATGGGACCTGAAAGGAACTCCTCTGGACGCAAGTTCTGAGATCCACGTTGTCGTGAAGGATCATGAAACCATGGGAAGAAACAGGTAGGTGTTAAAGAAAACTTTAAAACATACCAGAGTGTGCTTGAGGGCGGCGCAGCGGTGGAGTCGCTGCCTCACTGCGCCAGGGACCCGGGTTCCATCCTGACTACGGGTGCTGTTTGCACGGAGTTTGCACGTTCTCCCCGTGACCTGCGCGGGTTTTCTCCGGGTGCTCCGCTTTCCTCCCGCACTCCAAAGTCACTCAGGTTTGTGGGTTAATTGTTTAGTTTATGTCATTTTAAGTTGGAGATACAGCGCGTAAACAGGCCCTTCGGCCCACCGAGTCCGCACTGACCCGCGATGCCCGCACGCTAACACTCTCCTACACACACAAGCGACAATTTACATTTATACCAAGCCAAGTAACCCACAAGCCTGTACATCTTCGAAGTGTAGAGTCTTTGGTGTGTGGGAGCAGCTCGGCCTATAGTTTATTTCTCTCCGGACTGTCAAAGCCGCCACAGCCAGACATAAAAACAGTTTTTATCCACGAGTAGCTGCTCTACTCAACAGTCAAACATCTGTCGCCTCCCTTTGATCTGGTATTTTGTTGGTTCACGTGCTTGATCAGTGGTGTTTTATCATGAATGTTTTATTATTATTAATGTTTAGTGTTTTCTGAGTCATTCGTAGCTGTCACTGTGTGTCATGTTGTTACTTGTGGGCGGAGCACCAAGGCAAATTCCTTGTATGTGAATACTTGGCCAATAAACGTACTTACTTACTTACTCTAAACAAAACTAAACTAAATCTATTTACACTATTAGACTTTAGACTTTAAAGATACAGTGCGGTGCTGGCTCGAAGGGCCGAACGGCCTACTCCTGCACCTATTGTCCATTGTCTTTTGAAACTGGCCCCATTGAGTCCGTCCCGACCAGTAATCACCCCAGACACTAGTTATATCCCACACACGAGGGACAGTTTACAATCTTCACCAAAGCCAATTCACCTACAAACCTGCGGGCCTTTGGATTGCGGGAGAAAACCAGAGCACCCGGAGAAAACCCACGCGGTCACAGGGAAAAGGTGCTAACTCCGTACAGACAGCGCCCGTAGTCCTTGATCCATGTTCAGACCTTGATCCATGTCCCTCTCAACCTGTCCTATCCATGTACCTGTCGATATATTTCTTCGACATCGCGATAGTCCCTCCTCCGGCAGCTCGTTCCATGCACCCACCACCCTCTGTGTAAAAAAGTTGCCCCATCAGATTTCTATTAAATCTTTTCCCCCTCTCCCCTGAGTCCTCTGGTTCTCAATTCCCTTACCCAGTGACCTGCGTGGGTTTTCTCCGGGTGCTCCAGTTTCCTCCCACACTCCAAAGACATGCAGTTTGGTAGGTTAATTGGCCCTCTATAGATAGATACATAGAAAATAGGTGCAGGAGGAGGCCATTCGGCCCTTCGAGTCAGCACCGCCATTCATTGCGATCATATAACCATATAATAACCATATAACAATTACAGCACGTAAACAGGCCCTCTCGGCCCTTCCAGTCCGTGCCGACCATTTGTTTTCCCCTAGTCCCATCTACCTGCACTCAGACCATACCCCTCCATTCCCTTCACGTCCATATACCTATCCACTTTACTTTTAAATGTTAAAATCGATCCTGCCTCCACCACTTCTGCTGGAAGCTCATTCCACACAGCCACCACCCTATGAGTAAAGAAGTTCCCCCTCACGTTACCCCTAAACTTCTGTCCCTTAATTCTCATGTCATGTCATGGCTGATCGTCCCCTATCAATAACCCGTGCCTGCCTTCTCCCCATATCCCTTGACTCCACTAGCCCCTAGAGCTCTATCTAACTCTCTCTTAAATCCATCCAGTGGCTTGGCCTCCACTGCCCTCTGTGGCAGGGAATTCCACAAATTCACAACTCTCTGGGTGAAAATGTTTTTTTCTCACCTCAGTCTTAAATGGCCTCCCCTTTATTCTAAGACCGTGGCCCCTGGTTCTGGACTCGCCCAACATTGGGAAAAATTTTCCTGCATCCAGCTTGTCCAGTCCTTTTATAATTTTATATGTTTCTGTAAGATGGCCACTCATCCTTCTAAACTCCAGTGAATACAAGCCTGGCATTTTCAAATTGCAAATTGCAATATAAATTGCAAATTGTCCCTAGTGTGCAGGGGAGTGCTTGTGATCTCTAGTCGAGTTTAGTTTTAGTTTAGAGATACAGCGCGGCAACAGGCCCCCCGGCCCACCGGGTCCGCGCCGACCAGCGATCCCTGCACATTAACACTATCCTGCGCCCACGAGCGAAATTTGTTACATCTATACCAAGCCAATTAACCTCTATACCTGCACGTCTTTGGAGTGTGGGAGGAAACCGAAGGCCGCGAAGAAAACCCACGCTGGTCACGGGGAGAGCGTACAAACTCCGCACGTAGTCAGGATGGAACCCGGGTCTCCGGCGCTGCATTCGCTGTAAGGCAGAATCCAGAGCAGGATTTCTTTAGACTTTAGACATACAGTGCGGAAAGCGGTCCTTCCACCCAACGGGTCCGCGCCCACCAGTGGTCACCCCGTGCACTAACAACAGACGATAGGCGCAGGAGGCGGCCATTCGGCCCTTCGAGCCGGCACCGCCATTCAATGTGATCATGGCTGATCATCCCCAATCAGTACCCCGTTCCTGCCTTCTCCCCATATCCCCTGACTCCGCTATCTTCAAGAGCCCTATCTATCTCTCCCTTGAAAGTATCCAGAGAACCGGCCTCCACCGCCCTCTGAGGCAGAGAATTCCACAGACTCACCACTCTCTGTGTGAAAAAGTGTTTCCTCGTCTCCGTTCTAAATGGCTTACTCCTTATTCTTAAACTGTGTGGCCCCTGGTTCTGGACTCCCCCAACATCGGGAACATGCTTCCTGCCTCTAGCGTGTCCAAACCCTGAATAATATTATATGTTTATTGACTCGGCTTGTACTCGCTAGAATTTAGAAGATTGAGGGGGGATCTTATGGAAAGTTATAAAATTCTTAAGGGGTTGGACAGGCTAGATGCAGGAAGATTGTTCCCGATGTTGGGGAAGTCCAGCACAAGGGGTCACAGTTTAAGGATAAGGGGAAAATCTTTTAGGACCGAGATGAGAAAATCATTTTTCACACAGAGAGTGGTGAGTCTGTGGAATTCTCTGCCACAGAAGGTAGTTGAGGCCAGTTCATTTGCTATATTTAAGAGGGAGTTAGATGTGGCCCTTGTGGCTAAAGGGATCAGGGGGTATGGAGAGAAGGCAGGTACAGGATACTGAGTTGGATGATCAGCCATGATCACATTGAATGGCGGTGCAGGCTCGAAGGGCCGAATGGCCTGCTCCTGCACCTATTTTCTATGTTTCTATCCTTCTATACTCCAGAGTGTATAAGCCCAGCCGCTCCATTCAATAGTGTGGGAGGAAACCGAAGCACCAGGAGAAAACCCACGCAGTCACTGAGGAAGGGAATAGAGAACCAGAGGACACTGGGGGGTGAGGTGGAAAAGATTTTTCGAGGGAGCCCCCAGGGAAAACGTACCCGGTCGCAGAGAGAACGCACAAACTCTGTAAAGTTTAAAGTGAAGTTTTATGAGTCGGAGGAGGGAGTCAGGCGTGCAGGGTTTGGGCAGGAAGGTGAGCAGCGAGCAGCGCTGAGACAGGTCCAGGGAGCTACATGTTGAGGCTGGCGAACAGATAACGCAGAGACTCTGGCATGCCCCAAATACCTCACGCCAGCCACGGGGAGGAGAGGCTCGCATTACGCAGGCAGCCGTGAGTCCAGGAGCACGGTAGAGTTGCTGCCTCACTGCGCCAGAGACAATAGACAATAGACAATAGGTGCAGGAGGAGGCCATTCGGCCCTTCAAGCCATGCAATGTGATCATGGCTGATCATCCCCAATCAGTACCCCGTTCCTGCCTTTTCCCCATATCCCCTTCACTTCGCTATCTTTAAGAGCCCTGTCTAGCTCTCTCTTGAAAGTATCCAGAGAGCCGGCCTCCACCGCCCTCTGAGGCAGAGAATTCCACAGACTCACAACTCTCTGTGAGAAAATGTTCTCAATGGCTTACCCCTTATTCTTAAACTGTGACCCCTGGTTCTGGACTCCCCCAACACCGGAAACATGTTTCCTGCCTCTAGCATGTCCAAACCCTTAACAATCTTATATGTTTCAATAAGATCCCCTCTCATCCTTCTAAACTCCAGAGTGTACAAGCCCAGCTGCTCCATTCTCTCAGCAAATGACAGTCCTGCCATCCCGGGAATTAACCTTCTAAACCTACGCTGCACTCCCTCAATAGCAAGAATGTCCTTCCTCAAATTAGGGGACCAAAACTCCACACAATAGTCCAGGTGTGGTGTCAGGTTCGATCCCGACTACAGGTGCTGTCTGTACGGAGTTTGTACATTCTCCCCGTGATCTGCGTGGGTTTTCATCCAGGTGCTCTGGTTTCCTCCCACACTCCAAAGGCGTGCAGGTTTGCATGTTAATTGGCTTGGTATAAATGTAAATTGTCCCTAATGTGTGTGGGATAATATTAGTTTGACGTCAGTGGTGGGCAAATTAATGGAAAGGATACTTAGAGATAATATATATAAGCATCTGGATAAACAGGGTCTGATCAGGAACAGTCAACATGGATTTGTGCCTGGAAGATCATGTTTGACAAACCTTCTTGAATTTTTTGAAGCGGTAACTAGGGAAATTGATGAGGGTAAAGCAGTGGATGTTGTCTATATGGATTTCAGTAAGGCCTTTGACAAGGTTCCCCATGGAAGGTTGGTTAAGAAGGTTCAATCTTTGGGTGTTAATGGCGGAGTAGCAAGATGGATTCAACAGTGGCTAAATGGGGAGATGTCAGAGAGTAATGGTGGATGGCTGTTTGTCAGGTTGGAAGCCGGTGACCAGTGGGGTGCCTCAGGGATCTGTGTTGGGTCCACTGTTGTTTGTCATGTACATCAATGATCTGGATGATGGGGTGGAAAATTGGATAAGTAAGTATGCAGATGATACTAAGATAGGTGCGGTTGTGGATAATGAAGTAGATTTTCAAAGTCTACAGAGAGATTTGGGCCATTTGGAAAAGTGGGCTGAAAGATGGCAGATGGAGTTTAATGCTGATAAGTGTGAAGTACTACATCTTGGCAGGACAAATCAAAAATAGGAGGTACATGGTAAATGGTAGGGAATTGAGGAATGCTGTGGAACAGAGGGATCTAGGAATAACTGTGCATAGTTCCCTGAAGGTGGAATCGCATGTAGATAGGGTGGTAAAGAAAGCCTTTGGTGTGCTGGCCTTTATAAATCAGAGCATTGAATATAGGAGTAGGGAAGTAATGTTAAAATTGTACAAGGCATTGGTGAGACCAATTCTGGAGTATGGTGTACAATTTTGGTCGCCTAATTATAGGAAGGATGTCAACAAAATAGAGAGAGTACAGAGGAGAATTACTAGAATGTTGCCAGGGTTCCAGCAACTATGTTACAGAGAAAGGTTGAACAAGTTAGGTCTTTATTCTTTGGAGCGCAGAAGGTTAAGGGGGGACTTGATTGAGGTCTTTAAAATGATGAAAGGGATAGACAGAGTTGACGTGGATACGTTTTTCCCATTGAGGGTAGGGAAGATTCAAACAAGAGGGCATGACATGAGAATTAAGGGACAGAGGTTTCGGGGTAACGTGAGGGGGAACTTCTTTACTCAGAGGGTGGTGGCTGTGTGGAATGAGCTTCCAGCAGAAGTGGTGGAGGCAGGATCGATTTTAACATTTAAGAGTAAAGTGGATAGGTATATGGACGTGAAGGGAATGGAGGGGTATGGTCTGAGTGCAGGTAGATGGGACTAGGGGAAAACAAATGGTCGGCACGGACTGGAAGGGCCGAGAGGGCCTGTTTCCGTGCTGTAATTGTTATATGGTTATATGGTTATATGGTTAATGTGCGGGGATCGCTGGTTGGTGCAGGCTGGGTGGGCCGAAGGGCCTGCTTTCCACTGTGCCTCTAAACTGAACTGAAAGAGGGACAAGGAGTAGTTAGGTTTAGTTTAGTTTAGAGATACAGCACAGAAGCAGGCCCTTCGGCCCACCGGGTCCGCGCCGACCGGCGATCCCCGCACACTAACGCCATCCTACACCCACCAGGGACATTTTTTTACATTTATACCAAGCCAATTAACCTTCAAACCCGCACGTCTTTGGAGTGTGGGAGGAAACCGGAGATCTCGGAGAAAACCCACGCAGGTCACGGGGAGAAGGTACAAACTCCGTACAGACAGCGCCCGTGTTCAGGAGCGAACCCGGGTCTCGGGCGCTGCGTTCGCGGCAAGGCAGCAACCCTACCGCTGCGCCACCGTGACCGCCAGTCGGAATGGCCCAGCAGGCTTGTGGCACATTGGCCTTCACCAGTGTAGACGTTGGGAGATCATGTTACAGTTGACCAAGACATTGCTCCTTCTTCTGGCGTATGGCGTGCACAGCCTAAAGTTGTGGGCCGACGTGTTCTCTTTGGTCTGTTTGTTTGTTTGTGCACGCCGGGTTGATTGCATTAGTCGAAACAGGGCGGACCCACGTGAAGGTTGCAACCTCCCACCCCAAGACATTGCTGAAGCTGCACGTAGAGCATTGCGTTCAGTTTTGGTCACCCTTTTACAGTTCTTAAGCTGACAAGGGTGCAGTGAAGATTTACGAGGATGTTGCCTGGACTCCAGGGCGAGGTAGTGCAGGCCCGGACTCTATTCCTCGGAGCGCAGGAGGATGAGGGGTATAAAATCAGGAGAGGAATAGGTAGGATAAATGCACAGTGTCTTTTACCCGGGAGTAGTGGGGATTGAGAACCAGAGGACCCCGTTCAGACAGCACCTGTAGTTGGGATCGAACCCGGGACTCTGGCGCTGTGAGGCGGCAACTCTACCGCTAACGCCCTTCAGTCTAAAGTCGACTGCGTTGGGCCCGAACCCATCACTCCCTGTATCAAAGATCCTCCGCGGAGCAAGATAGACCACTCCTGCTAAATGCAATGGGCTGACGCGTAGTACGCAACGGAATGGAACGTGGGCCTTTTTTTCATCCATTTCAGTAACCCGACCCGACCCGACCCGACCCGACCCGACCCGACCCGACCCGACCCGACCCGACCCGACCCGACCCGACCCGACCCGACCCGACCCGACCCGACCCGACCCGACCCGCAGTGTAATCAGCGTTGCGGGGGACCAGTTTGTGTTAATAAACTATAATTCTGAAAATGAGGGGAAGATTTTGACCAAATAACTTTTATATTTACGAGGATGTTTCCGTAGCCGGCTTCCGTCCCCGCGCTAGTATCCTACGGGATCTTTGGTGGGGAGACGGCAGCCGGTTACGGAAATGGGGCCGGAAATTACCCACGAATCTGCCCACGACCACACTGCGTCCTTTTTCGTCGAGTGGACCATCTTGCTTGCGATAGAATCTTTGCTCTGGACGGCTCTTGTTTTTGTTTCCTTCTTCCTGAGTGAACGCCAGGCTGCGTAACGCCTTCCTGTTGGCCGTGCCGTGAATGCCGAGACAGGAAGGGAACTTCCCTTTGGAACGGGAGTCCTGACTGAGAGGAAGCAGCATTCCGACCCGGACAGACACATAAATCCTCCGTTGTTGACCCGCAGCGTGTCACCCCGCCATTGTGTCGGAGGAGACTGATGTTGTCAAGCTGGAAATGGTGTCGAAAATATTTACCAGAATGTTCTTAGGGTTCGAGGGCCTGAGCTGCGGGGAGAGGCTGAGCAGGCTGGGACTCTATTCCTTGGAGCACAGAAGGATGAGGGGAGGTCTTGTAGAGGTGTACAACATCAGGAGAGGAATAGTTGTTTGGTTTAGTTTAGTGATACAGCGCGGAAACCAGCCTGTCGGCCCACCGGGTCCGCGCCGACCAGCGATCCCCGCGCACTCCCATTACCCTCGCGACAATTAAGAATTGCCTTCATCCCAAGCCAATTAACCTACAAACCTGCACGTCTTTGGAGTGTGGGAGGAAGCCGAACATCTCAGCGGAAACCCACGCAAGTCACGGGGAGGACGTACAAACTCCACACAGACAGCACCTGTGGTCGGGATTGAACTCGGGTCTCCGAAGCTGTGAGGCAGCAGCTCTGTGTTACGCCACCGTGTCGACCTGGGTAAATAGATCGGATAGAGGCACACAGAGCCTCTTGCCCAGGGTCGGGGAATCGAGGACCAGAGGACAGAGAAACATAGAAACATAGAAATTAGGTGCAGGAGTAGGCCATTCGGCCCTTCGAGCCTGCACCGCCATTCAATATGATCATGGCTGATCATCCAACTCAGTATCCTGTACCTGCCTTCTCTCCATACCCCCTGATCCCTTCAGCCACAAGGGCCACATCTAACTCCCTCTTAAATATAGCCAATGAACTGGCCTCAACTACCTTCTGTGGCAGAGAATTCCACAGATTCACCACTCTCTGAATGAAACAATGTTTTTCTCATCTCGGTCCTAAAAGACTTCCCCCTTATCCTTAAACTGTGACCCCTTGCTCTGGACTTCCCCAACATCGGGAACAATCTTCCTGCATCTAGCCTGTCCAACCCCTTAAGAATTTTGTAAGTTTCTATAAGATCCCCCCTCAATCTTCTAAATTCCAGCGAGTACAAGCGAGTCTATCCAGTCTTTCTTCATATGAAAGTCCTGCCATCCCAGGAATCAGTCTGGTGAACCTTCTCTGTACTCCCTCTATGGCAATAATGCCCTTCCTCAGATTTGGAGACCAAAACTGTACGCAATACTCCAGGTGTGGCCTCACCAAGACCCTGTACAACTGCAGTAGAACCTCCCTGCTCCTGTACTCAAATCCTTTTGCAATGAATGCCAACATATCATTCGCTTTCATAGACTTAAGGTGATGAGGGAATGATTTAACAGGAACCCGAGGGGTAACTTTTTTACACAAAGGGTGATGGGTGTATGGAACGAACTGTCGGAGAAGGTAGTTGAGGATGGGACTATCCCGTTTAAAAACATTTGCACAGGTACGTGGATAGGACAGGTTTGGATAGATAAGGGCCAAACGCAGGCAGATGGGACTGGTGTAGATGGGACAGGTTGGCCGGTGTGGGCAAGTTGGGCCGAAGGGCTTGTTTCCACGCTGTGTGACTGTATAAGATATAGGAAAGGTGGTTAGAAATGTAGAAAAATAGGGGCAGGGGACATCACCAGGTGGACAACCGAACATACAGCTGCTGCTGCGCCAGAGACCCGGGTTCCAGTGCGGGAGGAAACCGGAGCACCCGGAGAAAACCCACGCGGTCACGGGGAGAACGTACAAACTCCGTGCAGGCAACACCCGTAGTCAGATTTTAAACCTATTGATTCTTGCTATTGAGGGAGTGCAGCGTAGGATCACAAGGTTAATTCCCGGGATGGGCGGGACTGTCATATGCTGAGAGAACGGAGCATTCGAGCCAGCACCGCCATTCACTGTGATCATGGCTGATCATCCCCAATCTGTACCCCGTTCCTGCCTTCTCCCCATATCCCCTGACTCCGCTATTTTTAAGAGCCCTATCTAGCTCTCTCTTGAAAGCATCCAGAGAACCGGCCTCCACCGCCCTCTGAGGCAGAGAATTCCACAGACTCACAATTCTCTGGGTGAAAATGTGTTTCCTCATCTCTGTTCTAAATGCCTTACCCATTATTCTTAAACTGTGTTTCCAAACCGTTAATCTTATATGTTTCAATAAGATCCCCTCTCATCCTTCTAAACTCCAGAGTGTACAAGCCCAGCCGCTCCATTCTCTCAGAATATGACAGTCCCGCCATCCTGGGAATTAACCTGGTGAACCTACGCAGCACTCCCTCAATTGCAAGAATGCCCTTCCTCAAATGAGGGGACCAAACCTGCACACAATACTCCAGGTGTGGTCTCACTAGGGCCCTGTACAACTGCAGAAGGACCTCTTTGCTCCTATATTCTTGTTATAACCCCTGAAACCTGTACGAATGAAGAGAAGGGTCCCGACCTGAATAAATATGTGACATAAAACATTCTTGACTCTCTGGGGCCTTTCCATTCACAGTACAGGTCCTGTCCTGGTTTAACGTCCATAAATACAACACTTCACTCTTGGCCTTGACTGTGACTCTTGGCTCTTGACGCCCGGCCAAAGGAAACATCCTCTCTGCATCCACCCTGGAGAGAAAAAAGCCACGATTAAGTCAAGTCAAGTCGTCACTTTTATTTCTATAACACACTTAAAAAACAACTCTCGTTGGCCAAAGTGCTTTACATTGGTGGAGGTACTACCGTTCTACAACAGTGGTTCATGGATTAAGTACAGACATAAATACATACATATAGCCCTCGCTCAGAGGACGTCAAGAAAGGCTTGAGAGTAAAGATGAGAAAGGGGGGGGGGGAGAGAGAGGGCGAGAGAGACGGGGAGAGAGAGAGAGACGTGGAGAGAGAGAGATGGGGAGAGAGAGAGACGGGGAGAGAGAGAGAGGGGGAGAGAGAGAGACGGAGAGAGAGAGAGGGGAGGGACGGCGAGAAGAGATAGAGAGAGAGGGGGAAGAGAGAGAGAGGGGGGAGAGATGAGAGAGAGAGGGGGAGGAAGAGAGGGAGGGGAGAGAGAGGGAGGGAAAGGAGGAGAGAAACTGAGTGAGGGAGAGAGAGAGGAGGGGGAGAGAATGAGAAAGTGAGAGGGGAGAGAGAGAGAGAGAGAAAGAGAGAGAGAGAATGGGGAGGGAGAGAGAGAGAGAGAGGGGAGAGAGAGAGAGAGAGAGAAGGGCGGAGGAGGGGAGAGAGAGAGAGAGAGAGAGGGGAGGTTGATAGAGAGAGAGGGAGATGAGAGATGAGATGGAGAGAGAGGGGAGAGAGAGAGGAGAGAGAGATAGAGGGAGGGGGACGAAGATGTGAGAGAGGGGCGGAGGGAGAAAGAGAGAGAGAGGGAGACAGAGAGAGAGAGGGGGAAAGGAGATGAGAGAGAGAGGGGGGGAGGGAGAGGGTAAGAGAGCGCAAGAGAGAGAGAGAGAGAGGGAGAGCGAGGGGCAGGGAGATAGAGGGAGAGAGAGAGGGGTAGAGAGAGGGAGAGGTTGAAACATATAAGATTGTTAAGGGTTTGGACACGCTTGAGGCAGGAAACATGTTCCCGATGTTGGGGGAGTCCAGAACCAGGGGCCACAGTCTAAGAATAAGGGGTAAGCCATTTAGAACGGAGACGAGGAAACACTTTTTCTCACAACGAATGGTGAGTCTGTGGAATTCTCTGCCTCAGAGGGCGGTGGAGGCCGGTTCTCTGGATGTTTTCAAGAGAGAGCTAGATAGGGCTCTTAAAGATAGCGGAGTCAGGGGATATGGGGGGAAGGCATGATCACATTGAATGGCGGTGCTGGCTCGAAGGGCTGAATGGCCTACTCCTGCAGCTGCTGTTCTGGAGCAGGCAGCTCTCCCAGTGGCGGGGATGCCCCAGTCTGCGCTGGGCTCTGTGCCGGGGGGTGGGGTGTGAGGATGGTGGAGGCTTGGTGAGGGTGGGCCGGGAGCTGGTTTACTGCCTGTGACCTTGTGGGGGTGCGGGGAGGGAGGGAGGGAGCTGGACTCGGTCCGACAGGAAGGGCTGGGCTGACTACTGGAATATTTATAGTGCTGAGTCAGTGACCAAAGCAGGGACCAGAGGATACATTCACATGGATATAAATAACACTCGCCCGCTGGAGCCCATGTGTCGAGTTGCAAGCGATTCCCCGGCACGTCAGCCGGCCTTCATAGTCACCATACGGTCCTGAGTAATACGGGCAGCCTTAGGCACAGAATTGGGAGCTGAATGAGGCCATTCGGCCCATCAAGTCTACTCTGCCATTCAATCATGGCTGATCTATCTAACCTCATTCTCCTGCCTTCTCCCCGTAACCTCTGACACCCGTAGTGATCACGATATGGGCCTCAAGCTGAAACGTCACCCATTCCATCGCTCCAGAGATGCTGCCTGTCCCAATAGACAATGGGTGCAGGAGTAGGCCATTCGGCCCTTCGAGCCAGCACCGCCATTCAATGTGATCATGGCTGATCATCCCCAATCAGTACCCCGTTCCTGCCTTCTCCCCATATCCCCTGACTCCGCTATCTTTAAGAGCCCTATCTAGCTCTCTCTTGAAAGTATCCAGAGAACCGGCCTCCACCGCCCTCTGAGGCAGAGAATTCCACAGACTCACAACTCTCTGTGTGAAAAAGTGTTTCCTCGTCTCCGTTCTAAATGGCTTACTCCTTATTCTTAAACTGTGGCCCCTGGTTCTGGACTCCCCCAACATCGGGAACACGTTTCCGTTAGTTTGGTTTAATATTGTCACGTGTACTGAGGTACAGTGAAAAGCTTTTTTTGTTGCGTGCTAACCAGTCAGCGGAAAAGGGACGCAACAAGATCACAATCGAGCCTCCACCACAGTGTACTGAGCTCTGTAACCGAGCAGAAGAAGGGTCCCGACCAGACTGATTCCTGGGATGGCAGGACTTCCATATGAAGAAAGACTGGATAGACTCGGCTTGTACTCGCTAGAATTTAGAAGATTGAGGGGGCATCTTATAGAAACTTACAAAATTCTTAAGGGGTTGGACAGGCTAGATGCAGGAAGATTGTTCCCGATGTTGGGGAAGTCCAGAACAAGGGGTCACAGTCTAAGGATAAGGGGGAATTCCTTTAGGACCGAGATGAGGAAAACATTTTTCACACAGAGAGTGGTGAATCTGTGGAATTCTCTGCCACAGAAGGTAGTTGAGGCCAGTTCATTGGCTATATTTAAAAGGGAGTTAGATGTGGCCCTTATGGCTCAGTGTGAAAAAGTGTTTCCTCGTCTCCGTTCTAAATGACTTACCCCTTATTCTTAAACAGTGGCCCCTGGTTCTGGACTCCCCCAACATCGGGAACATGTTTCCTGCCTCTAGCGTGTCCAAACCCTAAACAATCTTATATGTTTCAATGAGATCTCCTATCATCCTTCTAAACTCCAGAGTGTACAATCCCAGCCACTCCATTCTCTCAGCATATGACAGGCCCGCCATCCCGGGAATTAACCTTGTAAACCTACGCTGCACTCCCTCAATAGCAAGATTGTCTTCCTCAAATTAGGGGACCAAAATTGCACACAATAACTCCAGGTGTGGTCTCACTAGGGCCCTGTACAACGGCAGAAGGACCTCTTTGCTCCTATATTCAATTCCTCTTGTTATAAAGGCCAACATTGCCATTCGCTTTCTTCGTTGCCTGCTGTACCTGCATGCTTACTTTCATAGACTGATGAACAAGGACCCCAGATCCCGTTGTACTTCCTCTTTTCCCAACCTGACGCCATTTCGATAGTAATCTGCCTTCCTGTTTTTGCTACCAAACTGGATATTCTCACATTTATCCGCATTAAACTTCATCTGCCGTGCATCTGCCCACTCCCCCAACCTGTCCAAGTCACCCTGCATTCTCATAGCATCCTCCTCACAGTTCACACTGCCACCCAGCTTTGTGTCATCTGCAAATTTGCTAATGTTACTTTGAATCCCTTCATCCAAATCATTGATGTATATTGTAAATAGCTGCGGTCCCAGCACCGAGCCTTGCGGTACCCCACTAGTCACTGCCTGCCATTCTGAAAGGGACCCGTTAATCCCTACTCTTGGGTGGATAGGGTGGTCAAGAGAGCTTTCAGTACATGGCCTTGACCAGTCAGAGTATTGAGTACAGAAGTCGGGAGGTCATGTTGCAGGTGTACGAGACGTTGGCGTGGCCAAATCTAGAGTATTGCGTTCAGTTCTGGGCGCCGTGTTAGAGGAAAGATGTTGTCAAGCTGGAAAGGGTGCAGGGAAGATTTACGAGGATGCTGCCAGGACTCGAGGATGTGAGCTATAGGGAGAGGGTGAGCAGGCTGGGTCTCTATTCCATGGAGCGCGGGAGGATGAGGAGCGATCTTATAAAGGTGTACAACATCATGAGAGGAATAGATCGGGTAGACGCACAGAGTATCTTGCCCAGAGTAGGGGAATCGAGGACCACATGACGTGGGTTTAAAGTGAGAGGGGAACGATTTCATGCAATGGTCAGATTGAAATGTGCTGTTCAGACTGCATTTAGACAATAGACAATAGACAGTAGGTGCAGGAGGAGGCCATTCGGCCCTTCGAGTCAGCACCACCATTCAATATGATCATGGCTGATCATCCCCAATCAGTACCCCGTTCCTGACTCCGCTATCTTTAGGAGCCCTATCTCGCTCTCTCTTGAAAGCATCCAGAGAACCGGCCTCCACCGCCCTCTGAGGCAGAGAATTCCACAGACTCACCACTCTCTGTGAGAAAAAGTGTTTCCTCGTCTCCGTTCTAAATAGCTTACCCCTTATTCTTAAACTGTGGGTCCTGGTTCTGGACTCCTACAACATCGGGAACATGTTTCCTGCCTCTAGCGTGTCCAAACCCTTAACAATCTTATATGAGCTGGTCAGACTGCATTTGGAATATTGTGAGCAATTTTGGGCCCCATATTTGAGGAAGGATGTGCCGGCTCTGGAGAGGGTCCAGAGGAGGTTTACAAGAAAGATCCCAGGAATGAGTGGGTTAGCCTACGGTGAGCGTTTGTCGGCACTGGGCCTGGAATTGCGGAATTGTCTATTGTGTATTGTTACCTCCCACACTCCAAAGACGTGCAGGTTTGTAGGTTAATGGCCTTTGGTATAAATGTAAATTGTCCCTTGTGTGTGTAGGATAGTGTTAGTGTCGATGCAGGCTCGGTGGGACGATAGGGCCTGAATCTGCGCTGTGTCTTTAAACTAATCTAAACTTAACTAAAGGTGGAAACAAAAGGCTGGAGAGACTCAGCGGGACAGGCAGCGTTTCTCTGGGTTGAAGGAATGGGTGATGTTTCGGGGATTCTAAAGAAGGGTCTCGACCCAGAACGTCACCCATTTCCCTTTTCTCCCGAGACGCTGAGTTACTCCGCCATTTTGTGTCTATCTTCGGTTTAAACCAGCATCTGCAGTTTAGTTTATAGTTCAGAGATAGAGCACAGAAGCAGGCCCTTCGGCCCACCGGGTCCGCGCCCACCAGCGATCCCCGCACATTAACGCTCTCCCATTCACACGAGGGACAATTTTTACATTTACCAAGCCAATTAACCTCAAGTCGAGAGTCAAGAGAGTTCATTGTCATGTGTCCCAGATAGGACAGTGACATTCCTACAACCCTGCACGTCTTTGGAGTGTGGGAGGAAACCGAAGATCTCGGGAAAAGAAAACGGGGAGAACGTGCAAACTCCGTAAAGACAGCACCCGTGGTCAGGACCGAACCCGGGTCTCCGGCGCTGCATGCGCCATCAGGCACCGTTGCACCACCGTTTCTTGCTGAGCTGCACTGAAACTGTGTGGGACTCTAACTAGGAATGCCAGGGAATAGTTTCAGCTGGTGGCAGTGTGAACCGTGAGGAGGATGCTATGAGAATGCAGGGTGAGTTGGACAGGTTGGGGGAGTGGGCAGATGCATGGCAGATGCAGTTTAATGCGGATAAATGTGAGGTTATCCACTTTGGTAGCAAAAACAGGAAGGCAGATTACTATCTAAATGGCGTCAAGTTGGGTAAAGGGGAAGTTCAACGGGATCTGGGGGTCCTTGTTCATCAGTCTATGAAAGTAAGCATGCAGGTACAGCAGGCAGTGAAGAAAGCGGATGGGATGTTGGGCTTTATAACAAGAGGAATCAAATATAGGAGCAAAGAGGTCCTTCTGCAGTTGTGCAGGGCCCTAGTGAGACCACACCTGGAGTATTGTGTGCAGTTTTGGTCCCCTCATTTGAGGAAGGACATTCTTGATATTGAGGGAGTGCAGCGTAGGTTTACAAGGTTAATTCCAGGGATGGCGGGACTGTCATATGCTGTGAGAATGGAGCGGCTGGGCTTGTACACTCTGGAGTTTAGAAGAATGAGAGGATATCACATTCTTCTAAGATATCAAGAATGAGAGGATATCAAGAATGAGAGGATATCATATAGAAGGATGAGAGGGGATCTCATTGAAACATATAAGATTGTTAAGGGCTTGGACACGCTAGAGGCAGGAAACATGTTCCCGATGTTGTGGGAGTCCAGAACCAGGGGCCACAGTTTAAGAATAAGGAGTAAGCCATTTAGAACGGAGACGAGGAAACACTTTTTCTCACAGAGAGTGGTGAGTCTGTGGAATTCTCTGCCTCAGAGGGCGGTGGAGGCCGGTTCTCGGGACGCTTTCAAGAGAGAGCTAGATAGGGCTCTTAAAGATAGCGGAGTCAGGGAATATGGGGAGAAGGCAGGAACGGGGCACTGATTGGGGTGGAAGATGGCAACCTTCACGTGGTCCGCCCTGTTTCGACTAATGCAATCAACTCGACGTGCACAAACGGAAGATCAAATAGAACAAGTTGTCCAACAACTTTAGGCTGTGCACGCCCCACGACAGAAGAAGAAGGGCACTGATTGTGGATGATCAGCCATGATCACAGTGAATGGCGGTGCTGGCTCGACGCCCCAGATGGCCGCCTCCTGCACCTATTGTCTATTGTGTATTGAGTCTAACCCTGTCCTCAGACTGTGCTGTGATTTATTTCCTAGGTTTCTGGGAGAGGTACACACCTCCCTGACCGACGTGCTCAGCTCCCCGCACCTTGTGGCCAAGTACAACCTGCCCTTACAGGACACAAAGCGTCAGAACACTGGGGTAAGGACCTCTCTCTCTCTTCCCATCACATCAGCAGTCAGACCTTAGCATCTGTGGCCGGAACGTTACTCGAGAGTATTCACTTTAGTTCAGTTTAGTGTCATTTTGTTCAAAGGTCCAGATGTATTTGTCACATGCACCATCAGGTGCAGTGAAATGCCAATAGACAATAGACATTAGGTGCAGGAGTAGGCCATTCGGCCCTTCGAGCCAGCGCCGCCATTCAATGTGATCACGGCTGATCATCCCCAATCAGTACCCCGTTCCTGCCTTCTCCCCATATCCCCTGACTCCGCTATCTTTAAGAGCCCTATCAAAATCTCTCTTGAAAGTATCCAGAGAACCGGCCTCCACCGCCCTCTGAGGCAGAGAATTCCACAGACTCACCACTCTCTGGGTGAAAAAGTGTTTCCTCCTCTCCGTTCTAAATGGCTTACCCCTTATTCTTAATATTCTGTGGCCCCTGGTTCTGGACTCCCCCAACATCGGGAACATGTTCCCTGCCTCTGTCCAAACCCTTAATAATCTTATATGTTTCAATTAGATGTTTAAATATATTTCAATTTAGACTTTAGAGTTTACAGATACTGCACTGAAACAGGCCCTTCGGCCCAAAAGAGACAGAGATCTGGGGGCTGGTGGAATCAAGGGATATGGGGAGAAGGCAGGTACGGGTTATTGATTGGGGACGATCAGCCATGGATTTCTCTGCCTCAGAGGGCGGTGGAGGCCGGTTCTCCGGATGCTTTCAAGAGAGAGCTAGATAGGGCTCTTGAAGATAGCGGAGTCAGGGGATTTGGGAAGAAGGCAGGAACGGGGTACTGATTTGAGGATGATCAGCCATGATCACATTGAACGGCGGTGCTGGCTCGAAGGGCAGAATGGCCTCCTCCTGCACCTATTGTCTATTGTCTAAATGCAAGATGTGATGGATTAAAATGTCCTGCCTTCCTCCGTTGTGTTTGCTTTGCCAGTATTCCCGCTGTTGCAATCCAGTGAAACCCACAGTGACACATTCTGCTCCCAGCTCTGGACAATGCTGCCCTTTGTCAAACGCCTTTCAGAGGTTCACGCGCAGAGCACGGGCCCAGTGTTCTCCTGGAAACTCTATGGAAGAAGCCGTTCCACTCCCCGCCAGACACAAGTCTCCGCAAGCCTACGTGTGTCAGCGCAATCACTTCCTGACAAAGAGCCATTCTCGTCCAGGTCGTCGCAGGTTGCAAACGTGTTCTACCCTGGTTGAGAAGGGAATCTAGAGATGCCTAAAAGATTGATTTTAGTTTAGAGATTCAGCGCAGAAACGGGCCCGTTCGGCCCACCGAGCCCACCTGGCCCGCGCCGACCAGCGATCACCCCGAACATTAGCGCTATCCTTTTTTTGTAATAACATTTTTACTAGAAGTAATCCATCATAACAACGGTACAACAACTTTTCAAATACACAGCCAACTTATTTCAATAAGTATACGGATGTTACGAGTCATTCTTATAAACTTCTATTATTTTAGAAAGTAGAAAATGAAAATAATAGATTTTAATCAATAAGAATAGTGATTAAATAATAATTTTGATTATATAGAAAGAGAAGAGAGAGAGAAAAAAAAAATGTATATATTCTTGTTATATGTATTTAATTAAAACAAAGTATTATATATATATTAATAAAAAAAAAGAGAGATTATAATATACATCTTAATAGTGAATAACACAATTTCAAATAGCGATAACAATAGAGACATGTATACAAATCAAAAAGAAAAACAGAGAGTTATTTTCATCTGATCCTGCCGGGTACCCATTGAGTTGTGATGCCAAGAACAGCTACCCCTTCAAATATTCTGTAGATGGAGACCATATCTGTTCATCATTAGCATTATCCTACGGGACACTTTATCAAAGGCAATTAACTTGTGCAAAGTCGTACGTCTTTGGAGTGTGGGAGGAAACCTGAGATCCCGTGGAAAACCCTCGCGAGTCGAGGGGAGAACGTACAAATTCGGTACAGACTTAGATTTACTAAATTGTAACAGCCCAGTGGAACAGAAGGTGGGAGGTGCAGTTGTACAGGTGGTGAGACCACACCTGGCGTACAAAGGACATTATTGCCAAGTGCAGAGATTCACCAGACTGATGTTGTCTTTGAAGAAAGACTGGAACACTCTCTGGGGGGTTGGACTAATGAAGATTGTTCCCGATGTTGGGGAAGTCAGCCTTTAAGATCCTTGAGTAGTTGAGGCCCATTGGCTATATTTAAGAGTGAGTTGGATGTGGCCCTTGTGGCTAAGGTGATCAGAGGGTATGGAGAGAAGGCATTATCTCAATAATGCGGCAGGCTCGACTGAACCTAACTCTAATTTCCTATTTCATGTTTCTATGTTTCTAAGTGAACAGAAGGTGGTGGAGGCGCCAATGGACTGGGCTTGACAGATGATTAGTTAAGTTGAAAATCTAACGGCTACAACAAAAATGGTGCGACACTGGAAAAAACGCCGCGCGCCAACACGTGGTCACGCCGCATATTTTTAGGTGGCCTGATAACGTCAGTCAATGATGCCGGCAGTTGCCGAAAAAAATCGGCAAGTGGGACAGGCCCTTAAGGATTTTGAGAGTGAAGGGGAGATGCCTGGGGAATGTGGTTGAATGGGAAAGATAGATCAGCCATGATTGAATGGTGGAGTAGGGATTGAAGTGTGGAAACAGGCCTTTCAGCCAAACTAGCCAACATTGGCCAACATGTCCCACTGGCTACACTTGTCCCACATGCCTGCCCTTGGTCCATATCCCTCCAAACTTCTATTATCCATGTAGCTGTCGCTTAAATGTTGGGATAGTCCCTGCCTCAACTACCTCCTCTGGCAGCTCGTTCCATACGCCCACCACTCTTTGCGTGAAAAAGTCACCCCTCGGATTCCTATGAAATCTTTTCCCCTTCTCCTTAAACCCATGTCCTCTGGTCCTCGATTCCCCTACTCTGGGCAAGAGATTCAGTGCGTCTACCCAATCTATTCCTCTCATGGAATGAGAAGTGTCATGGGACTTGATTTGGGCCGAATGGCCTGCATCTGCCCCAATCGCATGAACATCTGGGGAGAAGGCAGGAGAATGCAGTTGAGAGGGAGAGATAGGTCGGCCATGATTGAATGGCGGAGTAGACTTAATGGGCTGAATGGCCTAACTCTGCTCCTATCACTTATGGACTTGAACACTGTACCTCGATACTTGTGAAGAGGCATGAAGGATCATCGATCCATTGAACCAGATCTACCAGGTTCATATCTTGACCAGAGTTAGACACAAAAAGCTGGAGGAACTCAGCGGGACAGGCAGCGTCTTTGGAGAGAAGGCATGGGTGACCCATCCCTTCTCTCCAGAGATGCTGCCTGTCCCGCTGGGTTGCTCCAGCTTTTTGTGTCTATCTTCGGTTTTAAACCAGCATCTGCAGTTCCTTCCTACTCATCCCTTGACTCAGTATGACTTGGCTTTGACTAATGGGCCTGTCCCACTTTGGCGATTTTACAGCAGAATGCCAGCGACTGTCGCCTGAAAAACCAACACACACACACCACACACACGCATGCACACACGCACGCACGCACACGCACACACACACACACGCACGCACACACACACGCACGCACACACGCACACACGCACGCACACACACACACACACACACGCACACACACACACACACACACACACACACACACACACACACACGCACACACACACAACACACACACACACGCCACACACACACACAACACACACACACACACACACACACACACACACACACACACACACACACACCGACACACACACACACACACACACACACACACACACACACACACACACACACACACACACACACACACACACCGACACACACACACACACACACACACACACACACACACACACACACACACACACACACACACACACACACACACACGACACACACACACACACACACACACACACACACACACACACACACACACACACACACACACACACACACACACACACACACACACACACACACACACACACACACACACACACACACACACACACACACACACACACACACACACACACACACACACACACACACACACACACACACACACACACACACACACACACCGACACACACACACACACACACACACACACACACACACACACACACACACACACACACACACACACACACACACACACACCCCTTCCTTCACCAGCCCGTTATGCAGGCGGGGGACAGGGCAAGCGGGGGGAGCGCTGTAATTAACAGACGCGCACAGCGATGAACAGGAAGGTTGGCGCTGTAATTAAGACGGGTAAAGCACAGTGTATGGTAAGTCCTTTTAAAAAAAAGGGGGCGTGGGGGAGGGGGGGGAGAAGGAGGGAGAAGGAGTGGAGACAACCTTTCAGAAGCCAGCGATACGCGGCTGTGAAGCTCGGCAGACATTTAACATTACTGGTCGGTTATCCTTGGTTCTGAAAACTACTGTTTACGTTTCTTTCACCCAACGAGCCGATGAAATTCACCGGTCAGCACCGGCTACAACCTACGAGAATCTACAAGAACCTTCGACCTCCTGGCGACCCAATAGGACCTCCTGGCGACCCACCCGCGGCACGAGAATTCTCGCGACTCTCCGTGGCGGCTTCATTCTAGTCGCCGCTAACTTTTCAACGCGTTGTAAAACATCACGGCGAGCGTAATGAGGCCGCGACCAGTTCCCAGAACGCGGGAACTCCTCACGGCCGTGAAGGCGGCTCCCCGGCAACCACCCGCGAACATGCGGAGAACATGTGGCGAACGTGTGGCGAACGCAGAGTCTCCTGCAGTCGCCTAAAAATGTCGCCCAAGTGGGACAGGCCCATAATAGGTTTTTAAAGAAGGAACTGCAGATGCTGGAGAATCGAGGGTACACAAAAAGCTTGCAGCAGCATCTAAGGAGCGAAGGAGATAGGCGACGTTTCGGGTCTTCTTCAGACTGGTCAGGATCAGGAAACGAGAGATATAGACGGTGATGTGAGAGATAAAGGAACAATCAAAAAAGTATCGGTGATAAAGGGAACAAGCCATTGTAAGCTGTTTGTGGTGTGAAAATGAGAAGCTGGTGCCTAGGGTGGGGAGAGATAGAGATAGAGGGAATGCCAGGGCCCGAGGGCTGGGAAAGGGGAGGAGACAGCAAGGGTTAACAGAATTGAGAAAATTCAATATTCAAGCCCAAAGGATGCAGACTCCCCAAGCGGAATGAGGTGCTGTTCCTCCAGCTTGCGGTGTTGCTCACAGGAGGCCCAGGACTCGGATGTGGAATGGGAGGGGGAGTTGAAGTGCTGAGCCTCGCGGACCGAGGGGTCGGCGAAGCGATCGCCAAGCCTCCGCTTGTCTCACCGATATAGATCATCTGGCATCTGGAGCAGCGGATGCAGTAGATGAGGTTGGAGGAGGTGCAGGTGATGGAAGGACTGGGGTCCCTGAAAGGAGTGGAGGGGGGAGGTGAAGGGACCATTTCTTGCGGTTGCAACCCGGGGAAGGGGTAGAGTGGGACAAGGGAGTTGCCGGTCTTTGCGGAAGGCAGACCGGGTGGAGGGGTCTTGGAGGTGGCGAAACCCTCAAAGGTGAGGTCTGCCCTGTTTGCGAGTGGGGGAATGGGGAGCGAGGGCAGTGGCGGGGTATGGAGGAGACCCTGGTGCGAGCCTCATCAATAGTGGGGGAGGGAAATCCCCGTTCTCTGAAGAATGAGGCCATTTATTGTGATGACCTGGTGTGGAATCAGGGAGCAATGCGCGTAGACGGAGGAATGGGAATAGTGGATGGAGGGAAGCAGAGGAAAGTAGTCCAGGTACTGTGGGAGTCAGTAGGTTTGTAGTGGATGTCGGTCAGGAGCGTAATCACCTGCAATCGAGATGGTGAGGTCAAGGAATGGAGGGAATGTCGGAAATGGCCAAGTGTATTTGAGGCCCATAATAGGTAGGCTGTCCGGGACCGCTCGGACCTCCACCTGCTCAACGAACTTCACCAGACGCCGACACCCTCACCCTCACAGGTGAGGTGACTGCGATAGGTGGGGGCGGTGTGAGGAGAATAGGCATTGATACCGCACTGTATCTTTAAACTAAAGCTAAATACTATACTTGTCGCACACATTCCTTTAAAACCTTTCCCCTTCACGCCTTATAGCTCTGCCCTCTGGTCTTTGACATTTCCGCCCCGCCCTAAGCTGCTCACGATCTTATCAACTTCTATCCAGGTCTCCCTCCGGTCTCCGACGCTCCAGGCAACCAGAAGAAACTCTGTTTTCTTGTTCATAATGAGCGTAAAAGACAACAGACAATAGGTGCAGGAGGAGGCCATTCGGCCCTTCGAGCCAGCACCGCCATTCAATGTGATCATGGCTGATCATCCCCAATCAGTACCCCGTTCCTGCCTTCTCCCCATATCCCCTGACTCCGCTATCTTTAAGAGCCCTATCGAGCTCTCTCTTGAAAGTATCCAGAGAACCGGCCTCCACCGCCCTCTGAGGCAGAGAATTCCACAGACTCACCACTCTCTGTGAGAAAAAGTGTTTCCTCGTCTCCGTTCTAAATGGCTTACCCCTTATTCTTAAACTGTGGCCCCTGGTTCTGGACTCCCCCAACATCGGGAACATGTTTCCTGTCTCCAGCGTGTCCAAACCCTTAACAATCTTATATGTTTCATTAAGATCCCCCTCTCATCCTTCTAAACTCCAGGGTGTACAAGCCCAGCTGATCTATTCTCTAATTAAGACATTAAAACTCATCCGGTTAAGATGACGAGATGAAAGGGACGGCATTTAATGAACAGTTATCCCAGGTCAGTGGAGCGAGAGAAGGGAGATGAGTCAAAGTTGGATGACTCACTCTTGCTGTTTCCATGGGAACTGGTGATTAGTTATTTCTCCCTTTAATCTTTCTTCATGTTTAATTTTAGAGTACTGAGGTACAATGGAAAGTTGCTAAGTTCATCATTCACAAGTGACAGGAGGAGATTTAGCCCATTCGGCCCATCGAGTCTAATCATGGCTGATCTATCTCTCCCTCGCAACCCCATTCTCCTGCCGTCTCCCCATAACCTCTGACACCCGCACTAATCAAGAATCTATCTATCTCTGCCTTAAATATATGCACTGACTTGGCCTCCGCAGCCGTCTGTGGCAAAGGATTCCACAGATTCACCACCCTCTGACTGAAGAAATTCCTCCTCGTCTCCTTTCCAAAGGAACGTCCTGTAATTCTGAGGCTGTGCCCTCTGGTCCCAGACTCTCCCACTAGTGGAAACATCCTCTCCACATCCTCTCTATCCAGGCCTTTGATGGCGTGCCCTTGTTTACAGTCTGCGCAAAGGCAGGAGAATGGGGTTGAGAGGGAAAGGCTTATCAGCCACGATTGGAAGGCAGAGTAGATTTGAGGGGCCTAATGGTCCTGACCCACGGTGCGAGTTCATTCCAAGAGCTCTCCCGAGTTTAAAAAAAAAATCAAACTTGTAAGCACGGAGAATGAACGTAGCGGGTATGTCGGAGCTCGGGGACGTCTCTTAGCGGCTCGCAACGCTAACGGCAGGTACTCGGGAAGACTCGCTAACGGCAGGTAAGCACGGGGAGACTCGTGAAGATTTTTCAACTTGTTGAAAAATGTCCACGAGAGCCCCGAGTACCGACGAGCGGCCATTGCCGTAAATCTCCGAGTTCGAATCAGGGCAAACTCGGGAGAGCTCTTGGAATGAACTCGTACCGTGGGACCGGGGTTTGATTCTGCTCCGATCACTCGTAACTTGTGGCATCCCATCGATGCCTTTGATAATTTGAGACGAAACATCAAACATAGAACTCTACAGCTGAGGACCAGGCCCTTTGGCCCACAATGAAACCCTACACCACCCTCTGTGTAAAAACATCTCCTTTAACTTTGCCCCTCTCAACTTTAGTTTATTTTAGAGAAACAGCGCGGGAAACAGGCCCTTCAGCCAACGGGTCCGCGCCGACCAGCGATCCCCGCACATCCTACAGCCGCTAGAGACAATTTTTACATTTACAATAGACTATAGACAATAGGTGCAGGAGTAGGCCATTCGGCCCTTCGAGCCAGCACCGCCATTCAATGTGATCATGGCTGATCATCCCCAATCAGTACCCCGTTCCTGCCTTCTCCCCATATCCCCTGACTCCGCTATCTTTAAGAGCCCTATCTAGCTCTCTCTTGAAAGTATCCAGAGAACCGGCCTCCACCGCCCTCTGAGGCAGAGAATTCCACAGACTCTGTTTCCTCATCTCCGTTCTAAATGGCTTACCCCTTATTCTTAAACTGTGTGGCCCCTGGTTCCGGACTCCCCCAACATCCGGAACATGTTTCCTGTCTCCAGCGTGTCCAAGCCATTTAACCTACAAACCTGCACGTCTTTGGAGTGTGGGAGGAAACCGAAGATCTCGGAGAAAACCCGCGCAGGTCACGGGGAGAACGTGCAAACTCCGTACAGACTGCGACCGTGGTCGGGTTGGAACCCGGGTCTCCGGCGCTGCATTCGCTGTAAGGCGGCAACTCTACCGCTGCGCCACCGTGACCACCCTAACCTAAAGCTACGGTCTCGGGCATTCCTTCAAGGAATTCCAGATACCCACCACTCTGTCTAAAATACCTACCCCTTAACTCATGTAACCTGCCAACTGTGCCCTCAAGGCCAGGATAGACCAGGTGCAGGATCTTGCCTGTTCTAGCCACGGGCAAATCTAGTTCAGGGCGGCAACGCTGGCGCAGCGGGAGAGTCGCTGCCTCACGGCGCCAGGGACCCGGGTTCCATCCTGACTACGGGCGCTGCCTGGACGGAGTTTGCACGTTCTCCCCGTGACCCGCGTGGGTTTTCTCCGGGAGCTCCGGTTTCCTCCCACACTCCAAAGACGCGCGGGTTTGTAGGCTAATCGGCCTGGTAAATGTAAACATTGTCCCCAGTGGGTGTAGGATGGTGTTGGCGTGCGGGGATCGCTGGTCGGCACAGACCCGGTGGGCGGTATACATTTCTGCGCTGTATCTCGAATCTAAACTGAACTAAATGGAGTTACAGCAGGGAAACTGGCCCTTCGACCCACGGAGTCCACACTGACCATCCATCACCCGTTCACACTAGTTCCATGTTATCCCACTTTCTCATCCACTGCTTACACACTAGGGGGCAATTTACAAATTTACTGAAGCCAATTAACCTACAAACCCGCACATCTTTGGAGTGTGGGGGGAAACCTGAGCACCCGGAGAAAACCCACGCAGGGCACAGGCAGAAAGTGCAAAGCTGTGCTGAACTGCTGTCTACCTCATTGGTGACCCTCGGACTATCGTCGATCAGACTTTGCTGGCTTTACCTTGCACTAAACGGTATTCTCTTATCATGATCTACATTCTGCGAACGGGGTGCTGATTGGGAACGATCAGCCATGATCACATTGAACGGCGGTGCTGGCTCGAAGGGCCGAATGGCCTCCTCCTGCACCTATTATCTATTAAACATAGAAACATAGAAACATAGAAAATAGGTGCAGGAGGAGGCCGTTCGGCCCTTCGAGCCAGCACCGCCATTCATTGTGATCATGGCTGATCGTCCCCTATCAATAACCCGTGCCTGCCTTCTCCCCATATCCCTTGATTCCACTAGCCCCTAGAGCTCTATCTTTTTTTTTCCAGTAAAGTTTTGTTTGTTTATTTTTGTTAGAAGTAAGTACAGTAGTCTGGTACTTAAGTACCTAATACATAAATACATATTCTCATTCTTGTACAACTTCATACTTTTAGTTCAATAATAAAAGAACAGTGAGAGAAAAAAAAAAATAAAGAGTGTCGGAATAGATAGACAAGCGAGTAGAAACAGAAAACAAAAAAAAAAAAAAATAAAGGACAGAGGTGAGAAGTTCTCCAAAAGATTGAAAGAGAAGGAAAAAGTAAAAAGAAAAGAGAGATTAGGAGAGATCTACCTATCTCATATTTTTTCCCATCCGTCACCCAGTTCTAAACCATTTAATTTCTAAGGTTATGTTATGTTGCACCATATGCTTGTATAAAGTTGATAAACGGAGACCAAATCTTTAAGAATTGGTCTACTTTGCCCAGTAAGAGGAATCTCATTTCTTCAAGATGTAGCGTTTCAGACATGCTTGAGATCCACATTTGGAATGTTGGCGTAGGTGCGTTTTTCCAAAATTTGAGTATAAGTTTTTTCGCTGTTATTAGACCATAATTAAGAAAAGCTTCTTGGAATATAGTTAGTTTACTTCCCTCCTCCATTGATCCAAAGATAATCAATTCAGTATTGGGGTTCAATTTTGTGTTAAATAGTTTTGTAAAAATTCCAAAAATGTCATTCCAAAATGCATACAGTCTTGTACAAGAGACTAAGGAATGTGCTATAGTGGCATTTTGAGCTCTATCTAACTCATTGTCTGTTGTCTGTTGTCTATTGTCTATTGAATGGCTCGATTGTAATCAAGTGTTGCCTTTCTGCTGGCTGGCTAGCACGCAACTAAAAGCTTTTCACCGTACCTCGACACACGTGACTATAGACTTAATTAAATGGATTAAATGAGGGGGTTGGATGTGGCCCTTGTGACTGAAGGGATCAGGGGGTACGGAGAGAAGGCAGCTACAGGATACTGTGTTGGATGATCAGCCACGATCATATTGAATGGCGGTGCAGGCTCGAAGGGCCGAATGGCCTGCTCCTGCACCTAATTTCTATGTTTCTATGTTTCTATTAATCTAATCTAACCAACTAAACTCCACACATACGAACGGCACCCGAGGTCAGGATCGAACCCGGGTCCCTGGTGCTGCGAGGCAGCGGCTCTCCCCCGCTGCGCCACCTTGCCGCTAATGGGAGGCGAGAGTCGGGAGCCGGTGATGAGCTGCCTGACTTTGAGCTCTGTTGGCTGACGTGCTGCTTGCAGAGGGAGCTGGTCTTTCTCCGCTCCGTCTGCTCTTGTACTTAGTGACGCGAGTCAGACGTTAACCTCCTGCTCCCTTTCAATAAATATTTATTTCCACAAAGCCTGGCTCTGGGGACACAGCCAAGATTCCATTGAGATGAAAGTCAGTCCCATTTCTTAACCCCTTCCTTCAAGACTGCTTGAGCTGCAGCAGTAGAGTTCCTGCCTCACAGCGCCAGGGATCCCGGTTCGATCCTGACCAGGGGTGCTGTCTGTACGGAGTTTGTGCGCTCTCCCCCCGTGTCCGACGTGGGTTTTCTCCGGGTGCTATGGTTTAGACAATAGACAATAGACAACAGGTGCAGGAGTAGGCCATTTGGCCCTTTGAGCTAGCACCGCCATTCAATGTGATCATGGCTGATCATCCCCAATCAGTACCCCGTTCCTGCCTTCTCCCTATATCCCCTGACTCCGCTATCTTTAAGAGCCCTATCTAGCTCTCTCTTGAAAGTATCCAGAGAACTGGTCTCCACCGCCCTCTGAGGCAGAGAATTCCACAGACTCACCACTCTCTGTGTGAAAAAGTGTTTCCTCGTCTCCGTTCGAAATGACTTACCCCTTATTCTCAAACTGTGGCCCCTGGTTCTGGACTCCCCCAACATCAGGAACGGTTCGGGTCGAGACCTTTCTCTTGTCTGGAGCAGGGTGTCGACTCGAAATGTCACTCATTCCTTCTCTCCAGACTTCCTGGACTCCCCCAACATCGGGAACATGTTTCCTGCCTCTAGCGTGTCCAAACCCTTAATAATCTTATATGTTTCATAAGATCCCCTCTCATCCTTCTAAACTCCAGAGTGCACAAGCCCAGACACTCCATTCTTTCAGCATATGACAGTCCACAGCGCCAGAGAGCCGGGTTTGATCCTGACCCCGGGCGCTGTCCGTGCGGAGTTTGCACGTTCTCCCTGTGACCTGCGTGGGTTTTCTCCGGGTGCTTCGGTTTCCTCCCACACTCCAAAGACGCCCAGTTTGTAGGTTAATCAGCTTCTGTAATTGTCCCTAGTGTGTAGGATAGATCTAGTGTACGGGTGATCGCTGGTCAGTGTAGGCTCAGTGGGCTGAAGGGCCTGTTTCCACGCTGTGTATCCCTAAACTCTAAAGCCGAGAGAAAGTTTATAATGTTATGAGATACATAGATAGGATAGAGAGTCAAAATTATATTTCCCCAGGGTGCAAATGTCACAGGCTAGAGGGCATAGTTTATATCTCCGCTCCCGTCCGGCAGAAGGTACAGGAGCTTGAAAGCGCGCACCACCAGACTCAGGAACAGCTTCTTCCCCTCTGTTATCGGGCTTCTGGACGGCCCTTCCGTAAGCTAGGGTACTGTCCGATTCACCGCTACCCCATTGCGGACATTGCACTCTGTCTGTGGAACTGACGCGCCACAATGCTGAGAACTAGATTCTGCACTCTGTATCTTCCCCTTTGCTCTGTCTATTGGACTGGAGTTTGACCTGATTGTATTTATGTCGGGTATTATCTGATCTGTTTGGACAGCGTGCGAAACAAAGCTGTTCACTGTACCTCAGTGCATGTGACAATGATAAACCTAAACGTAAATCTAACTTGGTAACTCAAGAAACACGCACGCACACACACACACACGCATGCACACACACACACACACACCCACACACACACACACACACACACACACACACACCACACACACACACACACACACACACACACACACACACACACACCCACACACACACACACACACACACACACACTCCACACGTCTTCACACGCACACAGTCAGAGGGTGGTGAATCTGTGGATGTGACGGCTGCGGAGGCCGTGATTAGGTATTTTTATGGCGCAGATCAACAGATTCTCGATGAGTGCGGGTGTCAGGGGTTATAGGGAGAAGGCAGGGGAATGGAGTGGAGAGAGAAAGTAGACTTCATAAGTTCATAAGAGATAAGAGGGGGAATGAGGCCATTCGGCCCACCAAGTCTACTCCGCCATTCAATCCTGGTCGATCCATCTTTCCCTCCTGCCCTCTCCCCATAACCCCCTGACACCCGCACTAACCAAGACACTATCTGATAGATGGGTAGATCAGCCATGATTGAATGGTGGAGTAGACTTGAAGGCAGAAGGGCCTAATTCTGCTCCTGGAGCTAGTGTGGCATGGTGGCGCAGCGGGAGAGTTGCTGCCATACAACGCTTATAGCGCCGGAGACCCGGGTTCGATCCCGACTCCAGGTGCTGTCTGCGCGGAGTTTGTACGTTCTCCCCGTGACCACATGGGTTTTCTCCCACATCCAAAAGACGTGCAGGTTAATTGGCTTGGTACAAGTTTTAAATTGTCAATAGACAATAGGTGCAGGAGGAGGCCATTCGGCCCTTCGAGCCAGCACCGCCATTCAATGTGATCATGGCTGATCATCCCCAATCAGTACCCCGTTCCTGCCTTCCTGTCCATAGTGTGTGTAGGATAGTGTTCACGTGCGGGGATCGCTGGACGGCGCGCACTCGATGGGCCGAAGGGCCTGTTTCTGCGCTGTATCTCTAAACAAAACTAAACATACACTTATGATCAGTCTGAAATGTCACTTATTCCTTCTCTCCAGAGATGCTGCCTGTCCCGCTGAGTTACTCCAGCAGTCTGTCTGTCTGTGTGCCTGTCTTAAACAGTCTTCTGCAGTTGTATAGATTCTTCTGCAGTTGTACAGGGCTCTGGTGAGACCACATCTGGAGTATTGTGCACAGTTTTGGTCTCCTAATTTGAGGAAGGACATCCTTGTGAGGCAGTGCAGCGCAGGTTCACGAGATTGATCCCTGGGATGGCGGGACTGTCATATGAGGAAAGATTGAAAAGACTGGGCTTGTATTCACTGGAGTTTAGAAGGATGAGGGGGAATCTTATAGAAACATATAAAATTATAAAAGGATTAGACACGCTAGATGCAGGAAAAATGTTCCCAATGTTGGGCGAGTCCAGAACCAGGGGCCACAGTCTTAGAATAAGTGGGAGGTCATTTAAGACTGAGGTGAGAAAAAAACGTTTTCACCCAGAGAGTTGTGAATTTGTGGAATTCCCTGCCACAGAGGGCAGTGGAGGCCAAGTCACTAGATGGATTTAAGAGAGAGTTAGATAGAGCTCTAGGGGCTAGTGGAGTCAAGGGATATGGGGAGAAGGCAGGCACGGGTTATTGATAGGGGATGATCAGCCATGATCACACTGAATGGCGGTGCTGGCTCAAAGGGTTGAATGGCCTCCTCCTGCACCTATTGTCTATGTTTCTATTAAACGTATGAACTTCCAGCTCAGCCTCTGTTCTCTCCGCAGACACGGGGGGCGAGGGTGAGGAGGACAGCGAGGATCTGCTGGGCACGGGGGACGAGGTGGACCCCCCATCTGGCACGCCCGGCGCCGACCCCCCCTCCACTTTGCCAAAGAAGCCCCCCACCACCGTGGTCCACGGGCTGAAGAAGAGGAGGCGGGCAAGCAGACAGCTACTGCCCAACAAACCACAGGACATCCAGGTGACTTCAAGTGACCCCTGCGTCCCCCCCACCCCCCCCCCCCCTCCCCCCTCCCCCCCCCCCCCCCCCCCCTCCATCACTCCCTCACTCAAGAAATACCAGCATCAAATAACGAGTAAGCCATTTAGAACGGAGATGAGGAAAAATGTTCTCACACAGAGAGTTGTGAGTCTGTGGAATTCTCTGCCTCAGAGAGTGGTGGAGGCCGGTTCTCTTTCAAGAGAGAGCTAGACAGGGCTCTTAAAGATAGCGGAGTCAGGGGATATGGGGAGAAGGCAGGAACGGGGTACTGATTGGGGATGATCAGCCACGATCACATTGAATGGCGGTGCTGGCTCGAAGGGCCAAATGGCCTCCTCCTGCACCTATTGTCTATCGTGGAGTCCTATTGGCTGTAACTCGTTCTCACCCAGACAACTGTTGGCAACGGCCTGTGTTGGGAGGAACTGCAGATGCTGGTTTAACCCGAAGGTAGGCACAATAGACGATATAGACAATAGACAGTAGGTGCAGGAGGAGGCCATTCGGCCCTTCGAGCCAACACCGCCATTCAATGCGATCATGGCTGATCATCCCCAATCAGTACCCCGTTTCTGCCTTCTCCCCATATCCCCTGACTCCGCTATCTTTAAGATAATAATAATAATAATAATAAATAATAATAATAAATACTTTATTGATCCCCTCAGGGAAATTCAGATTACCTGAAGCGAACAACCAACAAGCCCACACATTCAGAACGAAAGCAGACAAAAATACATAAAATACAATATGGACAATACATGAAAGCAATAAATACTTAAAAAGACCAATAATTAACTATTAAAAATGCAAAAGCATCCCCATACAGCCTAGCGGTCAATATTATAAAATCTAATGGCTGCAGGTGTGAAGGATCTCGGAACCGCTCTGTTCGCCAGGAAGCGAGCGGGCAAGATCATCTCTGACCCCTCTCACCCTGGCCACAAACTCTTTGAATCACTTCCCTCTGGAAGGCGACTCCGGACTGTCAAAGCTGCCACAGCCGGACATAAAAACAGTTCTTATCCACGAGTAGTTGCTCTACTCAACAGCCAAAAATCTGTCGCCTCCCTTTGATCTGGTATTTTGTTGGTTCACATACTTGATCAATGGTGTTTTATCATGAATGTTTTATTATTATTAATGTTTAGTGTTTTCTGAGTCATTTGTAACTGTCACTGTATGTCATGTTGTTACTTGTGGGCGGAGCACCAAGGCAAATTCCTTGTATGTGAATACTTGGCCAATAAAATGACTTACTTACCTACAGTGCAGGGAGAGGAGCCGCTTGTTGTTCCGTGTGCTCTTTTGACCCTCCAGAATTTCAATAGATTCAGGATCAGTTCCTGTGGATTGGAGGATAGCTAATGTTATCCCACTTTTCAAGAAAGGAGCGAGAGAGAAAACGGGGAATTACAGACCAGTTAGCCTGACTTCGGTGGTGGGAAAGATGCTGGAGTCAATTATTAAAGAGGTAATAATGGGGCATTTGGATAGCAGTAAAAGGATTAGTCCAAGTCAGCATGGATTTATGAAAGGGAAATCATGCTTGACTAATCTTCTTGAATTTTTTGAGGATGTGACACGTAAAATGGATGAAGGGGCGCCAGTGGATGTAGTGTATCTAGACTTTCAGAAAGCCTTTGATAAGGTCCCGCACCGGAGACTGGTGACTAAAATTAGAGCACATGGTATTGGGGGTAGGGTGTTGACATGGATAGAAAATTGGTTGGCAGACCAGAAGCAAAGAGTAGGAGTGAACGGGTCCTTTTCAGAATGGCAGGCAGTGGCGAGTGGAGTGCCGCAAGGCTCGGTGTTGGGGCCGCAACTGTTTACCATATATATTAATGATTTGGAAGAGGGAATTAGGAGCAACACTAGCAAGTTTGCAGATGACACAAAGCTGGGTGGCAGTGTGAACTGTGAAGAGGATGTTAGGAGGTTGCAGGGGGACCTGGACAGGTTGAGTGAGTGGGCAGATGCGTGGCAGATGCAGTATAATATAGATAAATGTGAGGTTATCCACTTTGGCGGCAAAAACAAGGGGGCAGATTATTATCTCAATGGGGTTAGGTTAGGTAAGAGGGAGGTGCAGCGAGACCTGGGTGTCCTTGTACACCGGTCACTGAAAGTTGGCGTGCAGGTACAGCAGGCAGTGAAGAAAGCTAATGGGATATTACAAGAGGATTTCAGTACAGGAGTAAAGAGGTTCTTTTGCAGTTGTATAGGGCTCTGGTGAGATCACATCTGGAGTATTGTGTACAGTTTTGATCTCCTAATTTGAGGAAGGACATCCTTGTGATTGAGGCAGTGCAGCGTAGGTTCACGAGATTGATCCCTGGGATGGCGGGACTGTCATATGAGGAAAGATTGAAAATACTAGGCTTGTATTCACTGGAGTTCAGAAAGATGAGGGGGGATCTTATAGAAACATGTAAAATTATAAAAGGACTGGAAAGCTAGATGCAGGAAAAATGTTCAGAATGTTGAGCGAGTCCAGAACCAGGGGACACAGTCTTAGAATAAATGGGAGGTTATTTAAGACTGAGGTGAGAAAAAACTTTTTCACCCAGAGAGTTGTGAATTTGTGGAATTCCCTGCCACAGAGGGCAGTGGAGGCCAAGTCACTGGATGGATTTAAGAGAGAGTTGGATAGAGCTCTAGGGGCTAGTGGAGTCAAGGGATATGGGGAGAAGGCAGGAACGGGGTACTGATTGGGGACGATCAGCCATGATCACAATGAATGGCAGTGCTGGCTTGAAGGGCCGAATGGCCTCCTCTTGCACCTATTGTCTATGTTTCTATGTTTCTATGTAACTGACACTAAAATGGATGGCATTTAATTTAGTTTAGTTTAGTTCGGTTCAGTTCAGTTTATTGCCACGTGTACCGAGGTACAGTGAAAAGCTTTTGTCGCGTGCTAACAAGTCCGCGGGATGACAATACATGATCACAATTGATCCATTTACAGTGTACAGATACATGATAAGGGGATAACGTTTAGTGCACGGTAAACCCAGCAAAGTCCGATCAAGGATAGTCCGAGGGTTCACCTTCTCTCCAGAGATGCTGCCTGACCCGCTGAGTTACTCCAGCATTTTGTGTCTAATTCCATTAGAGACCTTGTCGCTAATTTGCACATTAAAGCCCCGCAGATAGTAATGGGTTAATGAACATGAGCCATTTGAACATAATACGCCAACAGTATCTCACACACTACAAACCCATCAAGGATTATAATTCTGTTCATGTTCATCAATTACAGTACCCAAATAAGGCCATTTGGCCCATCATGTCCACTCTGGCATTCAATTTTGGCTGATTTATCTCTCCCTCCTAACCCCATTCTCCTGCCTTCTCCCCATAACCCCTGACACCCGCACTAATCAAGAATCTATCCATCTCTGCCTTAAAAATATCTACTGACTTGGCCTCCACAGCCTCCTGTGGTAATGAATTCCTCAGATTCACCACCCTCTGGTTAAAGAAGTCCCTCCTCATCTCCTTCCCAAAAGACCATCCTTTGATTCTGAGGCTGTGACCTCTAGTTTCCAATTGGTGCATGTGATAATAAATGTCTCCTGAACTCTTGAACTGGTCCAAGACTCTCCCACCAGTGGAAACATCCCCTCCACATCCACTCTATCCAGGCCTTTCACTATTCTGTACGTTTCAATGAGGTCCCCCCTCATTCTCCTAAACTCCAGTGAGTACAAGCCCACAAAGTCTACAGAGAGATTTGGGCCATTTGGAAAAGTGGGCTGAAAGATGACAGATGGAGTTTAATGCTGATAAGTGTGAAGTGCTACATCTTGGCAGGACAAATCAAAATAGGACGTACATGGTAAATGGTAGGGAATTGAGGAATGCTGTGGAACAGAGGGATCTAGGAATAACTGTGCATAGTTCCCTGAAGGTGGAATCGCATGTAGATAGGGTGGTAAAGAAAGCCTTTGGTGTGCTGGCCTTTATAAATCAGAGCATTGAATATAGGAGTAGGGAAGTAATGTTAAAATTGTACAAGGCATTGGTGAGACCAATTCTGGAGTATGTTGTACAATTTTGGTCGCCTAGTTATAGGAAGGATGTCAACAAAATAGAGAGAATACAGAGGATATTTACTAGAATGTTGCCTGGGTTCCAGCAACTATGTTACAGAGAAGGTTGAACAAGTTAGGTCTTTATTCTTTGGAGCGCAGAAGGTTAAGGGGGGACTTGATTGAGGTCTTTAAAATGATGAGAGGGATAGACAGAGTTGACGTGGATATGCTTTTCCCATTGAGGGTAGGGAAGATTCAAACAAGAGGGCATGACATGAGAATTAAGGGACAGAAGTTTAGGGGTAACATGAGGGGGAACTTCTTTACTCAGAAGGTGGTGGCTGTGTGGAATGAGCTTCCAGCAGAAGTGGTGGAGGCAGGATCGATTTTAACATTTAAAAGTGAAGTGGATAGGTATATGGACGTGAAGGAATGGAGGGGTATGGTCTGAGTGCAGGTAGATGGGACTAGGGGAAAACAAATGGTCGGCACGGACTGGAAGGGCCCAGAGGGCCTGTTTCCGTGCTGTAATTGTTATATGGTTAAACGCTCATCATATGCAAACCCACTCATTCCTGGGATCATTCTTGTAAACCTCCCCTGGACCCTCTCCAGAGCCGGCACATCTATCCTCAGATATGGGGCCCAAAATAATTCACAAATTGCTAAAATCCGACCAAAGAGAGTCCGGGAGTCCCCAATGAGGTAGATAGTAGTTCAGCACTGCTCTCTGGTCGTGGTAGGACGGTCCCACTTGCCTGATAACAGCCGGGCAGCAACTGTGCCTGAATCTGAATTCGTTTCAGTTAATATAATTTTGTTTAGTTTAATTGAGTTTTGCTTATTTTACTTTCCTTTAATTAAGTTTAGTTTAATTTAATTTTGGTTTAGTTTAATTTACAATTGAGCCATTCATATGGGGAACAGCCGGGAAGACACTGTCCCTGTATCTGGAGGTGTGTGCGTTTTCACACTTCTGTACCTCTTGCCCGATGCGGGAGGGGATAAGAGGGAGTGGCCGGGGGTGAGACTGGTCCTTGATGATGCTGCTGGCCTTGCCGAGGCAGCGTGAGGTGTGGATGGAGTCGATGGGAGGGAAGTTGGAAGAATAGGTGACGTTTCGGGTCAAGACCCTTCTTCACGCACAGTCAAGGGAAAGAGGAAAGAAAAATGATCAGCCATGATCACATTGAATGTCGGTGCAGGCTCGAAAGGCCGAATGGCCTACTCCTGCACCTATTGTCTATGTTTCTATTGTTTCTATGAAAGAAGGGACCTCACCAGAAACATTACCTATGTGCTCCACAGATGCTGCCTGACCCTCTGAATTACTCCAGCACTCTGTGAAACGTCACCTATCCATGTTCTCCACAGATGCTGCCTGACCCGCTGAGTTACTCCAGCACTCTGTGAAACGTCACCTGTCCATGATCTCCACAGATGCTGCCTGACCCACTGAGTTACTCCAGCACTCTGTGTCTCTCCATGGATGACATCAATCTATGCTCCCGCCTCTCCCCTTTCTCTCTCGTTTCCGCGGACACACTTAACCAGACACTTCTGCTTCCAGGTCCGAGTGCAAGTGGCGGAAGGTCGGCAGATTCCTGGCATCAACATCAGGCCCGTGGTCAAAGTGACCGTTGCCGGCCAGACCAAGACCACCCGCATCCGCAAAGGCAACAACCCCACCTTCGACGAGGTAAGCTCCAATATCGTTTAATGGTTCAATGGGCCAATGTTCAATGGTCAATGTATCAATGATCAATAGATCAATGGGGCAATGGTCTAATAGGTCAATGGTTCAATGGGTCAATGAGTCAATGAGTCACTGGGTCAATGGGTCAATGGTCAATGGTCAATGGGTCAATGAGTCAATGAGTCAATGGGTCAATGGTCAATGAGTCAATGGGTCAATGGGTAAATGGGTCAATGGTCAATGGTTCAATGGTCAATGGTCAATGGGTCAATGGTCAATGGGTCAATGGTCAATGGGTCAATGGTCAATGGGTCAATGGTCAATGGGTCAATGGTCAATGGGTCAATGGTCGATAGTCAATGGTCAATAGTCAATAGTCAATAGTCACTGGCCTATGGGTCTGTGGGTCTATGGGTCTATGGGTCTATGGGTCTATGGTCAATGGTTAATGGTCATTGATCCAATGGTCCAATGGGTCAATGGTACAATGATCAATGGATCAATGGTACTTTATTTGTCACATGTAGCAACGGACAGTGAAATAATAGTTTTGGAAACAGTTCTGTATATATAAAGAAGGGCCTCGACCCGAAACGTCACCCATTCCTTTTCTCCAGAGATGCTGCCTGTCCTGCTGAGTTACTCCAGCATTTTTTTGTCTGCAGTTTAAACCGGCATCTGCAGTTGCAACACAGTAGAAGTATCACTATACGTAAGCACTTAGTTATACTAGTTTAGTTTGAGGACGAACTGCAGATGCTGGAAAAATCGAAGGTAGACAAAAATGCTGGAGAAACTCAGCGGGTGAGGCAGCATCGATGGAGAGAAGGAATAGGCGACGTTTCGGGTCAAGACCTGCCTACTAGTTTAGTTTCGTTTTTTTTTCAGTTGAGAGATACAGTGCGGCAACAGGCCATTCTGCCCACCGACCGGCAATCCCCGCACACAAATGCATTGGGGGGGGGGGCACAAAGGGGGACCTGGCGTGGGGGGATTGCCTTGCGGGAGGGGGGAACAACAAATTTGGACCTGCAGCGAGGGGGAGGGGGGAGGGGGGAGGGGGGAGGGGGGAGGAGTGGGGAGAGGGAGGGGAGGGGGGGAGAACAAAGGGAAACCCGGCGAGCGGGTACTTTGTAACTCCATCAGCGCCCTTTATGTGGCGACTATTTGCATACCTTGGGTATGCAAGCGATGAATTTCACTTCTCAAGTCAAGTCGTCACTTTTATTTCTATAGCACATTTAAAAAACAACTCTCGTTGGCCAAAGTGCTTTACATTGGTGGAGGTACTAACGTTATACAACAGTGGTTCATGGATTAAGTACAGACATAAATACATACATATAGCCCTCGCTCAGAGGACGTCAAGAAAGGCTTGGGAGTAAAGATGGGTTTTTAGTCTCGACTTAAAGGAGTCGATGGAGGGGGCAGTTCTGATGGGACGAGGGATGCTGTTCCACAGTCTGGGAGCTGCAACCACAAAGGCGCGGTCGGTCGCCCCTGAGCTTATGCCTAGACCGCGGGATGTTCAGCCTCCCCAAGTCGGCCGATCTGAGGGACCTGGAGGTGGTGTGGTGGGCGAGCAGACTCTTGATGTAGGTGGGGGCAAGCCCGTTACGGGCTTTGTAGACCTAACGGAGGACTTGTCACATGTAACAATATAGTATTATTTCATTCATTCATCCTTTCATTCCTACACACACCAGGACAATTACAAATGTACCGCGCCAACTAACCTACCAGGCGGCAGGTCTTTGGAGCGTGGGACACTTGGACGCTGTGCTCTGTCACAGTGTACTGCTGCTGTACACATACTGTATCTGAGATGCTTATCTGAGATATTAGAGGGCGGCACGGTGGCGCAGCGGTAGAGTCGCTGCCTCACCGCGCCAGAGACCCGGTTTCGATTCTACCTACGGGCGCTGTCTGTACGGAGTGTGCACGCTCTCCCCGTGACCTGCGTGGGTTTTCCTCCGGGCGCTCCGGTTTCCTCCCACACTCCAAAGGACGTGCAGGTTTGCAGGTTAATTGGCTTTGGTGAAATTGTAACTTGTCCCTCAGTGTGTGTGGGATGGCGCTTGTGGCTCGCTGGCCAGCACGGACTCGGTGGGCCGAAGGGCCTGTTTCCGCACTGAATTAAACTCAGCATTATCCAATATTCCTCCATTCCATATCCGAATGGAATATATGTGTAAGAAGGAACTGCAGAGGCTGCTTTAAACCGGAGATAGACACAAAAAGCTGGAGTAGCTCAGCGGGACAGGGGCTGCATCTCTTGAGACAAGGACTGGGTAGACGTTTCGGGTCGAGACCCTTCTTCTGAGAGGGATCCACATCACAGAGGATCTGGCATGGACAACGCACGTTGCCGCACTGGTGAGAAAGGCGAGGCAGCGCCTTTGCCACCTCAGGCAGCTGAGGGAATTCAGAGTCTCTCTGAGGATCCTCCTACTCTGGGAAAGGATCTTGACCGGAAACATCTCGATCTGGTTCGGCAGCAGCTCTGCCCAGGACAGGAAGGCTCTGCAGAGAGTGGTGGGTTCGGCCGAACGCACCATGGGAACTACACTCTCCCCCCCTGCAGGACCTGTACACCAGGAGGTGCAGATCCAGAGACAGCAACATTATGGGGGACCCCTTCCCCCCCAGCAACGGACTGTTCCAGATGCTACGGTCAGGCAAACGCCTCCGCTGTCACTCTGTGAAAACAGAGAGGATGAGACGGGGTTTCTTCCCACAGGCCATCAGGACTAATTTACTGTTTTGTCTTTTTTTTCCTAAATTGTAAATACTGGTTCTGTTCTGTTGTTTTGCTGTTTTGCACAATCCCGCAGACATTGCCACTTCCATTTCACCGCACATCTTGTATGTGTATGTGACAAATACAGCTGGCTTTTCTTGACTCGATGCGTTGGTAGGGCCACAAACATTTCTCCTCTCTTCCTCAGACTTTCTTCTTCAACTTCTACGACACTCCAGCCGACCTCTTCGACGAGCCGATCTTCATCATGGTGAGTGCCTTTGTTCGGACGGGAAACGGGACCACCTTGGATGGGGCATGTCGGGCGGCCTGGAGGACGGGGTAGGAGTCTGTTGTCCTGGCGGCGTTGCAGGGTTATAGACAATGGACAATAGACAATAGGTGCGGAGTAGGCCATTTGGCCCTTTTGGTATGGTCACATTTGGAGTACTAATGAATACTAAAGATACTAAAGAAAGAACTGCTGATGCCGGAGGAATCAAAGGTAGACAAAAATGCTGGAGAAACTCAGCGGGGGAGGCAGCATCTATGGAGCGAAGGAAATAGGCGACTTTTCGGGTCGAGAGCCTTCTTCTCTCTCTGAAGAGGGTAGGAAGGAACTGCAGATGCTGGTTCACACCGAGAATAGACACAAAGTGCTGGAGTAACTCAACGGGTCAGGCAGCATCTCTGGAGGAAAGGAACGGGTGGGGTTTGGGTCGAGACCCTTCTGCTTCTTCTGACCTCTGCATGGTTTTCTGTTTGTGTTCTGCAGGTGTACAACTCGCACACTCTCCGCACCGACTCCGTTATCGGCGAGTTCAAGGTCAGCCTCGCTCAGAAATCCCTCTTTTAAATTCTAATCTGCAAACAAACTTTGGAATTAATACTTTCTCCTTCGTGTTACAGCTGGACATTGGGACTGTTTACTCCGAACCAAGTAAGTCGCGTCTCAGAAACCACCCTGAACCTCGAAGTTGTGAGACTAACCGGCCTAGAGTTCCCACTATTCTGCTTTGCTCCCTTCTTGTGCAGTGGGGTAATGTTGGCAATTTCCCAATCATCTGGGACCTCTCCTGTCTCTGGTGATTCCTGAAATATCATTGTCAGTGTCTCCACAATCTCTGAAGCCTCCTCTTTCAGAACCCTAGGGTGCAGTCAATGGACAATAGACAATAGGTGCAGCAGTAGGCCATTCGGCCCTTCGAGCCATTCAATGTGATGGAGGCAGGTTCTAAGGACGCTTTCAAGAGAGAACTAGATAGGGCTCTTAAAAATAGCAGAGTCAGGGGATATGGGGAGAAGGCAGGAACGGGGTACTGATTGGGGATGATCAGCCATGATTACATTGAATGGCGGTGCTGGCTCGAAGGGCCGAATGGCCTTCTCCTGCACTTATTGTCTATTGTCTATTGATCATGGCTGATCATCCCCAATCAGTACCCCGTTCCTGCCTTCTCCCCATATCCCCTGACTCCGCTATTTTTAAGAGCCCTATCCAACTCTCTCTTGAAACCGGCCTCCATCGCCACCAGAGGCAGATAATTCCTCAGCTCTCCATAGACTCACAACCCTATGTGTGAAAAAGTTTTTCCTCATCTCCGTTCTAAATGGCTTACCACATTCTTAAACTATGGCCCCTGGTTCTGGACTCCCCCAACATTGGGAACATGTTTCCTGCCTCTAGAGTGTCCAAACCCTTAATAATCTTATTTGTTTCAATTAGATCCCCTCTCGTCCTTCTAAATTCCAGAGTGTACAAGCCCAGCCGCTCCAATCTATCAACATATGACTAGTCCTGCCATCCCGGGAATTAACCTTGTGAACCTACGCTGCACTCCCTCAATAGCAGAATGTCCTTCCTCAAGTTAGGGACCAAAACTGCACACAATACTCCAGGTGTGGTCTCATCAGGGCCCTGCACTGCTGAAGGACCTCTTTGCTCTTATACTCAACTCTTCTTGTTATTGAGGCCAACATGCCATTCGCTTTCTTCACTGCCTGCTGTACCTGCATGTTTACTTTCAGTGACTGATAAACAAGGATGCGGTGGAACATAAACAAGGACCCCCAGATCCCGTTGTACTTCCCTTTTCCCAACTTGACACCATTTAGATAATAATCTGCCTTCCTGTTTTTGCCACCAAAGTGGATAACCTCACATTTATCCACATTAAACCTCATCTGCCATGCACCTGCCCACTCCCCCAACCTGTCCAAGTCACTCTGCATTCTCATAGCATCCTCCTCACAGTTCACACTGCCACCCAGCTTTGTGTCATCTGCAAATTTGCTAATGTTACTTTTAATCCCCTAGATCGGGTAGACAATTGAGGGCGGTGGGCCTCAGAGGGCGGTGGAGGCCGGTTCTCTGGATGCTTTCAAGAGAGAGCTCGACAGGGCTCTTGAAGATAGCGGAGTCAGGGGATATGGGGGAGAAGGGAGGAACGGGGTACTGATTGGGGATGATCAGCCATGATCACGTTGAATGGCGGTGCTGGCTCGAAGGGCCGAATGGCCTACTCCTGCACCTATTGTCTATTGTCGACGCACAGTTTTTTTGCCCAGAGTAGGGGAATCGAGGACCAGGGGACATAGGTTTAAGGTGAAGGGGAAAAGATTTAATAGGAATTCCGAGGGGTAACTTTTTCACACAGAGGGTGGTGGGTGTATGGAACGAGCTGCTAGAAGAGGTAATTGAGGCAGGAAACAGTTAGACAGGTACATGGATTGGACAGGTGTGGAGGGATGTGGGCCAAACGCAGGCAGGTGGGGCTTGTGTAGCTGGGACATGTTGGCCGGTGTGGGCAAGTTGGGCCGAAGGGCCTGTTTCCTCACTGTATCACTCTGTGGGAAAGATTTCCGTTGGCTGACAATCACTTTGACACCTGACCAATGATGCAGGTTATTTAAAGCAGACAAAGATGCTGGAGGAACTCAGCGGGTGAGGCAGCAGCTATGGAGGGAAGGAATATGCGACGTTTCGGGTTGACCCGAATGCTGCCTCTCCAGCTGAGTTCCTCCAGCTTTTTTGTCTAAACATAGAAACATAGAAATTAGGTGCAGGAGCAGGCCATTCGGCCCTTCGAGCCTGCACCGCCATTCAATATGATCATGGCTGATCATCCAACTCAGTATCCTGTACCTGCCTTCTCTCCATACCCCCTGATCCCTTCAGCCACAAGGGCCACATCCAACTCCCTCTTAAATATAGCCAACGAACTGGCCTCAACTACCTTCTGTGGCAGAGAATTCCACAGATTCACCACTCTCTGTGTGAAAAACGATTTTCTCATCTCGGTCCTAAAAGACTTCCCCCTTATCCTTAAACTGTGACCCCTTGTCCTGGACTTCCCCAACATCGGGAACAATCTTCCTGCATCTAGCCTGTCCAACCCCTTAAGAATTTTGTAAGTGTACCTTCGATTTTTCCAGCATCTGCCGTCCTTTCTTAAACATGCAGGTTATTTAGGTCTGTCTCCTTCTCCCTCTCTAACTCTCATCAACCCCCGAGGCGGCACGGTGGCGCAGCGGTAGAGTCGCTGCCTCACCGCGCCAGAGACCCGTGTTCGCTCTCGTCTAAGTGTGCTTTTCTGTACGGAGTTTGCACGTTCTCCCCGTGACCTGCGTGGGTTTTCTCCCAGACCCGCAGTTTCCTCCCCACACTCCAAAGTGAGGAGGCTCAAAAAAGCCCACCTTCCCCCCAGATCCTGACCAACTTCTACCGATGCACCATTGAAAGCATCCTGACCACCTGCTTTACGGTCTGGTACAGCAGTTGCACCGTAGCAGACAGGAAGGCACGACAACGGGTGGTGAATCATCGGTGCCCCGCCCTGCCTGGATGCCCTCCACCGAAAACGGTGTCTGAGACGGGCCGGGAAGATCATCAAGGACCCTCCCACCCTAACCATGGACTGTTTGCCCTCCTACCATCGGGGAGGCGTACAGGAGCCTCAGGTCCCGCACCAGCAGGATGAGGAGTAGCTTCTACAATAACACCATCGCACTGCTGAACTCGGAGTCCCGCCGATAGATTTCCACATCTGTATTTATTTATCTGCATTTATCTAAACATTGCTATCACTACGTACTGACACTAAACTGCATTTCGTTGTACCCATACTTGTATCTGTGCAATGACATTAAATTTGAATTGAATTGAATTGAATTGAATTGAAGACGTGCGGGTTTGTAGGTTAATTGGCTTGGGTGTAAATGTAAATTGTCCCGAGCGTGTGTAGGGCAATGTTAGCGCGCGGGGATCGCTGGTCGGCGCGGACTCGGTGGGCCGAAGGGCCTGTTTCCGCGCTGTATCTTTAAACTAAACTAAAATAGACTAAACTGAACGACACCCTCTCTCTTCCTCGACAGGACACGCGTTCCTCAGGAAGTGGCTCCTCCTCTCCGACCCCGATGACCTGGCCGCTGGGGCCAAAGGTTACCTAAAAGTCAACTTCATCGTCCTGGCAACTGGCGATGAAGCTCCCGTGAGTTCAGGAAATATCTTCTCAGCAAATGTGGACAACTGTGTAGGGTGCGAGAGAAGATTCACGAGGACGTTGCCAGGACTAGAGGGTGTGAGCTACAGGGAGAGGTTGAGCAGGCTGGGTCTCTATTCCGTGGAGCGCAGGAGGATGAGGGGAGATCTTATACAGGTGTACAAAATCATGAGAGGCCTTTAGCACGTTGGCCTTCATCAGTCAGAGTTTTGAGTATAGAAAACGCTCTCTTCCTCGCCTACCCCTCTTTCTTCATGGTTCCCTGAAGGTGGAGTCGCAGGTAGATAAGGTGGTCAAAAAGGCTTTTGGCACTTTGGCCTTCAGCAGCCAGCGCATTGAGTATAGAAGTCGGGAGGTCACGTTGCATTTGTATAGGACATCGGTGAGACCGCCTTTGGAGTATTGTGTTCAGTTCTGGGTAACCGCGTTATGGGAAAGATGTTGTCAAGCTGGAAAGGGGAGCCGGGATGATTTGCGAGGGTGTTTCCAGGACTGGAGGGTCTGGTCTGCAGGGCGAGCGACTGACCGACTCGGACCGACTTAAGGACATCCTCGCGAGGGAAAGCTGGACAGCCGGAAGTAGTTGTGCAGTTAGGCGCAGGAGGATGAGGCGTGGTCTTATGGAGGTGTGCAGGAACATGAGAGGAATAGATCGGGTGGACTCACAGAGGCTCTTAGAAACGTAGAAACATAGAAAATAGGTGCAGGAGGAAGCCATTCGGCCCTTCGAGCCAGCACCGCCATTCATTGTCATCACGGCTGATCGTCCCCTATCAATAACCCGTGCCTGCCTTCTCCCCATATCCCTTGACTCCACTAGCCCCTAGAGCTCTAGCTAACTCTCTCTTAAATCCATCCAGTGACTTGGCCTCCACTGCCCTCTGTGGCAGGGAATTCCATAAATTCACAACTCTCTGGGTGAAAAAGTTTTTTTCTCACCTCAGTCTTAAATGGCCTCCCCTTTATTCTAACGCTGTGGCCCCTGGTTCTGGACTCGCCCAACATTGGGAACATTTTTCCTGCCAAAGAATTGGGGAATCGAGAACCAGAGGACATAGGTTTAAGGTGAAGGAGAGAAGATTTAATAGGAACCCGAGGGGTGACTTTCACACTGGTCATCCATTTACAGGAAGGATGTGGAGGCTTTGGAGTGGGAGCAGAGGAGGTTCCCAAAAATGCTGGAGAAACTCAGCGGGTGCAGCAGCATCTATGGAGCGAAGGAAATAGGCAACGTTTCGGGCCAAAACCCTTCTTCAGACTGATGTACCTCCCAGTGCAGAGGAGGTTCACCTGGATGTTGTAAGAAGTAACTCCAGAGGCTGGGTTAAACTGACGATAGACACAAATTGCTGGGAAAACTCAACAGGGCAGGCAGCATCTCCGGAGAGAAGGAATGGGTGACATTGTGGGTCGGGACCCTTCTTCAGACTCACACTTCAGACTTCAGACCTGAAGAAGGGTCTTTACCTGAATGATGCCTGAATTTTTAGAGGGTTTCAGCTACATGGTGAGGATGGACAGACGGTCACGGTGGCGCAGCGGCAGAGTTGCCGCCTTACAGCGAATGCAGCGCCGGAGACCCGGGTTCCATCCTGACTACGGGTGTTGTCTGCACGGAGTTTGTGCGTTCTCCCCGTGACCTGCGTGGGTTTTCTCCGAGATCTGCGGTTTCCTCCCACGCTCCAAAGACGTGCGGGTTTGTAGGTTAATTGGCTTGTTATTATAAGTATAGAATTGTCCCGGGTGGGTGTAGGATAGTGTTAATGTGCGGGGTGATCGCTGCTTGGCAAGGAGTCGGTGGGCTGAAGGGCCTGTTTCTGTGCTGGATCTCTAAACTAAACTGAACGAAGCTACTGCCAGCTTCACCTGGCTCCAAGAGCGGAACTCGCTATCAAAACATGGAGGGGACCGGGGGACACAATCTTTTGGCAGCCGCGCGCGCATGCGCACACTCGCACACACACACATGCGCGAGGCTTCGGAGGCTCAATCCAGCGCTAAATGCAGCTCAACTCTGCCTGTCTCGCCGGGTTAACCTACAGCCCTGCCTGGACTGACGGGACACCAGCGCTGCATCTCCGCGCTGCCCATATTTCCCACAAGCCCAGGCAGGTTAACCAGGCAGAGTTGAGCTGGGTTTAGCGCTGCTTCTCTGCGCTGGCTGTGGGCCTGCCTGACTCCGCCCTCTCTGGCCACCCGTGGGGGGGGTTACTCGGGTGGGGACGGGGCAGCTCCGGAGACCCGGCCGGGATCGATCCTGCCTACGGATGAGGCGCAGGTCTGTGCCACGTCTCCCTCCTCCAATCACCGCGCTCTATCCTCACCCCCACCCCCCCCACTCCTCCCTCCTCCAATCATCGCGCTGAATCATCATGTCCCGCCCCCATTGCCTGCTGACTGACGTCACTCTCGTCCAATCGGCGCCCTCGATCAGCAGTCCCACCCGCACTCTCTCGCAGAAATGGGATTTTAAAATCCGGATGACAAAAACCTGGGGGGGGGGGATGTCCCCCACCTCTCAAAACATGGGGGGGGACGTGTCCCCTCTGCCCCCTCCCGTGTTTTCCGCCCCTGCCTGACTCTAATACTCAATGCCCCGACCAATGGGCAAGCATACATACACTTGACCTGCAGATCACGTTACACTTTGCCCCTCTCACCAATGAGTTATGCCCTCTGGTGGTGAGTTAGATTTTAGTTTATTGTCACACGTACAGTATAACGATGTTTGTTTTGTTGAGTGCTATCTCCAGTCAGTGGAAAGACAAAACATGATGGCAATCAAACCGCCTGCAGTGTACAGATATAGCGTATGACGTTTAGTACAAGATAAAGCCCATTGAAGTCCTCTTTCTGCACTGTATTTCTAAACTTCTAACTTTCTAAAAGTTAGTGTCGTAAAATTTTGGTGTTGAAAGTGAAGGTTTGAAAGTGTGGACAGATTAGTTTAGGTTTGAGATGCAGCGTTGAAACAGGCCCTTCGGCCCACCGTGTCCGCACCGGCCAGCGCGTACCTTGTACATAACTACCTGGGAGTCCAAATCACAGAGGATCTGACATGGACAACACACACACACTGCCGCAGTGGTGAGAAAGGCAGATGAGGATATTCAGAGTCTCTCTGAGGATCCTTCAGTTCTCCTACACTGGTGCTGTAGAAAGGATCCGGACCAGAAACATCTCGACCTGGTTTGGCAACAGCTCTGCCCAGGACAGGAAGGCTCTGCAGAGACTAGTGCGTTCGGCCGAATGCTCTATGGGAACTACACTCTTCCCCCCCTGCAGGAACTATACACCCGGAGGTGCAGATCCAGAGCCAGCAATGATCTGGATGATGGGGTGGAAAATTGGATAAGTAAGTATGCAGATGATACTAAGATAGGTGGTGTTGTGGATAATGAAGTAGATTTTCAAAGTCTACAGAGAGATTTGGGCCATTTGGAAAAGTGGGCTGAAAGATGGCAGATGGAGTTTAATGCTGATAAGTGTGAAGTACTACATCTTGGCAGGACAAATCAAAATAGGATGTACATGGTAAATGGTAGGGAATTGAGGAATGCTGTGGAACAGAGGGATCTAGGAATAACTGTGCATAGTTCCCTGAAGGTGGAATCGCTTGTAGATAGGGTGGTAAAGAAAGCCTTTGGTGTGCTGGCCTTTATAAATCAGAGCATTGAATATAGGAGTAGGGAAGTAATGTTAAAATTGTACAAGGCATTGGTAAGACCAATTCTGGAGTATGGTGTACAATTTTGGTCGCCTAGTTATAGGAAGGATGTCAACAAATAGAGAGTACAGAGGAGATTTACTAGAATGTTGCCAGGGTTCCAGCAACTATGTTACAGAGAAAGGTTGAACAAGTTAGGTCTTTATTCTTTGGAGCGCAGAAGGTTAAGGGGGGACTTGATTGAGATCTTTAAAATGATGAAAGGGATAGACAGAGTTGACGTGGATAAGCTTTTCCCATTGAGGGTAGGGAAGATTCAAACAAGAGGGCATGACATGAGAATTAAGGGACGGATGTTTCGGGGTAACGTGAGGGGGAACTTCTTTACTCAGAGGGTGGTGGCTGTGTGGAATGAGCTTCCAGCAGAAGTGGTGGAGGCAGGATCGATTTTAACATTTAAAAGTAAAGTGGATAGGTATATGGACGTGAAGGGAATGGAGGGGTATGGTCTGAGTGCAGGTAGATGGGACTAGGGGAAAACAAATGGTCGGCACGGACTGGAAGGGCCGAGAGGGCCTGTTTCCGTGCTGTAATTGTTATATGGTTATTATATGGTTATACCCCGACCACCCCAGCAACGGGCTGTTCCAGCTGCTATGGTCCAGCTGCTATGGTCAGGCGAGCTCCTCCGCTGTCACTCTGCGATAACAGAGAGGATGAGACGGAGTTTCTTCCCACTGGCCACCGGGACTGAGGCCAGTGAACTCACCGGGGTGTAATTACTGTTGTGTCTTTTTAAGAAATGCAAACACTGGTTCTGTTCTGTTTTGTTGCTTTTGCACAATCCCGCAGGCGTTACCACTTTCACTGACAGATACACTTGACTTGACTTGACACCAGCACTATCCCACACACACTAGGGACATGGAGACACGGATGGGACTTGCAGAGGCCATTCTACCACTGAGCTGCCGTGCTGCCCGATGGCACAAACGTAACAAATGATCGCAGTTCTGGGGCCGGCAGGCAAAGAGTCCTAAGTTCATAAGTGCATACGTTATAGGAGCAGAAGAATTAGGCCATTCGGCCCAATGCTAGAGTTGCTGCCTCACAGCCTCGGTGGCCCGGGTTCGGAGTGCTGCCAGTACGGAGTTTGTACGTCCTCCCTGTGCCTACGTGGGTTTCCTCCGGGTGCTCCGGTTTCCTCCCACACTCCAAAGGCGTACAGGTTTGCAGGTTAATTGTCTCTGGTAAAATTGTAAATTGTGTGCGTGGGATAGCGTTAGTGCGCGGGGTTCATGTTCACGAGGGATAGGAGCAGAATTAGGCCACTCGGCCCATCCAGTCTACGCCATTCGATTATGGCTGGCCTACTATCCCTGCCACAGAGGGCAGTGGAGGCCAAGTCACTGGATGGATTTAAGAGAGAGTTAGATAGAGCTCTAGGGGCTAGTGGAACCAAGGGATATGGGGAGAAGGCAGGCACGGGTTATTGATAGGGGACGATCAGCCATGATCACAATGAATGGCGGTGCTGGCTCGAAGGGCCGAATGGCCTCTTCCTGCACCTGTTTTCTCTGTTTCTATGTTTCTATATCTCCCCCTCCACCCCATTCTCCCGCCTTCCCCCCATGGCCCCTGACACCCGTACTAATCGATAATCCATCCACATTGTGAATACCCATTGACTTGGCCTCCACAGCCGCCTGTGCCAATGCGCTCCACAGATTCGCCACCACTTGGCCATCTGTGAGTTGACCTCCACTTGAGTAAGGGCTTCCTTCCTCTGTTGCAGATGGAGAGGAGAGAGGGATCTGAAGAGAGAGAGGACATCGAGGCCAACCTACTGCGACCCAACGGCGTAGCTCTCCGGGGAGCCTACTTCACGCTGAAGGTCTACAGAGCTGAGGACCTCCCCCAGAGTACGGCTGCCAATTAACTTAGTTTAATTTATCATTATATTCGGTTCAGTTCAGACTGGTTTATTGTCACGTGTAGCGGGGTACAGTGTGAAGCTTTTTTTGTTTTTGGTTTTCGTTGCGTGCTAACCAGCGAGCTGAAAGGCAATACATGATTACAATCGTGTGCAGATACAGGATAAGGCAATAACGTTTAGTGCAAGGTAAAGCCAGCAAAGTCCGATCGAGGATAGTCCGAGGGTCTCCAAACAGGTAGATAATAGTTCTGCACTGGTCTCTGGTTGTGGTGGGATGGTCCGGTTGCCTGATAACTGCCGGGAAGGAACTGTCCCTGAATCTGGAGGCGTGCGCGTTTTCACACTTCTGTACCTCTTGCCCGATGGGAGAGGGGAGAAGAGGGAGTGGTTGGGATGCGAACCAGTGAACGGACAGACAATACATGTTTACAATCCAGCTGTTCGCAATGTACAAATATAAGTTTAGTTTAGTTTGGTTTGGTTCGGTTCAGTTCGGTTCGGTTTAGTTCAGTTTATTGTCACGTGTACCGAGGTTACAGTGAAAAGCTTTTTGTCGCGCGCTATCCCGTGATAGCGGGAAGACAACACACGATTACAATCGAGCCGTCCACAGTGTACAGATACGGGATAAAGGAATAATGTATCGTGCAAGGTAAAGGGCAGTAAAGTCCCCACTCCGAGCTCTGCAGCTGCCGAGACTCAGCCATTGGTTGAACTGATGAGGCGTAAACTTGGAGTTAGAAATAATTTACAAAATATTGACAAATGTTGCGCACTAATTGTTGTCCAACGTTCCAACCGGGCAGTGGACGATGCCGTGATCGACAGCGTCAAGCAGATCTTTGGCTTCGACAGCAACAGGAAAAACCTCGTCGACCCGTTTGTAGAAGTCAGCTTCGCCGGGAAAACGGTGAGATCCTGCCGACTACACCCCCTCACTCTCACTCTCCCCGTCACTCTCACTCTCACTCTCACCTTCACTCTCCCTCTCACTCTCACTCTCACTCTCCCCCTCACTCTCACTCTCACTCTCACTCTCACTCTAAATCTCACTCTCACTCTCACTCTCACCTTCACTCTCCCTCTCACTCTCACTCTCACCTTCACTCTCCCTCTCACTCTCACTCGCACTCGCACTCTCACTCTCACTCTCACTCTCTCACTCTGACTCTCACTCTCACTCTAAATCTCACTCTCACTCTCACTCTCACTCTAAATCTCACTCTCACTCTAAATCTCACTCTCACTCTCACTCTCACTCTCCCTCTCACTCACACTCTCACTCTCACTCTCACTCTCACTCTCACTCACTCACCCTCTCACTCTCACTCACACTCTCACTCTCCCTCTCACTCTCACTATCACTTTCACTCACTCTCCCTCTCACTCTCACTCTCACTCTCACTCTCACCCATCACTCTCACTCTCACTCACACTCTCACCCCTCACTCTCACTCTCACTCTCTCACTCTCACTCTCATAGAAACATAGAAACATAGAAATTAGGTGCAGGAGTAGGCCATTCAGCCCTTCGAGCCTGCACCGCCATTCAATATGATCATGGCTGATCATCCAACTCAGTATCCCGTACCTGCCTTCTCTCCATACCCTCTGATCCCCTTAGCCACAAGGGCCACATCCAACTCACTCTTAAATATAGCCAATGAACTGGCCTCAACTACCCTCTGTGGCAGAGAGTTCCAGAGACTCACCACTCTCTGTGTGAAAAAAGTCTTTCTCATCTCAGTCTTAAAGGATTGCCCCCTTATCCTTAAGCTGTGACCCCTTGTCCTGGACTTCCCCAACATCGGGAACAATCTTCCTGCATCTAGCCTGTCCAACCCCTTAAGAATTTTGTAAGTTTCTATAAGATCCCCTCTCAATCTCCTAAATTCCAGAGAGTATAAACCGAGTCTATCCAGTCTTTCTTCATAAGACAGTCCTGACATCCCAGGAATCAGTCTGGTGAACCTTCTCTGCACTCCCTCTATGGCAATAATGTCCTTCCTCAGATTTGGAGACCAAAACTGTACGCAATACTCCAGGTGTGGTCTCACCAAGACCCTGTACAACTGAAGTAGAACCTCCCTGCTCTTGTACTCAAATCCTTTTGCTATGAAAGCTAACATACCATTCGCTTTTTTCACTGCCTGCTGCACCTGCATGCCTACTTTCAATGACTGGTGTACCATGACACCCAGGTCTCGCTGCATCTCCCCTTTTCCTAATCGGCCACCATTTAAATAGTAGTCTGCTTTCCTGTTTTTGCCACCAAAGTGGATAACCTCACATTTATCCACATTATACTGCATCTGCCAAACATTTGCCCACTCACCCAGCCTATCCAAGTCACCTTGCAGTCTCCTAGCATCCTCCTCACAGCGAACACTGCCCCCCAGCTTAGTGTCATCCGCAAACTTGGAGATATTGCCTTCAATTCCCTCATCCAGATCATTAATATATATTGTAAATAGCTGGGGTCCCAGCACTGAGCCCTGCGGTACCCCACTAGTTACTGCCTGCCATTGTGAAAAGGACCCGTTTACTCCTACTCTTTGCTTCCTGTTTGCCAGCCAGTTCTCTATCCACATCAATACTGACTCACACTCTCACCCCTCACTCTCACTCTCACTCTCACTCTCACTCTCCCCCTTACTCTCACTCTTACCCCTCACTCTCACTCATACTCTCACTCTCACTCTCGCTCTCACTCTCACCCCTCACTCTCACCTCCCATCTCACACTCTCACTCTCACACTCTCATACTCTCACCACTCAGTCACTCTCACCCCTCACTCTCACCTCCTCTCACACTCCACTCTCACTCTCACTCTCACTCTCACTCTCACTCTCACTCTCACTCTCACTCACTTCACTCTCTCACTCTCACTCTCACTCTCATCTCTCACTCTCACACTCTCACTCTCACCCCTCACTCTCATCTCTCACTCTCACTCTCACTCTCACTCTCACTCACTCTCCCCCTCACTCTCTCACTCTCACTCTCACTCTCACTCTCACTCTCACTCTCACCCTCACTCTCACTCTCCCCTCACTCTCACTCTCTCACACACTCTCACTCTCACTCTCCTCACTCTCACTCTCACTCTCACACTCACTCTCACTCACTCTCTCACTCTCACTCTCACTCTCACCCCTCACTCTCATCACACTCTCACTCTCACTCTCACTCTCCTCACTCTCACTCTTACTCTCACTCTCACTCTCACCCCTCACTCTCACTCTCACTTTTCTCACTCTCACTCTCCACTCTCTCCCCTCACTCCACTCTCCCCCTCACTCTCACTCGACTCTTCACTCTCCCCCTCACTCTCCCCCTCACTCTCCCCCCACTCACTCTCACTCTCCCCTCCCCCCTCACTCTCCCTCACTCTCACTCTTACTCTCACCCTCACTCTCACTCTCTCTCACCCCTCACTCTCACTCTCACTCTCTCACTCTCTCACTCTCACTCTCACTCACACTCCTCACTCTCACTCTCACTCTTACTCTCACTCTCATTCTCACTCTCACTCTCATCACTCTCACTCTCACTCCCACTCTCTCCCCTCACTCTCACTCTCACTCTCACTCTCTCCCCTCACTCTCACTCTCGCTCTGTCTCACTCTCACTCTCACTTCACCCCTCACTCATCTCTCCCCTCACTCTCACTCTCACTCTCACTCTCACTCTCTCACCTCACTCTGACTCTCACTCTCACTCTCACTCTCACTCTCACTCTCACTCTCACTCTCTCCCTCACTCACTCTCCCCCTCACTCTCCCCCTCACTCTCACTCTCACTCACTCTCACTCTCACTCTCCCTCTCACTCTCACTCTCACTCACTCACACTCTCACTCTCACTCACACTCTCACTCTCACTCTCACTCTCACTCTCTCACTCTCACTCTCATTCTCACCCCTCACTCTCACTCTCACTCTCACTCTCACTCACTCACCCCTCACTCTCACTCTCACTCTCACTCTCAATCTCACTCACTCTCACTCTCACTCTCCACTCTCACTCTCACTCTCACTCACTCTCACTCTCACTCTCACTCTCACTCTCATTCTCTCGCTCTCTCTGTCTCACTCACACTCACACTCTCACTCTCACTCTTACTCTCACTCTCTCACTCTCACTCTCACTCACCCTCTCCCCTCACTCTCACTCTCACTCTCACTCTCCCCTCACTCTCCCTCTCACTCTCACTCTCACTCTCACTCACCCCTCACTCTCACCTCTCATAGAAACATAGAAACATAGAAATTAGGTGCAGGAGTAGGCCATTCAGCCCTTCGAGCCTGCACCGCCATTCAATATGATCATGGCTGATCATCCAACTCAGTATCCCGTACCTGCCTTCTCTCCATACCCTCTGATCCCCTTAGCCACAAGGGCCACATCCAACTCACTCTTAAATATAGCCAATGAACTGGCCTCAACTACCCTCTGTGGCAGAGAGTTCCAGAGACTCACCACTCTCTGTGTGAAGAAAGTCTTTCTCATCTCGGTCTTAAAGGATTTCCCCCTTATCCTTAAGCTGTGACCCCTTGTCCTGGACTTCCCCAACATCGGGAACAATCTTCCTGCATCTAGCACTCTCACTCTCACTCTCACTCTCCCTCTCCCTCTCACTCTCACTCTCACTCTCACTCTCACCCCTCACTCTCACACTCACTCACTCTCACCCCTCTCACTCTCACTCTCTCCCCTCACTCTTACTCTCACTTTCACTCACTCTCTCCCCATCCCCCTCCCCCTCCCCCCCTCTCTCTCCTCCACTCTCTTCTCTTACTATTGTCTATTGTCTATGGCAAATGGGGATGAGGGGAGAGCACCAGTAAATGGAGTATTGGGGGGAAATGCACCGATCAGAAGACGGTGCAGCAGCTGCATGGAAAGTGCATAGAAGATTGTGCTAAAATGGCAAGGTAGATTGGAAGATTGGGAGGAACCTATACCCTTGGCTTTGAGGAGTCAATGATCTAAAATCCGGGAAGCAACCGGTGAAATGGGTATTTAGAGGAGGGCACCAATAAGATTCAAGATTCAAGTGAGTTTATTGTCATCCCAGATAGGACAAGGAAATTCTGAGTATTCCCAGATCTGAGTATCCCAGATGACAAGGAAATTCTTACTTCAGCACAACAGAACATAGTAGGCATTGACTACAGAACAGATCAGCGTGTCCATATAACATTATATAAATATATACACACATGAATAAATAAACAGGTGCAAATATACAGATAATGGTCTATTAATAATTAATAAATGGGTATTTAGGGGAGGGCACCAGTAAATATTTAGGGGAGGGCACCAGTAAATGGGTATTTAGGGGAGGGCACCAGTAAATGGGTATTTAGGGGAGGGCACCAGTAAATATTTAGGGGAGGGCACCAG